>CM038681.1:249063967-249663967 GCA_021605205.1 Aegilops longissima
GATGTTTGGTCAAGTCCTATAACGAGCGAAACCCTCGTTTTGTGTTAGCGCGAAAGCCGTTGCGCGTTAGCGCATCCGTTTTCTTGCTGGACTGCAAATCCTTTTTTTCTTGTTTCAGTGGGAAGAGCAAGGGTACTACTCCTCTTTGTTCTGTTTCATGTTTTTGGCGGTTTCGTTCTTGTGTCTGAGTCCGAAGAAGACGGTGGATGTTGATCCAGTAGCAAAATTGTGCTTCCTGTTGACTCATGCGAGTCACTCCTTCTTCGCTTTGACTTCTTGGCTGGCTTGATGCTCAGTCTGGCCAATGGGATGACCCCCTTTTCTCTACTTTGTTTAGCTCGCGATAAGTCCTCTGTCCTACTACAGGTGCTGCGACAACCTTTACCAAGTCCGAACGATTGTCAACTACCAGATCCGCTGGTCCGCTATATTCACCCTAGCTGGGCGGTGGCTCCGGGCAAGGGTTCGAGCGACGGCAGTAGTGTGATGTTGGCAGGTGGAGCGGTGTGGCATCTACCGCGTCGATGATGGTGGGTCTTGGCGGCATGGGGCAGCTAAGTCTCGACGACTGATGCGTCTGGATGGACGAGCGCGGGGTGGTGGCACTGTTTGGCGCCGTGGCAGCGTCGACGGACGGCCGGCCTGACAAGGATAATGCGGATATTTTTCCTGGAGAAGGATCAGCGGTTCGATGGTGGCAGCGGCGGCTTCTAAAGTGCGTGCATGTGGTGTACGCTTTGGGTCTGCTGCACCGGGTGTATGCTCCTGGTACGTTATGCAGACGGATCGGCGGTGATCCCGGTTCTAGATGATGGGGAGCGATGGCATTCCCCATTATTGAGTTTATAAGTGTGGTTGGTGGCTTCCGGTTGTTTGATGTATGTTTTTGTCAGAACTTTGGTGAATAATTTAATAAAGATGGATGTGTGCATCTACTAATGCAGAAGCCGGGGGTTTCAACCTCCTTTTTGAAAAGGGGTGATTTTCTATTCCTACAAGGTATCTGAGCATGTCGTGCCAAGTTGCCAACTGCCTGTACACCACCGTTATCCAGACTAATAAAATATAACTCATTTTACTTTACAAATTTTTATTTGATTTTGAATTTACTAAAATACAACTGAGCTTGGTGGTCGGCGTTGGAGAGTGCAAGGCGTAACAGGAACGGCTCCAAAGATCTCCGCGCTTTTGGGTGGATCAGATCTGCAGACCTCCATAGGGATGTGTGTGTTCCGGGCGAAAGCCTTGACCCGACTTTGTCGGTGCCGTCGACGACGGCGCTCTCGGGCGTCGTTTCCCTCCTTGGAGGCGCTGCTAGGAACTCATCTTCTTCACGTGGGGCTTGGGCTCTCGGTGAAAACCTAAGCTCCGATGTTTCCGGAGCGGCGGCGGCGGCGTCGTCGCTGCTTCTTTGGGGCGTTGCTTGGGAGAGTCACTTGTGCTTGATGCGTCTGGTTTTCCCTACGCCGGTTTGGTGGATGCCGGGCAGCGCCTGGACGGTCGATGTATGAGGCGGCGGCCTCGAAAGTGATGCGCGGGCGGCTCCATGGGCGGGCGGCGGCTCGGCCTTGCTTGGTGGCAATCTTGGGCCACTTGGGTGGCGAGCTTGTCGGCCCGGCCGACGCGCTCCGCAGGGCGGTTCGACTTTACGCCGGGCGGCGGCCCGGATGTGGTGCGACGTCAGGGTTCGCTAGCGCTTGCCACGAAGCAGCGTGGGCTGCGGGCAGCTGGGTTGTGCGGCGTTGCTGCTCGTGGGGAACGGTGGTATGTCGGGGCAGCGGCCCCGGAAGGCGGTGCCGGTTGATTGCGCTGGGCGCGACGGAGCGGTGGATGTCGGGGCGGCGGCCTCGAGAGAATCACTGTGGCGACCATACTTCTGTGGCAAGGATGATGGTGGGAGCGATGTCGGTGACGCGGCAATGGTTGCGATAGTCGGCTCTTCTCCGGCGTGTCCACGGTATTGCCTCGGTTTTGTTTGTTGCTATGGAGTCGAAGCTGTGGTGGCGGGGCCCTGTGGTGTACGATGACTGGCTGCAGGCGGCCCTTTCGGCGATCTTCCATGGCGCCAGCCGTGCCTGGTTTCGTTCTTCTGAGTTCTCCGTCAGAGTCGGAGCTGCGTTGTATGGTCGCAGGTCGACATGTCGTCGATTAGGGTGGGCTTTGCCCTGTGTGTTTCTGTCTATGGGAGTGGGCTTGGCCCTTGTTGTTCCGGTTTTTGCCCAGTTTTCCGTAATTAACTGGGCAATTCTCTTCTGCTTAATTAATAGATGAGGCAATTTTGCCTCCGTTTCGAAAAAAAAAAATACAACTGAGCATATTGTGCCCCTTTATCGCGGCTATCCACTACAAAAAATATACTTAGCTGCTACAGATGTAGCATGTTTTTTGCATGTAAGATACGGAGACATGGAATAATTGTGTGATATTATACATGTATTTTTTGTTTTTTACCCATTTGCCAACAGGAAGGAAAATGAACTTTCAGGTTTCTTGGTATTTCGATGTTTGCCGTTCATAAAAGAAAAGAAAAAAGGCAAATGAACCACATCCCAATTGATTATTAAGCGACTCTGGAACAAGAATGACACGCACCTACTTCTCTCGTTTACTTAACTAGCAGCATTTTGGGCTAGAGTGGCGCTATATATCATTAAGATCTACATGAACTTGCATAAGTTTCAAACCCTTTCACTGCACAATAGAGTTGCAGCTGAGCTCTAAGTTATCTGGCTAATCACAAACAATATCATATGACATTGCTGATAGTCCAAGAGATGATGTATATTCTTGAAGACTTACCTCCATACTGAGAGTCTGATGCAGAGTTTATCCAACACCATACATATTTTGGAAGGATGAGGTACTGAATAGAGTAAAGTAGCTGCCCTCCCTCTGCCACATGATTTATTAAACACAGCATGCACCCACTTACTAAACAAGAATATATCCGAATTTTGTTCAAGTGACAAGGCAAGTGGTTTATTCCTTTGAAAGAAACATAGCCCAGTGGTTATTTTTTTCCTTAAAAGCTATCTGATTGACTAGGTTACATCAAATATGTCAGCAGTCAGCATCAATGGACCAAACAATGGAAGTCATCGCTAAAGAATCATGATTAGCTAACCGTTTAGTCAAGACTGTCATTATACTTGATGAATGATTAGTTGGAAATATTTTCTTTCAAACTACTCATTTGGGGGTGGAAGCAAACTCAAGGATATACTGAGGACTTGGCAGGCCATTATTTTTTTTATTTGTTCAGTATTTTAGTGCCGTTTGTTGACACTTTTGCTTACCTATTCAACAGTGACCTCTGGTCAAACATAAGGGCGGTGGTATTCAAATGCGGTTTCCAAACTATTGAAGCCGACTAAGAAAAAATCATACATGAGCATGCATGATGCGTCCAAAAGTAGTATTCAATTAATACTACCGTCCATGCTTCAATGGTTTGGCCAAACCACTGAAACCATGATGAACATCCCTACTGCCCTACATAAGCGCTTACTGCTTACCACTGTCCAACCCATCATTGATTACTACTCTACACCCAGGAGAGACATCGCCTCTCGTCTCTCATCTCAAATCTGCTGTCCCTTCTCCTCTTGACTTCTGCAACACTCCGGCCTTCCGTCTGAAACTTCAGTTTTCAGCCAAATAAATGCATTTGTAGCCTTTGAAATGAACACAATTCAACAGCATGCCAGCAGTGAAACCATTGAAGGAAAAAAAAACAGCATGCCAGCAGGAAACCCATCAATCGTTCTTGCTAACCTTCCTATCTACTCCCTCCGTTCCGAATTACTTGTCTTGGATTTGTCTATATACGGATGTATCTAGCACTAAAATGAGTCTAGATACATCCGTATCTAGACAAATCCAAGACAAGTAATTCGGAACGGAGGGAGTATTTCATTATTTTATCAGTACAACGCAAGCTGATGATCAAAGAAGTGGTACAACTATTTAACTGACTAACTTGCACTCCAGTCATTCATGTTACTCATAAGGAGTGACCCGTCTCAGCTCTCAGGTCAGATGGCTCAGTGTGTAATGACTGAGGTACACGAAATGTGGAGAAAATTCTAGCCTTTGTTAGTAAATCTAGATGTCACTACCAGATCAAGTTGAAGAAGATTAGATCAACAACCACTATTATTAACTGAAGATGGCAAACGAAGGAATGTTAGGTTCTAACAACACTCGAGATATGAGAATCATAAGTATCAGTTTGATTTTCCGTGCTAGAATATCATGTTCGAAAAAAAGTGCTTCCGGGTGCTGCAGAAATTCTCTTTGTAGGAAGTGAAAGTTCCCCCCGCTCTCCTCTCACGCGACCGCGTCCCCATGGCGACGGCAGCGCCCGGCGCCCCTCCTCTAGAGCCCCCTTCCTCCTCCCTCCCCGCTGTCGCTGCACCAGCGGCCGGCTCGCCCTCGGTCGCTGGCGGCGGCGGCCTCCTGCCCTTCCTCTCGGTGCTCCCGGCGGTATGGTGCGCTTGGAGGTGCTCTTCGGCGGCGGTCCGACGTGGCGGCGGAGATCCCGCGCGGCGTGGGTGGACGACTGGCGACGGCGTCGCCGTGCGGGCGGGCGGGCGGCTGCTTGACCCAGCCCACTCGGCCCAGATCTGGGTTTGGGCGGGCCGGCGGCGTAGCCTCCAGGAGGCGGGAGTGCGGCGTTGACGGCTGGGAGCGGGCGGCGCAGATGCCGGCTTGCTGCAACATGGCCGGCGGGGCTTTGCAGGTCCGTTGTGGACCTGGCCGGGCCTGGGGTGGCCTGGTGTGCCCTGCTGCCACGTCCGGTCGGCGACCACGACGTCGCCGGGGGCTCGGGCCTCCCGCACGTGGGCGGGGGAGGTGGTTCCCTCCCGCTTGGCTTCGTGTGGTTCCTCCGCCGCTTGGCGCTTCTTTCCGCCTCCTTGGCCTCGTGGTGGTGTTCGCGGCGGGCGGCGTGGATGTGTCCAAGACCGTGGTGGCGCGTGCTTGCGGGTGGCTTGATGGTTGGATGGCCCGGTTCGAGTGGGTAGCGGTGCTTGGGGATGCGGAGAAATCTCTGCGGTTCTTCCGCTCGACGCTGTGACACCCGAGGGTGCCATCATTCCTTCTTGAAGGGCGCCGGCGCTACCCATCCCCGCCCCTCCGATGTCGGGAAACCCTAGGACACGTCCGGGCAGCAGCGTCGTTGGCGTCGCATTCCTTCTTGGAGGTGTTGCTTGGTATGCGGTGGGCCGGTGCCATGGCGTGTGGTGGGACGACGATGGAGGGTGCAGCGGTGGCGGATCATTTGTGCTTGCCGAGCTGCCGCTGTTGGCTTTTATTTCTTCTTCTTTTTCCCTTTTGGGCTTGTTGTGCCGTTCGCCCCGGCAGTTACCCTGTGATCGTGTGTCTGGTGCTTTATAATATAAAGCGGGAGAAACCCTTTGTCGGTAAATAAGTGCTTCCTACTAAAACATATGAATATTTGTTTCAAAGGAAGAATGGCAGGTTCTAACAACACTAGAGATATGAGAATAGCTGTTGCATGTGTTGTGATATCCAAGTTGTATTTGGAAATGAAGAGCATCCTGCTAGAACATGCAAATTTACTGGTAGTATATCTGTAACGATAACTTTTTTAGCAAGGTAACTGAATGTTCCAGTTAGATGTAGAGACAGCACTTGACAAATCAAAGTATTATCCAGGCAAACAATGAACGAATGGAATACCATCCTTCCAATAAGCTGTTGCACTTACCACATCACACCAGTCTATAAATTGCAACTGATAGAGAGGGCAGTGAGATCAAGTTCCATGGAAAATTGACCTAGGTGACACCTTCTTTGATGGGGGCTCTTACTGCAGCCAGTTAAGCTTTATCAGCATGTCTTCGGTTTGTAAACAATCTTCATGATATTCGCATATATAGCTGCATAAAACTGAGGGTGCGCGGGTTTTGAATCGATGTAGGAATCATGGTGAAACTAATCATTCATCAAGTATATAGCGTAAACTGCCTGATTGCACATATGATTTAAATTCGCCACATAACAAAAAGAAACAGGTTCAGTGGATAGTCATATAGTGCCATAATTCATTAACCCTTCCCCGTTTTGTTTATAACAACAATATTATTTTTATTTTATGGTACCTAAACATTAATCATGAAATGGTGTAGTATTTCTGAGCAAAAAAAAAAAGGCAATCTGGAACTGATATCAGACATCCATCACTCGGCACAATGCATTGCAAGCCCCTGCCTCAACGATTTCGGGTCCTAAATTTGCACGTTATTCTTTCTACATCGTGCTTGAACCGCCGAACCCACACAGAAAATAATAATGCAATCGCATCATTTATAAGAAAGAACAAAATAGCTCTTCTCTCCTTCGGTTTCAGGCCATACATACCATTAGATGCAGGCGGAGGAGGTGAGAGAAACTGATGCAGGAGTAAAGGTCACCAGTTAGACCCTTATCTGGCGAGATGGTGCGGAGTGGAGCATGGGGGCGTGTGGGGGGACGGCGGCGGCCGACCGGATTCCGGCGGTGGAACGGTGACTCTGAGCGAGGGAAGCTAAACATGGGCCTCACTAGTTCTGTCTTATGTGGGCTTCGTCTTATAATTTTTTTTTTTTGAGGGAAAGCCAATTGGCACTCTATTGCTGGTTCAGAATAGTTACATCCTTCAAGACATGCGGGAGAAGAAAACTAGGGGGTAATCATCCCACCGATACATCAAGTTTAAATCATAAACATGTCTAGCTAAGAAATGTGCCAAAGAGTTTGCTTCCCGTGGGCAATGTTCAAAGCTAATTGAAGGAATATCGTGCGCCAACTGGAAGCAATCTGTCAGTATTGCTGAATAGGGAGCTAGGATATCTGACTCACCATTACATGCGTTGATTATCTCTAAGCAGTCCGATTCCACGGCCACTCGCGAGCATCCAATCTGGTGAACAAGCTGTAATCCACGGCGTACAGCCATCGCTTCTGCAGCCGCTGCATTTACAGTATGGTCAATAGTTGCAGCAACTCCTGCCATAGCCTCACCCCTGCTGTTCCTTAAGATCGCTGCAACAGCCCCTGAACCATCCTCAAAAAAGGTGGCATCAGTGTTTAATTTGTATGAACCCGGAGCAGGTTTGACCCAGCCAGGCTTCGCTGGGGTAGCCGAATGCTTGATTACAGAGCTTCGTCTTATATTGGTTGTACCTTCTTCCCGGGCCACAGTGTATGCAGCTGTACCGGTACCGGTGGTCTTTCTTTCGTGTGTCTACTCCTATAAAAGATTTAGTTGGTGATGATGGTGTATCTGTCATCCGTCATTTCTGATCATTAGATTTGCATCTAACAACTAAGAGATAAGTTATGGCTTTTTTGCAACAATAGCATATTTCTCTGCTCATCAAAACCCCTTGATATCTTGAAACCAACCACATCCCTTCCTCACCTTATCAAAACAGCCCGAGGAATATATTTTGAGTGAAATATAATATTTTTTTGTGAAATATGTATATCAAAACTAGAGTATTTTCTTTCAAGTTTGTGAACAAGTATTATTCTACTTTAGATCCATTGCAACACACGGGCACATTGCTAGTCTAAAAAAACAGTGGTCTTTCTTTCTCTCTCAAAAAAAGTTATGGTCTTTCTTCGATCTCCTGATCTCAAGTATATATCCCAATAATATTATTCCCTCAAAAAGTTTAATATTGTTATCAATTGATAAAGTGGAGCGTTCCAAAAAAAAGAGCACGTTTAGCTTTAAAAAGAAGTTGTACTAGCGGAGGCATCGATCCCGTTGCCCATTAGTGTAAAAATCGCCAGTTCTTTTGAGGGCTTAAAAAATAAGCTGTCTCTCCTCAGTTTAAAAAATAAATCGCTCCTAATTGAGATTTCTATATTAATTATTCTATAACTAGTTTAGAAGCTCCAATAAATGAGGGAGACGGCTTATGGAAAAAACTGAAAAGGAGAAGGCTTATTTTTTAAGCTGTCAAGAGAACTGGCCCTAAGATTCAGTGATGATGATCACTCATAATAAGATGGGCATGTTTCTTGGTGCATTGGTTGTGTGATTACTGGGAAATATGATCCTAGAACTTTGAAAGATGTTGCATGTCTAGAGGCCCTTGCTTCAGGAGCTGACTTAACCATCATGAGAATTTTTATGGCAATTGGCTGTTTGAGGGTAGTTAACATGATCAGAGAGAATATTAAACCCTCTTATGTTGTGGTGACAAAGAAAATTAAAGCAAGGTTGAAGGTTTTCAATAAGGTCGTGGTCGCCAGGAGAGGATGGGATTAAATAGAAACTCATAGACTAGCTAAACATTATTTTTTTGTTGGACGTCATGTCTGGTTTTATTTGTTTGATAAAGGGTGTCAACATTCTAAAAGCATCTCTAGCAGACCCTTTATATCCCATCGAACTGTAAAATAACCGTCAATTTTTTATTTTGGACGGAAAAGGTAGCCCGAATAGACACCTTATACATCTTCGACCTTTAAAAAAATTAAGGGTGCGGTAAAAAGCTCCTCCCGATCTGCAAAAATATAGTTTCCGCGTCCGCTTCTACGTTGCCCTGTACCGGGAGAAAGCAGTTGGCAGGAGCCCAACTGCCACGGAAACATCTCTATGACCTGTCCGCGCCGCCCCGCCCGTCCCCGGACCCGGCCGCCGCCCAGCTGCGTCTCTCCCATTGCAGTTCAGGCCGCCACCCGCCCCGGTCCGTCTCGGCTGCCTCGTCTCAGGGGTTCAGAGCGCGTGGCTTGCCCGCGTCTCCTCGGCCGAAGGTGGCGGCGTCCCCATGCTGCTCGCCTCACCAGCCTCGAGGAAGGTTCCTGAGTCACCGTTGCTTGGGGTCGTGCCGGCATCGAGGTGGAGATGAGGAGGGCGTGAGGAAGAGGGCGGCCAAGAAAAAAAAGTGGGCCGATTGTGGGCCCTGCTTTATAAAGTTGGTATATTTAGAGAATATTTTTTTACGAGTTGATTATACGGGATATGTTCGGCCGCAGCTAAAATCGGCCCTTACAACACGTTTTTCTCGGTCCTTATAACGACTTTAAGGGTCCGGCGATAAGGGGTATGTTAGAGATGCTCTAAAAATGACTAGGCAAACAGGAGTAGCTTAATGGAGAAGCATCAAGACAATTCTCTTTCCCGTCCGGGGATCTAAAAGTTGTGGCATAAGCTAAAAAGAGAAAGTTGTTTCTGTGAAGAAAATTGGAGTGGTTGCTTAGGAAGCCACTCCAGTATGGATGACAAGGTGTCGTGGAAGCCGCTCCTACACGAACCATCATGGTTGATCCAAAGCTTAAGCACGTTTTTCCACTATCATAAGGTTCCATGACACATGATGACATCCTCATGACGCAAAGTTGTGTTGACTTGCTCCCAAGAGAAGAAAACGGTCTTTGTCGTCATGTTGCCCCCTAACTGCAGTCATCACTCTGTTTGCTAGAGAAGAGAGAAAAACAATGAGAGTAGATACCTTCGAGTAGGGATGATGTGGTCCAACTTTGAACGGATGTCCCTTGACAAATAGCCATATGAATGCCCAATGTACTTTCTATCTGGCCCAATCGTACTTTTGGTGTATGCAACCCTGGTGTTATGTGCAATAGATACCAATAATACCTAGTCCAAATCACAAATTTGGTGCATATCAGTTTGGTGTTACTTGTAACTAACAACAATATCTTTCCTATTTATAAATGTTGGAGTTGGTGGTGAGTTCACTTATGGGCCAACAACCTTCACAATAAACAAATACACTCCTCTTCCTCTTCACATATGGAAGTATAGCAAACTTTCAAGAGACATAAAAAACAAATACACTACTACTTTAACAGAAAACCAACACTCGTGTAGAAGGCACAAAAAAATTGCAAAAATTACGACTCCAACTTAAAATCATGATTTTACTTTTAGTATCTCTTCCCAACAAAATTTTCAAGTTTTATATCATGCCATAGGAGAGTGAACAAATTACAATGCCTATTCTCCCATGTTTTCAAATCCAAAATGTTGTCTCACTATAAATCTTTTAAAGGACCTACCACGGTTACATCAAATTCTTCGACGCCTACCTCATCCCTCTTAATGTATTTTTGCTCTTCTTTTTATCATGAATCGTGCAAGGTACTAAAATCTTTTGATCATCACCTAAGTCGGTGCCATAACGTCCCTCTTTTTAATAGCTCCGTAGCAACGCACGGGCATTGTGCTAGTATGGTCTAAAATGCAACAAATGTCACTTTATCATATTAAAATCATAATTCAGTCAATTTCAAAACTGATAAAGATTGATTGTTTCATGAATTTTCTTCTCCATCGTCTTGTTCAGCATTAGTAGCACACCTACATATATCAGAACAACTAGTATACCACAAGGCATTGAAAGCTTTTTAGACAGAGATGGCTAAGTACAATTTTCTTAGTATTGAATATGTGTGCATGTGCCCTTTATGAAACGGGAAAGTTTAAAATCACGCGCTATTCGCAAAATAAAAGAAAAGGTGGGCAGTTCAGGTGAAATTTTCGTAAAATTCGTTCAAATTCTTGTTTTTTCTTGGACCTTATAAGTGTCGCACGTGTGGCAGAACACATGGCAACTCCGAATGTTTTTTTATGGCAAGTTTAGTGACACGAGGATGACAACTTTAGTTGTGAAGTACGACAACTTTTTTCGGATGGCAAGTTTTAGTTTTTTTGGTTTGTTTTTTCTTTTCGGATGACAACTTCAGTTGTGAAAAACGTCGAGGCGGAAGTATCATTTGGGTTTTTCTTTAGAAAGAATTGGTTAACGTTGTGTTTGGACGTCTGTATTAGGGTCTCGAATTGAATTTGGTATTCCCAATCCACCAAATCGTGCGTTTGGCATGCGCATGGAAACAACGGTCTGAAATCAACCCAATATAGCGACAAAATCGATCCCACTAGCCGAGGCCTCACACGATACGGAGCCCAACACCTCCGATTTGGCCTGAATTGAACGACCTCACAAAACCGGCGGATCTCGGGTAGGGGGTCCCGAACTGTGCGTCTAAGGTCGATGGTAACAGGAGACGGGGAACACGATGTTTACCCAGGTTCGGGCCCTCTTGATGGAGGTAATACCCTGCTTCCTGCTTGATTGATCTTGATGAATATGAGGATTACAAGAGTTGATCTACCACGAGATCGTAATGGCTAAACCCTAGATGTCTAGCCTGTATGATTGTGATTATGACTGCCTCTACGGACTAAACCCTCCAGTTTATATAGACACCGGAGGGGCTTAGGGTTGTACCGAGTTAGTTTACAAAGGAAGGAATCTACATATCCGAACGCCAAGCTTGCCATCCACGCAAAGGAGAGTCCCATCCGGACGAGAAGAAATATTCTGTCTTGTATCTTCTTAGCCCAGTAGTCCGGCCCATATTACATAGTCCGGAAGCCCGAGGACCCCTTAATCCAGGACTCCCTCAGTAGCCCCTGAACCAGGCTTCAATGACGATGTGTCCGGCGCGCGGATTGTCTTTGGCATTGCAAGGCGGGTTCCTCCTCCGAATACTCCAAAGCAACCTTCGAACATAGAAAACGTGCCCGGCTCTGAAAAACAAGTACCACACACACACACGCAAGAGTACAATATTTCACGAGTCCAATCCACTCACAACTTTTGCAGTGTGACATCACGTCGCTGCCCGGTTATTATTTCGAACCGTTTTTTAGCCTCCCGCTCCATGTTTCAAGATGCGGTTTTATTGGCACGTCTTGTCGAAGCAGAGATCGTGTCCCCTTATTGCGGGATTCTCATCGATACGGGCGTGGGTAATCCAACCGCACCGTCTACACCGCCCTGAGGGAATAGGCGAGTGGGGAGGCGCTTGATATTCGCAGCCTTTATAAAGGGATAAGGATTTCACCTTTTCACCCACGCCTTCTTTCTCTCTGCCCATCCATTCTCGAGCTCCAGCGCCCAAGCTTCCATACTTTCCACCTCAAAAAAGCACTCAAGCCATGTCCGGATCTGGAGCGCAGGGCAAGTGGATGATTTCCTCCGTTAAGGAGAAGGACATCACCAAGCTCCGGGAGGCTGGGTACTTAGCCCAGGAAATCGCCCACCGGCTTAAAGCAAAGGGGCAGATCATCCCCAGCCCGGAGCCCCATGAGAGAGTGGTATTCATCCCCCACTTCGTCCGTGGATTGGGATTCCCTCTCCACCCATTCGTCTGCGGACTCATGTTCTACTACGGGCTGGATTTCCACAATCTGGCCCCCTAACTCCTTCCTCAACATCTCGGCATTCATTGTCGTGTGCGAGGCCTTCCTCCGCATCCCACCCCACTTCGGATTGTGGTTAAAGATCTTCAATGTGAAACCGAAGGTGGTGGGTGGTCAACACGCAGAGTGTGGAGGCGCCATGGTGAGCAAGATGCCCAACGTTTCATGGCCCAAAGGTACCTTCGTGGAGACCGTCAAAGGGTGGCAACAGCAGTGGTTCTACGTCACAGAGCCTCGCGACGCCACCTGGGCCGCGGCTCCCGAATTCCAGTCCGGAGCCCCGATGCGGCTCACCTCCTGGCTAGAGAAGGGCCTGGACTGGTCTTCGTCGGACGACCTGACCGCGCTTCAGACGCACATTAGGAGCATGGTAGACAAGAACATCAAGCTTGTCAATGTGATCTAGGTGATGCTTTTTCGCTGGATCCTTCCGTGCCAAAGCCGAACTTTCCATTTGTGGGAGTTCAATCCGGCCGAGCACCAGACCCTGCAACAGTTCTTCGGCACTACACACGAAGACATCTGGAAGGTACTTTTCAAGGCCAACGAGACGTGGACGAAGACGACCGAGGATCGTGGGTACAACCTGACCCATCCTGCCAATCTGGTATGTTTTTCGTATTCCAAGGTGTATCCTTTACTTGCATACTCAAGGAAGATGTCTAAGCTTCCCTATTTGTTTTTTCAGAGCTGGACAAAGAAGACGGAGCGGATTCAGTGTCCGGCTCCGCTGCCCGAAAACCCAACAATCCTGATTTTGACGAAGATGCTGGTTCCGGCGCCCTGCCAAGCGCCGGAGAAGAAGGCCAAGAAGAAGACCAAGGAGACCAGGAGTGGCCTCCGCCGTAAGGGCACTTCGGACATGACGTACGAAGACGCCGAGACCCACTCCTCCCCCACCGAAGATGACGAGGAGGAGGAGGAAACCAACTCTCCCCCGGAGGGGGGAAGGAAGAAAAGGGCGGCCTCCGCGCATCTGGAGGCAGAGGCGTCCAAGAAGGGGAAGGTCTCCCTCGCGGATAACTCCGCGTGGGACATTGATTGCAACTCCGAGTGGCGCCCCAGGGATAAGCCCCTGGCCGAATCGTAAGTACTCAAAGACACGCACATATATCCAGCTCCTTTACTCCATGGTTTTGACATGTTGAATCATGCGCTGCAGTCCGGATCGTTCCGACCTCCAGCAATCCTCATCTTCGGGGAATTCGCTGGATCCGAAGGTGATGGACAGCAGGTCCCTTCCAGTGGCCTCTTCTCCCAAGGCCATGGATGACACCGAGGTGCTGTCCCGAAGGACCTCCCCAGGCCAGGGAGAGATGCAGGAGGCCGTGAGGGTGGCGCCAAAAGGTGAAACCTCGGCCGCCGGACACATGGAGGAGCAAATCCCCATGGAGACTGGCGATGGGGGCCATATCCAATTCGGCCCCCAGCCGAATACAATTCCGGAGACCCATACGGCTCTGAAATCAGGCAAGCAGCCTCCTTGGAAAGATGGAGGTGCGCCTATTCCGCCGGTGACCGGATACTCTACTGGAAGCGCTGCAAGGCGCTTCCATCGTTGACGAACACCGTATCCTTATGGGTACGGTGGTTGAGAGGGTTCAGTCCGTTAAGAGCGGACTGACCGAAGCCTGCACCAGCCTTCTAACAGGCTTTGAGGTATGCGATGTAATTATGCAAAAAGAATGTCATAGTATAGACAGTAGCCCCTGAGACTCAGTCCGGTGTTCGGAAAGAAAAGTCGGACAGAGGATCAAATAATTTTTGTAGGAGACTAACCATACATGTCTATGTGAATAAGCAGGCGTCGTTGCTAGCTGTGACCTCCCATTCTGCCGAAGTCTCCGGACTGAAGCAGAGTCTGGAGCGGACCGAGGAAGAGCTCGGCCGTGTGAAAAAACAGTTGGAGGACAATCAAGGTATGCAATGACCTTGTGTAGATTCAGAAAGGATGAATGATTTGTGTTGACCATAGTGCCATTGTATTTTGTAGGAGCGGCGACCGAGGTGTAGACCCTCAAGAAGGTGCTGGCCGAAGCCCACGAGGGAGCGGCAGAGGAACAAGCCGCTCGCGAGAAACACGAGGCCAGGGTCGGTGAGGTCCAGCAGGAGCTCCAGGACGCCGTAAAGAAATGCGAGTCCTTGGAGCGAAATATTGCGGATCAAGAGTCCGAACTTGCCAAGGCCCACCAAAGCGCACAAGATGCCCGGGTTGAAGCCCAGGGAGCCCTCTAGGAAATCCAGGAGGCCAGGAAAATTGCGGCGGGTAAGGCCTTTATTATGCAGAGCAAATTTGTGAAGAAAAGGTACCTCTTACTCACCCGGATTTGGAGTTCTCCAGGAGCGTTTGCGGACCTGCCGCGCAGTGTTGCTGATGCAGCGGAGTTCTTCCGAGTCGAAGAGGGGAGCTCAGCGGAGAAGCTGTTCTGGTTGCAATACCTTGCGCCAGAGCATCCGGTGCCCTTTAGCGATCAGCTGAAATAGCTGACCGAACTGCATAGAGTGGCCGAACTGGCCATGAAGGATTTGATAATCCGTTTATGGCCTGCCGAAGCCATACCCAGCAGCTACTTCGGGCTCGTGAAGCGGCTGGTCAATGCCTGCTCTCGGCTTGATGCCATCAAGCGGTCGGTCTGCATCGAAGGTGCGCGGATGGCCTTCGCCCGTGTCAAGGTGCAGTGGGTGAAGATGGACGCCGTCAAGCGCGACCGAGGGACTGCCCGCGGGCAAGGAACACCGTACGCCCGAGTGGTATTTTGATGATGTCCTGAAGGGATCCCGTATTGTAGAGGGCCAGTGTTCAAAAGACATTATCTTTGAATGAAGTCATTCATGTTATCCCTTCCTGTATTATGAAACAAAGCCGTTATGTAATATAATATTTGTTGTTTTAAATTTTTACCTCCTATGCGGCCGTTTTGTTAAATCTAAGAGTTGGCCAGTCGTCCGCTTCAGCCCCCACATAGGTAGTACGAGGGTGTTCGGGATGGAATCTAAACACTCTTGATCCAAGAGTTTGGTCCTTGAAGGAGGTGTTTAGCGCAACGAACCAGGCAATCGGACTATATGGCTTTATCACCCTCACTTAGCCATAGAAGTTTGACAATAGAAATGTAGGTGCAGCCCCTAGTTGGTATTTAGTATGGACTAGGGTGTTGTAGACACCTGATCGGGTAGAGGCCGAATCGTCGCATAATGCAGAAAAAATCGCAAAAGATTTTTAACCTCCGAATAGCTGACCAGCTCTCGCTGCATCATGACAGTCAGTTTTTGGCTTTCTCTACTGAGGTGTTTTGCTCGGATAAACTAGAAACACAATCGCAGTAGTTCTCCCTTTACTAACTTAGCCGATAGGACGGAATGTAAGGTAGCAAGCACAGGAGCCGGGCAACCCAACTATTGACCAGAGACATGATTCGGAGCCGATGCATATAACGCTAACTTCGGGGTGCCGAACTATACTGTAAAAAGTGTTCGGACTTTGTTGCCGTAGTATGGAGCACAATGAAGCCCCTGGCGAATTAAAGCGTACCAAAGTGTACGGGTGCAATCGATAAGAATAGCGAAATAAAATGAAGTAGTAAGCTAGTGCCACATAAGTTGGGCTGCAAACTGTTTCCATTATAATTTGATTAATACATCAAAGCGTATTCGTACAAATAGTGCGATAAGCAATAGGGCTATCATGCCAAGACCAAGGGGGGGTTGCGCGCGGGTCCTCAAAACAGGTAGAGTGATCGTCGAGAAGAACATCTAGAGATTCCCCCACACGTCTGTGCTACCTGCCGCCTTGGTATATCCATCCTTCGAAAGGACCGATGATCAGGCCGTCGGGAGGGGCTTGTAGAGAAGAAGACTGAAAAGGGAAAAAGGAAAAGGAAAAGCATGTGTGCCCAGGTTAGGTTAAGCCGTATTATGAACCACCATCTAGTTGTGCCTCCGTCTCTGCCCATGGTATTTTGAGTGTGTAGTTATGTATGCATGGTACGTATGCCGCCATTTGGTCGGGACTGAGACGGAGGCCGAATTGCTAGTCCAACTCCTGATGAGCTGGACTGTCGTGCTGCGGAGTAGTCCGGACTTGTTTGACAGTGTCCGGGAGCTTGGCCGCTGAATTAAAGTTCTGCTTGATAAGGCCGCTGTGTACTTCCGCTGCTAGGGCCGCGGTGTGCTCCTAGATACGGAGGGAGCGCTCCGTGTTTCCATTGACTGTTATGACACCGCGTGGTCCGGGCATCTTGAGTTTAAGATAAGCATCGTGTGGCACCGCGTTGAATCGAGCAAATGTAGTTCGTCCGAGTAGTGCATGATAGCCACTGCGGAAGGGGACGATGTCGAAGATCAAGTCTTCGCTTCAGAAGTTGCCCGGGGTTCCGAAGACAACTTCCAATGTGATTGAACCCGTGCAGCAGGCCTCTACACCTGGTATTACTCCTTTAAAGATAGTTTTTGTGGGTTTGATCCTTGATGGATTGATGCCCATTTTGTGTACTGTATCCTGATAGAGCAGGTTGAGGCTGCTACCATCGTCCATGAGGACTCGCGTGAGGTGGAATCTATCAATGATTGGGTCAAGGACCAGTGCGGCTGAACCGCCATGACGGATACTGGTCGGATGGTCCCTGCGATCAAAAGTGATCGGGCAGGACGACCATGGGTTGAATTTTGGGGCGACTGGCTCTATCGCATAGACGTCCCTGAGAACATTTGCGCTCCCTCTTGGGGATGTGGGTAATGTTGGGGAACGTAGTAATTTCAAAAAAAATCCTACGCACACACAGGATCATGGTGATGCATAGTGCTACGTCTTGAGCTTGCGTTGGTTTTCCTCGAAGAGGAGAGGGTGATGCAGCAAGTGTAGCGTAAGTATTTCCCTTAGTTTTGAGAACCAAGGTATCAATCCAGTAGGAGGCTCCTCAAAAGTCCCACGCACCTACACAAACAAACTGAGAACTCGCAACCAACGCAATAAAGGGGTTGTCAATCCCTTCACGGCCACTTGCGAAAGTGAGATCTAATAAAGATAGTATGATAAGATAAATATATTTTGGTATTTTATAATATAGATGCAAAAAGTAAAGATGCAAGTAAAAGTAGATTGAATGCAAATATGATAAGAGATAGACCGGGGCCATAGGTTTCACTAGTGGCTTCTCTCAAGATAGCATAAGTATTACGGTGGGTGAACAAATTCTTGTCGAGCAATTGATAGAAAAGCGCATAGTTATGAGATTATCTAGGCATGATCATGTATATAGGCATCACGTCCATAACAAGTAGACCGACTCCTGCATCTACTACTATTACTCCACACATCGACCGCTATCCAAAGATGCATCTAGAGTATTAAGTTCATAAAAAGCAGTAACGCTTTAAGCAAGATGACATGATGTAGAGGGATAAACTCATGCAATATCATATAAACCCCATCTTGTTATCCTCGATGGCAACAATACAATCGTGCCTTGAAACCCTTTACATCCTTTGGTAAGGACACATAAAGATTGAACCCAAAGCTAAGCACTTCTCCCATAGCAAGAAAGACCAATTTAGTAGGCCAAACCAAACGATAATTGAAGAGACTTGCAAAGATAACTTAATCATACATAAAAGAATTCAGAGAAGATTCAAATATTATTCATAGATAAACTTCATCATAATCCCACAATTCATCGGATCTCGACAAACACACTGCAAAAAGAGTTTACATCGAATAGATCTCCACAAGAGAGGGGAAGAACATTGTATTGAGATCCAAAAAGAGAGAAGAAGCCATCTAGCTAATAACTATGGATCCGTAGGTCTGTGGTAAACTACTCACAACTCATCGGAAGGGCTATGGTGTTGATGTAGAAGCCCTCCGTGGTTGATTCCCCCCGGCCGTGAGTCCGACGAAGGCTCAAGATGGGATCTCATGGATCTGAGAATGTTCTGGCGGTGGAAATTGTGTTTCGTGGTGCCCTGGATGTTTTCGAGTGCGTGGGGTATATATAGGAGGAAGAAATGCGTCGGTGGCACTGAGGGGCCCACGAGACAGGGGGCGTGCCCTATAGGGGGGGCGCGCCCTCCTATCTCGTGGAGGCCTCGGCTGCTTCTTGACTGCACTCCAAGTCATCTGGATCGCGTTTGTTCCAAAAATCACGCTCCCGAAGGTTTCATCCCGTTTGGACTACGTTTGATATTCCTTTTCTTCGAAATACTGAAATAGGCAAAAAAAACAGCAATATGGGCTGGGCCACCGATTAGTAGGTTAGTCCCAAAAATGATATAAATGTGTAAAATAAAGCCCATAAACATCCAAAAGGGGCAATATAATAGCATGTAACAATCAAAAATTATAGATACGTTGGAGACGTATCACATAGCAACGAGAGGGGAGAGTGTTGTCCACGTACCCTCGTAGACCGCGGAGCGTTAACTGCTTAGCAGTTGATGTAGTCGTCGTCTTCACAATCGACCGATCAAGTACCGAATATACGGCACCTCCGAGTTCAGCACACGCTCAGCTCGATGGCGTCCCTCGAACTCCGATCCAGCCAAGCTTTGAGGAGAGTTCCGTCGGCCGGCGGCGTGGTGATGATGATGATGTTCTACCGGCGCAGGCTACGCCTAAGCACCGCTACGATATTGCTCGAGGTGGACTATGGTGGAGGGGCACCACATAGCTAAGAGATCCAAGAGATCAATTATTGTGTCTAGAGGTGCCCCCGCCCCGTGATATAAAGGAGCAAGGGGGAGAGGCGGCCGGCCAGAGGAGGCGCGCCAGGAGGAGTCCTACTCCCACCGGAGTAGGACTCCTCCTTCCTAGTTGGAGTAGGAGAAGGGGAAGGAGGAGGAGAGAGGAAGCAAAGGCGCCCCTCCTCCTTGTCCAATTCGAACTAGAGGGGAGGGGCGCGCCTGCCCCAGCCGCCCTCCTCTTCTCCACTAAGGCCCATCTTGGCCCATTAAACCCCGGGGTTCCGTAACCCCTAGTACTCGGTAAAATTCGATTTCACCAAACACTTCCGATATCCAAATATAGGCTTCCAATATATCAATCTTTATGTCTCGACCATTTCGAGACTCCTCGTCATGTCCATGATCACATCCGGGGCTCCGAACTACCTTCGGTACATCAAAACACATAAACTCATAATATAACCGTCATCGAACTTTAAGCGTGCGGACCCTACGGGTTCGAGAACTATGTAGACATGACCTAGACACGTCTCCGGTCAATAACCAATAGCGGAACCTGGATGCTCATATTGGCTCCCACATATTCTATGAAGATCTTTATTGGTCAAACCGCATAACAACATACGTTGTTCCCTTTGTCATCGGTATGTTACTTGCCCGAGATTCGATCATCGGTATCTTAATACCTAGTTCAATCTCGCACGGCAAGTCTCTTTACTCGTTCGTAATACATCATCCCACAACTAACTCATTAGTTGCAATGCTTGCAAGGCTTATAGTGATGTGCATTACCGAGTGGGCCCAGAGATACCTCTCCGACAATCGGAGTGACAAATCCTAATCTCGAAATACGCCAACCCAACAAGTACCTTCGGAGACACCTGTAGATCACCTTTATCATCACCCAGTTACGTTGTGACGTTTGGTAGCACACAAAGTGTTCCTATGGTAAACGGGAGTTGCATAATCTCATAGTCATAGGAACATGTATAAGTCATGAAGAAAGCAATAGCAGAATATTAAACGATCGTGTGCTAAGCTAACGGAATGGGTCAAGTCAATCACATCATTCTCCTAACGATGTGATCCCGTTAATCAAATGACAACTCATGTCATTGGCTAGGAAACATAACCATCTTTGATCAACGAGCTTGTCAAGTAGAGGCATACTAGTGACACTCTGTTTGTCTATGTATTCACACAAGTATTATGTTTCCGGTTAATACAATTCTAGCATGAATAATAAACATTATCATGATATAAGGAAATAAATAATAACTTTATTATTGCCTCTAGGGCATATTTCCGTCAGTCTCCCACTTGCACTAGAGTCAATAGTCTAGATTACACAGTAATGATTCTAACACCCATGGTGCCTTGGTGTTGATCATGTTTTGCTCGTGGAAGAGGCTTAGTCAACGGGTCTGCAACATTCAGATCCGTATGTATCTTGTAAATCTCTATGTCTCCCACCTGGACTTGATCGCGGATGGAATTGAAGCGTCTCTTGATGTGCTTGGTTCTCTTGTGAAATCCGGATTCTTTTGCCAAGGCAATTGCACCAGTATTGTCACAAAAGATTTTCATTGGACCCGATGCACTAGGTATGACACCTAGATCGGATATGAACTCCTTCATCCAGACTCCTTCATTTGCTGCTTCCGAAGCAGCTATGTACTCCGCTTCACACGTAGATCCCGCCACAACGCTTTGTTTAGAACTGCGCCAACTGACAGCTCCACCGCTCAATGTAAACACGTATCCGGTTTGCGATTTAGAATCGTCCGGATCGTGTCAAAACTTACATCGGCGTAACCATTTACGACTAGCTCTTTGTCACCTCCATAAATGAGAAACATATCCTTAGTCCTTTTCGGTATTTCAGGATGTTCTTGACCGCTGTCGATAATCCACTCTGGATTACTTTGGTACCTCCCTCGCTAAACTAATAGCAAGGCACACATCGTGTCAGTACACAGATTGCATACATGATAGAGTCTATGGCTGAAGCATAGGAACATCTTTCATCTTCTCTCTATCTTACAGTGGTGGTCGGGCATTGGGTCTTACTCAACTTCACACCTTGTAGCACGGGAAGAACCCTTTCTTTGCTTGATCCATTTTGAACTTATTCAAAACTTTGTCAAGGTATGTGCTTTGTGAAAGTCAATTAAGCGTCTTGATCTATCTCTATAGATCTTGATGCCCAATATATAAGCAGCTTCACCGAGGTCCTTCATTGAAAACTCTTATTCAAGTATCCCTTTATGCTATCCAGAAATTCTATATCATTTCCAATCAGCAATATGTCATCCACATATAATATCGAAATGCTCTGAGCTCCCATTCACTTTCTTGTAAATCTGAGACTTCTCCAAAAGTGCATATAAAACCATATCTTTGATCACACTATCAAAGCGTTTATTCCAACTCCGAGAGGCTTGCACCAGTCCATAAATGGATCGCTGGAGCTTGCACACTTTGTTAGCTCCCTTTGGATCGACAAAACCTTCCGGTTGCATCATATACAACTCTTCTTCCAGAAATCCATTTAGGAATGCAGTTTTGACATCCATTTGCAAAATTTCATAATCCTAAAATGCGGCAATTTCTAACATGATTCGGACAGACTTAAGCATCGCTACGGGTGAGAAAGTCTCATCGTAGTCAATCCCTTGAACTTGTCGAAAACCTTTTGCAACAAGTCGAGCTTTATAGACAGTAATATTACCGTCAGCGTCAGTCTTCTTCTTGAAGATCCATTTATTCTCAATGGCTTGCCGATCATCGGGCAAGTCAACCAAAGTCCACACTTTGTTCTCATACATGGGTCCTAAGGGAGTCCTGGATTAGGGGGTGTCCGGATAGCCGGACTATAACCTTTGGCCGGACTCCTGGACTATGAAGATACAAGATTGAAGACTTCGTCCCGTGTCCGGATGGAACTTTCCTTGGCGTGGAAGGCAAGGTTGGCGATACGGATATGTAGATCTCCTACCATTGTAACCGACTACGTGTAACCTAGCCTCTTCGATGTCTATATAAACCGGAGGGTTTTAGTCCGTGGGGCGAACAACAATCATACCATAGGCTAGCTTCTAGGTTTAGCCTCTCGATCTCGTGGTAGATCTACTCTTGTACTGCCCATATCATCAATATTAATCAAGCGGGAGTAGGGTTTTACCTCCATCGAGAGGGCCCAACCTGGGTAAAACATCGTTTTCCTTGTCTCCTATTACCATCCGCCTAGACGCACAGTTCGGGACCCCCTACCGAGATCCGCCGGTTTGACACCGACATTGGTGCTTTCATTGAGAGTTCCTCGTATGCGTCATCTTTAGGCCCGATGGCTCCTCCGATCATCAACAACGATGCGGTCCAGGTGAGACTTTTCTCCCGGACAGATCTTCGTATTCGGCGGCTTTGCTGCGCGGGCCAATTAAGCAGCCATCTGGAGCGGATCGAAAGCTTCGCCCACAGCCATCGGTCGATTTGGAAGTTTGAACTACGGCTAACGTCGCGGAGACTTGATCTTCGACGAGTTGAGCCCACGGCCGAAGCGCGCCCGCCTTTATCACGATGGGCATGATCTAGCTCTACCGCCAATAGTGCCACGGAGGCGCACCGTGTCGCTCCGACCCTTAGCTCGGGCCGATTGCATGTCGAGGGCGGGTGGCTGGACACCGCCTCGGGTCTGCAATCTCTCGGCGTCGAGCGAACACCGCCTTGTCCTCTGCGAAGCCCGTGACTCAAGGTGCCGGACTCGAACTTCGCACCCCTCGCCAATCGAATCCGATTGGGCGCCGATTATGGAGTTCGCCGCGCGGACATCTTTCAAAGACTTTCGCCCTTCGGTGGCATTCTGAATTCACTAAAGTCTCTCTCTTTATCGGAGAGCCTGGCGGACTATGGTCGACAAGGTTGGGATCGCAGACGATGAAGAAATTCAAAGCCCACCCACCACCCACTTCAGTAGCCACTGCCTATGATTTAACCGACATGCTCGACTTGACTCCGAAGACATCGGCGGTATGGGCGCCGATGCAGAGGCGACCAGAACCAGCGCCTATAGGGCAATTTGGAAGGCCACCTCGCCGTCATTTACATATACATGGTGGACACCCCAAAAGAAGGGAATGGCGATGGAACAATGGAGGATGACCCTCCAAGAAGCAGCCTAAGCGCCCGGCGTTAAGCGGCGCCGCTCTAAATCCGCCAAAGCAAAAGCAGCGATTCCGCACGGAGATAATAACACCGGACGGTGCGAAGACAACCCCCTCGGCGAGGATTCAACACGGGAGGATGGAGAAGCCAGCCCTCATGAGAGAGCGGCGACAGAGAGGTAGAGGGCGATAATTACATTCCTCCTCCGAAGGCGAGGCAAGCCTCGGCGACGGCAATTTGTCGTGCTGAGGATCCCGTCGAACAAGAGCGTTTCAAGCGCGGGCTTATAGCTACGGCGAGCAGCCTCAAGAAAAAACAGCAACGACTTAGAGCTGACCAAGACTTGCTAGCCGACGGATGGATGAAGTCCTTGCGGCGAAGAGTCTGAACTCGACCGCCCCTCCAAGAGCTACCCAAAGCGCAAGCTGCTACCCCGATTAGAGGAGGAAGCACCTAAACCTACATAACCAGCGCATGACGCGGCCGACCGACCACCTCGTGGTCGCGACAGAGAGGCCTCTCGGCCCTCCACTCAAGCCGCACCCCGACGCGCCAGACCTGCGAGACATATTGGAGGACAAGGCAAGGCAAACAAGATCGATCTACGGATCGCGTGGGCGCCCCATGACACGTGACGATAACCGTCATGCCGGATATGGCAAATCCGGTCGGGCCGAACACAGTAGACAAAGCTCATTTGAGCTACGTCGTGATATAGCCCGATCTGGGCGCCGCACACCCACTATGCTTCACGGATGAAGTAATGGATCATCAAATCCCGAGGGTTTCAAACCCGTAAACATCGAATCATACGATGACACAACAGATCCTGCGGTATGGATCGAGGATTATCTCCTTCATATCCACATGGCCCTTGGTGATGATCTACGCCATCAAATACCTCCCACTCAAGCTTAAAGGACCAGCTCGACATTGGCTTAACAGCTTCCCGGCAGAGTCAATTGGTTCTTTGGCGGGACACGGAAGCCGCATTCCTCGACAATTTCAGGGCACCTATGTGCGACCACCGACGCCGATGACCTAAGCCACATAATTCAGCAGCGGAGAATCGGCGGACAATTACGGACACGGTTCCTAACCAAGAAAAATCAAATAGTCGACTGTCCAGACGCAGAGGCCCTCGCAGCCTTCAAACATAACATCCGTGACGAGTGGCTGGCTCGGCACCTAGGACAGGAAAAGCTGAAATCTATGGCAACCCTCACAACACTCATGACCCGCTTTTGCGCGGGAGAAGACAGCTGGCTAGCTCGTAGCAATAACATGACCAAGAGCCCTGGTAATTCGGATACCAAGGACAGCAATGGCAGGTCACGTCGCAACAAGCACAAGCGCCGCGTGCGGCGACAATGCGAGATCGGCGATTAATGCCGGATTCGAGGCTCTAAACCCGGTCAGTGGAAAAAGCCATTTAAAAGAAATACTCCGGGCCTGTCCAGTTTGGACCGAATACTCGATCGCTCGTGCCAAATACACGGCACCCCCGAAAAACCAGCCAATCACACCAACAGGATTGTTGGGTGTTCAAGCGAGCGAACAAGTTAAATACGAAAACAGCGACAAGGGGCTGCATAGCGATGACGAGGAGGAGCCCGCCGCGAACAATAGGGGACGAAGGGCTTCCCCCACAAGTGCAGACGGTGAACATGATATCGCAACCCACATACCCAAAAGGGAGTGGAAGCGTGCACTCGAGGGCGTATATGCGTTGGAGCGATCGCCCCAAAGTTCAACCCATGGTCCTCCTGCCCGATCACTTTTGATCGAAGGACCACCCACTAGCATCCGCCATGGCGGATTCGCGCGCATTGGTTCTAGACCCAATCATTGTGGATTTCACCTCACTAGAGTCCTTATGGACGGCGGGAGTAGCTGAACCTGCTTTATCGGGATACGGTCACGAAAAATGGGCATATATCCTCAAGGATTAAACCCACAAAGACGACCTTTAAAGGCGTCATACCAGTGTAGAGGCCAACCGTGCAGGCTCGATTACACTTGAGGTGGTCTTGGATCCCGGATAATTTCGAGCGAGGAGTTAATCTTGACATAGTCCCGTTCGCGATGGCTATCACGCCTTTCTGGACGAACCGCATTTGCAAAGTTCAATGCGGTGCCGCACTCGCATACCTCAAGCTCAAGATGCGGGCCCTCGAGGAGTCATTACGGTCAATGGAAACACCGAGCGCTCTCTCGAGCGGAGGAGCATCTGGCGACCCTCGGGCGGAAGTACAAAGTAGCTTCTCAAGGCAATTCTCGATCCGACTATTAAGCGTCCGGACACCGTCAAAGCGCGCCGGGTAACCTACAACAAGACCGCTGGCACGCTCCGAGCAAGCGTGGCGATGCGGCCCCAAACCCCGCCCTCGCGAAATTGCGAAACTAGTACTACTGCGTACATAATTACGCTCTGGAAATACCATGGGCATAAGGGAGGGCACAACCACGGCTGCGCCCAAAATGCGGCTCAACCGCACTAGGGGCTCCGATTACATCATTCTTTTTTCTTACTTTCAAGACTCCACTCTCCGGCAGGCTGTCCGGCATATAATCGCCGAACACACGATGCAACAGCCAGGGGAGGCAGCAAGCTACGTCGAATGTCCAGGTGGTCTCTATAACGCTAAATACATGTTTACATAAAGTCTCGCAGCTTGCCCCGGAGGGGACATGTCAAATAATCCCATCTCTTGCTTATCGCACTATTTGTATCGTTCTGCTTTCACAGCAGCCTTCTAATAAACAATACATAGCTTTTGTCTATTATTGCATTCCTTTTTATGTAAATATGTTCAGTTATGACATTATGCAACCGTACACTTTGGTACGGCCAATACACCAGGGGCTTAAGTACCCCAGAATATGGTGTGAGAAGTCCGGATACTCTCACGAGTGTGGCACCCCGAACTTATAGCATTATATGCATCGGCTCCGAATCATGTCTTGGGTCAATAGTTGGGTTTGCCCGGCTCCTATGTTTTGGTACCTTACGTTCCGTTATATCGGCTAAGGTAGCGCTAGGAGAACTACTGGGATTGTGCCCCGGTTGAGCTGGGTTAAGCACCTCAGTAGAGAAAGCTAAAGCTGACCATCATGATAGGGCGAGAGCTGGTCGCTGTTCGAGAGGTTTGAGTCCCTAAAGACTTATGCCGCTTAGGCGAGGAGCGGCTTTGTCCGGCCTAGGCGTGATAGCGCCCGAACTCGGTCTTCGAATACTAGGGGCTTCACGAAATTTAGAATTATAGAATTCTATGGCTAAGTGAGAGTGATAAAGCATTATAGTCGATTGCCTTGTTCATTGTCTGAGCGCCTCCTCGAAGGACCCAGAATGGGAACAAGGCGCTCAGGTTTATCCCGAACACCCCACTTTCGTGGCATGGGGGCGAGAAGCCGACGACTCGCCATCTCTCAGATTTAATAAGCGGCGAGCGAAGGTAATATTTTAAATTCAAAAGCATTGCTTAGCGATATGAACAAGTTTTCAGCAAGACAGGATAACACGGCGTGTTTACTCAAAAATTACACCCTTGGAACATTCATCCGCCATAAGGCGGGCACCCTTCAGGACGCCCTCATAATACATCTCGGGCTTGCGAGGCTCCTTGCCCTGCGGTGGCCCGTCTGTCACCAGCTTCTCAGCATCCATCTTGCCCAGTGCACTTTAACACGGGCAAGGGCCCTCTGGCGCCTTCGATGCATCTGGGCGCTTGATGACTTCAAGCCGTGGACGGGCGTCCATGCCCGCCTCACCAGCCCAAAGTAGCTCCCGAGCATGACCTCCCGAGGCCATAGCGGACTATAAGGCCCTTCATGGCCTGTTCGGCCAACTTATGGAGCTCGACCAGGTTGCTTCACTGGTCGCTCAAAGGCACACCGTGTGTCCGCCTCGGCATACTAAGACCGAGAACACCTTTTCCGTCGAGCTCCCTCCTCGGCCCGGTAGTATCTGGCAGCGTCGGACACACTGCTTGGGCAGATCTGCGAACGCTCCTGGAGAGCTCCGGACTCGGGTAAGTAACAAGTAACTCAATTTCACGTGCTTGCTTTGCATAAAGAATGCCTTACCCGCTACTATCTTCTTCATCGCCTCAATTTCTGGAGGGCTTTTGGGCTTGGCCTTGGCAGATTTAGGCGCTCTCAAGGGCGAGGCAAGCTCGTACTCTCGAGTCTTTGAGTCAAGCTCCAAACTCTCGTGTTTTTCACGAGGCACAGGAGCCCTGCTGCACCTCCGCCACCCGCGCCTCCTGCTTTTCTCGCTCGGTGCGCTCCACGGCCGCATTGTCTTCGGCCTTGGACAACGCTTCCTTCAGGGTCGCCACCTTGGTTGTGGCCCCTGTAATACTCACGTTGGTCCTGTCATTTTTTGCAACCACATCTTTTTTATATACTTACATAAGGTATTACTTACCTTCCTTGTCCTCGAGCTGCTTCTTGGCAAGGCCGAGCTCGTTCTCGGACCACTCGAGGCTCTGCTTCAATGCATCGACCTCCACAGTCAGTGCGGCAGAGGTCAGCAGTGCAGCCTGCATTCCCATATTGACACACTTATGTTAGATTCCTGTGTATATCTTTTAGATCCTTAGCTCGGCTTTTCTTTCCGAACCCCAGACTGAGCATCAGGGGCTACTGTCTATGCGGTAATATTTTTACATATCTTAAATACATACCTCAAAGCCTGTTAGAAGGCTGGCACAGGCTTCCGTCATCCCGCTCTTGGCGGACTGAACCTTCTGGATCACCGCACTCATAATAGTGCGGTGCTCCTCGTTGATGGAAGCGCCGTTAAGCACCTCCAAAGCAAATTATCCGGTGCCTCCGGTTGGGCCGGAGGTCACCGGCGTTGTAAACTTGCCCTTCTTACTAGGGCACGCTGGGGACTCGGAACCGCTGAAGATTACAGTGCGGTGTCGGCCCAGGGCGGACTTGGAGCCCTTGGGGTTTTGTCCCTTTGCTTTGGAGTGCAGGAGGTCGCCTTGCGGCGCCTCGGGACCACCTCCTCCTGGCTTGGACCCTTTGGGACTCCACCTCGGCATCATCCATGAGGCGAGGGAGGAGGCGGCAGAAGTGAAGTGCTATTCACATCCGGCGAGCTTAAGGAGCCGCTCGGCGACCGCCGACCTGGGCTCGGGCGGACCGCATGATTATATTCGCGTCGAAAGATCTTGTGCAATAAAGGAACGCCATGGGTTATTCTGGTATCCGGATACTTACGATTTTGCCAGGGGCTTGGCCCTGGATGGCCACTCCTCTTCGCCGTCGTCGGTGTTGGTGGAGTAGTCCGGAGGAAGGGTCCTTCCCTTCTTGGACCCTCCGGCCCCCTAGTTGGGGCGACCTTCCTTTTCTTCTCTTCCCCCGCTGGGGGAGAGACCTATCTTTCCTCCTCCTTGTTTTCGTGGGAGGAGTCCGCCTCGGAGTCATCAAACGATGAGTCCGACACCACCAGGCGTCGGGAACTCTTTCGAGTTCCCGTGGCTTTCTTCTTGGCCTTCTTCTCCGGCACCACGTAAGGTGCGGAACCAGCAGCCCCGTCAGCGGGCGTCCGGCTGGAGTCTTCGGGCAAGGAGCTGGGCGATAGATCTGCCGGACGTCTCCTGCCAATCTGTCAAAGGTAAGGAGTTTAGATCCGCATAGAGTCAAACTATGAAAACAAGTATCCCGTAAAGGGTAAAACAGCTTACGCGTTGGCTTGATGCTGCGCGCTGAATCCACGATCCTCGGTGGCGGATGCGGAGCCTCGGCGCCCTTGAACAGCACCTTCCGGGCATCTTCGTGCGTAATGTCGAAGAGCACGCTCGAGGTTCGGTGTTTGTGCGGATTAAACTCCCACAAGCTGAAAGCCCGTTGTTGGCACGGGAGGATCCGACGGATGAGCATGACTGGACTACGTTGGCGAGTTTGAGATTCTTGCTCACCAAGTTTTGGGCGCAGGTTTGGAGTCCGTCGGCTCTTCCGATTACCCCATGACGAGCCCTTCTCTTTCCGGGAGGTGAGCAGCGTGGGGATGCGGATCGAATTGGGGCGCTGCCCATTCAGGGTTCTGTGGCTCGGTAATGTAGAACCACCCGATTGCCACCCCTTTATGGTCTCTCTGAAGGAGCCCTCGAGCCATAGGGCGTTGGGCATCTTGCCCACCATGGCACCTCCGCACTCCGCTTTGGCGGCCGCCCACTACCTTCGACTTGACATTGAAGGTCTTCACCATAAGCGAAGTGGGGCTGGATGCAGAGGAAGGCCTCGCACCTGACGATGAACGCCCGAGATGTTGAGGATGAAGTTCGGGGCCGGATCGTGGGAAATCCAGGCCGTAGTAGAACATGAGCCCCGGACAAATGGGTGAAGTGGGAAACCTAGTCCATGGAGGAAATGGGTGAGGAACACCAGCCTCTCATGGGGCACTGGGGTGGGGATGAGCTGCCCCTCGCTGGGAGCCGGTCTTGCGATGTCATTGGACAAGTATCCGGCTTTCCTCGGCTTCTTGATGTGTCCCTCCGTGACGGAGGAGACCATCCACTTGCCTCCCGCTCCGGACATGGCTGGAGAAGGTTGAGGTGGGATGTGCGTGAAGGAAATATGCCCTAGAGGCAATAATAAAGTTATTATTTATTTCCTTATATCATGATAAATGTTTATTATTCATGCTAGAATTGTATTAACCGAAAACATAATACATGTGTGAATACATATACAAACAGAGTGTCACTAGTATGCCTCTACTTGACTAGCTCGTTAATCAAAGATGGTTATGTTTCCTAACCATAGACATGAGTTGTCATTTGATTAACGGGATCACATCATTAGGAGAATGATCTGATTGACATGACCCATTCCGTTGGCCTAGCACTTGATCGTTTAGTATGTTGCTATTGCTTTCTTCATGACTTATACATGTTCCTGTAACTATGAGATTATGCAACTCCCATTTACGGAGGAACACTTTGGGTGCTACCAAGCGTCCTGGCAATAACTGGGTGATTATAAAGGAGTACTACAGGTGTCTCCAAAGGTACATGTTGGGTTGGCGTATTTGAGATTAGGTTTTGTCACTCCGATTGTCGGAGAGGTATCTCTGGCCCTCTCGGTAATGCACATCACTATAAGCCTTGCAAGCAATGTAGCTAATGAGTTAGTTACGGAATGATGCATTACGTAGCGAGTAAAGAGACTTGCGATAACGAGATTGAACTAGGTATTGGATACCGACGATCAAATCTCGGGCAAGTAACATACCGATGACAAAGGAACAAAGTATGTTGTTATGCGGTTTGACCGATAAAGATCTTAAGTAGAATATGTAGGAGCCAATATGGGCATCCAGGTTCCGCTATTGGTTATTGACCGAGAATAGTTCTAGGTCATGTCTACATAGTTCTCGAACCCGTAGAATCCGCACGCAACAAGGTTTCGATGATGTTATATTATGAGTTTATGAGTTTTGATGTACGAAGGAGTTAGTCCCGGATGAGATCGGGGACATGACGAGGAGTCTCGAAATGGTCGAGGCGTAAAGATCGATATATTGGACGACTATATTCGAGTTCGGAAAGGTTCGAATGATTGGGTATTTTTGAATCTGGGAGAGTTACAGGAATTCGCGGGGAGAAGTATTGGGCCTTATTGGGCCCTGCAGAAAGAGAGGGGCTGCCTAGGGCAGGCGCGCCCCAAGGCCTAGTCCGGTGGACTAGGGGAGGGCCGCACCCTTCCTCCCTTCCCTTCCTTCTCTCCTACTCCTACTAGGAAAGGAGGAGTCCTACTCCCGTGGGAGTAGGACTCCCCCCTGGCGCCTCCTCCTTGGCGGCCACCTCCTCCTTGCTCCTTTATATCTGAGGGCAGGGGCACCCCATGACACACAAGTTGATCTCGGATCGTTCCTTAGCCGTGTCGGTGCCCCTTCCACCATATTCCACTTGGTCATATCGTCATGGAGCTTAAGCGAAGCCTGCGCCGGAGAAGTCATATCGTCGCGGAGCTTAAGCGAAGCCCTGTGTCGTGGAGCATCATCGCCGTCCTGCCGTCGTCGTCTTGTGGAACTCATCCCGACACTTTGCTGGATCGAGTCCGGGATCGTCATCGAGCTGAGCGTGTGCGAACTTCGGAGGTGCCGTCGTTCGGTGCTTGGATCGGTCGGATCGTGAAGGCGTCGACTACATCAACAGCGTTGTTATAGCGCTTCGCTTTCGGTCTATGAGGTGCGTGGACGGACACTCTCCCCTCTCGTTGCTATGCCATCACCATGGTCTTGCGTGTGCGTAGGAAAATTTTGAAATTACTCGTTCCCCAGCAGTGGCATCGAGCCTGGTTTTATGCGTTGATGTCATATGCACGAGTAGAACACAAGTGAGTTGTGGGCGATATAAGTCATCTGCTTACCAGCATGTCATACTTTGGTTGGCGGTATTGTGAGATGAAGCGGCCGGACCGACATTACGCGTGCGCTTACGCGAGACTGGTTTCACCGCTTGAGCACTAGTTGCTTAAAGGTGACGGCGGGTGTCGGTTTCTCTCACTTTAGTTGAACCGAGTGTGGCTCGCCCGGTCCTTGCGAAGGTTAAAACAGCACCAACTTGACAAACTATCGTTGTGGTTTTGATGCGTGGTAAAACGGTTCTTGCTCAGCCCGTAGCAGCCACGTAAAACTTGCAACAACAAAGTAGAGGGCGTCTAACTTGTTTTTGCAGGGCATGTTGTGATGTGATGTGGTCAAGGCGTGATGCTATATTTTATTGTATGAGATGATCATGTTTTGTAACGAGTTATCGGCAATGGCGAGAGCCATATGGTTGTCGCTTTATTGTATGAAATGCAAAAGCCATGTAATTGCTTTACTTTATCACTAAGCGATGGCGATAGTCGTAGAAGCAATAGTTGGCGAGGCGACAACGATGCTACGATGGAGATCAAGGTGTCGCGCGGTGGCGATGGTGATCATGGCGGTGCTTGGAGATGGAGATCACAAGCACAAGATGATGATGACCATATCATATCACTTATATTGATTGCATGTGATGTTTATCCTTTATGCATCTTATCTTGCTTTGATTGGCGGTAGCATTATAAGATGATCTCTCACTAAAATTATCAAGAAGTGTTCTCCACGAGTATGCACCGTTGCTAAAGTTCGTAGTGCCCAGACACCACGTGATGATCGGGTGTGATAAGTTCTCGTCCATCTACAACGGGTGCAAGCCAGTTTTGCACACGCAGAATACTCGAGGTTAAACTTGACGAGCCTAGCATATGCAGATATGGCCTCGGAACACGGAGACCGAAAGGTTGGCGTGAATCATATAGTAGATATGATCAACATAGTGATGTTCACCATTGAAACTACTCCATCTCACGTGATGATCGGACATGGTTTAGTTGATTTGGATCACGTAATCACTTAGATGACTAGAGAGATGTCTATCTAAGTGGGAGTTCTTAAGTAATATGATTAATTGAACTTGAATTTATCATGAACTTAGTCCTGGTAGTATTTTGCAAATTATGTTGTAGATCAATAGCTCGCGTTGTTGCTTCCCTATGTTTATTTTGATATGTTCCTAGAGAAAAATTATGTTGAAAAATGTTAGTAGCAATGATGCGGATTGGATCCGTGATCTGAGGTTTATCCTCATTGCTGCCTGAAAAATTATGTCCTTAATGCACGCTAGGTGACGAACCTATTGCAGGAGCGGATCACGAGGCGTTATGAGCGTTTGGCTAGCTCAATATGATGACTACTTGATAGTTTAGTGCACCATGCTTAAATGCTTAGAATCGGGACTTCAAAGGCGTTTTGAGCGTCATGGACCATATGAGATGTTCGAGAGTTGAAGTTAATATTTCAAGCAAATACCGAGTTGAGAGATATGAAGTCTCCAACAAGTTCTATAGCTAAAAGATGGAGGAGAATCGCTCAACTAGTGAGCATGTGCTCAGATTATGCAGGTACTTCAATCGCTTGAATCAAGTGGGAGTTAATCTTCGAGATAAGATAGTGATTGACAGAATTCTCTAGTCACCATCACTAAGTTACTAGAACTTCGTGATGAACTATAGTATGCAAGGGATGACGAAAACAATTCCCAAGCTCTTCGTGATGCTGAAATCGGCGAAGGTAGAAATCAAGAAAAGAGCATCAAGTGTTGATGATTGACAAGACCACTAGTTTCAAGGAAAAGGGCAAAGGGAAGAAGGGAACTTCAAAAGAGCGGCAAGCAAGTTGCTACTCGGTGAAGAAGCCCAAGTCTGGACCTAAGCACGAGACTAAGTGCTTTTGCTACAATGGAATTGGTCCTTTGAAGCGGAACTACCCCAAGTATTTGGCGGATAAGAAGGATGGCAAAGTGAACAAAGGTATATTTGATATACAGATTATTGATGTATATTTTACTAGTGTTCATAGCAACCCCTCGGTATTTGATACTGGTTCGGTTGCTAAGAGTAGTAACTTCGAAGCGGGAGTTGCGAATGAGCGAAACTAGTTGAAGGGAAGTGACGATGAGTGTTGGAAGTAGTTCCAAGATTGATATGATCATCATCGCACACTCCCTATACTTCGGGATTAGTGTTAAACCTAAATAAATGTTATTTGGTGTTTGCGTTGAGCATGAATATGATTTGATCATGTTTATTGCAAAGCGGTTATTCATTTAAAGTCAAAGAATAATTGTTGTTACTTTAAATGAATAAAACCTTCAATAGTCATACACCCAATAAAAATAGTTTGTTGGATCTCAATCGTAGTGATACACATATTCATAATATTGATGCCAAAAGATGCAAAGTTAATAATGATAGTGCAACTTATTTGTGGCTTTGCCGTTTAGGTCATATTGGTGTAAAGCGCATGAAGAAACTCCATCTTGATGGGATTTTGGAATCACTTGATTATGAATCACTTGATGCTTGCGAACCATGCCTTATGGGCAAGATGACTAAAGACTCATTCTCGGAACAATGGGCGAGCAAATGACTTATTGGAAATAATACATCTTGATGTATGCGGTCCGATGAGTGTTAAAGCTCACGACAAGTATCGTTATTTTCGACCTTCACAGATGATTTGAGCAGATATGGGTATATCTTCTTGATGAAACATAAGTCTGAAATAGTTGAAAGGTTCAAAGAATTTCAGAGTGAAGTGGAAAATCATCATAACAAGAAAATAAAGTTTCTGCGATCTGATCGTGGAGATGAATAATTGAATTACGAGTTTGGTCTTCAATTAAAACAATGTGGAATAGTTTCACACTCACGCCACAGAACACCACAATGTTATGGTGTGTCCGAGCGTCGTAACCGCACTTTATTGGATATGGTGCAATCTATGATGTATCTTACCGATTTACCACTATCGTTTTGGGGTTATGCATTAGAGACAGCTGCATTCACGTTTAATAGGGCACCATCTAAATCCGTTGAGATGACACCGTATGAACTATGGTTTAGCGATAAACCTAAGTATGTCGTTTCTTAAAGTTTGGAGTTGTGATGCTTATGTGAAAAAGTTTTCACTGATAAGCTCGAATCCAAATCGGAGAAGTGCGTCTTCATAGAATACCCAAAAGAAAATGTTGGGTACACCTTCTATCACAGATCCGAAGGCAAGTTTTTCGTTGCTAAGATGGATCCTTTCTAGAGAAGAAGTTTCTCTCGAAAGAAGTGAGTGGGAGGAAAGTAGAACTTGATGAGGTAATTGTACCTCTCCCTTATTGGAAAGTAGTTCATCACGAAATCAGTTCGATGATTCCTACACCAATTAGTGAGGAAGTTAATGATGATGATCATGAAACTTCAGATCAAGTTGCTACCAAACCTCGTAGGTCTTCGAGTAAGATCCGCACCGAGTGATGCGGTAATCATGTTCGGAAGTCATGTTACTAGACCATGATGAACCTACGAACTATGAGGAAGCGATGATGAGCCCAGATTCATGAAATGGCTTGAGGCCATGAAATCTGAGATAGGATCCATGTATGAGAACAAAGTATGGACTTTGATTGACTTGCTCTATGATCAGCAAGCCATGTTAAATAAATGGATCTTCAAGAGGAAGATGGACACCGATAGTAGTGTTACTATCTACAAAGCTAGACTTGTCGAAAAAGGTTTTAGACAAAGTTCAAGATGTTGAATACAATGAGATTTTCTCACTTGTATCGATGCTTAAAAGTCTGTCGAATCATGTTAGCAATTGCCACATTTAATGAAATCGGCAAATGGATGTCAAAACTACATTCTTTAATGGATTTATTAAAGAAGAGTTGTATATGATGCAACCGAAGGTTTTGTCAATCCTAAAGGAGCTAACAAAATATGCAAGCTTCAGCGATCCATCTATGGACTGGTGCAAGCATCTCGGAGTTGGAATAAGCGCTTTGATAGTGTGATCAAAGCATATGGTTTTATCTGAGACTTTTGGAGCTGTGTATTTACAAGAAAGTGAGTGGGAGCACTACAACATTTCGATAAGTATATGTGAATGACATATTGTTGATCGGAAATAATGTAGAATTATTCGCAAAGCATAAAGGAGTGTTTGAAAGGAGTTTTTCAAAGAAAGACCTCGGTGAAGCTGCTTACATATTGAGCATCAAGATCTATAGAGATAGATCAAGGCGCTTGATATGTTTTTCAATGAATACATACCTTGACAAGATTTTGAAGTAGTTCAAAATGGAGCAGTCAAAGAAAGAGTTCTTGCACTGTGTTACAAGGTGTGAGATTGAGTAAGACTCAAAACCCGACCACGGCGGAAGATAGAAAGAGAATGAAAGTCATTCCTATGCATCAGCTATAGGTTCTATAAAGTATGTCATCTTGTGTACGGATCTATTGCATACCCTACCACTAAGATTGGCAAGGGAGTGCAATAGTGATCTAGGAGTAGATCAATGGACAGCGGTCAAAATTATCCTTAGTAGAATAAGGATATGTTTCTCGATTATGGAAGTGAAAAAGGTTAGGTAAGTAAAGGGTTACGTCGATGCAAGTTTTAACACTAATCTAGATGACTCGAGTCTCAATCTGGATACATATTGAAAGTGGGAGCAATTAGCTAGAGTAGCTCCGTGCGAGCATTGTAGACATAGAAATTTGCAAAATACTTACGGCTCTGAATGTGATGAGACCGTTGACTAAAATTATCTCACAAGCAAAACATGATCACACCTTAGTACTCTTTGGGTGTTAATCACATAGCGATGTGAACTAGATTACTGACTCTAGTAAACCCTTTGGGTGTTGGTCACATGTCGATGTGAACTATGGGTGTTAACCACATATAGATGTGAACTATTGATGTTAAATCACATGGCGATGTGAACTAGATTATTGACTCTAGTGCAAGTGGGAGACTGAAGGAAATATGCCCTAGAGGCAATAATAAAGTTATTATTTATTTCCTTATATCATGATAAATGTTTATTATTCATGCTAGAATTGTATTAACCGGAAACATAATACATGTGTGAATACATATACAAGCAGTGTCACTAGTATGCCTCTACTTGACTAGCTCGTTAATCAAAGATGGTTATGTTTCCTAACCATAGACATGAGTTGTCATTTGATTAACGGGATCACATCATTAGGAGAATGATCTGATTGACATGACCCATTCCGTTAGCCTAGCACTTGATCGTTTAGTATGTTGCTATTGCTTTCTTCATGACTTATACATGTTCACTGTAACTATGAGATTATGCAACTCCCATTTACGGAGGAACACTTTGGGTGCTACCAAGCGTCCTGGCGTAACTGGGTGATTATAAAGGAGTACTACAGGTGTCTCCAAAGGTACATGTTGGGTTGGCGTATTTGAGATTAGGTTTTGTCACTCCGATTGTCGGAGAGGTATCTCTGGGCCCTCTCGGTAATGCACATCACTATAAGCCTTGCAAGCAATGTAGCTAATGAGTTAGTTACGAATGATGCATTACGTAACGAGTAAAGAGACTTGCGATAGCGAGATTGAACTAGGTATTGGATACCGACGATCAAATCTCGGGCAAGTAACATACCGATGACAAAGGGAACAAAGTATGTTGTTATGCGGTTTGACCGATAAAGATCTTAAGTAGAATATGTAGGAGCCAATATGGGCATCCAGGTTCCGCTATTGGTTATTGACCGAGAATAGTTCTAGGTCATGTCTACATAGTTCTCGAACCCGTAGAATCCGCACAACAAGGTTTCGATGGCGGTTATATTATGAGTTTATGAGTTTTGATGTACGAAGGAGTTAGTCCCGGATGAGATCGGGGACATGACGAGGAGTCTCGAAATGGTCGAGGCGTAAAGATCGATATATTGGACGACTATATTCGGAGTTCGGAAAGGTTCGAATGATTGGGTATTTTGAGTCTGGGAGAGTTACGGGAATTCGCCGGGGAGAAGTATTGGGCCTTATTGGGCCTGCGGAAAGAGAGGGGCTGCCTAGGGCAGGCCGCGCCCCCAAGGCCTAGTCCGAATTGGACTAGGGGAGGCCGCACCCCTTCCTCCCTTCCCTTCCTTCTCTCCTACTCCTACTAGGAAAGGAGGAGTCCTACTCCCGGTGGGAGTAGGACTCCCCCCTGGTCGCCCTCCTCCTTGGCGGCCACCTCCTCCTTGCTCCTTTATATCACGGGGCAGGGGCACCCCATGACACACAAGTTGATCTACGGATCGTTCCTTAGCCGTGTCGGTGCCCCTTCCACCATATTCCACTTGGTCATATCGTCATGGAGCTTAAGGCGAAGCCTGCGCGGAGAAAGTCATATCGTCGCGGAGCTTAGGCGAAGCCCTGCGTCGGTGGAGCATCATCATCGTCCTGCGCCGTCGTCTTGTGGAACTCATCCCGACACTTTGCTGGATTGGAGTCAGGGATCGTCATCGAGCTGAGCGTGTGCGAGAACTTCGGAGGTGCCGTCGTTCGGTGCTTGGATCGGTCGGATCGTGAAGGCGTCGACTACATCAACAGCGTTGTTATAACGCTTCGCTTTCGGTCTCACGAGTGCGTGGGCGGACACTCTCCCCTCTCGTTGCTATGCCATCACCATGGTCTTGCGTGTGCGTGGAAAATTTTGAAATTACTCGTTCCCCAACAGTCAGCGGACTTGGTATTTGGAGCTCAAGTCTTGCGCGAAAATGGATAAGCAAAGGAGGAAGAAGGTGTAGATGAAAAGGTGGATCCTTATCCCTTATATGGGCGGACGAAACTATGTGCCCCACCAGCCCGGTAAAACTCGCTTATCTCCCAAGCGCCGTAAATTAATGGCACGGTTGGGTTACCCACGCCCGTATTGATGAGAATCCGAAATAAGGGGACACGATCTACGCTTGACAAGGCGTGCCAAGAAACCGCCTCGCTAAGTCTTGAGGTGGGACAGTAAAACGATTGAATAAAGGCTTGGCCGTGGTGTGATGTCACGCTGCTGCGGAATCGTCGGCAGGTTGGATTTGTGTGAATATTATTCTCTCTACGGTGGTATGTGGAACTTATTTTGCAGAGCCGGACATTATCCTTGTGTTCAAAATCTTCTATGAAGTATTCGGAGGAGGAACCCGCCTTGCAATGCCGAAGACAATCTGCGCGCCGGACTCGTCGTCATTGAATCTTGGTTCAGGGGCTACTGAGGGAGTCCTGGATTAGGGGGTGTCCGGATAGCCGAACTATAACCTTTGGCCGAACTCCTGGACTATGAAGATACAAGATTGAAGACTTCGTCCCGTGTCCGGATGGAACTTTCCTTGGCATGGAAGGCAAGCTTGGCGATACGGATATGTAGATCTCCTACCATTGTAACCGACTCTGTGTAACCCTAGCCCTCTTCGGTGTCTATATAAACCGAAGGGTTTTAGTCCGTAGGACGAACAACAATCATACCATAGGCTAGCTTCTAGGGTTTAGCCTCTCTGATCTCGTGGTAGATCTACTCTTGTACTACCCATATCATCAATATTAATCAAGCAGGAGTAGGGTTTTACCTCCATCGAGAGGGCCCGAACTTGGGTAAAAACATCGTGTCCCTTGTCTCCTGTTACCATCCGCCTAGACGCACAGTTCGGGACCCCCTACCCGAGATCCGCCGGTTTTGACACCGACAGGTCCCATCTCAGATTTCATGGCCTCAAGCCATTTTGCGGAATCTCGGCTCACCATCGCTTCTTCATAGTTCATAGGTTCGTCATGGTCTAGTAACATAACCTCGAACAGGATTACCGTACCACTCAGTGCGGATCTTACTCTGGTTGATCTCGAGGTTCAAGAACAACTTGATCTGAAGTTTCATGATCATCATCATTAACTTCCTCACTAATTGGTGTAGGTGTCACGGGAACGGTTTACGTGATGAACTACTTTCCAATAAGGGAGCAGATACGATTACCTCATAAAGTTCTACTTTCCTCCCACTCACTTCTTTAGAAACTCCTTCTCTAGAAAGGATCCAAATTTAGCAACAAAAGTCTTGCCTTCAGATCTGTGATAGAAGGTGTACCCAACAGTTTCCTTTAGGTATCCTATGAAGACACATTTCTCCGATTTGGGTTCGAGCTTATCAGGTTGAAGCCTTTTCACATAAGCATCGCAACCCCAAACTTTAAGAAACGACAACTTTAGTTTATTGCCAAACCACAGTTCATAAGGCGTCGTCTCAATGGATTTCGATGGTGCCCTATTTAACGTGAATGCATCCGTCTCTAAAGCATAACCCCAAAATGATAGTGGTAAATCAGTAAGAGACATCATAGATCGCACCATATCTAGTAAAGTATGATTATGACGTTCTGACACACCATTACGCTGCGGTGTTCCGGGTGGCGTGAGTTGCGAAACTATTCCGCATTGTTTCAAATGAAGACCAAACTCGTAACTCAAATATTCTCCTCCACGATCAGATCGTAGAAACTTTGTTTTCTTGTTACGATGATTTTCAACTTCACTCTAAAATTCTTTGAACTTTTCAAATGTTTCAGACTTATGTTTCATTAAGTAGATATACCCATATCTGCTTAAATCATCTGTGAAGGTGAGAAAATAACGATAACCGCCGCGAGCCTCAACATTCATCGGACCACATACATCTGTATGTATGATTTCTAACAAATCTGTTGCTCGCTCCATAGTTCCGGAGAACGGCGTTTTAGTCATCTTGCCCATGAGGCACGGTTCGCAAGTACCAAGTGATTCATAATCAAGTGGTTCCAAAAGTCCATCAGTATGGAGTTTCTTCATGCGCTTTACACCAATATGACCTAAACAACAGTGCCACAAATAAGTTGCACTATCATTATCAACTCTGCATCTTTTGGCTTCAATATTATGAATATGTGTATCACTACTATCGAGATTCAACAAAAATAGACCACTCTTCAAGGGTGCATGACCATAAAAGATATTACTCATATAAATATAACAACCATTATTCTCTGATTTAAATGAATAACCGTCTCGCATCAAACAAGATCCAGATATAATGTTCATGCTCAACGCTGGCACCAAATAACAATTATTCAGGTCTAAAACTAATCCCGAAGGTAGATGTAGAGGTAGCGTGCCGACCGCGATCATATCGACTTTGGAACCATTTCCCACGCACATCGTCACCTCGTCCTTAGCCAATCTTAAGCAATCCGTAGTCCTGTTTGAGTTGCAAATATTAGCAGAACCGAGTATCAAATACCAGTGCTCTGCGAGCATTAGTAAGGTACACATCAATAACATGTATATCACATATACCTTTGTTCATCTTGCCATCCTTCTTATCCGCCAAATACTTGGGGCAGTTCCGCTTCGGTGACCAGTCTGTTTGCGGTAGAAGCACTCGGTCTCGAGCTTAGGTCCAGACTTGGGTTTCTTCTCCCGAGCATCAACTTGTTTGATGTTCTTCTTGAAGTTCCTTCTTCTTCCTTTGCCCTTTTCTTGAAACTGGTGGTCTTGTTGACCATCAACACTTGATGCTCCTTCTTGATTTCTACCTCCAGCCTTTAGCATTGCGAAGAGCTCGGGAATTGTCTTATCCATCCCTTGCATGTTATAGTTCATCACGAAGCTCTTGTAGTTTGATGGCGGTGATTGAAGAATTACATCAATGGCGCTATCATCCGGAAGATTAACTCCCGGTTGAATCAAGTGATTGTTATACCCGGACATTACGAGTATATGCTCCTTGTGAACTATTATCTTCCATCTTACAGCTGTAGAACTTATTGGAGACTTCATATCTCTCAATCCGGGCATTTGCTTGAAATATTTACTTCAACTCTGGAACATCTCATATGCTCCATGACGTTCGAACGTCGTTGAAGTCCCATTCTAAGCCGTAAAGCATGGCACCTTGAACTATCGAGTAGTCATCACTTTGCTCTGCGGACATTCATAACATCTGGTGTTGCTCTCAGTAGCAGTCTCGCACCTAGTGGTGCTTCGGGGCGTAATTCTTACGTGCAGCAATGAGGATAATCCTCAAATTCTGGACCCAATCGTGTAATTGCTACCATCATCTTTCAACTTTGCTTTCTCAAGGAACGCATTAAAATTCAACGGAACAACAGCACGGGCCATCTATCTACAATCAACATAGACAAGCAAAATACTATCAGGAACTAAGTTCATGATAAATTTAAGTTCAATTAATCATATTACTTAAGAACTCCCACTTAGATAGACATCCCTCTAATCCTCTAAGTGATCACGTGATGCAAATCAACTAAACCATGTCCGATCATCACGTGATATGGAGTAGTTTCAATGGTGAACATCACTATGTTGATCATATCTACTATATGATTCACGCTCGACCTTTCGGTCTCAGTGTTCCGAGGCCATATCTGCATATGCTAGGCTCGTCAAGTTTAACCTGAGTATTCCGTGTGTGCAACTGTTTTGCACCCGTTGTATTTGAACACAGAGCCTATCACACCCGATCATCACGTGGTGTCTCAGCACGAAGAACTTTCACAATGGTGCATACTCGGGGAGAACACTTATAACTTGATAATTTAGTGAGAGATCATCTTATAATGCTACCATCAATCAAAGCAAGATAAGATGCATAAAAGTTAAACATCACATGCAATCAATATAAGTGATATGATATGGCCATCATCATTTTGTGCTTGTGATCTCCATCTCCGAAGCACCGTCATGATCACCGTCGTCACTTGATCTCCATTGTAGCATCTTTGTCGTCTCGCCAACTTATGCTTCTACGACTATCGCTACCGCTTACTGATAAAGTAAAGCATTACAGGGCGATTGCATTGCATACAATAAAGCGACAACCATATGGCTCCTGCCAGTTGCCGATAACTCGGTTACAAAACGTGATCATCTCATACAATAAAATACAGCATCATGTCTTGACCATATCACATCACAACATGCCCTGCAAAAACAAGTTAGACGTCCTCTACTTTGTTGTTGCAAATTTTACGTGGCTGCTACGGGCTGAGCAAGAATCGTTCTTACCTACGCATCAAAACCACAACGATAGTTCGTCAAGTTAGTGTTGTTTTAACCTTCTCAAGGACCGGGCATAGCTACACTCGGTTCAACTAAAGTTGGAGAAACAGACACCCGCCAGCCATCTGTGTGCAAAGCACGTCAGTAGAACCAGTCTCGCGTAAGCGTACGCGTAATGTCGGTCCGGGCCGCTTCATCCAACAATACCGCCAAACCAAAGTATGACATGCTGGTAAGCGGTATGACTTATATCGCCCACAACTCACTTGTGTTCTACTCATGCATATAACATCTACGCATAAAACCTGGCTCGGATGCCATTTGTTGGGGAACGTAGTAATTTCAAAAATTCCTCGCACACAGGATCATGGTGATGCATAGCAACAAGAGGGGAGAGTGTTGTCCACGTACCCTCGTAGACCGAAAGCGGAAGCGTTAGCACGACGCGGTTGATGTAGTCGTACGTCTTCACGATCCGACCGATCAAGTACCGAACGTATGGCACCTCCGAGTTCAGCACACGTTAAGCTCGATGATGTCCCTCGAACTCCGATCCAGCCGATCTTTGAGGGAGAGTTCCGTCAGCACGACGGCGTGGTGACAATGATGATGTTCTACCGACGCAGGGCTTCGCCTAAGCACCGCTACGATATTATCGAGGTGGACTATGGTGGAGGGGGGCACCGCACACGGCTAAGAGATCCAAGAGATCAATTGTTGTGTCTAGAGGTGCCCCCTGCCCCCGTATATAAAGGAGCAAGGGGGGAGAGGCGGCCGGCCAGGAGGAGGCGCGCCAGGGAGGAGTCCTACTCCCACCGGGAGTAGGACTCACTCCTTTCCTAGTTGGAGTAGGAGAAGGGGGAAGGAGGAGGGAGAGAGGAAGGAAAGGGGGGCACCGCCCCCCCTCCTTGTCCAATTCGGACTAGAGGGGGAGGGGCGCGTGGCCTACCCTGGCCGCCCCTCCTCTTCTCCACTAAGGCCCATCTTGGCCCATTAAACCCCGGGGTTCCGGTAACCCCGGTACTCGGTAAAATCCGATTTCACCGGAACACTTCGATATCAAATATAGGCTTCAATATATCAATCTTTATGTCTCGACCATTTAGAGACTCCTCGTCATGTCCATGATCACATCCGGGACTCCGAACTACCTTCGGTACATCAAAACATATAAACTCATAATATAATCGTCATCGAACTTTAAGCGTCATGGACCCTATAGGTTCGAGAACTATGTAGACATGACCTAGAACCGTCTCCGGTCAATAACCAATAGCGGAACACGGATGCTCATATTGGCTCCCACATATTCTCTGAAGATCTTTATCGGTCAAACCACATAACAACATCGATGTTCTCTTTGTCATCGGTATGTTACTTGCCGAGATTCGATCGTCGGTATCTTAATACCTAGTTCAATCTCGTTACGGCAAGTCTCTTTACTCGTTAAGTAATACATCATCCCGCAACTAACTCATTAGTTGCAATGCTTGCAAGGCTTATAGTGATGTGCATTACCGAGTGGGCCCAGAGATACCTCTCCGACAATCGGAGTGACAAATCCTAATCTCGAAATCGCCAACCCAACAAGTACCTTGAGAGACACTGAGAGCACCTTTATAATCACCCGATTCGTTGTGACGTTTGGTAGCACACAAAGTGTTCCTCTAGTAAACGGGAGTTGCATAATCCCATAGTCATAGGAACATGTATAAGTCATGAAGAAAGCAATAGCAGAAGACTAAACGATCATGTGCTAAGCTAACAGAATGGGTCAAGTCAATCACATCATTGTCCTAATGATGTGATCCCGTTAATCAAATGACAACTCATGCCAATGGCTAGGAAACATAACCATCTTTGATCAACGAGCTAGTCAAGTAGAGGCATACTAGTGACACTCTGTTTGTCTATGTATTCACACAAGTATCATGTTTCCAATTAATACAATTACAACATGAATAATAAACATTTATCATGATATAAGGAAATAAATAATAACTTTATTATTGCCTCTAGGGCATATTTCCTTCAGGTAACGTATATCATGTTCATCGTTTTAACCTGGGGGTGGGGGGGACTTCTTCTGTCCCCCTGTGTTCGGTGGACGGGGCTCCTCGTCATCGTCCTCACTCTGCGACCCCTTCTCCTTGTTCTCGGCATTTAACTTGCCGGCCTGTTTAAAGACCCAACAGCTTCAGTTGGTATGATTGGCTGGTTAGTCGGGGGTGACGTGGATCTGACATGGACGATCGAGTATGCGGTCCAAGCTGGATGAGCCCGGATTGTTCCTTTTGAATGGCTTCTTCTGCTGGCCGGATTTGGAGCTACTGAATCCGGCGTTGACCGTCGTGTCATCGATATTGTCACCGTTGTTCCGATGCTTGTGTCTGTTGCGTCGGGGTGATACGTCTCCAAAGTATCTATAATTTTTTATTGTTCCATGCTATATTATATTCTGTTTTGGATGTTTAATGGGCTTTATTATACACTTTTATATTATTTTTGGGACTAACCTATTAACCAGAGGCCCAGCCCAAATTGTTGTTCTTGCCTATTTTAATGTTTCGCAGAAAAATAATATCAAACTGAGTCCAAACGGAATGAAACCTTCGGGAACGTGATTTTCAGAACAAACGTGATCCAGAGGACTTGGAGTCTACGTAAAGCAATAAACAAGGAGAGCACGAGGCAGGGGGCACGCCTACCCCCCAGGCGCGCCCTCCACCCTCGTGGGGCCCATGTTGCTCCACCGACATACTTCTTCCTCCTATATATACCCATGTACCCTGGAAACATCAGATACAGAGCAAAAACCCTATTTCCACCGCCGCAACCTTCTGTGCCTGTGAGATCCCATCTTGGGGCCTTTTCCGGCGCTCCGCCGGAGAGGGCATTGATCACGGAGGGCTTCTACATCAACACCATAGCCTCTCCGATGATGTGTGAGTAGTTTACCTCAGACCTTCGGGTCCATAGTTATTAGCTAGATGGCTTCTTCTCTCTCTTTGGATCTCAATACAAAGTTCTCCTCGATTCTCTTGGAGATCCATTCGATGTAATCTTCTTTTGCGGTGTATTTGTCGAGACCGATTAATTGTGGGTTTTTGATCAAGTTTATCTACGAATAATATTTGAATCTCCTTTGAATTATTTTATGTATGATTGGTTATCTTTGCAAGTCTCTTTGAATTATCAGTTTGGTTTGGCCTACTAGATTGATCTTTCTTGCAATGAGAGAAGTGCTTAGCTTTGGGTTCAATCTTGCGGTGTCCTTTCCCGTGTGGATGAGGGCAGCAAAACACGTATTGTATTGTTGCCATCGAGGATAACAAGATGGGGTTTATATCATATTGCATGAGTTTATCCCTCTACATCATGTCATCTTACTTAAAGCATTACTCTGTTCTTATGAACTTAATACTCTAGATGCATGCTGGATAGTGGTCAATGTGTGGAGTAATAGTAGTAGATGCACAATCGTTTCGGTCTACTTGTCGCGGACATGATGCCTATATACATGATCATACCTAGATATTCTCATAACTATGCTCAATTCTATCAATTGCTCGACAGTAATTTGTTCACCCACCGTAATACTTATGCTCTTGTGAGAAGCCATAGTGAAACCTATGGCCCCCGGATCTATTTTCCATCATATTAATCTTCCAACACTTAGCTATTTCTATTGCCGTTTATTTTACTTTGCATCTTTATTTCTCTTTATTATAAAAATACCAAAAATATTATCTTATCATATCTATCAGATCTCACTCTCGTAAGTGACCGTGAAGGGATTGACAACCCCTTTATCGCGTTAGTTGCGAGGTTCTTATTTGTTTGTGTAGGTGCATGGGACTCGGCGTGGTCTCCTCTTGGATTGATACCTTGGTTCTCAAAAGCTGAGGAAATACTTACGCTACTTTACTGCATCACCCTTTCCTCTTCAAGGGAAAACCAACGCAGTGCTCAAGAGGTAGCACGGGGCTTGCCGTTGCTACTTCTTGCTTTAGAGGTGCCTGGTTCGCTTGAATTATTATTGCTACGGGCTAGCCAGCTATCTTCGCCCGCGTAAAAGCGGGTCATGAGTGCCGTGAGGGCTGCCATGGACTTCGGCTTTTCCTGGCCAAGGTGTCGGGCGAGCCATTCGTCGCGGATGCTATATATGCTTAAAGGCCGCTAGGTCTTTGGCATCCGGACAGTCAACGATTTGGTTCTTTTTAGTTAGGAACCTAGTCCATAATTTCCTGGCTAACTCTCCGGGCTATTGAACTATGTGACTTAAGTCATCGGCATCCGGAGGTCGGACGTATGTACCTTGGAAGTTGTCGCGGAAGGCGTCTTCCAAGTCCTCCCAGCTGTCAATGGAGTTTTCAGGCAGGCTGTTCAACCAGTGTCGAGCTGGTCCCTTGAGTTTTAGCGGGAGGCATTTGATGGCATGAAGATCATCACTGCGGGCCATGTGAATATGGAGAAGAAAATCCTCAATCCATACCGCGGGTTCTGTTGTTCCATCATATGATTCGACATTCACGGGTTTAAACCCTTCTGGGAATTCATGCTCCATTACTTCATCAGTGATGCAGAGGGGGTGTGCGGCATGTCTATATCGGGCCAAGTCGCGACGTAGCTCGGATGGAGTCCGTCTGCGGTTTTCGGCCCGGGCGTGATTATGCTTGTTGCGTCTGGATAGATAGCCGTCGTCGCGCGTCGGGGCGCGCCCCCGCAATCCGTAGATCGATCTGGTCTGACCTACTCTACTGTCCAGGTCCTGCCGCAGGTCATATGTATATCCCCGAGTTGTTATATCTCTACCTTTACGGCAAGGTGGTATGGGCTGGTGTTCGGCCTGAATTGTCGTTTTGTCCCGGCCACGTGGCGGTCGGTCAGCTACGTTACGCGCTGACGGTACGGGGTCCAGTGCCTCGTGATACGTCTCTGTCGTATCTACTTTTACAAACACTTTTGCCCTTGTTTTGGACTCTAACTTGCATGATTTGAATGGAACTAATCCGGACTGACGCAGTTTTCAGCAGAATTGCCATGGTGTTATTTTTGTGTAGAAATAAAAGTTCTCGGAATGACCTGAAACTTCACGGATAATATTTTTGGAATTAATAAAAAATACTGGTGAAAGAATCAAGGCCAGGGGGCCCACACCCTGTCCACGAGGGTGGGGGCGCGCCTACCCCCCTAGGCGCGCCACCATGCCTCATGGGCCCCCTAGTGCTCCACCAACCTCAACTACAACTCTATATATTCACATTCGGGGATAAAAAAATCAGAGAAAAGGATTCATCGCGTTTTACGATACGGAGCCGCCGCCAAGCCCTAATCTCTCTCGGGAGGGCTGATCTGGAGTCCGTTCGGGGCTCCAAAGAGGGGAATCCGTCGCCGTCGTCATCATCAACCTTCCTCCATCACCAATTTCATGATGCTCACCGTCGTGCGTGAGTAATTTCATCGTAGGCTTGCTGGACGGTGATGGGTTGGATGAGATTTACCATGTAATCGAGTTAGTTTTGTTAGGGTTTGATCCCTAGTATCCATTATGTTCTGAGATTGATGTTGCTATGCTTAATGCTTGTCACTAGGGCTCGAGTGCCATGATTTCAGATCTGAACCTATTATGTTTTCATGAATATATGTGAGTTCTTGATCCTATCTTGCAAGTCTATAGTCACCTATTATGTGTTATGATCCGTTAACCCCCAAGTGACAATAAGCGGGATACTTATTGGTGATGACGTAGTTTGAGGAGTTCATGTATTCACTAAGTGTTAATGCTTTGGTCCGGTACTCTATTAAAAAGAGGCCTTAATATCCCTTAGTTTCCAATAGGACCCCGCTGCCACGGGAGGGTAGGACAAAAGATGTCATGCAAGTTCTTTTCCATAAGCACGTATGACTATATTCGGAATGCATGCCTACATTACATTGATGAACTGGAGCTAGTTCTATGTCACCCTATGTTATAACTATTGCATGAGGAATCGCATCCAGCATAATTCTCCATCACCGATCCAATGCCTACGAGCTTTTCACCTATTGTTCTCCGCTTAGTTACTTTTCTGTTGCCACTGTTACGATTATTACAAAGCTGCTACTGTTACTTTTGCTACCGTTACCGCTACTATCATACTACTTTGCTACTAAATACTTTGTTGCAGATATTAAGTTATCTAGTGGTTGAATTGACAACTCAACTGCTAGTACTTGAGAATATTCTTTGGCTCCCCTTGTGTCAAATCAATAAATTTGGGTTGAATACTCTACCCTCGAAAATGGTTGCGATCCCCTATACTTGTGGGTTATCAAGACTATTTTCTGGCGCCGTTGCCGGGGAGCATAGCTCTATTCTTTGAGTCACTTGGGATTTATATCTGCTGGTCACTATGAGGAACTTGAAAGACGAAAGAACTAAGTTTTTTCCCTCAACTATGAGGGGAGGTAAGGAACTTCCATCTAGCTCTGCACTTGATTCACCTTCTGTTTTGAGTAAGCTTGCGACACCTAAACCTGCTTCTGCTATTAATTCTGATATGTAGCATGTTATTGATGATGCCACTTCTGCTATGCATGATACTTATGATGAAACTACTTCTATGCTTGATACTACTGTGCCACTAGGTGAATTTCTTGATGAACAACTTGCTAGGTCTAGAGAGAATGAAATTATTGAAACTGATAATATTGATGAAAGTGATGATGAAGATTCTCCCCCTAGATATGAATTGCCTGTTGTGCCTGAGGGTTATGTTATGGATGAAGAAACTGCTAGAGACTTTCTTGCTTGCAATGACAGGAATGATCTTAAGAAATTATTAGCTAAGCTAAAAGAAAAGTCTTTGAATGCTAGAATGAAATATGACCCTGCTTTTGCTACTTCACCTATCTGCGTTACTGATAAGGAGTATGATTTCTTTGTTGATCCTGATATAATTACTTTGGTTGAATCTAATCCTTTTTATGGCTATGAATCTGAAACTGTTGTGGCACATCTTACTAAATTAAATTATATAGCCACCCTGTTCACTAATGATGATAAAACTCGCTACTACTATATCCTTAAATTATTTCCGTCCTCATTAAAGGGTGATGCTAAAACATGGTTTAATTCTCTTGATCCTGGTTGTGTGCATAGTACCCAGGATATGATTTATTACTTCCCTGCTAAATATTTCCCCGCTCATAAGAAACAAGCTGATTTAAGGGAAATATATAATTTTGTGCAAATTGAAGAAGAGAGTCTCCAACAAGCTTGGGGGAGGCTTCTCCAATTACTTAATGCTTTGTCTGATCATCCTCTCAAGAAAAATGAAATACTTGATATCTTTTATAATGGACTAACCGATGCTTATAGAGACCACCTGGATAGTTGTGTTGGTTATGTTTTCAGGGAAAGAACAGTTGATCAAGCTGAATTGCTATTGAATAATATGTTGACTAATGAAAATAATTGGACACTTCCTGAACCAACTCCTAAGCCAACTCTGAAGAAGAGGGGTATTCTATTTCTCAGTCCTGAAGATATGCAAGAGGCAAAGAAATCTATGAAAGAAAAAGTTATTAAAACTGAAGATGTTAAGAATTTACCTCCTATTGAAGAAATACATGGTCTTAATTTGCCGTCTGTTGAAGAAATACATGGTCTTGATAACCCGACACAGGTAGTAAAGGTAAATTCTCTCTATAGATTTGATGAAGGTGATATTCCTCGTTATAAGTCTGCTAGCCAATGCTTAGATGAGTTTGATAATTTTATTGTTAAACAAGAAAACTTCAATGCTTATGTTGGTAGACAATTGAAACGAAATGCTTATATGATTGAGAACTTGAGTGATTATATGTCTAGAGTTAAAGGTGAACTTAAACTCATTAGTAAACATGCTTCTATGGTTACCACTCAAGTAGAACAAGTGCTTAAGGCTCAAAATGATTTGCTCAATGAATTAAATAATAAGAAGAATGATAATGCTGTTAGAGTTATGACTAGAGGGGGTAAAATGACTCAGGAACCTTTGTATCCTGAGGGCCACCCTAAGAGAATTGAGCAAGATCCTCAGAGAACTAATGTTGATGCACCTAGTCCTTCTAAAAGGAAGAAAAGAAAAATGATAGGACTTTGCATGCTTCTAGTGAACCTGTTGCTGACACACCTGAGAACCCCAATGATATTTCTATCTTTGATGCTGAAACACAATCAGGTGATGAACATGAACCTAGTGATAATGTTAATGATAATGTTCATGTTGATGCTCAACCTAGCAATGATAATGATGTAGAGATTGAACCTGTTGTTGATCTTGATAACCCGCTATCAAAGAATCAACGTTATGATAAGAGAGACTTTGTTGCTAGGAAGCATGATAAAGAAAGAGAGCAATGGGTTCAGAAACCCATGCCTTTTCCTCCCAAACCATCCAAGAAAAAGGATGATGAGGATTTTGAGCGTTTTGCTGAAATGATTAGACCTATCTTTTTGCGTATGCGTTTTACTGATATGCTTAAAATGAATCCTTATGCCAAGTATATGAAGGATATCGTTACAAATAAGAGAAAGATACCGGAAGCTGAAATTTCCACCATGCTTGCTAATTATACTTTTAAGGGTGGAATACCTAAGAAACTAGGAGATCCAGGAGTACCAACTATACCATGCTCCATTAAAAGAAACTATGGTAGAACTGCTTTATGTGATCTTGGAGCCGGTGTTAGTGTTATGCCTCTCTCTTTATATCATAGACTTGATTTGAATAAGTTGACACCTACTGAAATATCTTTGCAAATGGCTGATGAATCAACTGGTATACCTGTCGGTATTTGTGAGGATGTGCCTATTGTGGTTGCAAATGTTACTATTTTAACGGACTTTGTTATTCTTGATATTTCCGAGGACGATAGTATGTCGATTATCCTTGGTAGACCCTTTTTGAATACTGCAGGGGCTGTTATTGATTGCAACAAAGGCAATGTCACTTTTCATATTAATGGTAATGAGCATACGGTACATTTTCCAAGGAAACAACCTCAAGTCCATAGTATCAACTCTATTGGAAAAATTTCAACTATTACTATTGGAGGTTTTGAATTTCCTCTTCCTACTATCAAGAAGAAATATGAATATTCTTATTGTTGGGGACGTGCATATCCCCGTTGAGGTAACCTAGTGCTATTCGAAATTCTCCGGTTTCATGCAATTCGGAAAGAGTTTGTTAACAAGACTTGATCAACCTTGTTAGTGGATTCCTTTTGATGAGCATGACATGGATGAAGTTAGAAAGCGCAACCTTCTGTACCCTCCTTTTACTTTCTGTTATTTAGATTAAATAAAGCAAAATTAGTATATTCTGTCCATTTTCTGAATTATTCGTGCAATAAAAAATACCCCGAAAATAAAAGTTCTCCAAATGCCCTGAAAATGAAATATGATTTTTTTTCTAGAATATTTGAGAATATTTGGCACTGAGAACACATCGGGGAGCAAGCACACAGCCACGAGGTCCGTGGCACGCCCACCCACAGGCGCGCCCCCTGCCTCGTGGGCCCCTGATGGGCCCCCTCCATTTATTCCAGCCACCACACACTCCTTCCTCCCAAAAAATTACCAACCAGCTCAAGCACGAGTTCTAGACCATCTTGCTGCGATTTTCGATCTCCTTGCTCAAAGCCTTACTCACAAAACTGCTTTGGGGGATTGTTCTTCGGTATGTGACTCCTCCAATGGTCCAATTAGTTTTTTGTTCTAGTGCCTTATCATTGCAATTTTTTGCTACTTAGGTGACCCTGTTCTTGAGCTTGCATGTCAAATTTATATGGTCCCAAGTAGTTCTAATGCATGATATAGTCTCTAGGCACTTGTAGGAGTAGTTGCTATCAATTTTGTTGAGTTTGGTTCACTTTTATTTTAAGTTACTAAAAATTCAGAAATTTTTCAGAGGAAGAAAAATGTTTAGGAAATTGTACCAAGGTGGTTCTTCAATGAAACAAGGACCCATGCCCGCAATACGTGAGCCGGACCATGAACCACCAAGAGAAGCTCAAGTGCGGCCTTGTGAATGGCCGTCAGAAGATTTCATGGTCCGAACAGGAATTAAAGAGGAATTTGACGCATATGTGTGTAATGCTGAACTCGAGGGCTTCATGCTAGATAAGTGCCCTCAGTATTATCACCTAAATGATTCCTTTGTGAGAAGGTTCAAATTTTCATCTTCACGCAATTCTCACACCGTCCTATTTGATATCTATGGTAAATCTTATACTATGGACTTAGAGGATTTTAATACTGCTTGCAAACTTCCACAATGGGGTAGTGCTAGTGAACCTCGCAAATCTGAGTTTAAAGATTTTTTTGCTAGTATTACTGTGGGGGAATCTAGAGAGATAACACAAGCTACCATAGGGAGCATTCATTTTCCTGTTATACATTATTTTGCTCTCTTTATAGGTAGATGCATAAATGGTAAGGATGAGGCATGTCACATGTGTGTTCTTGACCTTAGTGTTCTCAAGAGTGCTGTTTTAGGAGATAAACAATATAACTTGGGGGCCATTGTTGTACGAAGGTTGCATAATAATGGTTTAAGTGGAGACTTGTTTGGTGGTATTTATGCAACCCGTGTGGCTAATTTTCTTAAGATGCCCATACATGAAAATGATATGGAATTGCCACCCGCTTATCTAGATTATGATGCTATGGTTCGCCATCAATTTATTGAGAGGAATGAACAGCCTCTCCAGTACCGACTAATGTTTGACAGGCGTCGCACTCTCCATGTTGCTCTCCCTGCTCCTACTTTCTTTGACTTCCAGGCAAAAGGGAGATATATTATAACCAGGGAGGAGGCGAACGAGTATAAGAGAAGGACGGAGGCAGCTCGCCTCCAAGCTGCCGCTCATGAGGCAATAGCTGCTGCATCTCAGTACGACCCCAACTACAACTTTGATCCATGGGCATAGACCAACTTAGGCCAAAAGCCTAAGCTTGGGGGAGTACGTATTTCTCACCGACATTACATACATGTTCACACACTCATGCTAGTTGTCGGTGCTCATACTTTTTCATTGTAATATCCATGCTAGTTTATTTTCTTTTTCTCGCTTTCTTCTTGTGTGTTTGAAAAACCTTAAGAAAAAACAAAAAAATTAGTTGTAGCCTTTAGCTAGTTTACTTCCATGCTTTTAGTAGTAATAATTAAAAGAAAACCCAAAAAGATTTCTCGTTCTTCTTTTGTTTGTTGGGAGCTTTCCTGTGTAAATAATTTTATTTCTTTTCTTTTGTTTGGGGTCGAGAGGAGAAGACCATAATGAAAATGTTGAAGTGGCTCTTATATGCATTATTGTTGATTTAATAAAGAGTCATATTACCTTGTCTTCTCCTCTGTATCAGATGCTTGCAGATCCCAACTTAGTCCAATGCACGTGCACTATTATTATTATACACATCGTTCGGTCGCGCAAGTGAAAGGCAATAATGACGATATATGATGAATTGATTGAGATGAGAGAAGCTGGTATGAACCCGACCTCTCTTGTTTTTGTAAATATGATTAGTTCATTGTTCCCGATTCAGCCTATTATGAATGAAACATGTTTGCAATGACAATTAGAGATTATAGTTGCTTATGCCATGCTTAATCCGCTAGGAGTTTATAATGGTTTACCTTGCGTGCCAACATGCTATTAAAATGGTTGTGATGTGGTATGATGGGGTGGTATCCTCCTCTGAACGATTCAAGTGACTTGACTTGGCACATGTTCACGCATGTAGTTGAAACAAAATCAACATAGCCTCCACGATATTTATGTTCATGGTGGATTATATCCTACTCATGCTTGCACTCAATGTTCATTAACTTTAATGCATGTTCATGACTGTTGTCGCTCTCTAGTTGGTCGCTCCCCAGTCTTTTTCTAGCCTTCACTTGTACTAAGCGGGAATACTGCTTGTGCATCCACTTCCATAAACCCCAAAGTTATTCCATATGAGTCTACTATACCTTCCTATATGTGGTATTTACCTGCCGTTCCAAATAAATTTGTATGTGCCAAACTCTAAACCTTCAAACGAAATTCTGTTTTGCATGCTCGAATTGCTCATGTATCAACTAGGGATGTCTGTATCTCCCATGCTAGGCGGGTTATTCTCAAGAGGAGTGGACTCCGCTCCTCACTCACGAGAAAATGGCTGGTCACCGGGATGCCAAGTCCCATGCTCTAAGCAAGTCAAATCGAAATAATTGCAAACAAAACTCCCGCAGGACTGTTGCTAGTTGGAGGCACTCGTTGTTTCGAGCCAGCCATGGATTGATGCTTGTTGGTGGTGGGGGAGTATAAACTTTACCATTCTGTTTGGAACCGCCTATAATGTGTGTAGCATGGAAGATATCGAGATCTCTCGGTTGTTACGTTGACAATGAAAGTATGCCGCTCAAAATATTATTTATCTCTATTTCAAAACCGAGCTCTGGCACCTCTACAAATCCCTGTTTCCCCTCTGCGAAGGGCCTATCTATTTACTTTTATGTTGAGTCATCACCCTCTTATTAAAAAGCACCAGCTGGAGAGCACCGCTGTCATTTGCATGTATTACTATTAGTTTATATTGAGTATGACTATGACTGGATCTCTTTTACCATGAATTACAATGTTTAGTCAGTCCTTGATCTTCAGAGGTGCTCTGTATTTATGTTTTGCGGTCTCAGAAAGGGCTAGCGAGATACCATCTTGTTATATCATATCATGATTGTTTTGAGAAAGTGTTGTCATCTGAGATTTATTATTACTGCTCGCTAGTTGATTGTGCCATTGATATGAGTAAACATGATATCTGAATGTTATTGTGAATATGGTTAGTTCATAATCTTTGCTGAAAACTTGAATGCTGGCTTTACATATTTACAACAACAAGAGCAAACAGAGTTTGTAAAAGTTTCTTTCATCACTTTCAGTTTGTCAACTGAATTGCTTGAGGACAAGCTGTGACGCCCGGATAATTAAGCTACAATAATCCTCTGTTAATGATGCCATGTCACCACTGTTACTCTTGCTAAACCCACTTGTTTCAAACACAGGTCAAATTCAAATTCCGAAAACAAGTCAAATTCTTATTTCTTCAAACTGTCAAGTAAAAATGTTTGGTGGGTTGAAAATATTAAGCTAACTAATTGTCATGAATGATTCAACATCATTTGAGATATTTAATTTCCTTGGAAATTAAAATAGTTCAAATCACCCTTTTCTTATACTTTTCCATTTGTGAAAAATCCAAATCAATTCAAACTCCTACCAAACTTTTTGTGGTAGTGCCAAATATTGTAATGTATTTATGTGGCCAAGTTCCACATTTTTACAAAGACCAATTAACAGCTCAAACTATTACAAACAGATTACGCAATCGAGTGTAAAATAAAATAAAAGGAAAGGCCTAACTACTATGTGTTAATGGGCTCTAGTGCCTTTGTGCACTTTGGCCCGTCTAACAACATTGGGAAGCCCACCTCCACCTCATCCCCAACCTCGCTTCTGAGGCGGGGGATCGTGGCGGCCATCCCATGGCGCCCCTGGTCCCGTGGCGGTCATCCCCGCTCTCTCCCTGTGGATAAGAGGACGCCTCGACGCCCTCCTCCCTCCCTTGACGAACCCTAGCCGCCCAATCGCTCTCCCTCTCATTCGTTCTCTCGATTTGTTCGGCCTTGGCCTTCTTTGCTGCCATAGCCATCGTCATCACATGCCCTTGACCTCCCCGCTGGCTAGGAATGCACCAGGAGAATCGCCATCGTCTTCTGCTTCCTCTTCGTCCACGACCTCGAGCCCGGAGCCCCTGCACCGCCCTTGACGCCACCCTCTTCTTCCTCGGGTGGCTGGCAAATCTCGGCGATTCGGCAAGCTCTGCAGCTACTAAGCCGTCACGGGCCCCCTTGTGCCTCCCGGTGAGCTTCTCCTCGAATCCCCTCACCCCGGTCTGGATCCCTCATCGTAGTCGCCAGACGAGCAGGTGGCTGCCATGGCCGTAGTTCAGCGTCTGCGTCGTGCTCCTGCAGTTCCTTGCGATGCTCTGCCGTTGCTACTTGCCTGCGTGATCTTTGCTGTTATTGCTATTTACGCTTTTCGTCGCGCGCTCCTCCACGTTAGCGGGACGGAGCTCAACTCCGGCTCGACCGCGGGCTCCCAGCGCCTTCCTTGCCGTGGCCTCGCCCCAGACCTTCCTCTCCGCTGCTCGACCAGCCACGCACCGGCGTGCCGCCCGCGACGTGGATGTGCCCGCTCCACCTCGACCAGACTGCCCCGTGCGCGCGTGCTGCCGCTAGCCGTTGCGGCGGCTGCTGCTAGCTCTGCTACGGTGGCCATGGCCGGCGGCCCGTGCGTGTGTGTACGTGTTGTGCGTGCGTGCGATGTGTGTCGCGATGTGTGCGTGCGGTGTGTGTGTGCTCGAGTGTGTGGCGCGCCCACCTCTGCCTCGCCCGCCTTGGCCCGGCCTCGCCCAGCGCCGCCGCTGTGCTCTCTGCCCGCTGCGCTGGCTGTTGCTCTCCTGCTACAAGAACATTCAGTTACTGTAGCAGTAATCACTTTTGCAACTTTTACACTAACTAGCCCTCTTCACGGCCCTTAAACAGCACCTAAACAAAAGTTAATATGAGTAAAATTCATATGTGCGTAGTACACTTGGCAGGGTTCAATTCTTTCCATTGAACCAAATTCAAAAGCCGCCTAGATTAATTCCTATAAAAATGACAAAAGTCTATGTTACATTAACGGAAGAAGCGTAAAACAGGTTCGGAATTGACTTCGATAGCACTTTTCAAACAAAGATTTGAGCAAGCAAATGGACACTAATGTAGATGGACTTGATTCTGTCATGTAGATCACGAAAAATTGCTCAAGATTGATATAAGGCACTAACCCATAGGTTGGACAGAACAATAGTTATAGCCTTTTGAAAACAGCCGGTGATGTTTAAAACGAGGACTTAGCAGAATCTCGGTAATTCCGGAAAATGCTTTGAACTTCGTTAATTCATAGAAATTAAACCGTAGCTTTCGGATGAAAACGTTTTCTACATGAAAGTTGCTCGAGAAAAATCCAGCGAACCCGAATATGCGATCCGTTCATCTGTCACCTGCCTCTAGCATGCTGAACATGGAACATTTCCCCTCCGGTCATCACGTCGACCTGGTCCGGAACAGGAATACATTCGGTAGAATTCCACCTTCACCTATATCGTAGCCATACGTTAGGTCACACCGGCACAACATATTGCCATGTTACGCTTTGTGATGCTATGTTTGCTTTGTATTTACTATTTCTCCCCTCTTCTCTTGGTGAACCCAGAGACCGATGTTGCCCTGTGATCGACTATGTCGACGACGACCCCTCCTTGCGAGCAACCAGCAAGCCCCCCTTGATCACGGATATCGCCTACTCTTCTCTATACTGCTTGCATTAGAGTAGCATAGCATATTACTGTTTTCAGATACTCTATCTTGCTGCATAGCTTTGTCCTTGTAACCACATTGTTACCTTACGCAATCCTATATGCTTAGTATAGGATGCTAGTACTTTCATCTGTGGCCCTACATCCTTGTCCGTCTGCCGTGCTATACTATCGGGCCGTGATCACTCGGGAGGTGATCACGGGTATATACTATATATTGTACACTATTACATTACGTGGTACTGTCCGGAGATGGGGGCGAAAGGACGGGTGGCTCCATCCCGGTAGAGGTGGGCTGGGTTCCCGACGCCCCCGATCGATACTTTGTGGCGGAGCGGCAGGGCAGGTTGAGACCGCCTAGGAGAGAGTGGGCCTGCCTGCTCGGCGTTCGCGGATACTTAACACGCTTAACGAGGTCTTGGTATTTGATCTGGGTTGGCTCGAGCTTATACGCACTAACCATCTCTGGGGGAGTAGTTATGGGTATCCGGCGTCGTGGTATCAGCCGAAATACTTGAGACGTCGTGACGGATGGCGCGGCGCGGATTGGATTGGAACGCTGTTAGGCTAGAGTGCGCTTCGGCCGCCCTACATAGCGTCTTGAGTGTGCTCGGGCGATGGGCCCGGACCCTGCGCTTAGGTTTAGACCGGCGTCTTGGCCTCTCTGTTGTGCCTAGGTGGGGCTGCGGCGTGTTGATCTTCAGCGGCGGGCATGACCGAGAAAGTGTGTCCGGCCAAATGGGATCAAGCGTCTTTGGGTAAGATGGTGCACCCTGCAGGAAGTTAATCTATTCGGATAGCCGTGATCTTGATAACAGGGCGACTTGGAGTTGTACCTTGAGCTTATGACAACTAGAACCGGATACTTGATAAAACACACCCTTCCAAGTGCGGATACAACGGTGGTCGCTCTCGCTCGGGGATATGAGCGGGGATTGCGGGTAGGATTATTGCTATGTGATGTTACTTGGAGGACTTCCGTTGTCCTCTTCGCATGTTGCAAGGCAGAGTCGAGCGTAGTCTTCGCTAAGACTAGCTATCCCCTCTTACTCGGCATTCTGCAGATTCGGTCCACCGATATGGCCCTTTACACATATATCCATGCATATGTAGTGTAGCTCCTTGCTTGCAGTACTTTGGATGAGTACTCACGGTTGCCTTGTTCCCCTTTTCCCCTACCTCTACTCGATTGCTGCAACTGCACGATGGAGCCGGGGCCGGCGCCACCGCCTATGGCGACTACTACTGGAGGTGCCTACTACTACGTGCAGCCGGCGGCGGCGACCAGGAGTAACCTAGGGGATCCTGCAGGGAGGCCTGCTCCTCTTCGATCTGTATCCCAGTTTGTGCTAGCCATCTTATGGCACCTTGTTTAACTTATGTCGTACTCAGATATTGTTGCTTCCACGACTTCGTCTATGATCGAGCACTTGTATTCGAGCCCTCGAGGCCCCTGGCTTGTATTATGATGCTTGTATGACTTATTTTATTTGTAGAGTTGTGTTGTGATATCTTCCGTGAGTCCACGATCTTGATCGTACACATTTGCGTGCATGATTAGTGTACGATTGAATCGAGGCGTCACAAGTTGGTATCGAGCCATTGCTGTAGGAATCCCCTTCCACACTCCTTGGCGAAGTCGAGTCTAGACATTGCAAAAACTTTTACTAACTTGGCTGTGTGCCTTACGGGCCCACGTCGCCATCGTGTGGTACTAGGATCTTTTACTCCTCGCCTATACTCTGGGATTCTAATCTCTCTTCTATTCGGGTTAAATGATTTTATTAACTCTAACATTAGGTTCTCGTAACCATTTCCTCCCGAAAAGCCCTTCATTCCAGATGATCGCTTGGTGCACCAGAAGATTCCGAAGATACTCTTCAATGTTTTTCCCGAGACCCTTGTGCCCTTTGCCGTTGCAATCCCCTACCACCGATAAATCCCCATGGATAGCTACATACACTTGCCGTCCATACCTTCATTTCCAATTGCTTTTGTTACTACAAGATACCCTAAAATACTTTGCGTTTTTTTCGAGAATCCTTTGCGCCTGCTGCCTTGCGGCTCCTTTTTCGCCTGAATACCCCGACGAATAATTCCTCACACTTATCGGGGATTCGTTCATCCCCAGTTGATCATATGTCTCACAAAATTCTTTGAATGCAATGCAATCTCCGAAGATCCTCTGCAGCCTAGTGCTCCCGAAAGTCTTATCCGCTTTGCATTATGGTTAATCCATATGTCCGCAATATTAGATTAACATCCTTTGTCATTGTTATCATGAGCCTATTGATTCAATATGTTGTGTTGCTCGCAATCATCAGTCGAACCCTGAAATTTGACCTTCCTGCTCATACGTCATTCGGGACATGAGTTGATCTCGGCCAATCATGTTGTAATTGATTGTCCACCTAGTTCCTTCAACTTGAGCGCCAATTATTCTGTTGTTTCTATAATCGATGCCTCTTTGCATTCTTTCCTTCTTACGATTGAGTATTGATACTCACATCGGATCCATTGAGGACCGCTGAATCCTTTGTTGGATTGTTATTCGACAATGTCCTTCACATCAAAGTCTTGTGAGTTTTTCCTCGATACATAATACCTTGATAAATTGTATCATCTGCTTTGACTCCGATACTCTGCTTTTGTCAACCCTGCTCCGCTTTCGAGCTGGTGGTATTTACTATTGAAGCTTGTGGTATATGTTTCCATGATACCTGCGGGTTGAACCTATGTCTTCCTTTATATGTGTGAACTCGGAAGTTTTCACGAGTCATACTCATCGGTATTTCACCGGTAAAACTTTCAACACTAATGCCTTTATCAAAGCGAGAAGTGAATGGAAGGTTATACATTGAAGAAGTGGAGTCGACCTTGAACTTTGTGTTCATGCCCATGGACACGATGTAGATCTTATCATTAAAGCTTCTCTTAAATTAATTATTCCTTTGGTATAAGTTCATCTTATATCAGGGATCTGGCCTTTTGCAATCATGGTACCGACCATGTTCTCTTTTAAATACCATTTCTCATGCAAGTTTTAGCACTTGTCTCTTTGTGAAACAATACCCCGTCCAACCTCTACTTTGATATGTCATCGAGTATTACCCCTGGTATCTCGAGATTGTCATGGAACGCATAACTTCTTATGAGTTCTTCATCAAGTGCTACCTTCCCACTGTTTCCAATTTTTCACGGGCTCTGAGTTATTAAACACTCAAAGGCACCGATAACTGAACCGAGTCCGCACTACGGTTCAACAACCCTTCAGTAAGCTTCTATAAGTACGAGTTTGTACCCGATCACGCCATTCCTAGCCTGTTTGGCTATGTCATTGTCATGATGATTTTAACTGTACTACCTGGTCCTTATCCCAGGAGCACAACTTTCGACGATTGAGCTAAGCTTACGTCGATTTCCTTGTCTTGTCGTTCCATCTTGAACAACAAACTTGATCTCGAGTTTGTGTCGTAACTGTGGTTCCAATAACCTCTTGCTTCATCATTCCTTTGACTTGATGTCGTCACTGATTGATTACATCTGCATGAAATCTCTCGACAATTGTGTCGTGATGATCATCAACCTTATGAGCTCTTCTAGGAATTCAATTGAATTCATGATGGGTAATACCATCCTTCCCCCTCGATGATTCCTGTTCTCATCGACCACTTTATTGCCTTCCGTTCAACACAAGTTGTTCGTGTTTTGTGTAAACCTTGAGATCCCTGCTATCCAGCATTTGTTCTTCTTTACCTTGGAGTATTACCATCTGTTAAGATCAAGGATGTTGTGAGGACTGCTCCACCTCTTAAGAAATTCTTGGTATTGAGATGCTTCTCGCCATCACCCTTCTTTCTTGGTCCCCGTGTTGCTTCCAACCGGTGTACCAACAAGTGAGCAGTGTTGTTTGGATTCTTTCCTTCTAGCAACCCTATTGCTTTGAAGTGAAATTCTTAGGCTATTGATTATTGAATCACCATTACGACATTGGTCGTGCAACCCAACCCATATTTGGGCGCACCTTCCAACCAATGTTTAATTGTGTATGTTTTCCTCGAGCATACTTCCTTATATCATTTGATCGACAAATGTTATCACCTTGTTCACTTAATTGTGGAAATCCATCTTACGGGAATCTCGGTGAATTGCCGTTGAGTTCACAGACACCTCCTTGTCCTCTCCTTGGGTTAATGATGGACTCTTGTTAGCGGAAATCACTTCATAGTTCATCTCCCGAGAATCTTACAATGTCATCTCGTCAAATTCGTTGCACCTCTTCCTCTCGGACATCCACGAGTCCGAGGTATCTTTACCCAATCGGATCTGAATCTCGGTCGATATGATGGTTGGGACAACTTCAAGAGTTATGATGTTGATCCTTTGATGACCGGTAGTATGATGTCATGCCTAGCACCCCCCCCTCCCCGGTGGAGGACCTATCATTATAGTTTCCTTTTCAGAAGGTTATCCGTTCATCCTTGAGAAATTGTAAGACTTATTCTACAAGTTATTCTGATGAATCCTCCGTGTTTCCAAATTCTGATCTTCACACAAGACCATGTCAATGCTATCTCAAAGCATGTCGTGGTACTCCGATTTCCAACGAAATCATTTGAAGCCCAATGCTTAATGTTTCTTGCTCAATTACCCCAAACACCGTTGTATGGGTAATGTCATGATATTCTCTCCCTTTCCTAAAGGGTTTTCTCGTTATATCCTATCATGGATATCATGCTCGCTTGTCCTTGGGAAGGATTTACCCACGAAGATGTGGTTAAACACATTTTCCTTTCCATTGTTCTGTTTTAACCTAATAATCACATTTTCCTTTCCATGGGTCTGTTTGACCTTTCTTGTGATCTATATAATCTAAGCAAAGATAATTCCACCTTATGAAAAACACCTCGATGTACAATTTGTCAGTAAGACCTTGTTATTATTGTTGTTAACATTCCGGTAACCACCGATGGATGAGAACTTTGCCTATTGGTCCGCCTCGTTCAACGAGCAGGAAAATAGTTCTCTCCGTCCCTCGCCCTTGGTACCAACGTTGTTGACAACATAACTGACAGTCTATCATCTGACATGCCTTGCTATCGGCCCCCTTTCTACTTTTAACCCATATGGTGGGCCATAACCCACAGTTCCACATGATCGAAACCTGACTCTCCTGTAACCCCCCTGTTTTCCAAAATTGTTCCTCGCACTTGGCTTCGTATGTAAATCACGAGCCACCTTCCTAGCGGTCTATTCTGGTATCAGACGCAATACTTATTCTCATTGCTCTGAGCCCCTTTCACCCTCTGTTTCAGGCAATGAACGACTGCCTACCCGGTTGAAGCTTCTTTTTGCTCCTCCTTACCTTGCTCTCGATGACTCTTGAATTTGAACTCGAGAGATGCATCTATGCCACGTTCACTGAGATAGCCCCTAGTAGCCTATCATGTGTTGAGCTCCGTCCTTCCCGAGTCTTTCCCCTTACTCCACCCCTTAAATCTCGGGACGAGATTTCTTGTAGTGGAGGAGAATTGTGACGCCCGGATAATTAAGCTACAATAATCCTCTGTTAATGATGCCATGTCACCACTGTTACTCTTGCTAAACCCACTTGTTTCAAACACAGGTCAAATTCAAATTCCGAAAACAAGTCAAATTCTTATTTCTTCAAACTGTCAAGTAAAAATGTTTGGTGGGTTGAAAATATTAAGCTAACTAATTGTCATGAATGATTCAACATCATTTGAGATATTTAATTTCCTTGGAAATTAAAATAGTTCAAATCACCCTTTTCTTATACTTTTCCATTTGTGAAAAATCCAAATCAATTCAAACTCCTACCAAACTTTTGTGGTAGTGCCAAATATTGTAATGTATTTATGTGGCCAAGTTCCACATTTTACAAAGACCAATTAACAGCTCAAACTATTACAAACAGATTACGCAATCAGTGTAAAATAAAATAAAAGGAAAGGCCTAACTACTATGTGTTAATGGGCTCTAGTGCCTTTGTGCACTTTGGCCCGTCTAACAACATTGGGCAGCCCACCTCCACCTCATCCCCAACCTCGCTACAGAGGCGGGGGATCGTGGCAACCATCCCATGGCGCCCGGTCCCGTGGCGGTCATCCCCGCTCTCCCTCAGGATAAGAGGACGCCTGACGCCCTCCTCCTTGACGAACCCTAGCCGCCTAATCGCTCTCCCTCTCATTCGTTCTCTCGATTTGTTCGGCGCCGAAGCTTCTGCTGCCATAGCCATCGTCATCATGTGACCATCGACCTCCCGCTGGCTAGGAATGCACCAGAGAATCGCCATCGTCTTCGCTTCCTCTTCGTCCACGACCTCGAGCCCGGAGCCCCTGCATCGCCCTTGACGCCACCCTCTTCTTCCTCGGGTCGCCGGCAAATCTCGGCGATTTCGGCAAGCCTGCAGCTACTAAGCCGTCACCGGGCCCCCTTGTGCCTCCCCGGTGAGCTTCTCCTCCGAATCCCCCTCACCCCGGTCTCGGATCCCTCATCGTAGTCGCCTGTACGAGCAGGTGGCTGCCATGGCCGTAGTTCAGCGTCTGCGTACGTGCTCCTGCAGTTCCTTGCGATGCTACTGCCGTTGCTACTTGCCCTGCGTGATGCTGCTGTTATTGCTATTTCGCACTTTCGTCGCGCGCTCCTCCACGTTAGCGGATGGAGCTCAACTCCGGCTCAGCCACGGGCTCCCGCGCCTTCCTTGCCGTGGCCTCGCCCCACCTTCCTCTCCGCTGCTCGACCAGCCACGCCCGACGCACCGCCCGCGTGTGGATGTGCCCGCTCCACCTCGACCAGGCTGCCCCGTGCGCGCGTGCTGCCGCTAGCCGTTCGGCGGCCGGCTGCTGCTAGCCTGCTACGGCTGGCCATGGCCGGCGGCCGTGCGTGTGTGTACGTGTTGTGCGTCGCGTCGCGGTGTGTGTCGCGATGTGTGCGTCGCGGTGTGTGTGTGCTCTCGAGTGTGTGGCGCGCCCACCTCTGCCTCGCCCGCCTTCGGCCTCGCCCGCGCCGCAAGTTGTTGCTCTCTGCCCGCTGCGCTCGGCTGTTGCTCTCCTGCTACAGTAACATTCAGTTACTGTAGCAGTAGTCAGCTTTGCAACTTTTACACTAACTAGCCCTCTTCACGGCCCTTAAACAGCACCTAAACAAAAGTTAATATGAGTAAAATTCATATGTGCGTGTAGTACACTTGGCAGGGTTCAATTCTTTCCATTGAACCAAATTCAAAAGCCGCCTAGATTAATTCCTATAAAAATGACAAAAGTCTATGTTACATTAACGGAAGAATCAGAAAACAGATTCTGAATTGACTTCCAAGAGCACTTTTCAAACAAAGATTTGAGCAAGCAAATGGACACTAATGTAGATGGACTTGATTCTGTCATGTAGATCACAGAAAATTGCTCAAGATTTATATAAGGCACTAACCCATAGGTTGGACAGAACAATAGTTATAGCCTTTTGAAAACAGCCAGGTGATGTTTAAAACTGAGGACTTAGCAGAATCTCAGTAATTCCAGAAAATGCTTTGAACTTCGTTAATTCATAGAAATTAAACCGTAGCTCGGATGAAAACGTTTTCTACATGAAAGTTGCTCAGAAAAATCCAACGAACCCGAATATGCGATCCGTTCATCTGTCACCTGCCTCTAGCATGCTGAACATGGAACATTTCCCCTCGGTCATCATCGACATTAGTCCGGCACCGGAATACATTCCCGGTAGAATTCCACCTTCACCTATATCGTGTAGCCATACGTTAGGTCACACCCGGCACAACATATTGCCATGTTACGCTTTGTGATGCTATGTTTGCTTTGTATTTACTATTTCTCCCCCCTCTTCTCTTCGGTAGACCCCGAGACCGATGTTGCCCCTGTGATCGACTACGTCGACGACGACCCCTCCTTGCCAGAGCAACCAGGCAAGCCCCCCCCCCCCTTGATCACCAGATATCGCCTACTCTTCTCTATACTGCTTGCATTAGAGTAGCATAGCATATTCTTGTTTTGATACTCCTATCTTTGCTGCATAGCTTTGTCCTTGTAACCACATTGTTACCTTACCGCAATCCTATATGCTTAGTATAGGATTCTAGTACTTTCATCTGTGGCCCTACATCCTTGTCCGTCTCGCCGTGCTATACTATCGGGCCGTGATCACTCGGGAGGTGATCACGGTATATACTATATCTTGTACACTATTACATTACATGTGGTACTGTTCGGAGATGGGGGCGAAAGGACGGGTGGCTCCATCCGGTAGAGGTGGGCTGGGTTCCCGACGCCCCGATCGATACTTTGTGGCGGAGCGACAGGCAGGTTGAGACCGCCTAGGAGAGAGGTGGGCCTGGCCTGTTCGGCGTCATGCGGATACTTAACACGCTTAACGAGGTCTTGGTATTTGATCCGGGTTGGCTCGAGCTTATACGCACTAACCATCTACGCTGGAGTAGTTATGGGTATCCCGGCGTCGTGGTATCGGCCAAATACTTCAGACGTCACGACGGCGCGCGCCGGATTGATCTGGAGCTGTTAGGCTAGGTCTGCTTCGGCCGCCCTCATAGCGTCTTGGTGTGCTGCTCGAGCGATGGGCCTGCCCTGCGGCGCTTAGGTTTAGACCGGCGTCTTGGCCTCTCTGTTGTGCCTAGGTGGGGCTGCGGCGTGTTGATCTTCCGCGGCGGGCATGACCCAGAAAGTGTGTCCGGCCAAATGGGATCAAGCGTCTTTGGGTAAGATGGTGCACCCTGCAGGAAGTTAATCTATTCGGATAGCCATGATCTTGATAGCAGGGCGACTTGGAGTTGTACCTTGAGCTTATGACAACTAGAACCGGATACTTGATAAAACACACCCTTCCAAGTGCGGATACAACGGTGGTCGCTCTCGCTCGGGGATATGAGCGGGGATTGCGGGTAGGATTATTGCTATGTGATGTTACTTGGAGGACTTCCGTTGTCCTCTTACGCTGTTGCAAGACAGAGTCCGAAGCGTAGTCTTCGCTAAGACTAGCTATCCCCTCTTACTCGGCATTCTGCAGTTCAGTCCACCGATATGGCCCTTTACACATATATCCATGCATATGTAGTGTAGCTCCTTGCTTGCAGTACTTTGGATGAGTACTCACGGTTGCCTTGTTCCCCTTTTCCCCTACCTCTACTCGATTGCTGCAACAGACGATGGAGCCCAGAGCGACGCCACCGCCTATGGCGACTACTACTGGAGGTGCCTACTACTACGTGCAGCCCGACGGCGGCGACCGTGAGTAACCTAGGGGATCCCAGGCAGGAGGCCTGCTCCTCTTCGATCTGTATCCCAGTTTGTGCTAGCCATCTTATGGCACCTTGTTTAACTTATGTCTCGTACAGATATTGTTGCTTCCACGACTCGTCTATGATCGAGCACTTGTATTCGAGCCCTTGAGGCCCCGGCTTGTATTATGATGCTTGTATGACTTATTTTATTTGTAGAGTTGTGTTGTGATATCTTCCGTGAGTCCCTGATCTTGATCGTACACATTTGCGTGCATGATTAGTGTACGATTGAATCGGGGGCGTCACACAAGCAAAGGCTTAAGCTTGGATGAGTTGATACGTCTCCGTCGTATCTACTTTTCCAAACACTTTTGCCATTGTTTTGGACTCTAACTTGCATGATTTGAATGGAACTAACCCGTACTGACGATGTTTTCAGCAGAATTGCCATGGTGTTATTTTTGTGCAGAAATAGAAGTTCTCGGAATGACCTGAAACTTCACGGAGAATGTTTTTGGAATTAATAAAAAATACTGGCAAAAGAATCAAGGCCAGGGGGCCCACACCCTGTCCACGAGGGTGGGGGGCGCGCCCCCATGCCTTGTGGGCCCCCTAGTGCTCCACCGACCTCAACTCCAACTCTATATATTCACGTTCGGGGAGAAAAAATGAGAGAAAAGGATTCATCGCGTTTTATGATACGGAGCCGCCGCCAAGCCCTAATCTCTCTCGGGAGGGCTGATCTGGAGTCCGTTCGGGGCTCCGGAGAGGGGAATCTGTCGCCGTCTTCATCATCAACCTTCCTCAATCACCAATTTCATGATGCTCACCGCCGTGCGTGAGTAATTCCATCGTAGGCTTGCTGGACGGTGATGGGTTGGATGAGATTTACCATGTAATCGAGTTAGTTTTGTTAGGGTTTGATCCCTAGTATCCATTATGTTCTGAGATTGATGTTGCTATGATTTTGCTATGCTTAATGCTTGTCACTAGGGCCCGAGTGCCATGATTTCAGATCTGAACCTATTATGTTTTCATGAATATATGTGAGTTCTTGATCCTATCTTGCAAGTCTATAGTCACCTATTATGTGTTATGATCCGTTAACCCTGAAGTGACAATAATCGGGATACTTACCGGTGATGACCGTAGTTTGAGGAGTTCATGTATTCACTAAGTGTTAATGCTTTGGTCCGGTACTCTATTAAAAGGATGCCTTAATATCCCTTAGTTTCCAATAGGACCCCGCTGCCACGGGAGGATAGGACAAAAGATGTCATGTAAGTTCTTTTCCATAAGCACGTATGACTATATTCGGAATACATGCCTACATTACATTGATGAACTGGAGCTAGTTCTGTGTCATCCTATATTATAACTATTGCATGAGGAATCGCATCCGGCATAATTCTCCATCACCGATCCAATGCCTACGAGCTTTACACCTATTGTTCTCCGCTTAGTTACTTTTCCGTTGCCACTGTTACAATTAATACAATCTGCTACTGTTACTTTTGCTATCGTTACTACTACTATCATACTACTTTGCTACTAAATACTTTGCTGCAGATATTAAGTTATCCAGGTGTGGTTGAATTAACAACTCAACTGCTAATACTTGAGAATATTCTTTGGCTCCCCTTGTGTCGAATCAATAAATTTGGGTTGAATACTCTATCCTTGAAAACTGTTGCGATCCCCTATACTTGTGGGTTATCAAGACTAAGTTTTGATAACCCACAATTATATGAAAGTGACAAAATAAGAGACTCTCTATCTTGAAGATCATGGTGCTACTTTGAAGCACAAGTGTGAAAAAATGATAGTAACATTGTCCCTTCTCTCTTTTTCTCTCATTTTTTTATTTGGGCCTTCTCTTTTTTTTTGCCTCTTTTTTTTCGTCCGGAGTCTCATCCCGACTTATGGGGGAATCATAGTCTCCATCATCCTTTCCTCACATGGGACAATGCTCTAATTATGAAAATCACACTTTTATTTACTTACAATTCAACAATTACAACTCGATACTTAGAACAAAATATGACTCTATGTGAATGCCTCCGGCGGTGTACCGGGATATGCAATGAATCAAGAGTGACATGTATGAAAAATTAAGCATGGTGGCTTTGCCTCAAATACGATGCCAATTACATGATCATGCAAGGCAATATGACAATGATGATGCGTGTCATAATAAACAGAACGGTGGAAAGTTTCATGGCAATATATCTCAGAATGGCTATGGAAATGCCATAATAGGTAGGTATGGTGACTGTTTTGAGGAAGAAATAAGGAGGCTTATGTGTGATAGAGCATATCATATCACGGGGTTTGGATGCACTGGCGAAGTTTGCACCAACTCTCAAGGTGAGAAAGGGCAATGCACGATACCGAAGAGGCTAGCAATGATGGAAGGGTGAGAGTGCGTATAATCCATGGACTCAACATTAGTCATAAAGAACTCACATACTTACTGAAAAAATCTACAAGTCATCAAAACCAAGCACTACGCGCATGCTCCTAGGGGGATAGATTGGTGGGAAAGATCATCGCTCGTCCTCGACTGCCACTCATAAGGAAAGCAATCAAAGAACACCCCATGCTTCAAATTTGACACACAACGTTTACCATACATGCATGCTACAGGACTTGCAAACTTCAACACAAGTATTTATCAATTTCACAATTACTAAACTAGCACACCTCTAATATTACCACCTTTATATCTCAAAAGAACTATCAAGTATCAAACTTCTCTTAGTATTCCCATCTTAAAGTTTTTATCTTGGACGAAGACAAAAGAGGGGATGCCTTCCGGGGCATCCCCAAGCTTAGGCTTTTTGGTTGTCCTTGGATTTTACCTTGAGGTGCCTTGGGAATCCCCAATCTTAGGCTCTTGCCACTCCTTGTTCCATAATCCATCAAATATTTACCCAAATCTTGAAAACTTCACAACACAAAACTTAACAGAAAATCTCGTGAGCTCCGTTAGCGAAAGAAAACAAAACACCACTTTAAGGTACTATAATGAACTCATTATTTATTTATATTTGTGTTAAACCTACTGTATTACAAGTTCTCTATGGTTCATAAACTCCATTACTAGCCATATATTCATCAAAATAAGCAAACAACACACGAAAAACAAAATCTATCAAAAACAGAACAGTCTGTAGTAATCTGTATCTAATGCAAACTTCTGGAACTCCAAAAATTCTAAAATAAATTGCTGGAAGTGAGGAATTTATCTATTAATCATCTGCAAAAAGAATCAACTAAACAGCACTCTCCAGCAAAAAGTTGTAGCTAATCTCGTGAGCGCTAAAGTTTCTGTTTTTTACAGCAAGATCAAAAAGACTTCACCCAAGTCTTCCCAAAGGTTCTACTTGGCACAAACACTAATTAAAACACAAAAACAAAGCTAACCAGAGGCTAGATCAAAGATTTATTCCTAAACAGAACCAAAAAGCAAGAAACAAAAATAAAATTGGGTTGCCTCCCAACAAGCGCTATCGTTTAACGCCCCTAGCTAGGCATAAAGGCAAGGATAGATCTAGGTGTTGCCATAATGATGGTAAGGTAAATCACAAAAACTAATCTCACATTCCCTACATTTAGAAACAAGTTCCCTTTGTGGCAAGCAAAAGTAATCAAAAGGGCTAAATTTAATAGGACAAAAGTCCCCAAGATCAAGCTCGGGAGGTATGGGTTCCTCCTTTGGCCCCTTATATTGCAGAACCAATTCATCATTATAAGCATTCTTTTGGCAATAAGTCATGAGCCTTTGTTCAAGAGAAAAACCTAACCCGTTGTTCTGAATAGCAAAGTGTAACGCCCCGGATACAACTTTCCATATTCGTAACTCCAACTCTTGCCATTTTCGGCTATGTGATATATTATTTCCTCCGTGGTTGGGTTTTGTCTTTTGTTTTGCATTGTCTTCATGTCATGCATCTCATCTCATAGCATCATGTGCATTGCATTTGCATATTTTCATAAAACTCGTAGCCGTTCGTAGTTACCCTTTCTCTCTTTGCCTCCGTTGTCATTTTGTCAGGCCCCTTGTCCTCGTTGACCTCCTCGGACCGCTTTGCCTTCGTTGGTCGTTCCAGTCCAACCGAGTTTCGTTGCCCTCTTATTTGTCTGCCTACGCAACCTCTCTGCACAACCACCAACCCTTTTGCGCGCGTCCAATACTGCCCCGAACCCGACCCGGGTTGTCGTGACCGATGGGTCCGGATAATCCCCATTCATCCCCAAAACATCTCCGTTTTCTCTTTTGGACTCCCTAACCTATTTATTCTCGGCCGTTTGATTTCGATCGGAGGGACTAAATGCCCCTACCCTAACCCCACTGATATATATAGACGGTCCAAACCCTAGCAATTGGGGACAACCTCCCTTGATTCCCGTCTTGCCGCCATCTGCTCTCCATCCCATCACCCGGATCCACCGCCACCTTCCCTTGCTCTCCGTGCCCAACCAACCACGCCCGTGCCCCGATCCAAAATTCCTCTCGATCTCTCCTCACCAACCAGCGCCTCCCCTGGATCCCCTCGTCCATCGACTGCAGCCGCTGTCGTCCACGACCGCAGGAGCAGGAGCTCTTGCAGCCGCGAGCGCCCGAGGCCCCAACCGCCCGAGCACCACCACCGGCGTCTAGGACCAGGCTGCGCCACCCTGTCGTCTCCTTCTTCCAATTTTCCCTTCCCTCCGGTTCCCTCTCTCCCTCACGATCTCTCCTCTCTGTTTCTCTGAACAGGAGCTCACCACCGACAGGAGGCCATGGAGCCGCTGCCTTCAAGCCGCAGCCTCCCTCGCTCTCTGGATCAGCAAGAACCTGAGGCTTCTCCTCTGCTCGTTCCCGCCCGTGCACGCCCGTCCGCTTGGCTGGAGGCCACCCCGACCTGCTCCTTCCACACCCCGCGGCCGAGGGCCCCAACCCCGGCGTCCGCGTCGCCAAGTTCCTCGACCAGCCGAAGCTTCTTGCAGCCTCGCGCCCGAGTCCCTCGAGCTCCTCTGCTCAAGCACAAGCTCCGCGACTCACGCAGCCACTTGTCGCCCTTGTCGCCATTGCCCGACCCAGAGCCAGCACCTTGCCTCCTCCTCCGTCTTCTTCTTGGTTTCCTCTCTCTAATCCCTCTCTCTCCAGATACTCCGTCGCCATGGGCGCTTTGCCGCTGCTTCGTCCCGAGCGGATCCTCGTCGCCGAGCTCATGCAAGCTGTCGAGCCCCGCCGCCCGCCAGAACAGGCTCCCAGCATATGGATCTGGTCGATCCGAGCTTCCCATGCCCGAGACCTTGCCGCCCATTGCCCTGCCACGGGAGCTCTGCTCCAGTCACCGGCGCCCTGCTCGCCTCCTCTCAGACGCCATCAGCCCCGCCCTCGAACTGCTGCTGTTCACGCCTTGAAACGAGCAAAGGCTCGGTTGATCAGCGCCTCCAGCGCTGGGCCGCAGCCTCCTAGCACAGCTGCGCCCCCTTGTTGGGCCTCCTTCATGAACCAGCCCATGAGGCCTGGTGAGCCGCCCAGTTCCTGTAGCCCCAGATTCGGCCCATGCATGTTTTTTTTCCTTGCTGCGATTTATCTAATTTTCAGAGAAACTGCATATTTACAGATTGACCCCTATTGTTCATGCATTAATAAATCACAAACCGTGCATCGGATTAAAATAATTTATATATGAAAAATGCTTAGAATTTTATCTAGTTTCATAATATGCCATTTTCATCCCATGTTAAAATGTTTAAAATGTTGTTTGATTAAATTTGCTCAAATGCCATGTTAAAATGATTTATTCCATAACTAAATAACCGTAGCTCCATTTTAAATAAACTTTATATGTAAATGGGGTGGAAAAATGCCTAGTTTAACATGGTGCACTTTATTTTCCTGTTTAACAACATTAAAATATGTTTAGGGCAGAACAGTACCTAATCCATAAATATGCACATGAGGATTTTCCGGACTTGTTGTTCGTTGTTTCCGGCCTCATTAATTTAAACTTGCCTAAATAGATAGTTTACTTATGCGTCACCTCTTGCCATGTTTAACAACATTTAATATTGTTGTGTACCTAAACGAGATTAAACTAAATATTTGATGTGGTGTTTTGTCAATATGCAACTCATTGCATATTGAGCTCCACTTAATTGGTAGTATTGTTTGTTGCACTTTGTCATGCCATGCCTCATTAAACCGGACATGCATCATACTTGATTGTGCATCGTGCCATGTTTATGCTTGTGCATTTACCATGTTGTTTGTTTCTTTCCGTGTTGCTTCTCGGTTACGTAATGTTGCGATTGTGAGGATTCGCTTCGACTACTTCCGTTCGTCTTCTTCATGGACTCGTTCTTCTTCCTTGCGGATTTCAGGCAAGATGACCGTCACCTTGGATCTCATTACTATCATTGCTATGCTAGTTGCTTCGTTCTATCGCTTTGCTGCGCTACCTATCATTTGTTCTTCAAGCCATCCCAATTTGCCATGTCGCCTCTAACCTTTTGCACCCTTCCTAGCAAACCATTGTTTGGCTATGTTACCGCTTTGCTCAGCCCTCTTATAGCGTTGTTAGTTGCGGTGAAGATGAAGTTTGTTCCTTGTTGGAACATGGAGATGTTGTTCCTTGTTGGAACATGTTTACTTGTTGGGATATCACAATATATCTTATTTAATTAATGCATCTATATAGTTGGTAAAGGGTGGAAGGCTCGGCCTTATGCCCGTGTTTTGTTCCACTCTTGCCGCCCTAGTTTCCGTCATATCGGTATTATGTTCCCGGATTTTGCGTCCCTAACGCGGTTGGGTGGTTTATGGGACCCCTTGACAGTTCGCTTTGAATAAGACTCCTCCAAAGAAGGCCCAACCTTGGTTTTACCATTTGCCTCACCACCACCTATACCCTTTCCCTTGGGTCGGCCAACCCGAGGGTCATCTTTATTTTAGCCCCCCCGGACCAATGCTTCTCTAAGTGTTGGCCCGAAACGAGTAGACTGCTGGGCCACCTTGGGGAAACTTGAGGGTTGGTTTTACTCGTAGGATGTCTCATCCGGTGTTGCCCTGAGAACGAGATATGTGCAGCTCCTATCGGGATTGTCGGCGCATCGAGCGGCTTTGCTGGTCTTGTTTTATTCTTTGTCGAAATGTCTTGTAGCCGGATTCCGAGACTGATCGGGTCTTCCCGGGAGAAGGAATGTCCTTCGTTGATCGCGAGAGCTTATCATGGGCTAAGTTGGGCACCCCCGCAGGTATAAACTTTCGAGAGCCGTGCCCGCGGTTATGTGGCGATGGGAATTTGTTAATATCCGGTTGTAGTAAACTTGAAGCAAACTCTTATAAAATACACCAACCGTAAAGCGTAACCGTGAGCGTCTCTTTTCGGGGTTGATCGAGAGGAGAACACGGTTTCTGGGTTATGTCTGACGTAAGTAGGAGATTCAGGATCACTTCTTGATCATTACTAGTTGTCGACCGTTCCGCTTGCTCTCTTCTCGCTCTTATTTGCGTTGGTTAGCCACCATATCATGCTTAGTCGCTGCTGCAACCTCACCACTTTACCCCTTCCTTTCCCATTAAGCTTTGCTAGTCTTGATACCCATGGTAATGGGATTGCTGAGTCCTCGTGGCTCACAGATTACTACACCACCAGTTGCAGGTACAGGTTTGCGATGATCATGACGTGAGAGCGATGTTTGCTTGTGTTGGAGTTCTTCTTCTGCTTCTTCTTCGATCAGGGGATAGGTTCCAGGTCGGCAGCCTGGGCTAGCAGGGTGGATGTCGTTTGAGTTTTTGTTTATGTTTCATCCGTAGTTGGATGTTGTTCTTGTATATGATGTTGATGTATTCTTGTGGCATTTGTGCCTTATGTATGTATCCCCATCTATTATGTAATGTTGATGTAATGATATCCACCTTGCAAAAGCGTTTCAATATGCGGGTCTATCCTTGGTGGGACCTTCGAGTTCCTTTTGGATAGGGTCGCATATTGGGCGTGACACAAAGTGATCATTAAGTTCAGAAATTCTATCAACTAGAACATCGGTAGGAACCTTTATTCTAAGGTTTTCATTGTAAGCAACATGATCTAAGGATCGTAAGCGCATTAAGTCTTCTTGATTAAAAAGGATAGCCTCTATGGGAGGACGACCAGTGTCCACCCTATAATGCGCAAAAATTTCATTGGCCTCTTTCATTATAAATCTGAACTCATGTGCCAAAAAGATAGTAGCCGCTCGCTTAATAGAAGAATGCTCGATATTGGAGAACTCTAGAAAAATCCTTTGTATGCAAAGATGCAAATGAATAAATTGTCTTTCAAGTTCAACTACAAGAAAGGATATAGCATCCGCAAGACTACTAGTTCTATGAAGAATAGACCCACCCATAGAGGGTAGGGTACCGGCACAAGTAAAGAAATCTTGAATAACTCCTTTCCCAATAATATTACCGCTACCAATCCGAAACTTTTTAGTGTGTCAAATAGTAGGATCTTCAAGAGGATCATCAAAAACATCAAAGTTTTCCATATTATTATCCTAATCAACGATAACCTCCCCAGTTTCGGACATAACGACGGCACAGAGAACGATCACACAAGAAGCAAGCGAAGAAAGACAAATGGAAAGAGAGGGCGAATAAAACGGCAAGGGTGAAGTGGGGAAGAGGAAAACGAGAGGCAAATGGCAAATTATGTAATGCGAGGGATAAGAGTTTGTGATGGGTACTTGGTATGTCTTGACTTGTGCGTAGACTCTCGGAAACGGCGCCAGAAATCCTTCTTGCTACCTCTTGATCATGCGTTGGTTTTCCCTTGAAGAGGAAAGGGTGATGCAGCAAAGTAGTGTAAGTATTTCCCTCAGTTTTGAGAACCAAGGTATCAATCCAGTAGGAGGCCAGACGCAAATCCCTCGTACCAACACAAACAAATAAGAACCTTGCAACCAACGCGATAAAGGGTTGTCAATCCTTCACGACCACTTGCAAAAGTGAGATCGATAGAGATGATAATATTTTTGGTATTTTGGTGATAAAGATTGAAAGTAAAGATTGCAAAGTAAAATAGATTGGAAACTTATAAGATGGAAAATAGACCCGGGGCCATAGGTTTCACTAGTGGCTTCTCTCAAGATAGCATAAGTATTACGGTGGGTGAACAAATTCTGTCGAGCAATTGATAGAAAAGTGCATAATTATGAGAATATCTAGGCATGATCATGTATATAGGCATCACGTCCGTGACAAGTAGACCGACTCCTGCCGCATCTACTACTATTACTCCACACATCAACCGCTATCCAAAGATGCATCTAGAGTATTAGGTTCATAAGAACAGAGTAACACATTAGGTAAGATGACATGATGTAGAGGATAAACTCAAGTAATATGATATAAACCCCATCTTTTATCCTTGATGGCAACAATACAATACGTGTCGTTTCCCTTACATCACTAGGATCGAACAGCATAAGATTGAACCCAAAGCTAAGCACTTCTCCCATTGCAAGAAAGATCAATCTAGTAGGCCAAATCAAACTAATAATACAAAGAGACTTGCAAAGATAACGAATCATACATAAAAGAATTCAGAGAAGATTCAAATATTGTTCATAGATAATCTTGATCATAAACCCACAATTCATCGGATCTCGACAAACACACCGCAAAAAGAGTTACATCGAATAGATCTCCAAGAAGATCGAGGAGAACTTTGTATTGAGATCCAAAGAGAGAGAAGAAGCTCCCCCCACCCTCATGGGCCCCTCGTGGCTCCACCGACCTACTTCTTCCTCCTATATATACCTACGTACCCCGAAACCATCCAGGAATACCACGAAACCCTATTTCGACCGCCACAACCTTCTATACCCGTGAGATCCCATCTTGGGGCCTTTTCCGGCGCTCCGTCGGAGGGGGCATCGATCACAGAGGGCTTCTACATCAACACCATAGCCTCTCCGATAATGTGTGAGTAGTTTACCACAGACCTTCGGGTCCATAGTTATTAGCTAGATGGCTTCTTCTCTCTCTTTGGATCTCAATACAAAGTTCTCCTCAATCTTCTTGGAGATCTATTCGATGTAACTCTTTTTGCGGTGTGTTTGTCCAGATTTGGTAAATTGTGGGTTTATGATCAAGATTATCTATGAACAATATTTGAATCTTCTCTGAATTCTTTTATGTATGATTGGTTATCTTTGCAAGTCTCTTCGAATTATCAGTTTGGTTTGGCCTAATAGATTGATCTTTCTTGCAACGGGAGAAGTGTTTAGCTTTGGGTTCAATCTTGCGTTGCTCGATCCTAGTGACAGAAGGGAAACGACGCCTCGTCGTCGAATTGAGATAGAAGTTTACCCTTCGGGTAGCTTTTGGTTGGGCGCTCGAGGGCATATTCCTCGGCTGCCAGGACATTAGTCCACCTATCGTTGAGCAGATTTGATCAACTTGAAGCTGCTGCTGCTTCTTTCTCAGGCTCCTTGCAGTGGCAATTAACCGGCGCTTAAAGCGCTCCTGTTCGAGAGGTTCCTCAGGTACGATAAAGTATTCGTCACCAAGGCTCACTTCGTCCTCGAAGAGTGGGAGATAATTACTGTCCTCCGAGTCTTCGTTTACGTCTTGTTCGTCAAGGCTAACTTGCCCATCTTCCCTATCGTCCTGTTCGAAGGTTGGCTCGACGGGGTCTTCTTTGTCTTTGGCATCGTACGGAGTGTTGTTGTCTCTGGTGCCGGTATTGCTGTCTTTTTCCACGACGTGATTTAGAACGGTGCCGCTGACGTCGGCGCTTGGGCTGTGCCTCAGGAGGTTTATCCTTGACTGGATCTTCTTTATCATCGCCGTTACCCTCTTTGTGTTTGTCCATCATGTACACGTCATACGAAGAGGTGGCCGTCCAGCGTCCGGTAGACGGCGGGTTTTCGGCCTGCTCCTCTTCGGCATCGTCGTCCATACCGTCAATGTCTTCGGAGCCGTAGTCGAGCATGTCAGTTAAGTCCTCGACAGTGGCTATGAAGTGGGCGGTGGGTAGGACGTAAAATTCCCCGCTCTTGGCCCCTAGTCCGGGCTGGGCGTAGTTCGGACATTGCTCCTCTGTAATGACGAGGGATCGCATCAAGTCCAGAGCCTCGCTTAAAGGCGAGGTTTGGCCAGGAAGAAGAAAATTCGTGGAGTACGACGGGAAGGAAACTCCTTGACCGGGCTCACACGATGCTGACTTTGAGGGTTCGGAGCCAGTGTCCGGAGAAGAGTCCGACTTCATGACAGTCGCCAGCGACACCGCTTCCTCCGGCTCCCCCGTACTGGGCCTAGTGACCGCAGATAGTCCGGCGAGCCCAGTAATCCCGTCTTCGGACCCGGCGATGCGCTCCGGATCTAAGGCCGGAGCGGAGGTTGGGGTCGTGAACCCTTGGAAGATCAAGTCTCCTCGGATATCAGCGACATAGTCCAGATTTCCAAAACTAATCTGGTGACCTGGGGCATAGCTGTCGATCTGCTCTAGATGGCCAAGCGGGTTGGCTCGCAGCGTGAAGTTGCCGAACACAAAGATCTGGCCGGGGAGGAAAACCTCCCCCAGGGCAGCATTGTTGTATATGACTGGTGGAGCCATCGAACCTTCTAATGACGACGCAACGGAACTATCAATGAAAGCACCAATGGTGGTGTCAAAACCGGCGGATCTCGGGTAGGGGGTCCCGAACTGTGCGTCTAAGGTCGATGGTAACAGGAGACGGGGGACACGATGTTTACCCAGGTTCGGGCCCTCTTGATGGAGGTAATACCCTACTTCCTGCTTGTTTGATCTTGATGAATATGAGGATTACAAGAGTTGGTCTACCACGAGATCGTAATGCTAAACCCTAGATGTCTAGCCTGTATGATTGTGATTATGACTGCCTACGGACTAAACCCTCCAGTTTATATATACATCGGAGGGGCTTAGGGTTGTACCGAGTCGGTCGGTTTACAAAGGAAGGAATCTACATATCCGAACGCCAAGCTTGTCATCCACGCAAAGGAGAGTCCTATCCGGACACGGGAAGAAATCTTTTGTCTTGTATCTTCTTAGCCCATTAGTCTGGCCCATGTTACATAGTCCAGACGCCCGAGGACCCCTTAATCCAGGACTCCCTCACCCACCCCGCGCGACGAGAGGAGGCGGCGCCCAGGAAGCACCCGCCAGCGCTTCTACTCCTCGTCGGCCCTTCTTCTCTTCCCCGCCGTCGGTCCTCTTATCCTTCTGACAGATCTCCTCCTCGTCCCCATCGCGTCTCCTTTGGCCATGGCCGCCACGGCTTGGCCCTTCCCGCCTTGCCTCCGTTCGCGTCAGAGCCGTTGATGGCACCGCCTTTAGCTCAAATCGTAGTTGGTAGACTAGGATGTTTAGTTGTTGTAATAGTCTAAAAAAACAGAAAATAAAAACGCTGCATCAGTCGCACGCAGCACCAAATTCTCTTGTGATTGTTATCTCCTGTGTTCGAGCGACGAGAGAAGGTAGCTAGCTGCAACAACACAAGGCACGTGAGGATATTATTCAAAGAAAAAGAGATGCTTTGGATGACTGTCGATTTCTGTTGCTACTGAATTTTATTCAGTGAAAGATGGGTATTACTCAGGATATCATTTAAAGAGAGAGACGAGACACATGTCGTCATGCATTTATCAAATATTCTTTTAATTTTTACTGCTATACAACCATTTGATTATAGTCAGACATTGTATAAATTTTAATTTGATACATATAGAACAAAACATTATGCCATAGTTTGCCATCTAAACAAGATTTGATATTGAAACCTCACTGAGATTCCATCAACCAATTCTATGAGCATGCAAACAAGCGATTTCGTATCCGTATCTACTATAGTTTTCTCACCGAATTGATATTGAAACAAATTCGATACAGACAACCAAACGCAACTTAAAATTCTTTGGTTCAACTCACATTCATTTCAGTACCAATCCGATCCGATCCCGTTTACGCGAAACTCCTTCGCGTTCCCGCTGTTCCCCCTCCCCACTGCCGCACCAACACGCCAGTCTCGGCGACGCCAAACCCTCGCCCGCTCTCCAGAACCCCCCCTATGGCCGCCACCGGCGCTGCCGCGCCCGCGCCCGCGGCCGTGCAGCCGCCGCGGCAGTTCAAGCTCGACCCGCAGAGCGAGCTCCGCGTGGAGGTGCTCCCGGACGCGACCCTCCGCGTGCGCCTCGTCTCCGGCACGGCAGAGATCTTCGGCACCGAGCTTCCCCCCGAGGGCTGGCTCACCATCCCGCCCCGCTCCAAGATCGCCGTACGCGCGCTTTCCCCATCCCCCGCCTAAACCCGCCTTGCCCAGCTTGCTGCTACCGCCGGCACACAGTTCTGACCTGCTGTTTATGTAACCACGATTTAGATTTTCACGTGGCACGGCGCGACGGTGGAGCTGGACGGGGTCAGCGAGAGCGAGTACACGTCCGACGAGGTGGGGCGGCGTTCGGTTTCCTTCCTCTGCCAAAACATCCTCGTTTTCGTTGTGCTCTGTCCGTTCCTGAATGTGCTGTAGTGGTGAGGTGATTCTGCTTTCAATTACAGACGCCGATGGTGATTTATGTGAACACACATGCGATTCTCGACGCACGGAGGGCGAGGGCGAGGGCAGCGCAGGGAGGCGACTTGGAGGCCTCACAGGTGACTACTCTCTGTTTCATTCATTGTGGAACACTGTGAAGAAGGCTGTAACGAATTGTTATGCTTTGGACTGAGTCAGTGAACTTGTCAACTCTTGGTTGTCTAGGGACCTAGAGTGATTGTTGTGGGGCCAACTGATTCTGGAAAAAGCACTCTGTGCAAAATGCTCCTTAGCTGGGCTGCCAAACTGGGATGGAAGCCTACATATGTGGATTTAGATATTGGTCAGGGTTCCATAACCATACCTGGATGTATTTCTGCTACACCAATAGAGAAACCCATAGATATAGTTGATGGGATTCCTTTGGAGATGCCGCTTGCATACTTTTATGGCCATCCAAATCCAAGGTAACTTTCCAGTTTACTCTCTAGGTGGTTCTAGCCACTGCTCTGTGTGGCTCCTTTTCTTTTCTGCTGATTCAGTGCCTCAGTTTTCTACTTTTCTTTATGTTGACAACAGTATTAATCCAGATGTTTACAAAGCGCTCATGAGAGAGCTAGCTCAAACATTAGAGACACAGTTCTCTGGGAATGCTGAATCTAGGGCGGCGGGTATGGTTATTAACACAATGGGGTGGGTTGAAGGCCTTGGCTATGAGGTAATTATTTGCTTAAACATAAGTAGCTATTTGAATAATCATGTTAATGGCTAATAGAGTATGCTAACACAAGTTAAGTGATGTGCAGTTACTTCTTAATGCAATTGAAATCTTCAAGGCTAATGTAGTGCTGGTATTGGGACAGGCAAGTGCTACATTGCTATGTTCAGTCTGTACTAGTTTATCCAGTGTTGCTTCACAACGGACATGTGATATAGTTCTGTAGATAACTCAACATTTATATCATACTCGACAACTCTTTCTATTCAAGATTACTCTATGTTATGTTTCATTTTTATGATAATAATGTGTCATAGCATCCAACTGATGGTACTCAGAGATCTTAAGCATGTAAGTATAAGACATTTGTTTAACGCTGCAGATAAATTAGATCATAACCCACACTTTACTTCCCCATTTAGTAATCCCCCAGCCGGGTCCAGTTAATCTGGCCCCATTGAGACATTCATGGGGCAAATCATCCCTAGTAAACTGTGACAAATAGTAATAGAAATATCGGCAGTGGTAACTGGTAAGAGCAGTTAATCTGCCCTCTGGTTTAAATGATCATCAGCATCAGTATGTACCGCAAATATATTAACGCATAAAACGATTCTCGCTGAAGTTTATTACATATTTAATTTGAACAAATAGAATATAGGTTGATAAGAAGCTCAACAGCTGAAAAATAGTGAAGATTATCATTCCAACTCCTAATTCTGGCAAATACAGCTCGAAGAGGTGCTTGCTTGAGATCAAAATTTGTTTTATAAACACAAAGCCACATGGATGCAAAACTGCTGATACTATAAAAGACGAACCGGCCGTTTGTTAGGATTAGTTTTCATACAGTAATAATAATGCTGGTGTGCTTGTCGTTGTCCTTGTTGTCATGTTTGCCTTGAAATGTGGAGGCATGGATAAACATGTGATCAAATGATCCTGAAGCTTGGAATGATCTGACTTGTCTGCTGCAGGAGAAGCTCTGGAAGATGTTAAAAGATGCAGTACAAAGTAAGCCCAATATCGATGTTGTAAAACTTCATAAATCGGAGGGTGTTGTCCTAAGGAATTCAAAATATCGTCAAAAGACTAGGAGCTTTCGTATCAAGGTAAATTTTGTTTGTCTGGGCCCCTCAGTGTTTTGATTTTGGTGTTCGTAAGGATCTCTAGTGCTTAAAAGATACATTTCACTTTAGTATTTGTTTGGTTAATAACCTTTTTTTTACTGCAAGGCTTATCATCAAATTAATTCTATGGAAAATTGAGTTTATCCATCCTTGCACTATGTCCCTTTATGCCCAATTGTGATTTTGTTCTTGCAGTCGTAGTTGGCATTTTTTTTCTCTCTTAATCCATCTCAGGCTAAATCCTATTCCTGTCTGCAGGAGTACTTTTATGGGATTGCAAACGATCTGGCACCACATTCAAATGTAGTCCACTTCAGTGACGTTTCTGTTTTCAGAATTGGTAGTGGACATCAAGCTCCACGGTCAGCTTTACCAATTGGTGCAGAGCCCGTGGCAGATCCTACTCGGCTTGTTGCTGTCAACATCAGCACTGATATGGTCCACACAGTGCTTGCTGTTTCTTATGCGAAGGAACCTGATGAAATAATTTCGAGGTAATACCAACTGTCGTTTCCAAGATAGTGGTTAAGTGTTACAGCCACATAAAGGTGGCAAGGTCGGGTTCTGCATGGGCCAAGCTACGTGAGACACATGCCTGAACTCAAGATGTTGCCCGCCGCCCGCCCATGAAAATCCCATATGAGCGGAAAATCATGCCGAAGTCTAAGCCCGATGAGTACCCATTGGAACACAGCAAATAATCACAATAAGCAAATAATATCATGGGAAATAACTAAATAAGAAATGAACTCAGCAATTCAAGTATACAAGTTTGCAGTTTCTCTCACAAACTGACATCTCCAAAGGCACATGTCATATGGAATAAATTCATTTTTTAATTAGTAAAGAAATATAAGGCTCTCATATTTCTTTATAGAGGGGGGTCTAAACGCCCTTATATTTCTTTACAGAGGGAGTAATATTAATTGGGTGACCTTTGGACAAAAAATTATACGCATACCCGGTCCATTCCTAATCGGGTTACCCATGGGTCTTGCTACCATTGAAGATAAAAATTGAAAGCTACCCATATTTTAGCCATGGTGGCTATGGACTAGGGCTATAACTACACAAGCAAGGACTGATGCAAAAGTAGCCCCGACTAGAAGTAGATCACAAGTGTCAAACGCTACTCAACCTAAGCCTGACAGCAAATTGTTCATTTGCTTGTCTTACAAGTTTCTAAGCGCTATGATATTTTCAGTTTCATAGTTATAGAGGATAGTTAATTATTTATTCATCTAGTGACTCATTTGATTCTCATGCGAGCTTTTCAAGTAGTTCAATCAGTGGCAAACTGGCAACTGTTACTGTCCTAGGAGAAGTTGGTAGGTGCACAGTTGTTTTTGTTGTTTGACATTAGATATACTATAGATTAGAACTTTCTACTTTGTGTCGCGTGTGCGTTTTCCGACTGCAACAGATTTATAGCATAACAAAATCGTTTCCCTCAAAAAAAAGCATAACAAAATCGTTTCCCTCAAAAAAAAGCATAACAAAATCGTTTTATGTCTTCATTCCCTCTAGGCTAAACTGTGGAGTTTGTGTTCCCCTTTTTTTGCTAACACCTAGATTGAAATTCTGTGCAGCAACGTTGCCGGATTCATCCATGTCACAGATGTTGACATCCAAAGGTACACTAACACCACGAAACCAACTTGTGGCCCTGCCTGAAGTTTCACCTGGGACCTAACATTCTGCATGCATTCCAGGAAGAAGCTGACGTACATCGCGCCTTGCCCAGGAGACCTGCCAAGCAGGCTGTTAATCGCGAGCTCCCTGACATGGTACGAGCAGGCTTGACCCGGTTCGAGGTTGGACATTGTAGGTAGGTAACCAGATGGCTGATGACATGTTGTAACGCCGAAATGGATACTCTGTGCATTTGATAACTGGAACACTGTGCTGGTAAAGCTGAATGGGTTGGACGATATCTCAGGCATCTTGCTGCGAAGCTTTCTGCTGACTTGCTTATGCTTTCTATGCTGCTCTGGCGGCGAAGATACAAATAGTTAGGTCAATGAAAGATTGGTGTGCTCTTTTGTACGCTGTTGGGAACTAAGATATACTAGAAGACGAGTCCTTTGGCCCCTTCGTTCCAAAATAAGTGTCTCAACTTTGTACTCCCTCCGTCCGGAAATACTTGTCTTTAGAATGGTTGTATCTAGACTTATTTTAGTTATAGATACATCCATTTTCAACCATTTCTAAGACAAGTATTTCCGGACGGAGGGAGTACTAACTTTAGTACAAAGTTGTACTAAGCTTGAGACACTTATTTTGGGACGGAGGAGATATATATATATATATATATATATACCCAATATAAAGCAAGCAAACATAATCTGGAGATTTCCAGCACTTTGTATCAGAGGAAACATCATCAATATGACAAGTAAACACATCTGCAATGAATTAACATGTGTGGACATTAAGCATCCGATTTACAGATATTAGTGTTGGATTTATAGATGATACAGATATTAGTGTTGGATTTATAGATGATACAGGCACTGGCTTTTGCAGCTCTGGCCACTAACTACAGCCGATGAACAGCTAAAAAAACCTAGAGCCGATCAAGACAGGGAATAGAGCGACATAGCTAGACCAAACTTAAAAAGAGGATTTTGTGAAGCTCAACATTTGATGCACGCGTTCAGTTGGCAGCGTGAAGCTGTATGATCCCCTTCGGCACTCACCCTGCCACGGCTGAAGGTTAAGGTAATAGACTTGAGATCGATTCTGATTGGGTGCAATAGACTTGAGATCGATTCTGATTGCATGGAGGTTAAGGTAATTAACTTCATCAAGGAGGCAGGCAGCTGCTATTTACCAAGAAAAATGCACGCTTTTATGTCGTGATTTTACTAGGGTTCGCTTTGAGCATTGTCTTGGGGAGGGTATCCAATATGGCTGCAGATACTTTATCTACTACTCCCTCAATAAATGTATCTAGCACCGAGTTAGTGTTAGATACATCCATTTGAAAAACAAGCTTGGGACAAGCTTTTCCGGACGGAGGAAGTACTAGACAGGTAGCTGGTCCCCTCAACACTTGCATGAGGACCCCGCACCAGTGCTTAATTTCTATATTAGCTTAAATATAACCCACCATCAAGGCTTTACCTCTAAAAAAGATTAAATATATTCGTATCCAAACAAAACATGTACACTACTTTGGTGTATATTAATGATTAAAGTTGTGCATCAAATTATCGTGTAAAATCAAGTGTGCCTTACATTTTAAGATTGGAATACTTCCTTTGCATGAAAGATGCATGGCTATATTTATTTGTCATGTGTCACGACTCATGAATCCATTATACTACATGTCATGTTGTTAGGGGCAAAAGGTCAAAAACTGGACATTTTATATTGCGACACCTGAACACTTACCCCCCGCCCCCGTGTCACCTTCCCCATGGGCGACTTGGGAGGCGACGTGACCCCATCGAGCCCCCCCCCTACCCTCCACCTTCCCCTCCCCTTGCCGTCGTCGGTGCCTCCCGTCGAGCAAAGCCCGGGCGGATCCGGCGACGGTGGGACCTTGCTCCGCGGCGGCTTCCTCTCGAGCGTGGTGGCTCGACGAGGCTGGTGATGAGTGGTATTTTTACACTCATTCACCCTTTGTTTAAACCGATATATTTCATTAAAAATAAGATATTCGCTCCGATATTGCTACTAATGACTAATGAATACAAAGGATTTCACAAATCATCTCTTTGATGCGTTTCCACAAGAAATTGGCTAAAAAGGGAAGAAATCATGTGTGAACATGGAAAGAAAGGGAAATGAAGATAGAATAAAGAGGAGGCGCACCAGAAGCCACAAGGCAAAAGACGACATTTCATATGAGTGCAAGCGCTCGTATGAGTGCCCGTATGGCGTTGTTTTCGAGGCTCCTCGTCCACGTGAACAACTTTTATAAAAGGGACCATGCCGAAATGTCAACATTGTTAGGAAAGTAACTTATCTTTATTGAAAGCCCAAGGGGCATATATATATCACACATGAGTTGAGGTGTAAGGAAACTAAACATAGACTAATAAGGACTCCTAAATCAATACTAATACTACTTAACACCCGACTCAAATGCAAAGCTTATGCAATAGCATTGCATTTGAAGAAGTGTAATACTAAAAAAATGATAATCCAAATCCGCGTCTTGAGAGTGTCGTCGTAGCATGAAGAGTCTTCAAACCTGTCGAGTCGCCAAAGGGGATAACGAAGAGATGGCACACAGAGAAAGACACCGCATCGATAGAAGATACAATAGAAGTATCAAGAGAAGATGGGTTGTCGAAAGAAGATGGCACATCAAAAGAATGAAGCATTGCTTAAAGAATCATGGCCCATGAAAACCGACGGCGAAAGAAGCTCGGCGGCAAGAGAATGGGATCAACAATGCAAAGAGAGGCCACATAAATCCTATACAGAGGACAATGACCAGAAAAAGGCTGACGGACATAGGTATGGTGGACTCACATGACATGAGAAAACACAAAATATCAACGAATTTGATGGACGCTACAGAAATTATAGAAAACTAGGAAGCTAACAGAACACATGAACTAGATACGATGGTAGCGAAAGAAAAAATCATGGTGCCGAGGGCCAAGACCAAGCAGAGCTCCCGTGTTGTGCTCCTGACTGTGAAGAGGACCAAGCAGAGCTCCCATGTTGTGCTCCTGACTGTGAAGAGGGTGGTCTCTCTGAGCTAGAAGAGTCAACAACAAGACCGGCAGAACCTAGTGAAGAAGAACCCGAAGCTGCAAGTAGACGCTTAAGTCGCACAATATCCTGCTCAGTCAGGGACACTGCTGAAGGGGTCGGAATAGAAGCATAAATCTCCGAAGAAGCTATGTGCCCCTGGCGCATGTGCCGCTTTTTTAGACTCAGGATGACCATCCTTGTTCCAGTAGCCGCAGTGAGAACGAGAGCGGCCCTCGCCATTAGGAGAAGTGGGCAGGAGGCAGAGCATTGGAGCGTGAAAGAGGCGGTGTAGTAGAAGCTCGAGCAGCAAGCACAGAAGGAACCTCAAGTAAACCGGCACCACGTAGGCGAGTCTCTTCAGCCCAAATCTTAGAAAGTGCCTCCATAAGAGTAATACGGCCACGGGCAAACAACTGAGCGCGCGTGGCTCAAATTCTGGACGAAGTCGAGACAAGAACTCATAGACGCGATGAAACTCCAAGTCGGACCGCATAGCTTGGCAACACTGACAAGTACGACAACCAGCAGTCCGAAGGGAGTCAAGCTGGGGCCAAATGGCAGAACTCTGTGCGTAGAAATCATCAATAATGGAGTCACCCTGCTGAAGAGCATGCTCCTGGCGAACCACAGATAGATACAAGGCATCACCGGATGGTTAATAGCGCTGGCAAAAACATGTCCACATTGCAAAGGCGGTAGCAAGGCCCATAAAGTCAGAGGCAAACTATGGCAAAACACTAGAAGTGAGAACAGCTGCGGCGCGAGAATCATCATCAGACCACTGAGTGTAAGCAGAGAGAGCATCACGGTAAAAGTGAAGAGACTCCTCATAGGTCAAAACCTGTTGCTCATAAGCACGAGTTGCAGACTCGTCAGCAAGCTTAGCTGCATCCTTAGCAGGTTGAGCAGCATCCACAGCAAGAGACGTTGGCGTCGGTGGAGTAGGAACCACAGGAGGAACCGGACATGGCGGACAGGAGACCTCGCCAGATAAAACACCCCAGAGACGAATGCCACGCATATGAATGTGAATAAAGGCAATGAACCCTATGGCCATTCCTTTAATACTTTTGGCTCTCGGGAGTCTCTTTGTAGGATACTTGGCCAAAGTGTGACCTGTTAGCCCATAAGTCAAGATCTTGATTGAAGCGGTTGTTGCTCACCCGATACGATCGTACGAGGTCACAATTTACCCAACACGATCATCCGGGATGAACAAGAATTGGAGATCGGATGCGGGCGAAATTCCCGCCAATGGCTGAGATGTTCAGTCGACTCCCTCCCCCTTTGTGGGGGTCTGGACCCCTACGAGTGAGCAGAAAAGGGAGGAGGAAAGAGGCCCTGGTGAACCGTCATAATAAGTGAACAAGTGTAAGCTTTGCTGCCCGACAGGAACTCGGTGTAGTTAGTTCCATCAAAAATCAATGGGTAGCAAGGGATGACGACATACCCCGACGACAAAGACATATTATATTTTTTTTACAGCTAACCCAGATCAACCACGTAGCAGTACAGGAAACAGGCAGCGGAACAGATCAGACCAGGAGAGCAGCACCATGTAGCAGGTAACAGCACCACGTAGCAGCAGGTAGTAGCAGCCAGCAGTAGTGGACAGCAGAGAGCACCACGTAGCAGCTAGCAACACAATGTAGCAGCAGCTAGGGAACACCAGCAGGTAGTAGCCAGCAGCAGTGGTCCTTGGTGACAACAGATTGAGGGGAGCAGCGGCGGGAGTCCTCGCGGGCGTGGGCGGACACATGCGGAGGTTGTTGGATGGAGCGGGTTGACCTGGAGTCCGAGCCCGATATGGATAACCAGGCAAGGAGAATCAGCACGCGAACATGCGGCAGAGATAAGCGGCAATGATCGGGTGATAGAAGAAGCAGCGACCGCGCGAGATTGGATCGGGAAGCACGAGTTGCGCGTGCGAAGAAAACAACCTAGGCTCTAATACCATGTTAGGAAAGTAACTTATCTTTACTGAAGGCCCAAGGGACATATATATATATATTACACATGACTTGAGGTGTAAGGAAACTAAATATAGACTAATAAGAACTCCTAGACCAATATTAATACTCCTTAACAAACATAACATCGGCGAACGAAGTCAAAACAGAGCCATCTTCATTCCCTTCATCAACCCTAGCCGCCGCCATTTCCATCTCCATAGCCGCCATCACCACCATAGTGCTTCCTCATCTAGTTCATACTTATAATCATGCATCGCACAAGGCATCCGTTGTAAGATATATTATCAATCGATCGATCTCCAAGATGTGTTCTTCAATATGTTCTTCATGCGATCTGATCTCCACGTGTGAGTAGTTCGGTAAGGTATGGGTTGAGGCATAGACCGCGCAACCCTCTGTATTTGTTGTAGGGATCGATCGAAGGACTTAGAATTAACATTCCATATGTATGAAATAAAATTATTCCGTAGATGTCTCTTGTCTTGTCCGCGATCTTCATTCCTGCAGGTACCCAGAATCATGAAGATCGAGCCATGGAAAGGCTAAGGGCAAGGAGAAAGTGAAGTGTTATTCTGACACCAGTGACAAAAGGGTTTAGTACGGTAACACGAATCCAATCCTTAGGGATTCATGAGGTGTAGTCATTAAATGCCCAAAGCGCTTGTCTGGTTATTATAATCTAAATTATCGAGGCAACCCCACGTGACGGATAGGGCCTTTGGTTAGACAAATGATTCTCGATGCAGGGCACGTGCCGGTCAAGATGTTATTTGGACACATCCCCCACTTCGGTTGTAACAAGCACATCTCGATGGATGACTTCCAGCGCACAAATTAAGATCATATCCGGTCCTAACACAAATACATGGTTGTAAGCACTAAGACCTCACACCCGCTCCTCTTTTTGTTATAAGTGTTTAATCACAATTTGCTTGATTGATCCGGTCAAAAGCTGGAATTAATCCTTTGACAAAAGCTTGCTAGAAACCATCGCTTCAAGGGGACCTTCCTCTCGTGGGTTCGATAACCCAGGGTCACCTCTAGTGAAATAGGTGCATGATACTTTATGTTCCTTTACCAGACCACTAAAAGGAGGTATCAGCTGGCGGAGGAGAGCTTCTCCAGGCCTAGGGTTTCGTGACAATGACCTTAGTCGGCGGTTGCAGGTCCCTAGGTCGGGCCTCTGGACCTGGCATGGCAAGCACGGGAGCAGTGATGAGCGACTCTATGGGGTGCGGCTGTGGCTTCTTGGCTGCGCCCCGGCGGATCCTGGCGGCGAAGGCTGCGGGCCGGCACGACGGCGTCCTTGGTCGACTGTGGCAAGGTGTAGGTGGCAGGTCCCTGTGACGGCGCCACTAGCCCTACTCGACGCGTTCCCCTGTGGTCCCTATCCTGGTTTGGCTGGTGCTTCCCTACTTCGACTGTGACGATAAGTGGTTCCCCTCTCGATGTTGGTGGTCCTCTCCGACTATCTGCTTCTTCGTCTCATGTCTGCCCCTGCTTCGGTGGTCTTTGAGGGTTTGTGGTCATGGGCTGGGGCGAAATCCTTGCTCTAACAATGGCGACACATGAGGGTTACCTCCATGGAGGCGCTGTCATGGCCCTGAGTGGACCCTCTCCTCGATCACGAGCGGAAATCATTGGTCCAGTTCGCTGGACAAGGCAACGTCGACGTCTTAGCGCCCTTCCCTTCTTGAAGGCATTGCTTGGGTTGCACTTGCAGTCCCCAATGTGGCAACTGAGGATGGTGGCCTCCCCGGTCTTTCCGACGAGGCTTGTTGGCATTGTGTTGTTGTTTTTTTTTTTTGCGGGGAATTGAGGGCTTCTATTCAATCAAAAGGGCTCCAGCACTATCAACCATAAGGCTAATGACCAAAAAGCCAGGAAGGGAGTCCATCCAACACTCTGTCACCTCTAAGATGCATGCGTGGGACATGTGCGTTTTCATTTACATGACGAATAACAAAGTAGGTAAAAGAAGAAGTTGGCATTGCGTTGCTCTGATGTAGGCTGCAATATAGGGCGTGGGCGTTTGGGGCACAATGTACACCGGCGCCGGCGTTTACAAGACGATGGCTTCTTTAGTTCCGGCCGGGTCCTACCATCGACCTACCAACTCTTCTAGGCACATGAGAAGGTGCCTGGCAACAGTTGACGCAGCCTTGAGGCTCTGAGTCTAGCTGCCTCGCCATTCATTGTTGGAGGATGGACAAGGCGACGGTGAGGACGGTGGTGTGTGTGGTGTGCCCCTACTGCAGAAAGGTTGTACCTGTAATGTATTTTCTTCCTGTTCAATGAAATGAAACACAAAATCTTTTACATTTTCTCAAAATCTCAAAAGAAAAAAAAGGTCAGAAACAGATCGGTTGCATATTGGGTAGCGTACCCACCTTGCACATACGAAAAAAGCAAATATTACTAGGATATGAATATAGATCAGTTGTTTGCACAATTCAAAATGGATATTAACACCTACTCCCACCGTCCAAAAACGCTTGTCCCTCAAATGGTTGTATCAAGCACCAAGTTAGTACTAAATACATCCATTTAAGGAACAAGCTTGGGACAAGTTTTTCGGGATGGAGGGAGTATCTAGCATTTATAAAACAAACACCGATATAATACTCAGGTCCAAACATATATTTCCCATTTATAGGACATCACATCAAACCTTTCCCATTTATAGGACATCACATCAAACACATTATGATACACCGACCAACATACACATCGGGGCAAATGCAAGTATCGCCAGGAGGGCCTCCCCGTCCATATGAAAATTATTTAGTTATATCCAGATGATGCAGAGAAGACCTTCCTTCAGGCAAGGATCCTGCTCAGACCCAAAGGAAAAACAATAACAGAGGCTAACATAACAAATCCCAATGCAGCTTCCCTCCATTGTGTACCAACAATGCAAAATGGAAGCACATCAGGAGAAAAAAAAATCAGAGCATGCAACTTTTAACATCTCGTGTAAAGATCGAGAAGCAGCAAAAAAGGATCTCCAAACGAAAGAATTGATTGACATACAGCTCGGGCCCCATGGAGCCCATATCTAAGGACACAAGATCTACAGACTCCGACGCTGCGGAGGAGAGGAGCATCAGCACCGTTAAGTTAAACAGGTCAACACCACAATTACAAAAAGTAGTCGGGGGTCTTGCGTGTTGTGTCAGGCTCGATTTGCCGAGGCGCTGGGTCAAACTGGAGGAAGTTATGATCCATGTTTTCCCCAATCTCAAGAATCGCGGCCATGTTACCACATCGGTAACAGTAGTTTGGCGCGCTGAAGACCGTCACAACATTCTTATCCTGCATGAGAAAATCAGAACACAGTAATTATTCAACCTTCCTATGTATGCCACCAGAAGAGTATAAAACCTTGCCTAACACAAGAATGCATGAAAATTATGAAAATTTGCAGTCACGACTGTTAATGTAATAAGCACAGGTCATGCTACAAGATACAACCAAGCAAATCGCTATTTGAAGGTTTTCTGCTTATTTAAGCACCAAAGCAAAAGGCTTGCACATAAAGGATGATGCAGTTTCCAATATTTTAATCAAGTTCCCTAATATTTTTCTGATGATACGTTAAAGTGGGATGAGTGATACTTTGCTCATTTCCCTTGGAAAATGCAGTCGACAGGGAATTAAAATCTGCCTTGTGATCCTGTTTGATGCAGGATTGGACTTATATGTTCCCTCCACTTTACACCTTTGTCTGTGTTCCCTTACATACACGATATGGACCTCAGTAATCTACACCAGTTGGCCCACACAGAGAACCATAGACTATATGATTAAGCAGTAGGTTGATTTGGTCCCTACAGAAACTTGGATAAAAGTTGTTTTAGTATTTTTTTTCTTTTCAGGGAGGCTTTGTGCATATTGAGGAATATGTAAACGCATCAGTTTATAATTTAACACGATTATAAGTGCAATGGTATGTAACTTTAATTAACTTTTAACCAAAGAACCAGAAAATTCCAGATTCATGCCCCCTAAACAAATACTCCCTCCGTCCCATAATGTAAAGACGCTTTTTGACACTATTGTAGTGTTAAAAAATGTCTTGCATTATGAGACGGAGGGAGTAGTTAACAATTGTACTTCGAATTTGTTCATTAGATATTCAAGCAACTTCGACAGAACGATTGTGCTCAGACTTTTCAGTAGGTATTTTCCGCGAATGACTGCAATTGGTTAATTAATTGCAAGATAAAATAATGAAATCATATTTTTTTCCAATGATGTGTTCTGAACACCAACCTGGCACCAATTGAATCCTTCCATTACAAGTTGATGGGCCCTTGATATAAGAGAGAGGCCATTTGTATGGTTGAACTGTTGCGCAATATCTTGCCCAAATGTATAACCTGCTCCTCTTGGTGAAATCCCCCATCCACATCGATCGTCTGGATCAGACCACAAAAGATCACACATGGGCCCTTCATGAGGAACCTGCAATCATTATGAGAAATATGTGATTAAACTGAGAATAAACATTTTGCAGCAAGTCCAGTTTCTTCCTCAGTAATCATGGAAACAAGTCACGACTCGAGACTTAACAGATATCATGGATATCCTTCATAAGCACAACAGGTATCTATTAGAAATATAATTATATACAGCCACCCACTTCATGGTCAACAACTCAACATTACAAACTGTAGAGCTCTAATCCTCAGAAGACAAAAACTACATTTATTCAGTATCCGAATAAAAAAAGATGGTAAAGGATATCATGTAGATCCACTGCCACAACTCAGTAATGATTTATCAATAATAAATATTCTCCATCAGAATTCCTAATGCCACCCCATTGAACTAAATCAAGTTTTTCGGATTGATATTTTATCTGAATTAACATTCACATGATGTGAATCAAAATACAGGAAAATCGATGTATCACAGAACAGTTTTCATTGCATATACCTGCCTAGTGCCTAGGTAATACAAATAGCAAAGGTCGCCACCCGTGCATGCTTCTAAATGGGAAAAGAACACTAGTTCATAAAGACAGCGATAACTTTGCTGCTTACCTCTTGTATGCGATCAAGAGCACGAATGTTATCTAATGTATCCAATGATGGAGAGAGACCACCATGAAGGCAGAACACCTACAAATAGGTGTTTCCCATATGTCAGGCAAATATATTAAATAAGCCTGCACTAGTTGTACAAAATTACATGAATAACAAACCTGGTTTTCTATAAGAGCCGTGAGAGGCAAATAATCAAACAGGTCTGTAAAGTACTTCCATACATTTGCATTCCCATATTTTCGCAAGCACTCGTCATAAAAGCCATATCTGTAGCAAAATAGTCGATGTCAACAACTAAGTTGTAGCACAACAGGTGAACATTTTGCCGAATAGTATCATTATAGTTTTCATGAATTTCCCCAAAATTTTACTAACACATCTGTATGAAAATTAGTACTACTCAAAAAACATAAATGTGAAAACTATACTCATTTTAGGATCTAGCTGGAAGTTTTGCTGTGATCAACCACGTAAATACGTCTAGAAAGTAGGTATATCATAACTACATTTTACCAAGACTATGCTCAAAGTGTTTTGTTACTTGGTTACCCATAGAAGACAACTTCAAACAACTTCATGCACACGTAACTTCACCAACACATTTAATGTTAAGCAATAATAACTTGAGTTCCAGTAACAAGACAAGCTGCTTTGTAAATTCTAAAGGTCGATCATTGCCTTGGCCATAGTGCATCAGATGATACCCGATGTGGCAAAATACATCTCCAAGATTTAGTCAATTGGACAAGTTAATTCAGGATCAAACAGGCTAGAAAAGATCAAAAGATTACATGTTGAATGCCATCACTTGATAGTTGTTACATCAAGTGGGGAAGTACTCAATAATAAGGAACTGAAATCAGCAATCCAAGTGTAGAAGGGCATAAACTCACACTTGAGTGATTTGTCTGCTCTCATGATTTCCTCTCAATATCGTAATTCTGTCTCTGTAGCGAACTTTCAAAGCCACTAACAGCGAAACAGTCTCCACCGAATAGTAGCCACGATCTGCATTAAGAGCAATATTATAGATTTATCCATATTGGGAATGACACAAGATGGAGTGCATCTAAAACTAAAGATGGAGTGCACCTGGTATCATTAAGTGCATCTAAAACAACATTTAATTGCCAACAAAATTATACATCCTCACGTCTTGCGGAAATTTTGGACATCGAACAGAGACGGTGTGAACCTTTTTTTGGTCGTTCTCAAGCACCTGGTATCATTTATGAGAATTCTTTCTAGCTACAGACCTACAGCCCTTATAATGGTATCTACGAGGACCTTTTGTTTATTGACAACGTATCTAGGAGGACCTAAAGATAGGACTCGCACAAAATCCTTGTAAGCTATAGGTCGAAACAAGACATAAGACACGTAGCCAGCACAGGATACCACCATGGGAACCTAGAGAAGTAATAGAAGCTACTCCCTCCGTTCAGAATTACTTGTCTTGGATTTGTCTAGATACAGATGTATTTAGACTCATTTTAGTGCTAGATACATCCGTATCTAGACAAATCTAAGACAAGTAATTCGGAATGGAGGGAGTACATTACATACTAATAACCAGCACAAACGTCTGGAAACGAATTCTCCTGACAAGAAGAACCGCCGGCTGAATTCCGTGTAGGATCTACTATAAAGAAGCCATATTTGCCGCAGCAATCCCTAGAGATCGACAAAAATCGAGCGTTGAAAGGGCGGCCGCCCGCACGCACGCGAGAGGCGAAAGGAGGCGAGGCGTACCGACGTAGTCGCCCATGAAGAGGTAGTTGGTGTCGGGCGACTCGCCGCCGATGCGGAAGAGCTCGATGAGGTCGTAGAACTGGCCGTGGATGTCGCCGCAGACGGTAACGGGGCAGCGGACGGGCTGCACGTTCCACTCCTCCATGAGGATGGCCTTGGCCTGCTCGCAGAGCCCCTTGACCTCCGCCTCCGGGAGGTGCTTGCACTCGCGCAGGTGCGCGATCTGCCGGTCCAGATCCCCGTGCGGCGGCATCTCGGCCGCAGGAGCGGGCTACGGCTCGGGCGCGCGGTCGGCCGGTCGCCGGCGAGGAGAAGGGAGGGGCTAGGGTTTGCGGGGGATCAGCGGAGGGGGAGGGTGTGGAGCAGCTCAAGCCTCCATTTTTCGCTTTGTGTTATACGAAGCGAGATTTTTCTTCGCCTCCAACACTCGCAGGCGTACACAACGACCGGGGCGGCTGTGCTGCCGCCTGGCTGGCTGGCTTGCTTCTGCTGTTTCTGCGAATTGGTGGTTTTGGAATGGGCGGAGTGTAATTTGGTCCAAAGGAAAGGTGAACTGGTCAAAATGGCTGGATATGCGTTGCCGACCACGAGACTTTGATCCCAGATGCTTAAACGCAGCTGCGGTAATCAAGCACACACGCGTGAGCCGTCTGATGTCAATGGACGGTTCCGCGCAGCTGCGGTAATCGAGCACACACACGCGTGAGCCGTCTGATGTCAATGAACGGTTCCGCGTCTAGTCGAACGGTTGAGCGTCTTGACACACGTTACACGTGGTGATAGAGAGACGTATCCGACGTATGTTTGGTGGTGGGCCCGGACAGTAATTTCAGGTGATACCGCCTTTCTTCACCGCTCCTCTAGTTTGAAATTTCGAGAGACGCGTTGCTTCTCCTCCTATGCATTTAGTTCATCGTGATCGGTTATATATATAATTTTTGGCCTCGTGAAGGATAGCTTGGGGAGGCTTAAGTCAATGTTATATTCATGCCTCAATCATGAGCTCTCAACAAAAATTATTATCTAAAAAATTTATGCTCGACTTTCTCGTAATGATCAAACCATGCTTCATACTTCTTGTGTTGGTTCTTTTATTAAGAAGACTATTGAATTCTGGTGGGATCTTTTGGAAAGAATAAAACGCAACTCTAAAGATTGGGAACTCGACGAAGGTAAAGAGTCAGATATTAAACTTAAATATGATTGTGTTAAATCTTTTATGAATACCGATGCTTTTCAAAAATTTAGCACTAAATATGGACTTGACTTTAAGATAGTAGCCTCCTTTTGTGAATCATTTGCTACTCATGTTGAACTCCCTAAAGAGAAGTGGTTTAAACATCATCCATCTATTAAAGAAGAAATTAAAAAACCGGTACCGGTTAAAGAAGAAACTATAATTTATAATGTTGATTCAGTTGTCCCTTCTGCTTATATTGAGAAATCACATTTTCCTGTTAGGATAAAGGAACATGCTAAAGTTTCAACTGTGGTTAACAAAAGCTATATTAGAACACCTAAAACTGATGACCAAATTAAAGTAGAACCTAGCATAGCTATGGTTAAAGATCTCCTAGAAGAAGATATGGATGGGCATGTTATTTACTTCTGTGAAGAAGCTGCTAGAATTGCTAAACCTGATAAAGGGATAAACATATACCTGTTGTGGACATGCATGTCATCTCAGTCAAATAGGAGATCACTGTATCATGATTTATGTGACATAGGTGCTAGTGTGAGTGCCATTCCTTACACTTGTTATCAAGAAATTATGAAAGACATAGCACCTGCTGAGATAGAAGAAATAGATGTTACTATTAAACCTGCTAACAGAGACACCATATCACCAATTGGGATTGTTAGAGATGTTGAAGTCTTGTGTGGGAAAATAAAATACCCTACTGATTTCCTTGTTCTTGATTCCCCACAAGATGACTTCTGTCCCATTATCTTTGGTAGACCTTTCTTGAATACAGTTAATGCTAAGATAGATTGTAAGAAGCAAACTGTCGGTGTTAGCTTTGGTGATGAGTCTCATGAGTTTAATTTTTTTCAAGTTTAGTAGAAATCTTCATGAAAAAGAATTGCCTAGTAAGGATGAATTAATTGGTCTTGCTTCAATTGCTGTGCCACCTACTGATCCTTTAGAACAATATTTGCTAGACCATGAAAATGATTTACATATGCATGAAAGAAATGAAATAGATAAGATTTTCTTTGAACAATGTCCTCTGCTTAAACACAATTTGCCTATTGAAACTCTTGGAGGTCCTCCTCCACCTAAAGGTGATCCTGTGTTTGAATTAAAACAATTGCCACACACTTTGAAATATGCTTATCTTGATGAAAAGAAAATATATCATGTTATTATCAGTGATAACCTTTCAGAACATGAAGAAGAAAGATTATTGAAAGTTCTAAGGAAGCATCGAGCTGCTATTGGATATACTCTTGATGATTTAAAGGGCATTAATCCCACTCTATCTCAGCACAAGATTTATTTGGAACCTGATGCTAAACCCGTTGTTGATCACCAACGTTGGTTAAATCCAAAGATGAAAGAGGTGGTAAGAACGGAAATGATAAAACTTCTGGAAGCAGGTATAATCTATACTATAGCTGATAGTAGATGGATAAGTCATGTTCAGTGTGTTCCTAAGAAAGGAGGTATTACTGTTGTTCCTAATGATAAGAATGAACTTATTCCACAAAGAATTGTTACAGGCTATAGAATGGTAATTGATTTTAGAAAAAATAAATAAAGCAACTAGAAAAGATCATTGCCCTTTGCCTTTTATTGATCAAATGCTTGAAAGATTATCTAAGCACACACACTTTTGCTTCCTTGATGGATATTCTGGCTTTTCACAAATACCTGTTTCTCAACCTAATCAAGAAAATACCACTTTTACTTTTCTTTTGAAACCTATACTTATAGACGTATGCCTTTTGGTTTATTTAATGCACCTGCTACCTTTCAAAGATGTATGACTGCTATATTCTCTGACTTTTGTGAAAAGATTGTTGACGTTTTCATGGATGACTTTTCTATTTATGGGAAGTCTTTTGATGATTGTTTAAGCAATCTCGATCGAGTTTTGCAGAGATGTGAACAAATAAATCTTGTCTTGAATTGGGAGAAGTGTCACTTTATGGTTAATGAAGGCATTGTCTTGGGTCATAAAATTTCTGAAAGAGGTATTGAAGTGGACCAAGCTAAGGTTGATGCCACTGAGAAAATGCCATGTCCTAAAGATATAAAAGGTATTCGTAGTTTCCTAGGTCATGCTGGTTTCTATAGGAGATTTATCAAAGACTTCTCTAAAATATCTAGGCCTCTTACTAATCTTTTGCAAAAGGATATTCCTGTTGTTTTTTATGATGATTGTTTAGAAGGCTTTGAAACACTCAAGAAAGCCTTAATTTCTGCATCTACTATTCAACCACCTGATTGGAACTTGCCTTTTGAAAGTATGTGTGATGCTAGTGATTATGTTGTTGGTGATGTTCTAGGGCAAAGAGTTGATAAGAAATTGAATGTTATTCATTATGCTAGTAAAACTCTAGACAATGCTCAAAGAAATTATGCTACTACTGAAAAAGAATTCTTAGCAGTGGTGTTTGCTTGTGATAAATTTAGACCTTATATTGTTGATTCCAAAGTAACTGTTCACACAGACCATGATGCTATTAAATATCTTATGGAAAAGAAAGATGCTAAACCTAGACTTATTCTTTGGGTTCTCTTGTTACAAGAATTTGATTTACACGGGTTGCAGCAGGGATTTGGTAAGGAGAAGAAATGTTGTGTAATGAAAAGGTAGAAGCTCTATGGAGCAAAACATGGTAGGAAATCCATGACATTGATAGAAAGAAACATATTTGATACATCATAACATGGCATTGTAGGGGTATAAACTGGTGGGAAAAGAAATAATAACATGATATTGTAGAATATACACCGGTGCAAATCAATAAAGAGAATCCATCTCCCATGAACTCTCTGTTGTTTGGTTTTAGACCAGCACTGCTTACGGTTGTAATCTTCATTTGTTGTTGCATGTTTGTAACTTCAACCTGTAATTATTTCTTCTCCTACATCCATTGGCAACGCACCTGCTGTCTTCATTAAAAAAACAGGAAGAATTATTTTATTACAAATGATGAAAAATAGTACTTAGTTTGTTATGTTTAGACTACAGCTTCGGCTGCCCTAACATGTAATAATCCAGATAACAAAAGTAGAGTAAATCTGTATCACCTACGCACATATAGTAAAATAGACTAAGAAAAGGGATACTGTCATAGTCAAAGAAGGAAAAGGGATATGGCCTATGTGAAACAAATGAAAAAATAGGGATGTGACCTTCAATATTGCATCACTTTCTCTTTTTCCTCTCCTCATTTGCAAGGGCTAGACATCAGCTGGAAAATAAAAGCAAAACTGCTGAGTCCATCACCGTGGGCAAGTGTAGATTACCTTATAACTGAAGGTCGCAGCTTGTACTTGAACCGAGTGTGTCGAGATTCGATATCCTCATTTACCGGTACTCACGTGTTACGATTCAGTTAAAAATACCAACTATTATTCGTGTTCCCCATCTTCAACGTCCTGCATATGTTAGATTCGAGACGTTAACCTCTAGGACGGATAAAACGAATATAATCAATCGTAGCCTAAATCCACAGACATAAGAAAATAATTTAGAAACCAAGAGAAGTTGGGTTTTTCTTCAAAGAGCTAAGCACCTTCCGATCCGGAGTGCAAGCTGGCAAATTCAAAAATCATAAACTCAAGGATAGGAAAAACTGATGGTGGCTGAAAATAGTGAGCATGCACCTACCGGAGTGGAGGGCTGGAGTTTGGTTCGCAGAGTAGAACGACAGCGGTCGTGTGGTGTGGGTAAAGAAGAAGAAGGCGCCCGCTCGCATTTGTATAGGGCTGGGTAGCGAGGGGTGATGAATGTTGCCGTTTCATGGGCAGTAGTGGCTGCCGTTTCATGGTGGCGATCGGAAGAGAGAGCGACGGCGGCGACTGGAAGGGAGAGCGCCGATGGCAGCGGAAGAGAAGACGAAGTGACAAACCCTAGTGCAATTAGACGGGCCAACACCAAGACAAACACGCAGGCAGCCAGATGCGTGCATTTTGGGAGCTAGCCCAACTATTGGGCCACGCAGCCCATGAGCAAGAACGTGGGGAAACGCTGTGCAGTTTTTCTCTTGAATAGTCTGTCGTGCGGGTGCAGCGGAAAATCATGCATGCGGGATGCGGCAGCGTGGGATTAGGGGTGACGTGGCTGCACGAGAAGCCAGGAAATCATCTAGTGGGGGGCTCCTATTTAGATATAGAAGATTTGATTTACATATCATTGATAGAAAAGGAGCTGAGAACCCAGTAGCTGACAACTTGTCTAGGCTTGAAAATGTGCTTGATGACCCACTACCTATTGATGATAGTTTTTCTGATGAGCAGTTAGCTGTAATAAATGTTGCTAATAGTACTCCTTGGTATGCTGACTATGCTAACTATATTGTGTTGGGGAACGTTGCAGAAAATTAAAATTTTTCTACGGTTTCACCAAGATCTATCTATGAGTTCATCTAAGCAACGAGTTACGAGAGAGAGTTTGCATCTACATACCACTTGTAGATCGAGTACGGAAGCGTTCGAGGGAGTGGTGATGATGAAGACGTTCCCAACGTGATTCCGATCACCGATGACCAAGTGCTGAACGGACAGCACCTCCGCTGTTCAACACACGTGACGGGACGATGGCGTCTCCTTCGCCTTGATCCAGCAAGGAGGAAGGAGAGGTTGAGGAAGACAACTCAATGGCAGCACGACGGCGTGATGCAGATGGAGGGACTGTTCTCCGGCAGGCTTCGCCAAGCTTATGCGGAGGAGGAGAGGTGTTGGGAGGGAGGGCTGCGCCTTCAATGGTGTGTGCAGCCTCCCTCCACCCCTCTATTTATAGGGAAGGGAGGAGGGCGGCCCCTCTAGATGCATCTAGAGGGGGGCGGCGGTTAAGGGAGGGGCTTGCCCCCAAGCAAGGGGCGCCCTTAGGGTTCCCTCAACCCTAGGCGCATGGGCCAAGGGGGGGTGCGCCCAGCCCACGGGGCTGGCTGCCTCCCACGCAGCCCAAGTGGCCCCCGAAAGGGTGGCCCCTCCCGTGGTCCTCCGGAACCTTTCCGTGGACCTCCATAAAACCGATATGATCCAAACTTTTCCGTGTCCGCTTGACGACTTCCCATATATAAATCTTTACCTCCGGACCATTCCGGACTCCCTCGTGACGTCCGGATCTCATCCGGACTCAACAACATTCGGTAATCACATACAAGTCTTCCTATTAACTCTAGCGCCACCGAACCTTATGTGTAGACCCTACGGGTTCGGGAGACATGCGAACATGACCGACGCTCTCGGTCAATAACCAACAGCGGGATCTGGATACCCATGTTGGCTCCCACATGCTCCTCGATGATTTCATCGGATGAACCACGATGTCTAGGGTTCATGCAACCTGTATTCTATTCCCTTTGTCGACGGTATGTTACTTGCCCGAGACTCGATCGTCGGTATCCCAATACCTCGCTTAGTCTCGTTATCGCAAGTCACTTTACTCAGATCAGAATGCATGATCCCGTGACCGGACACTTGATCACTTTGAGCTCATTATGATGATGCATTACCGAGTGGGCCCAGTGATACCTCTCCGCCATACGGAGTGACAAATCCTCGCCTCGATCCGTATCAACCCAATGACACTTTCGGAGATACCTGTAATGCACCTTTATAGTCACCCGATTACGTTGTGACGCTTTGGTACACCCAAAGCATTCCTACGGTATCCGGAGTTACACGATCTCACGGTCTAAGGAAGAGATACTTGACATTGGAAAAGCTCTAGCAAAACGAACTACACGATCTTTGTGCTATGCTTAGGATTGGGTCTTGTCCATCACGTCATTCTCCTAATGACGTGATCCCGCTTGTCAATGACATCCGATGTCCATAGTCGAAACCATGACTATCTGTCGACCAACGAGCTAGTCAACTAGAGGCTCACTAGGACGATTGTGGTCTATGTATTCACACGTGTATCACGATTTCCGTATGATACAGCTTATAGCATGAATAAATGTGACGCCTCGATTCAATCGTACACTAATCATGCACGCAAATGTGTACGATCAAGATCAAGGACTCACGGAAGATATCACAACACAACTCTACAAATAAAATAAGTCATACAAGCATCATAATACAAGCCGGGGGCCTCGAGGGCTCGAATACAAGTGCTCGATCATAGACGAAGTCGTGGAAGCAACAATATCTGAGTACGTACATAAGTTAGACAAGGTGCCATAAGATGGCTAGCACAAACCGGGATACAGATCGAATAGGAGCAGCCTCTCCGCCTGGATCCTCCTAGGTCACTCCCAGGTCGCCGCCGCCGGCTGCACGTAGTAGTAGGCACCTCCGAGTAGTAGTCGTCATAGGCGGTGGCGTCGCCTCCTGGGCTCCATTGTTCGATTGCAGCAACCGAGTATAGGTAGGGGGAAAGGGAAACAATGCAACCGTGAGTACTCATCCAAAGTACTGCAAGCAAGGAGCTACACTACAAATGCATGGATATATGTGTAAAGGCCATATCGATGGACTGAATCGCAGGATGCCGTAATAAGAGGGGATAGCTAGTCTTAACGAAGACTACGCTCGACACCGGTCTTACAACAGACGTAAGAGGACAACGGAAGTCCTCCAAGTAACATCATATAGCAATAATCCTACCCGCAATCCCCGCTCATAACCCCGAGCGAGAGCGACCACCGGTTGTATCCGCACTTGGAAGGGTGTGTTTTATCAAGTATCCGGTTCTAGTTGTTATAAGCTCAAGGTACAACTCCAAGTCGCCCTGCTATCAAGATCACAGCTATCCGAATAGATTAACTTCCTGCAGGGTGCACCATCTTACCCAAAGACGCTTGATCCCATTTGGCGGACACACTTTCTGGGTCATGCCCGCCGCGAAAGATCAACACGTCGCAGCCCCACCTAGGCACAACAGAGAGGCCAAAGACGCCGGTCTAAACCTAAGCGCGCAGGGTCCGGGCCCATCGCCTCGAAAGCACACCTCAAGACGTTGCGAGGGCGGCCGAAGCGCACCTAGCCTAACAAAGCGCTCCGGTCCAATCCGGCCAAGGCCGCCCGTCGTCACGACGTCTGAAGTATTTCGTGATACCACGACGCCGGATACCCATAACTACTCCCGTAGATGGTTAGTGCGATAAGCTCAGAGCCAACCCAGATCAAATACCAAGACCTCGTTAAGCGTGTTAAGTAATCGCGAACGCCGAACAGGCCAGCCCACCTCTCTCTAGGCGGTCTCAACCTGCCTGCCGCTCATACCACAAAGATCCACTCATGGGTGCTCCATCACCAACCCGACTTTATTCTCACATGTATCATGTATAAGTATATATAGTATATACCGTGATCAACTCCCGAGTGATCACGGCCCGATAGTATAGCACGCAGACGGACAAGAAAGTAGGGCCACAGATGAAAGTACTAGCATCCTATACTAAGCATAAAGGATTGCGGTAAGGTAACAACAGAGGTTACAAGGACAAAGCTATGCAAAGAAAGATAGGAGTATCCAAAAACAAGAATATGCTATACTACTCTAATGCAAGCAGATAGAGAAGAGTAGGCGATATCCGTGATCAAGGGGGCTTGCCTGGTTGCTCGCAAGAGAGAGGGTCGTCAACACCGTAGTCGAACCGCCACCGCAGCGTCGGGCCTCGTAGTCTACCGGAGAGAAGAGGGGGAAGAAACAATGAATACAAAGTAAACAGATGCATATCGATGCATGACATGTCAAGAAGCGATGCTAGGCGTGCCCTAACGTGGTATGAGGGGGTACTGGTTAGGGGAAAACATCCGGGAAGTTTTCCTGCCCGGACGTCTGTCGATGATGAACCGAGAGGAAAGTTTGCAGGTTCGATAGGTTAGGGGTGTGTGGTGGGCGAACGGATCGCGATCCGGATTCGCCTCGCTGCTCGAGCAACTTTCATGTTGAAAATATTTTAATCCGGATTACGGATTAAAAGATATGATTTTAAAAGATTTTATTAATTTCGGAATTTAATTAATTATTTAATTAATTTCGAAAATGCATTTATGACATCAAGATGATGTCATGCCGACATCAAGATCAACAGGGTTGACTGGTCAACCCCGATAGGTGGGTCCCGCATGTCATTCTTCTCATATCTAATTAACCTAATCAAGGTTAATTAACATTAGTTAATTAAGTTAATTAATGATTAGGTTAATTAATCGAATTAATTAGATTAATTAATTACTTAATTAATTCATTAATTAATTAATTAGTTAATTAGTTTTAATTTATTTTCATTTTATTTTTATTTCGTTTTAATAAAACCGTTCTTTTTTGAGGTGGGGCCCCATGTCATCGCCCGAGGGCCATTCGGCATCTTGGGCATGCGGGCGATGCCCGTGCCTGCTCGGGCGCGACCGTGGGCTTGCGGCGTTGGCGCGCCCCGAGGCCAACGGGTGGTCGGAGGGGCCGCACCCACGGCATGAGGCCGGCGGCAAGCGGCGCCATGAGGCGTTGCGAGGGCGGCGGGGCGAAGGCAGGCGATGAACGTGGGGGGAAGGTGGCGCCGCCGTGGGGGGTGGGGTTCGGTCGAAGTGCGAGGCGGCGTGGGCAGGGCGCCGAGATGCTGCGACGGGGAAAAAGAGGGAGAGAGGCCATGCGGGGCGGGCAGGTCGGGGCGGAACCGAGTTCGGCGACGGCGCTGTCGGGGCATGATGGGAGAGGGACCTGGGGGTTCGGTGGCCGGGGTCGGGCCTCAGACGGCCGGAGCCGGGCGAGGGAAGGAGAGGAACGGGTCGGCTATCATGGGGTCGGGCCGGCGACGAGACGCCGGCGACGGGCGCGATTCGGGAGGGAGGAGAGAGAGAGGGCCTCACAGGGGGAACGTGGGGACTAGGGAGGCGGCTCGGTGGAGGCCGTGACGACCGCGAGGAGGCGGGGCGAGTTCACCGCATCGGGAGGCGAGGGGTCGGGTCGACCAGGCGGGTGCTCGTGCTTGGGGGCGACGGAGGAGGAGGGGGCCCCAGTGGTGGAGAGAGGAGGAGGAGGGGGGGGGTCCGGCGGGCGGGGCGGGGGCACGAGGAGACGAGGGGCGAGGGGGTCTCGCCCGATCTGGATCCAAGCGAGGCGAGGGAAGAAGGTGGGCGTGGGGGGGTGTGGGGGCGGCTAGGGTTTGCAGGGGGGGGAGGGATATGTGGTCGGGCGGCTGGGCGATGGGCCGCCAGTGGGAATGGGCGAGGGCGAGGGGCCAGGTGGGGAGGGGCTGGCTGGGCCAGGGTGTTTTCCCTCCCCCTCTTTTCTTGTTTTTCTTTTCTTTTCTTTTTTCCTTTTTTGTTTTTAGTTTATTTAAAATGCCAGAGCATTTTACAAAAATTAGTGCACCCCACCATAATTAGATTTGCTATTTTAGATAACCCCTGAACATTTTTAGTTTTTGTTTTGAAACCTTTTATCTTTGCTTTCGTTTTGATTTTTCATTAGGCCGGGTTCGAATCAAAGAGAGGTTTGGCACAGTAACCGAGGTGATCACTGTTGCATAACCATCCGGGCGTTACAAATCTCCTCCACTACAAGAAATCTCGTCCCGAGATTTAGGAGGTAGAAGGAAAGAGTGCGGGATATTCATCTCAAGACGATCCTCGCTCCTGTGTGGCTTCGTCTTCAGAGTGATTCACCATCGGACTTTGAGGAACTTGATCGCCTTCCCGACGTGTGCGGCATTCAGCTTGGTCGAGAATGCGGACCGGATGCTCTTTATAGGAGAGGTCTGCTGCAATTCGAGCACTTCATGGTCCACTACTCGGATTGGGTCCTTGAAGCAGCGTCGGAGTTGGGACACGTGGAACACATCGTGAACCCGAGAAAGGTTCGACGGAAGCTCCAGCTTGATAGGCCACTTTTCCACGCCTTTCCGTAATAGTGAAAGGGCCAATATAGCGAGGAGCTAACTTGCCCTTGATCCCGGCGCAAAGAGCACCCTTCATTGGTGTAACGCGAAGATAGGCCTTTTCGCCAAAGTTGATAGACCATGTCTTTGTGATGACGGTCATAATTACTCTTTTGACGCGATCGAGCAGTCTTGAGATTCTCGCGAATAATGCGGACTTGTTCTTCGCATGTTGATAATATCCGGACCAAGAGTGGACGTTCCCGCTTCGACCAGTTCGAGAGGGTTCGCACTTTCGTCCATATAACACTTCAAGGGGCCATCTTCGCACTAGCTTGATAGCTATTATTATAAGAGAATTCAGCATACGGAGAGATTCCTCCCATTTCTTGCGAATGAGACGACACAAGCTCAAGCATGTCTTCGAGAATTTGGTTGACACGCTCAACTTGCCCTTGGGACTGCGGATGAAAAGCAGATCGAAAGATAAATGAGTCCCCATAGCTTCTTGAAAACTTGCCCGTAATCTTGAAGTGAATAAGCTGCCACGGTCCGAACCGATAACCAAAGGAATACCGTGAAGTGAAACAATTTCGACATATAGAGCGTTGCAAGCTGGCTAGCGAAGATCGCCTCTTTGACCGCCGAAAATGTGCAACTTTAGAAAGCCGTCAATGACGACAAGAATAGCATCATTACCTTTCTGCGATTTGGGAAATCCAAAGGACGAAGTCCATTTCAACATGGTCCCATTTCCATTCGGGAATAGAGATAGGTTGCAGAGTTCCAAAGAGGCCTTTGATGTTCTCGCTTTGATACGACGGCAAACGTCACACTCGTAAACATAGCGAGCAATGTCCTGCTTCATATTAGACCACCGTAATCTCGATTTAATGTCTTGATACATCTTTGTACCGCTGTGGTGGATACATAGAGGCGATCATGAGCTTCTTTCATAACCTTCGAGTCATATTCAGATTTTCCTTCTTACACGGCACCACTAGGCGGCCTTTGAAGTACAAGGCGCCATCATCAAGAATAGTGAAGGATGAGGGATTTCCTTTCGATGTCTTGTTTAAGCTTGTAGACTTCAGAGTCAAATCCTGCATTGTCTTTATGGTGCCCACGAGATCGGGTTCAACAGCCGTGGTATAGAGGGAACCACGGGAACAACACGGAGATTCATCTTGCGAACTCCGGAGGAGGGGAGCGAGTGCACCGGAGGAACAATATGAAGGTTCAGCTTTCAAATTCTTCAACAAGTGAGGGCTGAACTTTGTGAACTCAAGGTGGTTGCAGAAGACTTGCGGCTCAAAGCATCGCCATTACATTAGCCTTGCTCGGCGATAGGAAATACCCAAATCAAAGTCTCAACAGTCTCCATCCATCTCTGGCAGCGGAGGTTCAGGTCTGGCTGAGTAAAGATACTTCAGACTTTGGTGGTCGGTGAAGATCTCGCAACGATTACGAGAAGGTAATGTCGCCACTGCTTTAGTGCATGAATGACGGCAGAAGTTCGAGGTCATGAACTGGGTAGTTCTCCTCGTGAGGGCGAATCGTCGAGAGGCATAAGCAACCACTTTGCGCTCTTGCATTAGGACACCGCCTAAACCTTGACGAGATGCGTCGCGATAAATGACGAAGTCCTTCTTAGTATCGGAGGAGCTAGCATCGGGCGTACGCCAACTTGTCTTTAAGTGCTCGAAACTTTCCCGACATTTATCTCGTCCATTGGAATTTGACGCCCTTATGCAACAAAGTTAGTTAGGGGCTCGGCAATCTTGGAGAAGTTCTCGGCGAATCGACGGCAATAGTCAAGGCGAGACCGAGAAAACTTCGACTTGCTTAACGCTCTTCGGAGGAGTCCAATCGAGAATAGCCTGAACTCTTTCGTGGTTGACGGCAATACCATCCTTAGAGATGACATGCCCAAGATAGGTTACTTCGGAAGCCGAATTCACACTTGGAGAACTTGGCATAGAGTTGATGCTCTCGTAGCTTTTCCAAAGACAAGACGAAGATGTTCACATGTTCTTCTTCATTCTTGGAATAGATCAGATATCATCCGGATAAACCACGACGAACTTGTCAAGGTAATCCATGAATATATAGTTCATCGAAGCGAGAGAAGGTAGCTGGAGCATTGGTTGCCGAAGACATGACGGTGTACTCGTAAGAACCATAACGAGTCACGAATGCGGTCTTGGGGATATCCTCCTCACGAACACGGATCTGGTGGTAACCCAACCTCAAGTCGAAGTTTCGAGAACACCGATTTAACCAGCCAGCTTGATCATAAAGATCATTGATCCGAGGAAGAGGATACTTATTCGAATGGTAGCTTGATTTATAGGACGGTAGTCTTGGACCAATCGGTTTGTCCCATCCTTCTTCTTGACAAAGAGAGAAGGTGCTCCCCAAGGTGAGCAACTTGGGTGAATGAAGCCGCTTTGAAGAGATTTATCGATTTCCTCCTTTAGTTCAAGGAGTTCATGCGGCGGCATCTTGTATGGTCGCTGGCTATAGGAGTGGTGCTCGGTTTCAAGTCGATAACGAATTCGACAGCTCTAGCGGGGGAATCCTCGGAAGTTCTTCAGAAAGACGCCTTGGAAGTCGCGAACGCAGTGAATGTTTTCAATACCCTCGAGTGGTGCGGCGTTCAATGCATTCAATGCATAGAGTCTTGCCTCGGCATTTTGCACCGATGAGCTTGGTAAGTGACTATTTCATCCGGGGTGTAGCAGATGGACGGTCTTAGTGGCGCAAACGATTGACGCCAGATGTGCTTTCAACCAATTCATTCCCGAAATGAGGTCGATGCTACAAGACTTCAAAGACAATAGGAGAGACAAGGAATTCCATTCCTTCGATTTCAACGGGACGTCGTTGCAAACCATGGAAGTCCGACATTGGCCCAGCGGGGTGTGTACTAATAGTGAAGCATTCATGTCTTCACTTTTAATGCCATGCATGAATGCAAAATCTTCGACATGAATGAATGAGATGCCCTCAGATCAAATAAAACGCATGTCGGTACTGAATTTACGAGAAGTGTACCCATCACAATGAGCAGGTTGGTCTTGAGCTTCATTCAGATCAACGTGGTTGGCCCGAGCTTGCCCATAAGACTTGCCGTTGTTGTTGCGGTTCGGTGTTTCCACGGCCACCGCCGGAAGGGCCGCTTGATTCTGTTCGTTGCATTCTCTAGCACGGTGCCTCGCTGTCCGCACCAAGCATAAGCCATTATTGGGAGTGGGAACAGGAGCTTGGGGTGGTGGAGCTGGAAGCTTGGCTGCTTAGTTGTAGGCGACGAGGTGTAGCATAGTTCTGGCTTTGAAGCAGTGCATTCGGCTGGTACATACTGTTGGGAATCCATATCTTGCGCTTCTGCGAGGACGGGCCCGAAGATGAGCCCGTGTCACGGTTACGCCTGTTAGAGCTCTGGTATTCCTGCAGACCAGTTTCGACATTGATAGCCTTGTTCACCAGGGTGGCGAAATCAGCAAAGTCGTGCACCAGAAGTGCGAGCTTGATGTCAGCTTGAAGACCGTCACGGAACTTCTCCTGTCTGCGTGCATCATTTGCAATGTCCTCTTCGGCATAGCGAGACAAGTCCAGGAACTCTTGCTGATAGGCTTCAACAGTCTTGTTGCCTTGGGTGAGGTTATGAACTCACGCTTCTTCCGGTCCATGACCCCTTGAGGGATGAAGCGGCACGGAAGGCAGCCTCGAAGTCTAGCCAGTGATGAGTGTTCCAACTGGCAGAGTACGACGGTGGCTGTCCCACCATTGAGCTGCGGTCCCTTCAGAAGAAGGATGCAAAGGTGACATAGCCGGCGAGGGCTACATCAGCAGATTCCATCTCATAGGTGATGTCACGGAGCCACCATCGAGATCCAAAGGCTGAGTTGAGCTGCGGTACACGCCGGGGTTCAGCGTATGAAATCTCTGAGAGTTGTTCCGCTTTGGGTGCCGGGTTCATATTGGGGCGAGGAACTGAGCCATCATGTTCTCCATGAACTGGCGATTCATCTCAAGTTGTTGGACCATACCAGCCATGTACTCAAAGCGGTGGTGGGAAGTTGGCACCACGACCACGACTGCTGGCCTAACCATCCCGCTATTATATAACAGGGTAGTTCAGCATTTGAGAAATTAAGCAAGAGACAGAATCATTCATGATGAAACATGCATAATGAAAGCAGCATGATGGGAACTACATAGTAGTTGGCATATCTTACAAAAGGAATCATGCATAGAGTTCGATACATAGAGTCCAAAGACATAGACTACTACATCATAGGCGGCACGCAGTGCTCATGGCGAATACATCAAACACTAACAAGCAAGTCTACATCAGTCCCACGCTGCATCGCGGAGGTAGTCAGAGCTCAAAGCTGGTAGTGCGGCGAAGGATAGTCCTCCACGTCGGTGACTGGGGCCGCGGATACTCGGTGCTGAATCCGGCGTCCGTGTGGCGTAAAAGGGCCAAGTGCGGAGAGTAGCCTCCACGCCCGCCAACCGACACCCCGGGGCATCACGGTCTGGCTGGGTAGATCGCAGAACACGGCAGCTCTCCGGACGGACAAAGGGTGCATCAGCGTCGAGCACGATAGAGGTGCCGACGGATGATGTACAACTCGTGGCGAAGAGCTCGGTTAGCTCGATCCAGCCCATCGACATGCGTAACAAAGTTCGATGGTGGAAGGGCTCTCTGGTGACAATGGTGTAGGCAGCAGTAGTAACCTCCTCACCCACATCGACGCGATAGCAATGTGCTCAAGGGGAGGTGTCCAACTCGATACTCGCACGAAGACGTGTCGAGCAGCATAAGCAGCATCGTGGACTGCCATATCGATAGTCACTCCAACACCATGTGCGGTGTGCAGACAAGAGTGGACTCATACTCCCGAGAGTAGAGGTGGACGATGGCGCGGTATCGCTCCTGGTTATAGTCCCGGTACTCCTCATAGACGGTGTACTCGGGGTGCCAGCGATAACCCGGATAGGTCATCATCTCGCTAGCACCGCAGTGATCCCGAGGCACCAATGGCCGTCGTGTGACGCACGACCTGCCTCGTGGGTTCCATCTGAAAACAAAGACGCTTCAAAGGAGTCAATGACAAGTGGAAATTGCTCAAATACAATTCCAAAAACAACTAAGGCTATATCCAACTTTGGGGTGAATGCGATCACGGGATCCTAGTGATAGTTAGTAAAATCATTTAACCCGAGTAGAAGAGAGTTCAGAGTCCCAGAGTAAAGGTCGAGGAGTAAAAGATTCTAGTACCACCCGATGGCGACGTGGGCCTGTAAGGCACACAGCCAAGTTAGTAAAAGCTTTGGCAATGTCTAGACTCGACTTCGGCCAAGGAGTTGGGAAGGGGGATTCCTACAGCAATGGCTCGATACCAACTTCAGACGCCCTCGATTCAATCGTACACTAATCATGCACGCAAATGTGTACGATCAAGATCAAGGACTCACGGAAGATATCACAACACAACTCTACAAATAAAATAAGTCATACAAGCATCATAATACAAGCCAGGGCCTCGAGGGCTCGAATACAAGTGCTCGATCATAGACGAGTCAGCGGAAGCAACAATATCTGAGTACGTATATAAGTTAAACAAGGTGCCATAAGATGGCTAGCACAAACCGGGATACAGATCGAAGAGGAGCAGGCCTCCGCCTCGGATCCTCCTAGGTCACTCCCCGGTCGCCGCCGCGGGCTGCACGTAGTAGTAGGCGCCTCCAGAGTAGTAGTCGTCGTAGGCGGTGGCGTCTGGATCTCTGGGCTCCATCGTCTGATTGCAGCAATCGAGTATAGGTAGGGGGAAAGGGGGAAACAATGCAACCGTGAGTACTCATCCAAAGTACTCGCAAGCAAGGAGCTACACTACATATGCATGGATATATGTGTAAAGGCCATATCAGTGGACTGAACTGCAGAATGCCAGAATAAGAGGGGGATAGCTAGTCTTAACGAAGACTACGCTTCTGGACACCGGTCTTGCAACAGACAGAAGAGGACAACGGAAGTCCTCCAAGTAACATCATATAGCAATAATCCTACCCGGCAATCCCCTGCTCATAACCCTGAGCGAGAGCGACCACCGGTTGTATCTGGCACTTGGAAGGGTGTGTTTTATCAAGTATCCGGTTCTAGTTGTCATAAGCTCAAGGTACAACTCCAAGTCGCCCTGCATCAAGATCACGGCTATCCTAATAGATTAACTTCCTGCAGGGTGCACCATCTTACCCAAAGACGCTTGATCCCATTTGGCCGGACACACTTTCTCGGGTCATGCCCGCCGCGGAAGATCAACACGCCGCAGCCCCACCTAGGCACAACAGAGAGGCCAACACGCCGGTCTAAACCTAAGCGCCAGGGTCCAGGCCCATCGCCTCGAGCACACCAGACGTTATGAGGCGGCCGGAAGCGCACCTAGCCTAACAGCGTTCCAGTCCAATCCGGCGCGCCGCCCGTCACGACGTCTGAAGTATTTCGGCCGATACCACGACGCCGGATACCCATAACTACTCCCGTAGATGGTTAGTGCGTATAAGCTCAGAGCCAACCCAGATCAAATACCAAGACCTCGTTAAGCGTGTTAAGTAACCGCGAACGCCGAACAGGCCAGCCCACCTCTCTCTAGGCGGTCTCAACCTGCCTGCTCCGCCACAAAGATCCACTCATGGGTGCTCCATCACCGACCCGACTTTATTCTCACATGTATCATGTATAAGTATATAGTATATACCCGTGATCAACTCCCGAGTGATCACGGCCCGATAGTATAGCACGCGCATTTGACAAGAAAGTAGGGCCACATATGAAAGTACTAGCATCCTATACTAAGCATAAAGGATTGCGTAAGGTAACAACAGAGGTTACAAGGACAAAGCTATGCAGCGAGATAGGAGTATCCGAAACAAGAATATGCTATACTACTCTAATGCAAGCAGATAGAGAAGAGTAGGCGATATCCGGTGATCAAGGGGGCTTGCCTGGTTGCTCGCAAGAGAGAGGGTCGCCAACACCGTAGTCGAACCGCCACCGCAGCGTCGGTCTCGTAGTCTACCGGAGAGAAGAGGGGAAGAAACAATGAATACAAAGTAAACAGATGCATATCGATGCATGACATGTCAAGAAGCGATGCTAGGCGTGCCCTAACGTGGTATGAGGGGGTACCGTTAGGGGAAAACATCCGGAAGTTTTCCGGTTCGGACGTCTGTCACGATGATGAACCGAGAGGAAAGTTTGCAGGTTCGATAGGTTAGGGGTGTGTGGTGGGCGAACGGATCATGTATCCGGATTCGCCTCGCTGCTCGAGCAACTTTCATGTTGAAAATATTTTAATCCGGATTACGGATTAAAAGATATGATTTTAAAAGATTTTATTAATTTCGGAATTTAATTAATTATTTAATTAATTTCGAAAATGCATTTATGACATCAAGATGATGTCATGCCGACATCAGAGTCAACAGGGTTGACTGAGTCAACCTGACAGTGGGGTCCCGCATGTCATTCTCATTATCTAATTAACCTAATCAAGGTTAATTAACATTAGTTAATTAAGTTAATTAATGATTAGGTTAATTAATCGAATTAATTAGATTAATTAATTACTTAATTAATTAATTAATTAATTAGTTAATTAGTTTTAATTTATTTTCATTTTATTTTTATTTCTTTTAATGAAAACCGTTCTTTTTGGGGTGGGGCCCCATGTCATCGCCTGAGGGGCCATTCGGCATGCGCATGCAGGGCGATGCCCGTGCCTGCTCGGGCGCGACCTGTGGGCTTGCGGCGTTGGCCTACCGAGGCCAACTGGGTCGGCGCGCCGAGCCACGACGGTGGCTGGAGGGCCGCACCCACTGCAGGGAGGCCAAGGCAAGCGGCGCCATGAGGCGTTCAGAGCGACGGGCGGGCCGGGCATGTAAACGGGGGTGGGGTGGGTGGCCGAGCGCCGGGGGGGGGGTTCGGCCGGGGTCCGAGGGGCGGTAGGGGCGCCGGAGATGCTGCGACGGCAGGAAAAAGAGGGGGGAGAGAGGCACGCGGGCGGGGGGCCGGGGGCGAACCGGAGTTCCGGTCGACGGCGCTGCCTGGGGCCATGATGGGAGAGGGACCCGGGGGGTTCAGTGGCGGGGTCGGGGCTCTCAGACGGCCGGAGCCGGCGAGGAAGGAGAGGGAACGGGTCGGCGATCATGGAGGTTGGGGTCAGCTGACGAGACACCGGGCGACGGGCGCGATTCGGGAGGGAGGAGAGAGAGAGGCCTCACGGGGGAACGTGGGGACTAGGGAGGCGGCTCGGTGGAGGCCGGTGACGCCCGTGAGGAGGCGGGCGGGGCGAGTTCACGTCCGGGAGGCGAAGGTCGGGGTCGACCACAGCGTGGTGCTCGTGCTTGGGGCGACGGAGGGAGGAGGGACCCAGTGGTGGAGAGGAGGAGGAGGGGGTCCGGGCGGCGCGGGGCGGCGGGGGCCACGGAGACGAGTGGGCGCTGGCGGGTCTCGCCCGATCCGGATCGGCAGGCAGGGAGAAGGGTGGGGCGCGTGGGGGGGTGTGGGGGCGGCTAGGGTTTGCTGCGGGGGGGGTGAGGGATATGTGGTCGGGCGGCAGGGCCGATGGGCCGCCCAGGGGGGAATGGGCTGGGGGCGAGGGGCCAGTGGGGGGGGGTCACGGGCTGGGGTGTTTTCCCTCCCCCTCTTTTCTTGTTTTTCTTTTTTCCTTTTTTGTTTTTAGTTTATTTAAAATGCCAGAGCATTTTACAAAAATTAGTGCACCCCACCATAATTAGATTTGCTATTTTAGATAACCCCCGAACATTTTTAGTTTTTGTTTTGAAACCTTTTATCTTTGCTTTCGTTTTGATTTTTCATTAGGCCGGGTTCGAATCAAAGAGAGGTTTGGCACAGTAACCGAGGTGATCACTGTTGCATAACCATCCGGGCGTTACAATAAAAGACAATTATCATGAACAAGGAAATATAATAATAATGCTTTTATTATTGCCTCTAGGGCATATTTCCAACAGTCTCCCACTTGCACTAGAGTCAATAATCTAGTTTACATTGTGATGAATCGAACACCCATAGAGTTCGGTGTTGATCATGTTTTGCCCATGAAGAGGTTTAGTCAACGGATCTGCGACATTCAGATCCGTATGCACTTTACAAATTTCTATGTCTCCATCCCGAACATTTTCACGGATGGAGTTGAAGCGACGCTTGATGTGCTCGGTCTTCTTGTGAAACCCGGGCTCCTTGGCAAGTGCAATAGCTCCAAAGGTTGTCACGTAAGAGTTTGATCGGCCCGACGCATTGGGTATGACTCCTAGGTCGGTGATGAACTCCTTCACCCAAATTGCTTCATGCGCTGCCTCCGAGGCTGCCATGTACTCCGCTTCACATGTAGATCCCGCCACGACGCTTCGCTTGCAAATGCACCACTCTCGCTCCACCATTCAACATATACACGATCCGGTTTGTGACTTAGAGTCATCAGATCTGTGTCGGCTAGCGCCGACGTAACTCGTTACTGACGAGCTCTTCGTCACCTCCATAAACGAGAAACATGTCCTTTGTCCTTTTCGGTACTTCAGATATTCTTGACCATTGTCCAGTGTTCCTTGCCGGGATTACTTTGGTACCTTCCTACCAAACTTACGGCAAGGTTTACATCAGGTCCGGTACACAAGATGGCATACATAATAGATCCTATGGCTGAGGCATAGGGATGACACTCATCTCTTCTTTATCTTTTGTCGTGGTCGGGCATTGAGCTGAGCTCAATCTCACACCTTGCAATCTGAGCAAGAACCCTTCTTGACTGATCCATTTTGAACTTCTTCAAAATCTTATCAAGGTATGTGCTTTGTGAAAGACCTATGAGGCGCCTCGATCTATCTCTATAGATCTTGATGCCTAATATATAAGCAGCTTCTCCAAGGTCCTTCATTGAAAAACACTTATTCAAGTAGGCCTTAATGTTGTCCAAGAATTCTATATCATTTCCCATCAACAAGATGTCATCTACATATAGTATGAGAAATGCTCTGAGCTCCCACTCACTTTCTTGTAAACGCAGCTTCTCCATAAGTCTGTAAACCCAAACGCTTTGATCATTTCATCAAAGCGAATGTTCCAACTCCGAGATGCTTGCACCAGCCCATAAATGGATCATTGGAGCTTGCATACTTTGTCAAGATTCTTAGGATCGACAAAACCCTCCGGCTGCATCATATACAGCTCTTCCTTAAGATATCCGTTAAGGAACGCTGTTTTGACGCCCATCTCGCCATATCTCATAATCATAGTATGCGCAATTGCTAACATGATTCGGACGGACTTAAGCTTCGCCACGGAGAGAAAGTCTCATCGTAGTCAATCCCTTGAACTTGCCGATAACCCTTAGCGACAAGTCAAGCTTTATAGATGGTGACATTACCATCCGCTATCCATCTTCCTCTTAAAGATCCATTTGTTTTCTATCGTCATGATCATCGGCAAGTCACCAAAGTCCACACTTTGTTTTCATACATGGATTCTATCTCGACTTCATGGCTTCTAGCCATTTGTTGGAATCTGGGCCGCCATCACTTCTTCATAGCTCAAGGTTCATTGTTGTCTAACAACATGATTTCCAAGACAGGTTGCTGTACCACTCACAGTGCGGAACGTGTCCTAGTGGACCCACGGGTTCAAGAGCAACTTGATCCGAAGTACCTTGATCATCATCATGAATTTCCTCTTCGGTTGGTGTAGGCATCACAGAACATTTTCCCGAGATGCACTACTATCCTGCTCAAGAGGTAGTACTTCATCGAGTTCTACTTTCCTCCCACTTACTTCTTTCGAGAGAAACTCTTTTCCGAAAGGTTCCGTTCTTGGCAACAAAGATATTGCCCTCGGATCTTAAGTAGAAGGTATACCCAACGGTTTCTTTAGGGTATCCTATGAAGACGATTTTTCCGACTTGGGTTCGAGCTTTTCAGTTGAAGTTTCTTGACATAAGCATCGATCCCCAAACTTTTAGAAACAACAGCTTAGGTTTCTTCCCAAACCATAATTCATATGGTGTCGCCTCAACGGACTTAGACGGTGCCCTATTTAAAGTGAATGTAGCTGTCTCTAGAGCGTATCCCCAAAATGATAGCGGTAAATCAAGAAGAGACATCATAGAACGCACCATATCCAATAGAGTGCAATTACGACGCTCGACACACCGCTTACCGAGGTGTTCCAGCGGCATTAGTTGTGAAACGATTCCACATTTTCTTAAGTGTGTACCAAATTCATGACTTAAATATTCTCCTCCACGATCCGATCGTAAGAATTTTATCTTTCGGTCACGTTGATTCTCTACTTCATTATGAAATTCCTTGAACTTTTCAAAGGTCTCGGACTTGTGTTTCATCAAGTAGACATAACCATATCTACTCAAGTCATCCGTGAGAGTGAGAACATAACGATATCCTCCATGAGCCTCAACGCCATTGGACCGCACACATCGGTATGTATGATTTCCAACAAGTTGGTTGCTCGCCCATTGTTCCGGAGAACGGAGTCTTGGTCATCTTGCCCATGAGGCATGGTTCGCATGTGTCAAATGATTCATAATCTAAAGACTCCAAAAGTCCATCAAGATGGAGCTTCTTCATGCGCTTGACACCAATGTGACCACATGGCAAGTGCCACAAGTATGTGGGACTATCATTATCAACTTTACATCTTTTGGTATTCACGCTATAAACATGTGTAATACTACGCCGAGATTCATTAAGAATAAACCATTGACCATCGGAGCATGACCATAAAACATATCTCTCATATAAATAGAACAACCATTATTCTCGGATTTAAATGAGTAGCCATCTCATATTAAACGAGATCCGGATACAATATTCATGCTCAAACTTGGCACCAAATAACAATTATTAAGGTTCATAACTAATCCCGTAGGTAAATGAAGAGGTAGCGTGCCGACGGCGATCACATCGACTCTGAACCATTCCCGACGCCAAGCATCGTCACCTCGTCCTTTCCAGCCTCCGCTTATTCCGCAGCTCCTGCTGTGAGTTACAAATATGAGCAACGGCACCGTATCAAATACCGGGGAGTTACTACGAGTACTAGTAAAGTACACATCAATTACATGTATATCAAATATACCTTTGGTGTTGCCGCCTTCTTGTCCGCTAAGTATTTGGGGCAGTTCCGCTTCCAAAGACCCTCCCTTGCAATAAAAGCACTCAGGCCTCGGGTTTGGGTCCATTCTTTGACTTCTTCCCGCAACTTGCTTACCGGGCGCGGCAACCTCCTTGCCGCCCTTCTTGAAGTTCTTCTTGCCCTTGCCCTTCTTGAACTTAGTGGTCTTATTGACCATCAACACTTGATGTTCTTTCTTGATCTCAACCTCGGCCGACTTCAAAGATAGAGAACACTTCAGAATGGTCTTCACCATCCCCTGCATGTTGTAGTTCATCACAAAGCTCTTGTAGCTTGGTGGGAGCGATCGAGGATTCTGTCAATGACCGCCTCATCGTGGAGGTTAATATTCACCAATCATACGGTTGTGCAACCTGCATATCTTCGTAATGTGCTCACCGACGTAACTGTTTTCCTCCATCTTACAACTATAGAACTTGTCGGAGATGTCATATCTCTCGACCCGGGCGTGAGCTTGGAAAACAAGTTTCAGCTCCTCAAACATCTCATATGCTCCGTGATGCTCAAAACGCTTTTGGAGCCCCGGTTCTAAGTCGTAAAGCATGCCGCACCGAACGAGGGAGTAATCATCAAGACGAGACTGCCAAGCATTCATAATGTCTTGGTTCTTCGACGGAGCGCGTCACCTAGCGGTCCTTCTAGGACATATTGTTTCTGGCAGCTATGAGGATGATCTCAAGTTCGGACCCAGTCCGTATAGTTGCTGCCGCCATCTTTCAGCTTGGTTTTCTAGGAACGCGTTGAAGTTCAAGTTGACATGAGCGCTGGCCATTTGATCTACAAGACATACCATTCAAAAGTTTTAGACTAAGTTCATGATAATTAAGTTCATCTAATCAAATTATTTAAATGAACTCCCACTCAGATTAGACATCCCTCTAGTCATCTAAGTGTTACACGATCCGAGTCGACTAGGCCGTGTCCGATCATCACGTGAGACGGACTAGTCATCATCGGTGAACATTCTCATGTTGATCGTATCTTCTATACGACTCGTGTTCGACCTTTCGGTCTCCGTGTTCCGAGGCCATGTGTACATGCTAGGCTCGCCAAGTAAACCCTAAGTGTTTTCGCGTGTAAAATCTGTCTTACACCCGCTGTATGTGAACGTAAGAATCCATCACACCCGATCATCGCGTGGTGCTTAGAAGCGACTTAACTTTAGCAACGGTGCACGCTTAGGGAAACACTTCTTGAAATTGTTGTAAGGATCATCTTATTTACTACCGTCATTCTAAGTAAACAAGATGTATTAACATAATAAACATCACATGCAATTATATAGTAGTGACATGATATGGCCAATATCATAAAGCTCCATTGATCTCCATCTTCGAGGCTCCATGATCATCTTGTCACCGCATGACACCATGATCTCCATCATTGTGCCTCCATGAAGTTGTCACGCCAACGACTACTTCTACTTCTATGGCTAACGCGCTTAGCAATAAAGTAAAGTTAGTTACATGGCGTTCTTCAATGACATGCAGGTCATACAAAATAAAGACAACTCCTATGGTTCCTGCCGTTGTCATACTCATCGACATGCAAGTCGTGATTCCTATTACAAGAACATGATCTCATACATCACAATATGTCATTCATCATTCATCACAACTTGGCCATATCACATCACATGACAATTGCTGCAAAAACAAGTTAGACGCCCTCTAATTGTTGTTGCATCTTTTACGTGGCTGCAATTGGGTTCTAGCAAGAACGCTTTTCTTACCTACGAATAACCACAACGTGATCTTGTCAACTTCTATTTACCCTTCATAAGGACCCTTTTCATCGAATCCGCCCAACTAAAGTAGGAGAGATGACACCCGCCAGCCACCTTATGCAACTAGTGCATGTTAGTCGGTGGAACCGGTCTCACGTAAGCGCACGTAAGGTTGGTCCGGCCGCTTCATCCCACAATACCGCGAAGCAAGATAAGACTAGTAGCGGCAAGTAAATTGACAAGATCCATGCCCACAACTAAATTGTGTTCTACTCTGCAAAGAGAACTACGATAGACCTAGCTCATGATGCCACCGTTGGAACGCTGCAGAAAATTAAAATTTTCTACGGTTTCACCAAGATCTATCTATGAGTTCATCTAAGCAACGAGTTACGAGAGAGAGTTTGCATCTACATACCACTTGTAGATCGAGTACGGAAGCGCTCGAGGGAGTGGTGATGATGAAGACGCTCCCAACGTGATTCCGATCACCGATGACCAAGTGCTGAACGGACAGCACCTCCGCTGCTCAACACATGTACGGATTTATGGCGTCTCCTTCTGCCTTGATCCAGCAAGGAGGAAGGAGAGGTTGAGGAAGACAACTCCAATGGCAGCACGACGGCGTGATGCAGATGGAGGGACTGTTCTCCCAAGCAGGCTTCGCCAAGCTTATGCGAGGAGGAGAGGTGTTGGGAGGGAGGGCTGCGCTTCAATGGTGTGTGCAGCCTCCCTCCACCCCTCTATTTATAGGGGAAGGAGGAGGGGCGGCCCCTCTAGATGCATCTAGAGGGGGGCGGCGGTTAAGGGAGGGGGCTTGCCCCCAAGCCAAGGGGGCGCCTTAGGGTTCCCTCAACCCTAGGCGCATGGGCCAAGGGAGGGGTGTGCCCAGCCCACCAGGGCTGGCTGCCTCCCACGCAGCCCAAGTGGCCCCCGAAGGGGTGGCCCTCCCGTGGTCCTCCGAACCTTCCGGTGGACCTCCATAAACCGATATGATCCAAACTTTTCCGTGTCCGCTTGACGACTTCCCATATATAAATCTTTACCTCCGACCATTCCGAACTCCTCGTGACGTCCGGATCTCATCCGGGACTCAACAACATTCGTAATCACATACAAGTCTTCCTATTAACCCTAGCGCCACCGAACCTTATGTGTAGACCCTACGGGTTCGGAGACATGCGTATATGACCGACGCTCTCGTGTCAATAACCAACAGCGGATCTGGATACCCATGTTGGCTCCTACATGCTCCTCGATGATTTCATCGGATGAACCACGATGTCTAGGGTTCATGCAACCCAGTATTCTATTCCCTTTGTCGACGGTATGTTACTTGCCCGAGACTCGATCGTCGGTATCCCAATACCTCGCTTAGTCTCGCACCGCAAGCCACTTTACTGCATCAGAATGCATGATCCCGTGACCGCACACTTGATCACTTTGAGCTCATTATGATGATGCATTACCGAAAGGGCCCAGTGATACCTCTCCGTCATACGGAGTGACAAATCCTGCCTCGATCCGTATCAACCCAATGACACTTTCGGAGATACCTGTAATGCACCTTTATAGTCACCCAGCTTACGCCAGGACGCTTGGTACACCAAGCATTCCTACGGTATCCGGGAGTTACACGATCTCACGGTCTAAGGAAGAGATACTTGACATTGGAAAAGCTCTAGCAAAACGAACTACACGATCTTTGTGCTATGCTTAGGATTGTCTTGTCCATCACGCCATTCTCCTAATGACGTGATCCCGCTTGTCAATGACATCCGATGTCCATAGTCGAAACCATGACTATCTCGTCACCAACGAGCTAGTTAACTAGAGGCTCACTAGGGACGATTGTGGTCTATGTATTCACACGTATCACGATTTCAGATGATACAGCTTATAGCATGAATAAAAGACAATTATCATGAACAAGGAAATATAATAATAATGCTTTTATTATTGCCTCTAGGGCATATTTCCAACATATTGTTGCTAAATATTTGCCACCTAGCTTTACATACCAACAAAAGAAATAAAATCTTCTATGATTTAAGACATTACTTTTGGGATGACCCACATCTTTATAAAGAAGAACTAGATGGTATTATTAGACGTTGTGTACCTGAGCATGAACAGGGACAAATCCTACGAAAATGTGACGCCCGGGTATTTAAGCTACAATGAACCTCTGCTAATGATGCCACGTCACCTTTATTATTGTTACTAATCTCGCGTTAGTTCGAAACTGGTTCGAATTCAAATTCAAAATTAAGCAAACAATAAAAGTTTTTAAATATTAAAACTAAAATGTTCAGAGTGAGCCAAATAATGCATAGATAATTATGGTGGAGAAACCACACTTCTAAAAAAATGTTTAAATGCTCAAATGGAAATGAAACAACAGCTTAACCAATTTAATAAATGCCTTTTGTTAATTATAAAATGTTAAAATATTTTATCTAGTGGTTTAAACTCTAGCATCGTGGGTATAATTAGTAATACTGATTTTGGTACAACTTTTATGTTTCTTTTTAAAACTTAGATAAGATGGGACTAAAATAAAACAATAAAGGAAGATAAATAAATAGAAAACACTAAATAGAATTAAAACAAAACAAAGTATGAAAAGGCTCCTCCCATCTGGGCGAATGGTCGAGCCGCAAGCTGCCCAAACTGGGTCGCCACGCCTCGGCCCTATATGGCCCTCCCCACCCCTCGAACCCTAACCAACCCCCACTCCTCTCGCACGATCCTCCCCACTCCCTCTCGCTTTCTCCAGTGCACACACCACGCCCCCACTCTCCCCCACGACCTCTTCCCCCATCCCGATTCTAGATCGGGGGCACCAAGTCTGCCGCCTGTCATGACCCTTCAACCTCGCTGCGCCCGATGGCGGCCGGCGCCCCGCCCGCCGACGCCAAGCCCGCCGCTCTCGCCGTCCCCGCCACTCGCCGCCCCATCCACGATCACGCCATCGGTGAACCCCGCCTGGTTACCTCGACCCTGCCTCCCGACGCCACACGAGCCACCGAGCCGCCGCGACTCTCACGGACTTCCTCGCCGGTCTGCTTCCTCCTCCTCGCCGGGACGCTCGTCGTCGCCGGAGTTTTCCTCGCGGATCGCATCCCGCGCGCGCGCCTCCTCCGCCTCCTCCTCGCGCCCCATCGCCACGTTCCACCAACGCGGTGAGGAACCCCACCGCCTCCTCCTCCTGCGGTTGCGCTCACCACTGCTGCCGCGCCACTTGCGCCGACCATGCCGACAAGCAGGCGCCACAAGACCGCCTTCCCCCAAGACGCCACCACGCACCAGGCCGCGCCCTCGCCTGACTCGTCAAGGCCGACCCTACTCCCATCCTCACAGGGTTGTTCGCCAAGGGCCGCCGCCTCCTCACTGGTGGCCTCCTTCCCGCCGCCACCAAGGCCGCCTCGCGCGCCGGTGTCCGGCCGGCGCCACGATCAGACGCCGGGCTCGCCCCCTCGCTGTTAGCCTGCTTTTGGCCTTCAGTGCCTATGGCACGTGGGGCCCGTCCCTGTAGTAGTATAGAAAAAACGAAAATAAAAGGGTAAACAAAGTACATAATAATAATAATTAAAATTAGTTAATTAACTTAATTAATCCTATTAATTAACCTAATTAACTTATTAACTAATTAAACTATTAATTAGTGTTAGTCAATGACAACCGGGACCCACGTGCTAGTTTGACCAGTCAAACAGACTGTTGACTGATGACATCATGTTGATGTCATGCCGACATAGTAATGGCTATTATCTATTTAAATTAATTCTAGAATATTAATAAAACTTTGAAAAATCATATCTTTTAAACCGTAACTCGGATTAAATTATTTTCAACATGAAAGCTGTTCAGAACAACGAGACGAATCCGGATACGCAGCCCGTTCGTCCGCCACGCATCCCTAACCTATCGAACCTGCAACTTTTCACCTCCGATTCATCTGTCCGAAAACGCGAAACACCGGGAATACTTTCCTGATGTTTCCTTCACGGTATCACCTACTACCGCGATTGGGCACACCCAGCATCACGCCTTGTCATGTCATGCATCGTCATGCATTTGTTTGCATTATATTTATTGTTTCTTCCCCCCTCTTCTCTCGCTGGACACCGAGATCGACGCCGCTACCCAAGACGACTCACGGAGTTGACGACCCTCCTTCTTGCCGTGAGCAATCAGGTAAGCCCCCTTGATCACCAGATATCGCCTATTCTTCTCTATACTACTTGCATTAGAGTAGTGTAGCATGTTATCGCTTTCGCTAATCCTATACCGCTGCATAGCCTTGCCCTTGCTACTATCATGTTGTTACCTTTACCGCAATCCTACATGCTTAGTATAGGATGCTATTATTCCATCGCTGGCCCTACATTCTTGTCCGTCTCGCCATGCTATACTATCGGGCCGTGATCACTTCGGAGGAGATCACGGGCATATTCTATATACTTTACATCGTTACATTACCCGTGATACGCTTCGGAGATGGGGTGAAAGGACAGTGGCTCCATCCCGTAGAGGTGGGCTCGGGTTCTGACGCCCCGACTGCTACCTTGTGGCGGAGCGACAGGCAGGTTGAGACCGCCTAGGAGAGAGGTTGGCCTGCCCCTGGTCGGCGTCATGGATACTTAACACGCTTAACGAGATCTTGGTATTTGATCCGAGTCCGCCATTTGGTCTATACGCACTAACCAACTACGTGGGAAAGTTATGGGCACTTGACGCCGTGGTATCACCAAGCCTTCGTAATGTCACCGACGAGCGCGCCACCGGATTGACCGGAACGCTGTTAGGCTAGGTTCGCTTCCGCCCACGCAACGTCAGTGTGTGCTAAGGCGATGGGCCCAGCCCTGTGGCGCTTAGGTTTAGACCGCGTCCGACCTCTCTGCTGGCCTAGGTGGGGCTGCGACGTGTTGATCTTCCGCGGCGGGCATGACCCAGAAAGTGTGTCCTGACAAATGGGATCAAGCGTGTTGGGTTATGTGGTGCACCCCTGCAGGGAAGTTAATCTATTCGAATAGCCGTGATCTTCGGTAACAGGACGACTTGGAGTTGTACCTTGACCTTATGACAACTAGAACCGAATACTTAATAAAACACACCCTTCCAAGTGCCAGATACAACCCGGTGATCACTCTCTAACAGGGCGATGAGGAGGGGATTGCCGGGTAGGATTATGCTATGCGATGCTACTTGGAGGACTTCAGTCTACCCTCTTCTACATGCTGCAAGATGGAGGCTGCCAGAAGCGTAGTCTTCGCCTGGATTAGCTATCCCCCTCTTATTCTCATTATTCTCAGCTCACCCACCGATATGGCCCTTACACATATTTCCATGCATATGTAGTGTAGTTCCTTGCTTGCGTAGTACTTTGGATGAGTACTCACGGTTGCTTTTCTCCTCTTTTCCCCTTTCCTTTCTACCTGGTTGTCGCAACCAGATGTTGGAGTCCAGAGCTGACGCCACTGTCGACGATTTAATTCTACTACAATCGAGGTGCCTACTACTTTGTGCAGCCCACGACGACCACTGTGAGTAGTTAGGAGGATCCTGTGCAGAGGCCCGCGCCTCTTTCGATCTCAGATACCGCTTTGTGCTAGCCTTCTTAAGGCAAACTTGTTTAACTTATGTCCAGACTCAGATATTGTTGCTTCCACGACTGCCTATGATCGAGCACTTGTATTCGAGCCCTCGAGGCCCCGGCTTGTATTGTGATGCTTGTATGACTTATTTATGTTTTAGAGTTGTGTTGTGATATCTTCCCGTGAGTCCCTGATATTGATCGTACACATTTGCGTGCATGATTAGTGTACGATTGAATCGGGGGAGTCACAAGTTGGTATCAGAGCCGACTGCCTGTAGGAATCCCCCTTCCACACTCCTTGGTCGAAGTCGAGTCTAGACATTGCAAAACTTTTACTAACATGGTTGTGCGGCCCATGGGCCCACGTCGCCATTGGGTGGTATTAGGATCTTTTATTTCTTGTCTATACTCTGGGACTCTTATCTCTCTTCTACTCGGGTTAAATGGTTTTGCTAACTCTAACTCTAGGTTCTCGTAACTAATTTCTTCCGGAGAGCCCCTTCATTCCAAATGATGGCCTGCTTCACCAGAAGATTCCGAAGATACTCTTTGATATTCTCTCGAGACTTTGTGACCATCACTTTTGCTATTCCCTACCACCGATGAATCCTTATGGACAACTACTTACACTTGCCATTCATACGATCATCCCCCATTGATCTTGTTATTACAAGATACCCCGAAGTTTTCTCTATTGTTCCGAGAATACTTTGTGCCTACTGCCTAGCAGTTCCTTGCCACATGAATACCCCTTCAAATAAATCCTCGCACTTGGCGAGTATCCGTTCATCCCCAGTTGTTCATGTGTTTCATAAAAGTCTTCAACATGCTATTCGACCTTCTGAGCATCCTCTTTGAACTATTGCTCTGCAAATACTTGTATGCTTACATTATGGATGCTCCTATATCTGGCAATATTCACTAGTATCTTTTGACACCATCATTTTGATCCTATTGATTCAACATGTGTGCGAATGCACACAATCATCTATCAACCCTTCTAAATTATCTTTCCGGCTCAGACATCATTTTTGAACATGAGCTGGTTCTCGACCAAACTATTGGTCGTCAATTGTGACTCTGGTCTATCCAACTTATCCATCCTTGATCAGAGCGACTGCTTCTGATCCTTTGTTTTGGAAATCGTAATTCCTTTGTTATCTAAGCATCGAATTATTCAGATGTTCTATAATATGATGCCCGTGCATTCTTCTTCCTCTGGTTGAGTACCGATGCTCACATCAGATCCCTTGTGGACCATCGGTTCCTTGTTGGATTTTATCCGACAGTGTCCTTCATATTGAATAACCTTGAGAGCCTTTCCATGGGTATATAATGCCTTTGGTAAATTGTATCATCTGCTTTTGAACAATGCTCTACTTTCGAGCTTGTGTTATTTACTCCTGAAGTTTGTGGTATATGTTCCTAAGAGACCCTGATGGGTTGAACCTATGCCTTCCCCCAAACTGTATGAACCCGAAAGTTTTCGCGAGTCATACTCTTCTGTTGTTTCGCCAGATAAAATTTCTACACTATAGCTTCAGCAAAAGCGAGAAGTAAAATGAAAGGTTATGCATTGAAGAAGTGGGAGTCGACCTTGAGCCTTTGCGTTCATGCCCATGGACCCGATGTGAAACTTATCATCGAAGCTTCTTGTAATGATAATAATCCCCTTGTTATAGGTTCGTCTCAGATCTATGTTTGGTCCTTTGCGATAGTGGTTCCGACCATATCGCTCTTCTTGATCCCATTCTCGGACAAGTTGAAGTCCTTGTCTTCTGCAGGACAATACACCTGTCCAACCTCTATTCTGCTCTACCTTCAAGTATACCCTCTGGTACCTCGAGAATATCACAGAGCTACATAACTTCTTATGAGTTATTCATCAACTATTATCCTCGCCGGTTCCAACCCCCCTCGAGTTTTGAGTTATTAGTCACTCAAGAACACCGATAAGTGAATCGAATCCGCACTCCGATTCAGTAACTCAAGTAATTTCCGTTGCTTATGAGTTTAATAATCCTTCAAGTCATTCCTAGCTTGATCGGCTATATCATTACCATGTTAAATTTTAACTGTGCTACCCGGTCCTTCTTCCCGTAGCACAACTATTTGACGATGAGCTAAGCTTACGTTGATCTTCCTCATCATATCATTTCGCCTTGGACAACAAGCTTGGTTTCGAGTTTGTGTCGTACCCTTGGTTCCAATAACCTTTCGCTTCACCATTCATTTGACTTGATGTCATCGCCGATCGATTACATCTTGAAATCTCTCGACAAAGTGTGTCGTGATCATCATCAACCTTATGAGCTCTTCCAGGATATCAAATGAGTTCATGATGAGAAATACCACCCTTGCCCTCGATGATCTGTGTTATCATCGACCAGTTTATTGCCTTCCCACCAACACAAGCTTGTTCGTGTTTGGTGTTATACCTTGAGTTCCTTGCTATCCAGTAATTGTTCTTCTTTACCTTGGAACATTAACATCTCTTATGTCCTCAATGTTGTGAGAAATTCACCACCCTTAAGAATTCTTGATACCAGTGATACTTATTAACATCACCATTCTTTTCTTGGTCCCCGTGATGTTTCTAACCGGAATACCGACAAATGGTCTGTGATGTGTAAATTCTAAACTTCGAGCAACCCTCTTGCTTTGAAGTTATTGGTCTATAGTTTCATTCTACGACTATGGCTTATTGAATCACCATTCTGACATTGGTCGTGCAACCCAACCCATATTTTGGGCGCACCTTTCAACCAACGTTTAATTGTGTATGTTTTCCTCGAGCATACTTCCTTATATCATTTGATTTGACAAATGTTATCTCCTTGTTCACATACTTGTGTAAATACATCCTTTTGGAAACCTCAATGAATTGTCGCTGAGTTCATCAGCTACCACCTTATCCCTTCATGGGTTTAATGATGAGCTCCTATTTCGGAACTCGCTCCCATAGTTCATTTCCCGAGAATCTTGCAATGTCATTTCGTCGATATGTGTCGCAGCTTTTCTTCTCGGACATCCTGAGTCTGAGGTATCATGACACCAATCGGATCTGAATCTCATCGATATAGTGGTTGGGTACTTGCTCTCCTACCTCAGATGCCATGTTCGCTTGTACTTGGGAAGGATATACCTCAATTATGTGTTTAAACACATTTTCCTTTCCATTGTTTTGTTTAAACCTTCTTGTGATCTATATAAGCGGTAATAATTCCCTGCTTATGTAAACACCTCGTGTACCATCTTGTCCAGTGTAACCTCATTACTATTGTTGATGACATTCCGTAGCCACCGATGGACGAGAACTTTGCCTATTGGTCCGCCTCGCTCAACGAAAGCGTGAATTGGTTCTCTCGCCCTCGCCCTTGGTACCGATGTTGTTGCCGACATAATCGACGGGCTATCCTCCGACATGCCTTACTTACATGATCGCAAGACGTCATCACCCTTCTTACTTTTAAACCACATGGTGGACCCATAACCCACAGTTCCACAGGATCAAAACCTGACTCTCCTGCACACCCCTGTTCCTAAAGCTAATCCTCACGCTTGGCTTCGTATGAAAGATCACGAGCCACCTTCCTAGTTATCTATTCTGGTATTAGACGCAATGCTTATTCCCGTTGCTCTGAACCCCTTTCACGCCTTGTAACAGGCATCGAATGATTGCCTACCCGCTTGGAACTTCTCGTGGTACTTTCTTACTTTGCTCTCGATAATTCGTTAAGTTTCAATTCGAGAGTTACTTTCCGCCACCTTCCCCGATCTTATCGACCAGATAGTTAACCTTGCAGAGGTCCATTCTCCCTGTATGCCCACCCTTTATTCTTTCGTAAGTATGATGGAGTTCCGGAAGAAAGGACGCTGACTTCATCATGATGACCTGAAGCAGAGAAATGAATACATCAACGAAAAGGATCGACCACTTCGAGAAGAGCAACCAAGAACGAGAAGATTCATTAGAATTCCGTATCCAGACCTTACCCCCTAGTTCCCCTCTTAAATCTCGGGACGAGATTTCTTGTAGTGGAGGAGAATTGTGACGCCCGGGTATTTAAGCTACAGTGAACCTCTACTAATGATGCCACGTCACCTTTATTATTGTTACTAATCTCGCGTTAGTTCAAAACTGGTTCGAATTCAAATTCAAAATTAAGCAAACAATAAAAGTTTTCAAATATTAAAACTAAAATGTTCAGAGTGAGCCAAACAATGCATAGATAATTATGGTGGAGAAACCACACTTTTAAAAAAATGTTTAAATGCTCAAATGGAAATGAAACAACAACTTAACCAATTTAATAAATGCCTTTTGTTAATTATAAAATGTTAAAATATTTTATCTAGTGGTTTAAACTCTAGCATCGAGGGTATAATTAGTAATACTGATTTTGGTACAACTTTTATGTTTCTTTTAAAATTAGATAAGATGGGACTAAAAATAAAATAGTAAAGGGAAGATAAATAAAAGAAAAGACTAAATAGAATTAAAACAAAACAAATTATGAAAAGGCTCCTCCATCGGGCCGAATGGTCGAGCCAGACTGCCCAAATGGCCGCCCATCGCCTCGGCCCTATATGGCCCTCCCACCCCTGAACCCTAACCGACCCCCACTCCTCCCGCAGACGATCCTCCCCACTCCCTCTCGTTTCTCCAGTAGCCACGCCACGCCCCCCACTCTCCCCCACGACCTCTTCCCTCATCCCGATTCTAGATCGGGGGCACAAAGTTTGCCGCCCCGTCGCGACCCTTCAACCTCGCTGCGCCCGACGGCGGGCGCTCCGCGCCGCCGCCGACGCCAGAGCCTGCCGCCTGCCGGTCCCCGCCACCTCGCCGCCCCATCCACGATCAAGGCGCCGCTGGTGAACCCCGCCTGGCTTACCTCGACCTGCCTCCCCGACGCCACCGAGCCACCGAGCCGCCGCTGGACCTCGCGGACTTCCTCGCCGGTCTGCTTCTCCTCCTCGCCGGACCGCTCCGCCGTCCGCCGAGCTCTTCCCGCCGGATCTGCATCCGGCGCCGTCGCCTCCGCCTCCTCCTCGCGCCCCATCGCCACGCTTCCTCGTGAACGCGGTGAGGAACCCCACCGCCTCCTCCTCCCTCTGCGGTTGCGCCACGTTGTTTCGCGCCACTTGCGCCGACCATGCCCGACGCAGGCGCCACAAGATCGCCGCTTTCCGCCTTCCCGACGCGCCACCACGCACCCAGGCAGCGCCCTCGCGCTACCGACTTTGGCTGCGGCCGACCCTACTCCCCATCCTCAGCTGGTTGTGTCTTCGCGGCGTCGCCGCCTCCGCACTGTGGCCTCCTTTCCGGCCACGCTCGCTGGGCTCGCCCGCTCCTGTCCGGCGCCCGGCGCCATGACAGCACCTGGCTCGCCTGCTTCGCCATAGCCTGCTTTGGCCTCTGTGCCTATGGCACGGGGCCCGGCCTGTAGTAGTATAGGAAAAGCGAAAATAAAAGGGTAACAAAATACATAATAATAATAATTAAAATTAGTTAATTAACTTAATTAATCATGTTAATTAACCTAATTAACTTATTAACTAATTAAACTATTAATTAGTGTTAGTCAATGACAACCGGGACCCACGTGCTAGTTTGACCAGTCAAACAGACTGTTGACTGATGACATCATGCTGATGTCATGCCGACACAGTAATGGCTATTATCTATTTAAATTAATTCTAGAATATTAATAAAACTTTGAAAAATCATATCTTTTAAACCGTAACTCGGATTAAATTATTTTCAACATGAAAGTTGCTCAGAACAACGAGACGAATCCGGATACGCAGCCCGTTCGTCCGCCACGCATCCCTAACCTATCGAACCTGAGACTTTTCACCTCCGATTCATCTGTCCGAAAACGCGAAACACCGGGAATACTTTCCCGGATGTTTCCCCCCTTCGCCTGTATCACCTACTACCGCGATTGGGCACACCTAGCATCACGCCTTGTCATGTCATGCATCGTCATGCATTTGTTTGCATTGTATTTATTGTTTCTTCCCCCCTCTTCTCTCGCTAGACACCGAGACCGACGCCGCTGCTACCCAGTACGACTACGGAGTTGACGACCCCTCCTTCTTGCCAGAGCAATCAGGCAAGCCCCCCCTGATCACCAGATATCGCCTATTCTTCTCTATACTGCTTGCATTAGAGTAGTGTAGCATGTTACTGCTTTCAGTTAATCCTATACTGCTGCATAGCTTGTCCTTGCTACTACTGTTGTTACCTTTACCTGCAATCCTACATGCTTAGTATAGGATGCTATTATTCCATCAGTGGCCCTACATTCTTGTCCGTCTGCCATGCTATACTACTTGGCCATGATTACTTCGGGAGGTGATCACGGGCATATTCTATATACTTTACATCGTTACATTACCCGTGATATGTTGGGAGATGGGGCTGAAAGGACGGTGGCTCCATCCCGGTGAGGTGGGCTGGGTTCTGACAGCCTCCATTGTTACCTTGTGGCGGAGGCGGCAGGCAGGTTGAGACCGCCTAGGAGAGGGTGGGCCTGGCCTGTCGCCGTTCGTGGATACTTAACACGCACAACGAGATCTTGGTATTTGATCGAGTCGGCCATTTGGTCTATCGCACTAACCAACTCGTGGGAAAGTTATGGGCACTTGGCGTCGTGGTATCGGCGAAGCCTTCGTGGCGTCGGTGGTGGCGGTAGCGCCGGATTGGACTGGAACGCTGTTAGGCTAGGTGCTTCCGGCCGCCCGCATAACGTCTTGAGTGTGCTAAGGCGATGGGCCCAGACCCTCTGTCGCTTAGGTTTAGACCGCGTGCTGACCTATCTGTTAGCCTAGGTGGGGCTGCGGCGTGTTGATCTTCAGCGGCGGGCATGACCCGAGAAAGTGTGTCCGGCCAAATGGGATCAAGCGTGTTGGGTTATGTGGTGCACCATGCGGGAAGTTAATCTATTGAATAGCGGTGATCTTGGTAACATGACGACTTGGAGTTGTACCTTGACCTTATGATAACTAGAACCGAATACTTAATAAAACACACCCTTCCAAGTGCCAGATACAACCAGGTGATCACTCTCTAACAGGGCGACGAGGAGGGGATTGCCGGGTAGGATTATGCTATGCGATGCTACTTGGAGGACTTGATCTACCCTCTTCTACATCTTTGCAAGATGGAGGCTGCGAGCGTAGTCTTCGCATGGATTAGCTATCCCCTCTTATTACGGCATTACGCGCTTCAGTCCACTGATATGGCCCTTTACACATATTTCCATGCATATGTAGTGTAGCTCCTTGCTTGCGAGTACTTTGGATGAGTACTCACGGTTGCTTTTCTCCCTCTTTTCCCCCTTTCCTTTCTACCTGGTTGTCGCAACCAGATGCTGGAGTCCAGGAGCCAGACGCCACCGTCGACGACGACTCCTACTACACCGGAGGTGCCTACTACTTTGTGCAGCCCGCCGCCGACGACCAGGAGTAGTTAGGAGGATCCCAGGCAGGAGGCCTGCGCCTCTTTCGATCTGTATACCAGTTTGTGCTAGCCTTCTTAAGGCAAACTTGTTTAACTTATGTCTCTACTCAGATATTGTTGCTTCACGACTCGCCTATGATCGAGCACTTGTATTCGAGCCCTCGAGGCCCCTGGCTTGTATTGTGATGCTTGTATGACTTATTTATGTTTTAGAGTTGTGTTGTGATATCTTCCCGTGAGTCCCTGATATTGATCGTACACATTTGCGTGCATGATTAGTGTACGATTGAATCGGGGGCGTCACAGAAAATTTCACTCCGAAGCTTATGGAGGGCATCATGCTGGAGATAGAACTGCTGATAAGGTATTGCAGTCTGGATTTTATTGGCCTACTCTCTTCAAGGATGCCCGTAATTACGTCTCATCTTGTGATGAATGTCAAAGAATAGGTAATATTGGTAAGAGTCAAGAAATGCATATGAATTATTCACTTGTTGTTGAACCATTTGATGTTTGGGGATTTGACTACATGGGACCTTTTCCTTCCTCTAATGGGTATACACATATTTTGGTTGCTGTTGTGTGACGCCCCCGATTCAATCGTACAGTAATCATGCACGCAAACGTGTACGATCAAGATCAGGGACTCACGGGAAGATATCACAACACAACTCTAAAACATAAATAAGTCATACAAGCATCATAATACAAGCCAGGGCCTCGAGGGCTCGAATACAAGTGCTCAATCATAGATGAGTCAAGGAAGCAACAATATCTGAGTACGTATATAAGTAAACAAGTTTTCCTTAAGAAAGCTAGCACAAACCGATACATGACGAAGAGGCGCATGCCTCCCGCTCGATCCTCCTAAACTACTCCCGGTCGCCGCCGCCGGCTGCACGTAGTAGTAGGCACCTCCGTAGTAGTCATCATCGACGGTGGCGTCGCCTGTGGCTCCATCGTCTGTCGCAGAATCGGGTAAAGAAAGGGGAAAAGGGAGAACAAGGCAACCGTGAGTACTCATCCAAAGTACTGCAAGCAAGGAGCTACACTACATATGCATGGATATATGTGTAAAGGGCCATATCAAGGACTGAAATCTGCAGAATGCCGTAATAAGAGGGGATAGCTAATCCTCGTCAAGACTATGCTTCCGCAGCCTCCGCCTTGCAAAGATGTAGAAGAGAGTAGATCAAGTCCTCCAAGTAGCATCGCATAGCATAATCCTACCCGGCGATCCTCCTCGCCGCCTCGTTAGAGAGCGATCACCGGGTTGTATCCGCAATTGAAGGGTGTGTTTTATTAAGTATCCGGTTCTAGTTGTCATAAGGTCAAGGTACAACTCCAAGTCGCCCTATTACCAAGATCACGGCTATTCAATAGATTAATCACTGCAGGGTGCACCACATAACCCAACACGCTTGATCCCATTTGGCCGACACACTTTTCTCGGTCATGCCCGCCGCTGAAGATCAACACATCGCAGCCCCACCTAGGCCAACAGAGAGGTCAAGACGCCGGTCTAAACCTAAGCGCGACAGGGTCCGGGCCCATCGCCTTAGCACACCAAGACGCTATGTAACGCGTCCGAAAGCGTAACTAGCCCCTTAATACAAGAGCAGGCTTACGCTCCAATCCGCGCGTGCCGCCGCCGCCGACATCACGAAGGCTTCGCCGATACCACGACGCCGAAAGTGCCCATATCTTTCCCACGAGTTGGTTAGTGCGATAGACCAAATGGCCGACTCGGATCAAATACCAAGAACTCGTTGTTGCAGTTAAGTATCCGCGAACGCCAATCAGGCCAGTGCCCACCTCTCTCCTAGGCGGTCTCAACCTGCCCTGCCGCCCCGCCACAAAGATCCACTCATGGTGCTCCTACGAGTCGATTCTGCCTTTAGTCACCACATGTATCATGTATAACTATAGATATACCCGTGATCACCTCCCGAGTGATCACGGCCCGATAGTATAGCATGCAGCATTTGACAAGAATGTAGGGCCACAGATGGAATACTAGCATCCTATACTAAGCATGTAGGATTGCGTAAAGGTAACAATAGTAGTAGCAAGGACATGCTATGCATCGTGATAGGTATAACGGAAAGCAAGAATATGCTACACTACTCTAATGCAAGCAAGATAGAGTAGAATAGGCGATATCCGTGATCAAGGGGGGGGCTTGCCTGTTGCTCGCAAGAGAGAGGGTCACAACACCGTAGTCGAACTGGGCAGCAGCAGCAGCGGTCTCAGTAGTCTACCGGAGAGAAGAGGGGGAAGAAACAATAAATATTTAAGCAAACAGATGCATAGCGATGCATGACATGACAAGTATCGGTGCTAGGGGTGCCCTAACGCGGTATGAGGTGATATCGGTGAAGGGGGGAAACAACCGGAAAGTATCCCGGTGTTTCGCTTTCAGCGTAAGAGCCGAGGGGGAAAGTTGCGAGTTTGATATGTTAGGGGTGTGTGCGACGAGCGGGCTGCATATCCGGATTCGCCTCGCTGCTCGAGCAACTTTCATGTACAAAGTTTTTCCATCCGAAAGTTACGGATTATTTAATATTAATTTTCAAAGTTCTAATTCATTTTAGAATTAACAGAATTAATTTAATTAGGAAATGCCATTATGACGCCAAGATGACATCGGGGATGTCAAGAGTCAACAGCCAGCTTGACTTGGTCAAACCGACGCTGGGTCCCGGTTGTCATTGTTCAAGACTAACTAATCAAAGTTTAGTTAGTCTAACTAAAATGATTAGGTTTATTAACTACAATTAATTAGGTTAACTAATTTAATTAATTAATTTAAAAAGAATTAATTAAGTTAACTATTTAGTTAATTAATTGATTATTTAGTATTTAATTATATTTATTATTATCTTTTTTTTAAATCGTTCTGGGGCGCTGGGGCCCCTTGTCATTTGCCTAGGGGCCAACCGGGCGGTGCGGCTTAATCGGCAATGGCAAGGCGGCGTGTCAGGCGACGGGCGCCGTAGCCTGCCCAGTATGGGCGTGACTGTACACGGCGGGATTGCCGCAGACAGGGCACGAGGGCCACGGTGGGCGGAGGCGACAGGGCAGCAAGCGGCGCAAGACACGGTGATTTAACGACGGCGCCCGAGGCAAAGCAGCGGCAGGAGGAGGAGAAGGACAGGTGGAGCACGCCGAGGGAAGGAGGCATGGCAGGTGAGGGGCGCAGGCAGGCAAGCAAGACGCTGCTGGCAAGGTGGTGAGGGCGCGAAGGCCATGGGTTGGCCAGTGCGGCTGTCCATGGCGACGCTGGGGGGCGGAGCCGAGCGGGAGAAGGCGCGACCACGACAGAGAGGAGGAAGGGGAGCTCATAGAGGAGGAGTAGGGCACGGCAAGGGCTCGGGAGGCTCGGGGTGGTCGACGGGGACGACGCCGTGGAGCGGGAGGCAGGCCGGCGGGGTAGAACGACGAGGTGGAGGCGGCGGCGTCCCGGCGAGGTGCGACGGCGGCGGGCCGGGCGGCGCGCATCGGGCACCGAGGGCGACGGATCGGGCAGCGTCGGTGTTCGGGCGGCGAGCAGCAGCCTCGGGCGGGAGGTGACGAGGCGATCCGGCGACGGCAAGGTGGAGGTGGAACGATGCGGCGACGAGGAGCGCCGGCGACATCGGCAGGGCGGGCGCCAAGTGATGGGGTCGGGCGCGCTTTCCCGATCCAGATCGAAGCGAGGAGACGCGGGTGTGGGGGAAGTGAGGTGGGTCGTGGGTTAGGGTTTCCTCCCGGTGGGGATATGGAGGGGTGGGTCGGCGGATGGGCTACCAGGCCGAGCCTTTGCCCGATTGTTGGCCACCGGGCCACAGATGGCCCAAAGAGGGGTGCCTCTTTTTATTTTTAGTTAGATTTGTCTTTTCCTTTTATTTATTTCACTTTTCTGTTTTATTTCATTTTAATATATTTAGACATTTTCAAAAAGGGTGTTTGTTGCACTATAATCACCTAGGCATTTAACTGTACACTCCGAACATTTTAGTTTAATTGCACACTAAGTTGAATTTGAATTTGAAAAGGTTTCGGATCATTGCGAGGTTAGCAACAGTAAGAGTGGTGATGTGGCATCATTAACAGAGGTTACTGTAGCTTGATTATCCGGGCGTCACATGTTGATTATGTTACTAAATGGGTAGAAGCTATTCCAACCAGTAGTGCTGATCACAACACCTTTATTAAAATGCTTAAGGAAGTTATTTTCCCAAGGTTTGGAGTCCCTAGATATTTAATGACTGATTGTGGTTCACACTTTATTCATGGTGCTTTTCGTAAAATGTTTGCTAAGTATGATGTTAAAATAGAATTGCATCACCCTATCATCTTCAGTGTAGTGGTCAAGTTGAACTTAGCAATAGAGAAATAAAACTAATTTTGCAAAAGACTGTCAATAGGTCTAGGAAGAATTGGTCTAAGAAATTAAATGATGCACTTTGGGCTTATAGAACAGCATGTAAAAATCCTATGGGTATGTCTCCTTATAAAATGGTTTATGAAAAAGCTTGTCATTTGCCTCTTGAGTTAGAACATAAGGCATTTTGGGCAGTCAAAGAGCTCAATTATGATTTCAAACTTGCTGGTGAAAAAAGATTATTTGATATTAGCTCATTAGATGAATGGAGAACCCAAACTTATGAAAATGCAAAATTATTCATAGAGAAAGTTAAAAGATGGCAGGACAAAAGAATCCAAAAGCGTGAGTTTAAAGTCGGAGAATATGTTCTTTTGTACAACTCTCATTTTAGATTGTTTGCAGGAAAGCTCCTCTCAAAATGGGAAGGCCCATATATCATCGACGAGGTTTACCGGTCTGGAGCCATCAAAATAAATAATTCCGAAGGTACTAACCCGAAGGTTGTCAATGGACAACGAATAAAGCACTATATCTCACGTACGCCTATTAATGTTGAAAGTAATATTATCCAAACTTTGACACCAGAAGAACACATAAAAGAGTCCTTCCGGAACATTCCAGAATCGTGAAAATAAGGAGGTACGTGATACGGTAAGTAAACGGACTCCAAAAAATCCGCAAAAATATTTTTTGTCAGTTTTGGAATATTTATGTATTTTAAAAGTAAAGAAACTTTCAGGAAGCGTCCCCTGGTGGGCACAGGACACCAGGGCGCGCCTGTTGGAAATATGCCCTAGAGGCAATAACAAATTAGTTGTTATTATATTTCCTTGTTCATGATAATCGTTTATTATCCATGCTATAATTGTATTGATAGGAAACTCAGATACATGTGTGGATATATAGACAACACCATGTCCCTAGTAAGCCTCTAGTTGACTAGCTCGTTGATCAATAGATGGTTACGATTTCCTGACCATGGACATTGGATGTCGTTGATAACGGGATCATATCATTAGGAGAATGATGTGATGGACAAGACCCAATCCTGAGCCTAGCACAAAGATCGTGTAGTTCGCATGCTAAAGCTTTTCTAATGTCAAGTATTATTTCCTTAGACCATGAGATTGTGCAACTCCCGGATACCGTAGGAATGCTTTGGGTGTACCAAACGCCACAACGAATCGGGTGGCTATAAAGTTACACTACGGGTATCTCCGAAAGTGTCTGTTGGGTTGGCACGAATGGAGACTGGGATTTGTCACTCCGTGTGACGTAGAGGTATCTCTGGGCCCACTCGATAGGACATCATCATGATGTGCACAATGTGACCAAGGGGTTAATCACGGGATGATGTGTTACGGAACGAGTAAAGAGACTTGCCGGTAACGAGATTGAACAAGGTATCGGGATACCGACGATCGAATCTCGGGCAAGTACTATACCGGTTGACAAAGGGAATTGTATACGGGATTGCTTGAATCCTTGACATCGTGGTTCATCCGATGAGATCATCGTGGAACATGTGGGAGCCAACATGGGTATCCAGATCCTGCTGTTGGTTATTGGCCAGAGAGCTGTCTCGGTCATGTCTGCATGATTCCCGAACCCGTAGGGTCTACACACTTAAGGTTCGGTGACGCTAGAGTTGTTATGGGAATTAGTGTGCAGTTACCGAATGTTGTTCGGAGTCCCGGATGAGATCCCGGACGTCACGAGGAGTTCCGGAATGGTCCAGAGGTAAATATTTATATATGGGAAGTCCTATTTTGTCCACCGGAAAATGTTAGGGATTTTTCGGTATTGTACCGGAAGGTTCTAGAAGGTTCCGAGTGGGGCCCACCTGCATGGGGACCCACATGAACGTGGGTAGCGGGTCAAGGCCCCACACCCTGGTCAAGGCGCACCAAGATCCCCCTTAGAAGGAATAAGATCATATCCCAAGGGATAAGATCAAGATCCCTAAAAAAGGGAATAACAATCGGTGGGGAAGGAAATGATGGGATTTCTTTCCTCCCACCTTTGCCAACGCCCCAATGGAATTGGATGGCAAGAAACCAGCCCCTCCACCCCTATATATAGTGGGAGGCGCATGGGAGCTTCACCTTCCTCGGCGCAGCCCTCTCCTCCCCAACACCTCCTCCGTAGTAGTAGTGCTTGGCGGCTCTCTGCGGAGAACGCAAGCTCCACCACCACGCCGTCGTGCTGCCGAGTTTCCTCAACTTCTCCTCTCCCCTTGCTGGATCAAGAAGGAGGAGACGTTCCCAGGCTGTACGTGTGTTGAACGTGGAGGTGCCGTCCGTTCGGCACTAGGATCATCGGTGATTTGGATCACGACGAGTACGACTCCATCGACCCCGTTCACTTGAACGCTTCCGCTTAGCGATCTACAAGGGTATGTAGATGCACTCTCCTTTCCTCGTTGCTAGATTAATCCGTAGATTGATCTTGGTGATGCGTAGAAAATTTTGAATTTCTGCTACGTTCCCCAACAGTGGCATCATGAGCTAGGTCTATGCGTAGTTTCTATGCACGAGTAGAACACAAGTTGTTGTGGTTGTTGATTTTGTTCGATATGCTTACCGTTAATAGTCCAATCTTGTTTCGACGGTATTGTGGGATGAAGCGGCCTGACCGACCTTACACGTACACTTACGTGAGACAGTTCCACCGATCGACATGCACTTGTTGCATAAGGTGGCTAGCGGGTGCCGCTCTCCCACTTTAGTCGGATCGGATTCGATGAAAAGGGTCCTTATGAAGGGTAAATAGCAATTGACATATCACGTTGTGGTTTTTGCGTAGGTAAGAAACGTTCTTGCTAGAAACCCATAGCCGCCACGTAAAACATGCAAACAACCATTAGAGGACGTCTAACTTGTTTTCGCAGGGTATGCTATGTGATGTGATATGGCCAAAAGAATGTGATGAATGATATGTGATGTATGAGATTGATCATGTTTTTGTAATAGGAATCACGACTTGCATGTCGATGAGTATGACAACCGGCATGAGCCATAGGAGTTGTCTTAATTTATTGTATGACCTGTGTATCAATGAACAACGCCATGTAATTACTTTACTTTATTGCTAAACCGTTAGCCATAATAGTAGAAGTAATAGTTGGCGAGACAACTTCATGGAGACACGATGATGGAGATCATGATGATGGAGATCATGGTGTCATGCCGGTGACGATGATGATCATGGAGCCCAAGATGGAGATCAAAGGAGCAAAATGATATTGGCCATATCATGTCACTTTTGATTGCATGTGATGTTTATCATGTTTATGCTTCTTATTTTCTTAGAACGACGGTAGTAAATAAGATGATCCCTCGTTAAAATTTCAAGAAAGTGTTCCCCTAACTGTGCACCGCTATGAAAGTTCGTTGTTTCAAGCACCACGTGATGATCGGGTGTGATAGATTCTAACGTTCACATACAACGGGTGTAAGCCAGATTTACACACGCGAAACACTTAGGTTGACTTGACGAGCCTAGCATGTACAGACATGGCCTCGGAACACAAGAGACCGAAAGGTCGAGCATGAGTCATATGGTAGATACGATCAACATAAAGATGTTCACCGATGATGACTAGTCCGTCTCACGTGATGATCGGACACGGCCTAGTTGACTCGGATCATGTAATCCCTTAGATGACTAGAGGGATGTCTATCTGAGTGGGAGTTCATAAGATGAACTCAATTATCCTGAACATAGTCAAAAGATCTTTGCAAATTATGTCGTAAGCTCGCGCTTTAGTTCTACTGTTTAGATATGTTCCTAGAGAAAATTCAGTTGAAAGTTGATAGTAGCGATTGTTCGGACTAGGTCCGTAAACTGAGGATTGTCCTCGTTGCTTCGAAGAAGGCTTATGTCCTTAATGCACCGCTCAGTGTGCTGAACCTCGAACATCGTCTGTGGATGTTGCGAACATCTGACACACACGTTTTGATAACTACGTGATAGTTCAGCAATTTTAAATGGTTTAGAGTTGAGGCACCGAAGACGATTTCGAAATGTCACGAAACATATGAGATGTTTCGAGGGCTGAAATTGGGATTTCAAGCTCATGCCCACGTCAAGAGGTATAAGACCTCCGACGATTTTCTTAACCTGTAAACTAAGGGAGAAAAGCTCAATCGTTGAGCTTATGCTCAGATTGTCTGAGTACAACAATCACTTGAATCGAGTGGGAGTTGATCTTCCAGATGAGATAGTGATGTTTCTCCAAAGTCATTGCCATCAAGCTGCTAGAGCTTCGTGATGAACTATAACATATCAGGGATAGATATGATGATCCTTGAGATATTCGCGATGTTTGACACCGCGAAAGTAGAAATCAAGAAGGAGCATCAATTGTTGATGGTTGGTGAAACCACTAGTTTCAAGAAGGGCAAGTGCAAGAAGGGATACTTCATGAAACGACAAATCAGTTGTTGCTCTAGTGAAGAAACCCAAGGTTGAACCCAAACCCGAGACTAAGTGCTTCTGTAATAAGGGGAACAGCCACTGGAGCAGAATTACCCTAGATACTTGGTAGATGAGAAGGCTGGCAAGGTCGACAGAAGTATACTGGATATACATTATGTTTATGTGTACTTTACTAGTACTCCTAGTAGCACCAGGGTATTAGATACCGGTTCGGTTGCTAAGTGTTAGTAACTCGAAATAAATGCTACGGAATAAACGGAGACTAGCTAAAGGTGAGCTGACGATATGTGTTGGAAGTGTTTTCCAATCTTGATGTGATCAAGCATCACACGCTCCCTCTACCATCGAGATTGGTGTTAAACCCAAATAATTGTTATTTGGTGTTTGCGTTGAGCATAGACATGATTGGATTATGTCTATCGCAATACGGTTATTCATTTAAGGAGAATAATGGTTACTCTGTTTATTTGAATAATACCTTCAATGGTCTTGCACCCAAAATGAATGGTTTATTGAATCTCGATCGTAGTGATACACATGTTCATGCCAAAAGATATAAGATAGTAATGATAGTACCACCTACTTGTGGCACTGCCAATGTAAGTCATATTGGTATAAACGCATGAAGAAGCTCCATGTTGATGGATCTTTGGACTCACTCGTCTTTGAAAAGATTGAGACATGTGAACCATGTCTATTGGTATATACGCATGAAGAAACTCCATGCAGATGGACCGTTTGGACTCACTTGATTTTGAATCACTTGAGACATGCAAATCATACCATATGGGCAAGATGACTGAAAGCCTCGCTTTCAGTGAAATAGAACAAGAAAGCAACTTGTTGGAAGTAATACATTTGATGTGTGCAGTCCAATGAGTGCTGAGGCACGCAGTGGATATCGTTATGTTCTTGCTTCACAGATGATTTGAGTAGGTATATTTACTTGATGAAACACAAGTCTGAATTATTGAAAGGTTCAAGCAATTTCAGAGTGAAGTTGAAGATCATCGTGACAAGAGGATAAAATGTCTATGATATGATCATAGAGATGAGTATCTGAGTTACGAGCTTTGGCATGCAATTAAGACATTGTGGAAATTGTTTCATAATTAATACCGCCTAGAACACCATAGTGTAATGGTGTGTCCGAACATCATAGTTGCACCCTATTGGATATGGTGCATACCATGATGTCTCTTGTCGAATTACCACTATCGTTCATGGGTTAGGCATTAGAGACAACCGCACTCACTTTAAATAGGGCACCACGTAATTCCGTTGAGACGACACCGTATGAACTATGGTTTGGAGAAACCTAAGTTGTCGTTTCTTAAAAGTTTGGGGCTGCGACGCTTATGTGAAAAGGTTTCAGGCTGATAAGCTCGAACCCAAAGCGGATAAATACATCTTCATAGGACACCCAAAACAGTTGGGTATACCTCCTGTCTCAGATCCGGAAGCAAAAGGGATTGTTTCTAAAATCGGGTCCTTTCTCGAGGAAAAGTTTCTCTCGAAAGAATTGAGTGGGAGGATAGTGGAGACTTGATGAGGTTATTGAACCGTCACTACAACTAGTGTGTAGCAGGGCACGGGAAGTTGTTCCTATGGCACCTACACCAATTGAAGTGGAAGCTGATGATAGTGATCATGAAGCCTCGGATCAAGTCACTGCCAAACCTCGTAGGATGACAAGGACGCGTACTGCTTTAGAGTGGTACGGTAATCCTGTCTTGGAGGTCATGTTGCTATACAACAATGAACCTACGAGCTATGGAGAAGCAATGGTGGGCCCGGGTTCCGACAAATGGCTCGAGGCCATAAAATCCGAGAGGGGATCCATGTATGAAAACAAAGTGTAGACTTTGGCAGAACTACCCGATGGTCGTAAGGCTGTTGAGTACAGATGGATTTTAGAAGGAAGACGGACAATGATGGTAACTGTCACCATTAAGAAAGCTCGACTTGTCGTTAAGATATTCTCCGACAAGTTCAAGGAGTTGACTACGATGAGACTTTCTCACTCGTAGTGATGCTAAGAGTCTGTTGGAATTATATTAGCAGTTACTACATTATTTATGAAATCTTGCAGATAGGATGTCAAAACATTGTTTCCTCGACGATTTTCTTGAGGAAAGGTTGTATGTGATACAACCAAAAGGTTTTGACAATCCTGAAAGACGCTAACAAGTATGCAAAGCTCTGGCAATCCTTCTAAGGACTGGAGTAAGCATCTCGGAGTTGGAATGTGCGCTTTGATGAGATGATCAAAGATTTTGGGTTTATACAAAGTTTATGAGAAACTTGTATTTCCAAAGAAGTGAGTGGGAGCACTATAGAATTTCTGATGAGTATATGTTGCTAACATATTGTTGATTAGAAATGTTGTAGAGTTTCTGGAAAGCATATAGGGTTGTTTGAAAAGTGTTTTTCAATAGAAAACCTGGATTAAGCTGCTTGAACATTGAGCATCAAGATCTATGAGGATAGATCAAAAACGCTTAATGGTAATTTGAAATGAGCACATACCTTGACATGATCTTGAAGGTGTTCAAGATGGATCAGTCAAAGAAGGAGTTCTTGCCTGAGTTGTAAGGTATGAAGTTAAGACTTAAAGCTCGACCACGGCAGAATAGAGAGAAAGGACGAAGGTCGTCCCCTATGCTTTAGACGTGGGCTCTACATATGCTATGCTGAGTACCGCACCTGATGTGTGCCTTGCCACGTGTCTGGCAAGGGGGTACAAGAGTGATCCAGGAATGGATCATTGGACAACGGTCTAAATTGTCCTTGGAGTAATAAGGACATGTTTCTCGATTATGGAGATGATAAAGAGTTCGGCGTAAAGGGTTACGTCGATGCAAGCTTTAACACCTATCTGAATGACTATGAGTAGCAAACCGGATACATATAGTGGAGCAACCATTTGGAATAGCTCCAAGTGGAGCGTGGAAGCAGCATTTACAATATGACCTAGAGATTTGCGAAGTACATACGGATCTGAATGTTGCAGACCCGTTGACTAAAACCTTTCTCACAAGCAAAACATGATCAAACCCCAGAACTCATTGAGTCTTAATCACATGATGATGTGAACTAGTTTAGTAACACTAGTAAACTCTTTGGATGTTGGTCACATGGCGATGTGACCTGTGAGTGTTAATCACATGGCGATGTGAACTAGATTATTGACTCTAGTGCAAGTGGGAGACTGTTGGAAATATGCAGGCAATAACAAATTAGTTATTATTATATTTCCTTGTTCATAATAATCGTTTATTATCCATGCTATAATTGTATTGATAGGAAACTCAGATACATGTGTGGATACATAGACAACACCATGTCCCTAGTAAGCCTCTAGTTGACTAGCTCGTTGATCAATAGATGGTTACGGTTTCCTGACCATGGACATTGGATGTCGTTGATAACGGGATCATATCATTAGGAGAATGATGTGATGGACAAGACCCAATCCCAAGCCTAGCACAAAGATCATGTAGTTCGTATACTAAAGCTTTTCTAATGTCAAGTATCATTTCCTTAGACCATGAGATTGTGCAACTCCCGGATACCGTAGGAATGCTTTGGGTGTACCAAACGTCATAACGAATCGGGTGGCTATAAAGGTACAAGACGGTATCTCCGAAAGTGTCATTGGGTTGTACGAATCGAGATGGATTTGTCACTCCGCAGTGGCGGAGAGGTATCTCTGAGCCCACTCGGTAGGACATCATCATAATGTGCACAATGTGACCAACGGGTTGATCACGGTATGATGTGTTACGGAACGAGTAAAGAGACTTGCCGGTAACGAGATTGAACAAGGTATCGGGATACCGACGATCGAATCTCGGGCAAGTACTATACTGGTTGACAAAGGGAATTGTATACGGGATTGCTTGAATCCTTGACATCGTGGTTCATCCTATGAGATCATCGTGGAACATGTGGGAGCCAACATGGGTATCCAGATCCCGCTGTTGGTTATTGGCCAGAGAGCTATCTCGGTCATGTCTGCATGATTCCCGAACCCGTAGGGTCTACACACTTAAGGTTCGGTGACGCTAGAGTTGTTATGGGAATTAGTGTGGAGTTACCGAATGTTGTTCGGAGTCCCGGACGAGATCCCGGACATCACGAGGACTTCCGGAATGGTCCAGAGGTAAATATTTATATATGGGAAGTCCTATTTTGGCCACCGGAAAATGTTCGGGATTTTTCGGTATTGTACCGGGAAGGTTCTAGAAGGTTCCAGAGTGGGGCCCACCTGCATGGGGGGACCCACATGAACGTGGGTAGTGGGGGCAAGGCCCCACACCCCTGGTCAAGGCGCACCAAGATCCCCCCTTAGAAGGAATAAGATCATATCCCGAAGGGATAAGATCAAGATCCCTAAAAAAGGGGGATAACAATAGGTGGGGAAGGAAATGATGGGATTTCTTTCCTCCCACCTTTGCCAACGCCCCAACGGACTTGAGGGCAAGAAACCAGCCCCCTCCACCCCTATATATAGTGGGGAGGCGCATGGGAGCTTCACCCTTCCCCTGGCGCAGCCCTCTCCTCCCAACACCTCCTCCGTAGTAGTAGTGCTTGGCAAAGCTCTGCTGAGAACTGCAAGCTCCACCACCACGCCGTCGTGCTGCCGAGCTCTCCTCAACTTCTCCTCTCCCTTGCTGGATCAAGAAGGAGGAGACGCCCCGGCTGTACGTGTGTTGAACGCGGAGGTGCCGTCCGCTCGCACTAGGATCATCGGTGATTTGGATCACGACGAGTACGACTCCATCGACCCCGTTCACTTGAACGCTTTCGCTTAGCGATCTACAAGGGTATGTAGATGCACTCTCATTTCCTTGTTGCTAGATTACTCCGTAGATTGATCTTGGTGATGCTTAGAAAATTTTGAATTTTTGCTACGTTCCCCAACAACGCCCAGGTGGGTTGTGCCCACCTGGGACACCTTCCGTACTCCATTTTTCTACCTTATACTTGTCCTCCAAGATAAAAAATCTATATATACTTCCCGAACCTGTTAACCATCGTATCGTTGTAGCGACCCGACCTCAAACGGTCAAGCCTCTGTGTATCCGTGCCATCCCTGGATCAGTATGCTGGCACACACAGTACATCAATGTATATATCAAAGTGCAATCACATGTATAAATAACGTAAAATGATATATACCTCGTAATACTCAGCGGAAACAATCAAACGGGTGTGGAGTCCCATCAACGCCATCGGCAGGTTGAGTATAGACCGTAACCTGCACCGTATTCTTACTGTCGGAAGAAAGTATACGCAACATGATACGTTGCAGCCATGTAGGTCAAGACATTGAATGTACCGCAAGATCACAATAAAAGAACAGATGATAAAACTATACTATATGCAATATGGCTTTGTGGCTCAGATATCGAGTTTTTGCGTAAAAGCTGGTTTTATTTTCCCTACATCAAAGGAATAAATGAAGTCTGTACTATGGAGTTTTCTATCATGACATGGTTCCGCCAACCGATGTCTCATAGCCCAAAATCATCATAAGTTGCCCACAATTAAGTTATCAATCCGTGTTGAGAGTTCCAGATAGATCCAAGTCCAGATGCTCAAATTGTCCGTGAATCGGGACACGGCTAATCGATTAGGTTTTAACCCTCCGCAGAGGTTTGTACACTTTACCCGCAAGATTCGATCCTCTTTTATTACGCTCTCGCACTTCAGTGTTTGAGAACAAGATGACCAAACATGGTCTTCCAAAGAGTTCCTCCGACCACCGTCCGGTACTCATCCCATCCTACCGTAGTTCTACATCTGCTAGTACCGCCCCAGCCAGAGTCACAACTAAGGTCAACCAAGCCAGAGCCCATAATGACTTGCGGTTGCATGTAAGCTTCCGGGCATGAAGTATTCTTCCGTCTCTTTGAGTCTGGGTGAAGCTTTCCGCAAGATGTCATGGCGCTTCTCCATGCATCCCGCCAACCACTGGTTTCTCCAGGTGCCCACAACCGCCCTTCACCCAAAGAGTGTGTATTGAATTCTTGTCTTGAGTCTTGAAGTCTTGAGGCCTTGAAATTGCAGTCCTTGCAGATGCCATCATGGAGTTGTCGTCATTGACGTAGAGTCCTCCTTCTTCACACCACTCTCGAACACTCATACCAAACCCCGTCTACTATAGCGTAGCATTAAAATAAGTAACGTCCCGGGCTTGGTAACAGGGTGATGGGTTCCTGCCTCATGCATACTACTCAACTACAAGGATTCAATAACACTACTGAGGGGTGGTCGCAAAGATGCCACTATATGCAATAAAACATAGGTATGAAAGCATGGTCAAAGTGAACTTGCCTTGTTGACGATCTTCGAAAACTAGGGACTCGTGGTAGCAAACTTCGCACTCCGGAAATTCTACCGAGACAAACAATAATCACCATAAGCGTATAGCATATGATCACTTAACACAATAGCATAGCAACATAACACATCAAAACAAACGAATCAAAACCCAAAGGAAAATTCGAAGAAATCCAACTCAAAGTTTTTCCTATTTCAAGCAACAACTAAAATAGTTTTACATAATAAAATTTTTCTTAACATAACCTAAGCATGGCTTTATGTTATCTTAACAGAAAATAATGCATTAAGTAACTAGGAGCAAAAAGAATTAATTTAAAAGCTATTATAAAACTCCTATTAGGCCTAATTCAATTTTTAGTAAGAAAATAAAATAAAACTTTTATTTATTATAAATAAAAGTTCATCCTATAAAGTGACAGAAACTATCCTAGAATAATCAATCACATGTGAAAAATAAATTTATTTGCTAATTAAAATAATAGGAAAACAGTAGCTAGTTAATTAATTAAGAATAACATGAATCTGCTAGAAACTAATTTTTTATTAATCCTAAAATACCCAAATTAATTCCTATGGTTAGGTAATGTCAAAACAAAGTTGGGAAAAAAAGAATCATATAAAGATAATTTTCCTAGCTCATTTTATGACAGATTTACTATTCTGACTAAAACTAAATTAAAGCAATTATAAATAATTTTAACATAGCTAATTATATTTTCTACAGAAACTATAAGAAATTTGCAAACCAACAAAAAAATAATCACCTAAAAATATTAAACAGAATAAAAGATATGAATTTTTCAATTCTGGAACTATTCTGCTAAAACAGAAAATGGAAAATAAAGAAAAATGGGCTAAACGGGCCTAACTAACGCACTGAGCGTAATATAGCTAAACGGGCCTAGGGTTAAACGAGTCGGGCCGGCTCTAATAATAAAAACCCTAACTTAACTAAACCGGAAAGAACCGGAGCGAACCGGGTTTATTTTAAAAGAAACATACCCCTTCGGGGGTTCTAATCTACGCCGCACAAACGAGATCGGACGGCGGGGGAGAGGTCCGGTGGCTCACCGGTCGGCGGCGGCGGTGGAGGCTCAGGCGGCGATGGTTCCGGCGACTCCGGCGGTCGGGGAGGTCGGCGGAGGTCTCCGCGGTGTGCTGTGAGGGGAGTCCGGGATGGGGTCAGGCGAGCTCGGGGTGGCAGGGTGGGTCGGGACGGTGGCAATGGCGGCGGCGGCGCTTGGGCTCAGCGAGGCCTTGAGGAGAGGGAGAGGTCCGCGAGGGGAAATGGGGTGAGGGGGCTTTTATAGGGCGGGGCGTCGGCGGGTGTGGGAAGTGAATCGGGAGGATCGGGCGGATCCGGAGATCACGGATCTCCGTGAGCGGCGGCGCTCGTCGAGGGGCGAGGGGAGAAGGAGGTGGGGCCCACCTGTCAGCCGGGTGCGGGGAGCGGGACTCGGTCGGTCGATGCTTTGGACCGGCTCATTGGCGCTGGTGGGCAGCTGGGCTGCGCCAAGGCTTCTGATCGCTCAAGGCTGGTGGGCAGATGCTTTGGTGGCGCGCTAGGGGGGTTTCCTTTTTTAAAATTTTATTAAAAAAAACAAAAAACAGAGATAAAACATAAACTATAAATATTTTATATAGGACATATATATACCAAAATGATCAGAAAAAGATTTCCTACAACATGAACTATTTTTCAAGTTCAAATAAAATTCTAAAAATTTACAAAATTCCAACAGTGTTCTTGTTGCAATAAAACCCAACAAAAATCATTTTAAAACACCAAAATTATTTCAAATTTATTTTCTCCCAATTTTCCATTGAAGGGAATCATTTTCCCTAATTTCCATTTATTTATTTTAGGAGGAAAATAATTTGAATAAAGTCCAAATAATTCCAAATTTGAAAGGGGTTTCAAAATACTTTCCAATGACTTTCAATTTGGTTCTTTTTAACTTCCAACTCATATTTCATATAATTGAAGAAGTCATTTTATCTTCCCTCATGAAAATCATTGAGTTGCATAAAGTTTTGAATTTGAAATATTCTCAAATGAAATTCAAATCTTTTCAAAACCCTTTTCATTTCAAATGGAAGAAGTCATTTCATCTTCACTCTAGGGTTTTGGTGTTGGAATGGAATTGAATTCATTGAGATCCAAAAAGGGCAAAGGGGATAGTTTTGGGAAAGTCATTTTATTCCCTCTCATCCAAATTTCAAAAATTTCAAATTCCACTCAATTTCACTCAATCACTCAAACAAACAATCAGACAACAAGCATTGTTATTTTATCTATTATAACATTCCAATTTTTTTAAAAATTTTGGGATGTTACAATCGTAGAGCAATCCTCTGTTCTCTTTTCCTTGCTGTTTTTCTGTCAGATCCCATCTACCATGGCTGCTTCAAGCTCCTCCAAGGACAAGTTTTTCAAGAACGTCATCAACCCATATCTACGGGAGGTGGTGCAGCACCCTCAGGTCATTGAGATGCATGAGGGGGTGCTTCACCTTAGCGATGTGCCCTGTCCCAAGGGGACGGGAACCATGGAGGCTAGGCTCGAAGCTATGGAGCAAGACGTCTTCCGGTGCAAGGGGATGGTGGAGCGTGGACTCCATGCCTATCACCTCATGATCACGGATCTCTCCCGTGATCTCAAGGTGGATGACAAGCCCATGAAGGACATCATCTTCACCCTCGACGAGCAAATCAACTTCCTCCAAAGCCAGATCTTTGACCTCCAGAACCAAGTCTTTGAATATGAGGCGAGGTTTAAAGGTATGAGTTTGGCTGCTAGTTGCAGGACCCGTGAGACTCACTCCTCCTCTTATGATGCTGGACCACTGCCATGGAAATCCGAGGACAAGACCTCTTCTTCTTCACCACCACCATCTTCTTTACCACCAAAGGAGAACTGAGTATCGGGTATGGGCACTCCCCTTGGCTTCCACCAAGCTTGGGGGAGGTGCCCCGGTATCGTATCATCCCACTATCCTTTTGCTTTTACTTATCTTAGTTCGATCTTTTTTGCTTTAGATGAAATAAAGTTTAGTTTGATCCTTTCTTCTTTGAGAGTTTGCTTAGTGATCTATCCTTGTAATCGTGTGCAAGTTATATAATAAAGTTTAGTTTGAGTTTTTGCTTTCTTTATTTCATGTTGCAAATAAAGAAAAGAAATAAGAAAGAAAGAAAAAGAGAAAGGAAATAAACAAAAGAAAGGAAATAAATCAATAAGATCATATACTAATCCTATGGTAGGTGATGGCACCGCATAAGGAAAAGTATAAGTAGAAAATTTTATTAGAGATTGACAAACATAGCATTAGTCAATGATGCAACTCATGAAAGAATTAATAAGGGAAGGGAATATTTACATATAAATATACTATCCTAGAAATCTTTTGTGATTGTGAGCCCATTACAAAAAAATACACTTCGTGATGATACGTGTTTGTCACAGTAGGTCACGTTTTCTATCATGCATGTACATCCATGACGATTTTATGACAGAATTCAGATAGTCATACCTGTGCTGTCGTAGAAGTGTTCCATGACATTACCAAAATTATCATCACGGAAGTGTCCACTTCCATGACGATAAATCACACGTCATGGAAGTGCTTTCATCAAGGGTGACCGACACGTGGCATCCACCGTAACGGGTCACCGTTAAGCTATCGGGTCCGGTTTTGGATCCGATAACCCATTAATAGCTCGGACCAATGAGGGGTTTCCATGTGTAAAATTGTCATTGGCCGGAGGAAACACGTGTTGGCTCACCGTTGGGACAGATGTCATCCATTCATTGGACAGGAGGCGCCTATGATAGGTCGACACGTGGCACGGCCCAACAGAGGCCATTCAGGTGAAAAGGCCGGCCTGTTTGACTTGGTCAAAAGGTAACGGGCGGGCCCACGGAAAGCATGTTCGTATATAGCCCATTTACGACCAGCTAACTCACGGCCCGTTACGGCCTATCAGAATTAAGCCTAGTAGCTTCATCTGGGCCGTCCAATATGATTCCAGCCTACTGTAACTTCCGGCCCATGTATGGCCCATGATGTGTTTCGGCCCATACGAGGCCATTTGTAACTCTTGGCCCACTAACGGCCGATGGTGAATCTGGCCCGCAATGAACAGTGTATCGCTTCATACCATTAACGGCTCATTATTCCATTGGGCCATTTCCAACCCGTGTTATCTTTCAGCCTTCTCAGGGCCCATTTATTATTGGGCTTATTTCCAGCATTCGGTTACTTATGACCCGTTACTGGCCTTTTCTGCTTGTGGGCCAAATTCAGCCCGTGGTTACAATCGGCCCGTTTGCGGCCCGTTAATCCGTTGGGCCATTTTCATAGTGTCATCAAATACGGTCGATTAACGACGGCCCGTTATTGTCGGTCCATGAACGGACGATTCCAAATCTAGCCCATTTACGGCCCATAATGCGGTCTGTTGTTGGCCCATGTTCGGCCGATCGATCATATGGCCCGTAGAAGGCCCATTGATACTACGGCCCGTAGAAGGCCCATTGATGCTACGACCCGTAGAAGGCTCATTGTTTCTACGGCCCTTACAAGGACCATTGTTTCTACGACCTGTAGGAGGCCCATGGTAACTACAGTAAATATGTAGCCCATGGTTATTGTGGCCTAGTTTAAAAAAATAGGTTATTGCGGCCAAACCGCGGAAAAAGAACTGTACTGACTACAAGCAAACAAATAAACAAGACAACAAGGAAATAAATAAGCAAGCAACTTACGCTAGGCCACGACTATTACACATATTACATCCATTGGGCATCAAAGTTCGCCACCAGTGCAAATATAGGGAACAAAGCAAGATATCATATACACGGTTGTCAAAGTTGGTGACCAAGGCAAATAAACGCCGAAGAAAACAAGTCCAGAATCTGAAACCACTTGAAGAGCTCAAGAAACGATATCCTGGGTACCCATAATGCTGGCAAGATGCTTAGCAAGCTTATTAACTTTCTCTTGTTTGGCACTTAAATCCTCCAGCGCTTGTTGTTGCACCAGAAAGTATGCATCTGAATTCTGCATGGACTTCCTCAGTCCTTCAGTTTCCTGTCGCGGCACATCTGATCGATGTCTTTCAACTTGAAGTTGAGACTCAAGAAGACGAAATGATTCAGGCAGCGAGTTCGAAGAGCTTGTGCCAGCAGTAGTGGCCAGTAACTCGAACACTACATCAAGACATGACTTTTGGGTTCTCTCATGTCGTCAAGGTAGTTTTTATCAGCTTTCTTGGAGACCAATAGGGATGTCTCACTATCGTGAACCTTATCTGCATTACTTCCTTTACCATTGCATAACGGGGTACTGTTCTCCAATATTTTGTCCGCATTCTAAAAGAGAAACAAGCAGACACAACACAGGTTTACCATGTTGTATATGAAACTCATTTTGGTAAATCAGTTCAGTAGTAAAGTGGATAGGATAACAGCATGAAACAAACATTTATCTATGTACCATGGTCACTTTATGGTCTAAATCATTCTAGTTTTTGTTGCCAAATCAAGATAGAGACACAGTTCAAATAATATTTGTTCAAGACAAAGCAGAATAAACAGAATATAAGTGTGGGAAACTATAGAGCAATAACAACACTTGTAATGTGCATGACATGAGAACATAACTGTTTATTCAATTGAAACTGAAATCAACATAGAGCAAGTTACAACAGCAAACCATTTAAAGAAACATGTTTAAAACATACCTGTTGCGCTGGAGTTTCAATTCCATCCTTCAAATTTGAAAATAGTTGGTATGAGTAAATACAGTGATGCAAGAGCAAAGGAGTATGAACCATAGCTACAGAACCTGATCTGAGAACAATTCTTTTCTCCTTTAAGCGTTGAGTTGGGATTCGAAGTGGTGGTCCTCGTGCTTTGGGCACTGCAGTTCCCTTACTAATTGCTCGTGTTTGGGTGCTCTATGGTGGAGACGGTGTTGTGTCAACTGGAACTGGATTACTATCTGCTGGGGTTGGTGTTAGAAGGGGTGTAGCTGGTTCTCTGTCCAACTAGGTAGGGGTAGTATCTGCGAGAGTCTAGGTTATGTGTGGTGGGGCTGGTTCTTGGGCAAGTACAACTGTGGTTCTATCTGCACCAACTGGTAGCACTATCTTTTCTGAAGACCGTGTTGTTACTCCCTTAGATACTGCCATCACCCTCTCCAATTCAAATGGCTGATAAACAAGAAAAGTAATTGAATGTACAGACATTATATGATATACAGGTGCAATGGATGGAATAAAAGAGGGCATGAAATAATTCACATTTATGTTGTCTAACCAAACAAGATAGCATGACACAATTTCACATATATGATGGCTAACTAAACAGGATAGCATGACACAATTTCACATTATGATGGCTAACTAAAAAAGATGGAAAGACATAGTTCAAAATATGATGACTATGTAAACATGATGACATGATATAACTATATAATGTGTTTATTAAATAGGTTGGCATGCCATAATTCACATACATGCCGCCTATGGAAACATGATAGCATGATATAATTCATGGATAAAATGACATAATTAAAAATATGATGACTGTAAACACTAAACATGATGAGATGATATAACTATATGATGTCTTTATTAAATAGGTTGCCATGCCATAATTCAGATAAATGCTGTGTATGTAAACATCATGGATGATATGATTTATATAGTAAGCAAGTAAGCAGATGGCAATCCATATATGATGTAAAAACTAAGCAATGCAAGACAACATGCATGACATGGGTAATATAACCCTGCCAAGTTTGAGCATAGACCTCAGGGGGAAATAGGACTGGTCATGAGTCTCTGAATCCTCCTCTGAGGAGCTCTCTGTAACCAGCAAGATGTCTGCTTGGCGCAGTAGCGTTGTTCCGCTCAATACCTTGTTTTCACTCCAGATACTTCCATCACCGCTTCAAATGGCTGATGCACAGGAAGAGTAGTTGAATATACAAACGTTGGCAACAAATGGAACACGTAATACAAAAAAATGATAGCAGGATATAATTCACATACATGATGATTGGCTAAACTGCATGGCATTGCATAATTCACATATATAATGCCTTTGCAACAAGATAGCATTGCATAATTCACATATATAGTGTCTTGCAACAAGATGGCAATGCATAATTCACATATATGGTAATTAGACACTAAACAGGTGGCATTCACACAAAGCATGTCTAAACTAATCAAATGACATAGCAACGCAAGACACCATACGCACGATATGAGCAACATAACCATGCCAAGTTAGAGCATACACCTTGGGAGGGGGGAATAGTACTGGTCATCTGTCTCTGAATCCTCCTCTGAGGAGCTATCCGTAACCAACGAGATATGCGATTCGTTAGATAGCATAGTCTGCTCTGAAGACCTTGTTTTCACTCCAGAATTTTCCATCACCGTGTCAAATGACTGATGCACACGAAGAGTAGTTGAATGTACTAACATTGTTTACAAATGTAATACGTAACGGAAAAGAAGGATGGCCTGATATAATTCACATATAAGATGACTAGCTAAGAAGGATGGCATTGCAAAATTCACATATATGATGCCTAGCTAAACAAGATGGCGTTGCATAATTCACATAAACGATGAATAAACTAAACAGATGGCATTCACACAAAGCATGTCTAAACTAAGTAGATGACATATTTGATGTATAAAGTAAGCAATTCAAGGCACCATATGCATGATATAACCAACATCAGCATGCCAAGTTAGAGCGAAGACCTCAGGGGGTAAATATGCTCCAACTGCCGAGGCATCACTCCATGTGGATATTTCTCTACTTCTTTGCCCCGCACATGCCTCTACTGGCTTCTACGTACTGTATTTGTGATGAGTTTATGTCTCATCAACAAGTACCAGTAATCTTATTCTAATCACGCTTCTTCAATTTCTTTGCCACAGGGATGCTCATCTCGATTTTGGTGAAACTGCACAAAATGATCCGATGGTCAAAGGGTTGCAAACTTCATTTCTTTGGAAGCTCCAACGTTGCCAGCAAATTAAAGCCTGGTTAGGGTTTACGGTTCAAGGGCTAGGGACTGCATGGATCATTTTTTCTTTAGCTATCTCTGTTTCAAAATAACTGTCAACTTTAGTAGTAGTTCAACTTTGTACTAAAGTTTGCATAAAGTTGAGACACTTATTTTGGAATGGAGGGAGTACATATTGGCTATGATCTGTCAATCATTGATATGCAATAGCATGCATGTTAGTCTCCTTTGTATTTGATGAAATGTTACAACAGGCAACCATGGACGCAAGATACATGAAACAGAAGCTGGAAGCTTCATAGCATTGTACAAATTTATCTCGCTGATAAATCACAGTACGTACTATACTACTACTATGTAAAGAGTTAGGTGTCGTACAATGTCCAGAAAATATGGTGATAGTATGAGGTGGGCCATGTAATCACTGAGCCTGCATGTTTTCACTGCTCTCGCACTCCTCCGCTGTAAGAATGGAGAAAATTGTAATCTAGTAGTACCTCCTTTCGCCAAAAGCGTGAGACATCCAGCAGTCCTACCACCTCAGTAATAATGACCAATGAGCCGTCAAATCACATAGACCCAGCAGTAAGTTGGACGGACGAAGCAACCATCACTCTTGAATCCGCTTCTCCCTTCAACGCAGGCACCAGTGAGAGGTCGCGTCCGCTCTGCCTGGGCGTGAATGCGGCACCGATTCTTTGGCGCGACGCTGACCGTTTCGAGCAGGAAGCGCGCGCGGGCGATGGAGGGGCTTCGGGTGGGCCAGGCTGGTCAGGAGCGGGCATGGCAGCTGTCCGCCTGTCCCGACCAGATGCCCGGAAATGAGAGGATGCACCGACTCTCACGGCAAAATCATACACTACACACCATCTCTCTATAGGAGTAGGTCGATGTGTCGCTCTCTCTAACACACACATGCTGTTAAACACACACACACGCATGCACGCACACGCACACGCACACACATGTTCATAGAATAGGAATATCGTGCAAGTGCGAAGCCACAGGAAGTGAGATACAAATGGAGTACGTACAAGAAGATAAGAGGTGACGAATATTCCATCAAACCTAGACTAAGGAGTAGTACTTCCTCCGTCTAGGTGTTAAGTCATCTTACGAAAATCCGATATTCCCAAAATGTTTAGGCGTCGTCCATTAACTTTGCATCTCAATCCCCTCCTGGTCTCGTTGCTAGCGAGCGTTGTTACTTAGGGAGCGTTTGGATCCTTAGCAAGAACAGTTTATAGCCTAGCTGGGCAAGGTTAGGTATTTGGAACTGTTAAAATATGTTAGCTTTTGTGGGCCAGCTAGCTTGGGTGGGCTAGAAAAACCTTGGTAGCTCAGGAGAGCCAGATCGGCTCGCTTCCGACGGAAAACTTCGCGTACGAGTATCGGAGAGGTATCTCTGGGCCCTCTCGGTAATGCACATCATGATAAGCCTTGCAAACAATGTGACTAATGAGTTAGTTGAGGGATGCATTACGGAACGAGTACAGAGACTTGTTAGTAACGAGATTGAACTAGGTATGAAGATACCCACGATCGAATCTCGGGCAAGTAACATACCGATGACAAAGGGAATAACGTATGTTGTCATTACTGTTTGACCGATAAAGATCTTCATCGAATATGTAGGAACCAATATGAGCATCCAGGTTCCACTATTGGTTATTGACCGGAGAGGTGTCTCGGTCATGTCTACATAGTTCTCGAACCCGTAGGGTCCGCACGCTTAACGTTTGATGACGATTTTGTATTATATGAGTTATGTGATTTGGTGATTGTCGGTGTCAAAACCGGCGGATCTCGGGTAGGGGGTCCCGAACTGTGCGTCTAGGCGGATGGTAACAGGAGACAAGGGACACGATGTTTTTACCCAGGTTCGGGCCCTCTCGATGGAGGTAATACCCTACTCTTGCTTGATTAATATTGATGATATGGGTAGTACAAGAGTAGATCTACCACGAGATCAAGGAGGCTAAACCCTAGAAGCTAGGCTATGGTATGATTGTTGTTCGTCCTACGGACTAAAACCCTTCAGTTTATATAGATAGCAAATAGGGTTAGGGTTGCACAGAGTCGGCTACAATGGTAGGAGATCTACATATCCGTATCGCCAAGCTTGCCTTCCATGCCAAGGAAAGTCCCATCCAGACACGGGACGAAGTCTTCAATCTTGTATCTTCATAGTCTAGGAGTCCGGCCAAAGATGATAGTTCGGCTATCCGAACACCCCCTAATCCGGGACTCCCTCAGTAGCCCCTGAACCAGGCTTCAATGATGACGAGTCCGACGGGCATATTGTCTTCGGCATTGCAAGGCGGGTTCCTCCTCCGAATACTTCATAGAAGATTTTGAACACAAGGATAGTGTCCGGCTCTGCAAAACAAGTTCCACATACTACCGTAGAGAGAATAACTTTTTGCACAGATCTGTTGACGTATTCCGCGGCGTGACATCACACCACGGCCAGGCCTTTACACGAATCGTTTTTACCGTTCCACCTCAGCGCGTTTAGCGAGGCGGTTTCCTTGGCACGTCTTATCAAAGCGTAGATCGTGCCCCCTTATTTTGGGATTCTCATCAATACGGACGTGGGTAACCCAACCGTGCCCGTTGGCACGCCTCTATCGAAGGCGAGTCCCAATCGACCACGGGGTTGGTATTCAACCTCTTTATAATGAGACCAAGGCCCTCTTCTTTTTTCCACCCTCCATCGAGTTCGCCTCGCGCTTCGAGTTCTAACACCCAAAGCTTCAGATTTAGGCGCTTCAGACCTTCAACGATGTCCGACCCCGACCAGCTCGGCCGATGGATGTCCTCTTCCGTCACAGAAGAAGATGTGCTAAAGCTGCGAGATGCCAGGTATCTAACCGGCGAGATTTCGCATAGGCTGCCTGCTCCAGGGCAGGTCATTCCAACTCCCGAGCCCGGCGAGAGCGTGGTGTTTGTGTCTCACTTCCTTCGGGTTTAGGCTTCCGACGGATCCCTTTGTCGCGGGGCTCATGTTTTATTATGGGCTGGATTTCCATGACTTGAATCCGGAGTCCATCCTCCATATCTCGTCAATCATTGTCGTATGTGAAGCCTTCCTCCATATTACCCCTCACTTTGGATTGTGTCTCAAGACCTTCAAGGTGGAGCCGAAGATGATCGGGGGCAACAAGCAGAGTGAGGGGCGGTCATAAGCAAGTGTCTTGATGCTCCGTGGCCGAGGGCTCTTTTCAAGAGGAGCTTGGTTTGTGGCAACGGAGTGGTTTTATATTACCGCTCCTGGGGCACCAAATGGGTGGCGCCACCGCCTTCGCTCCAGTCCACCACAGCGGCTGGCATCATGGGTCAACCGGGGGCTCGACTGGGGGCCGTCCAAGGACGTTTCTCTGTTGCAGGGCCGTATTCGAGACCACCAAGAAAGAGAGATCAATCTGATCGTGGCGGCGCAGTTATGCTGATTCGGCGCGCCTGCAAACGCCGCCCCCGTCTGCATGGGAGTTTAACTGGAGGGACCACGAGCTCTCCAACATTTTATGGGCGCGACGCCCAAGGAGATGTACAAACTGTTCTTCGGATCACAAGAGAAGTGTCCGGATTTGACCGAGGACGCAGGTCTAAGCTGCAATCACCCAGATACTCAAGTAAGTAACCCTGTAACCGGACAGGCTGTTCATTCATTTATCATATATACATGCCCTTTAAGGAGCCGTTTCTTGAACATGAGTGGATAGCCAGGGCAAAGTTAATAAGGTGTTCGGCTCCCCTCCCAGAGACCACGCCGGATCCCATGCTGACCAAGATGTTGAAGGCCGTGCCTTTTAAAGAAGGCGAAGGGGGAGCAGGAAGCAACCGCCTCCATGAAGGAGGCTTTGAGGAAGGGGATCAAAAGTCCCACCCTCCAAGGAGAGAAGAGGACCGCTTCGGAAGATCCGGAGGTCAAGGCCTCAAAACGGGGAAAGAAGTCTCCGTCAGAAAGTCCGGCGCCGGGAAGTATCCCAGCCGCACTATTTCCCCAAGGGGATCAGCCCTCCAGCAAGCTGTAAGTAAAAAGAAGGGGTCTTGTAATAAGGGACATCCCTGTATTTATTTCTGAAGATAACCGAAATTATACCTTGTAGTTCAGATCTCAGCCCTTCTCAGCAGAGCTCGTCTTCGGGGGATCTTCTTCCGGAGATGATGGAGAGCGAAACGCCTCCACCTCTCGCACCTTCATGCGAGGCGGACGACCCTGAGGTGTCGTCGCGGAGGGTTTCTCCGAGTCCGGCGGGGCCGGAAGGTCCGGCGCCAACTGGCGTGCGGTCGGAGGAGCTGAAGATCACCGTGCACTAATTGGTACGGTGACTTAAAGAATTGCATCCGCTGAGAGCGGATTGCATGAAGCCGTCAGAAGCTTACTGACGGGGTTCGAGGTACGTAAAAATGATGTACCTTCAGCGCTTATGCATATAGAATCGCCTGTATAGATAGTAGCCCCGAGACTCGGTATGTTGTCAAAATTGACAGCGTGCGAGGATCATAATCTCAGTTATAACATATCGCCGCTCCTAAATAGGTGGCGGGGCGTCCGGTGGCTAGCCGGACTGATGAATTTGCCGAACTAAAGCGACAACTTGACGAGGCGGATGCGGACATCGCGCTGGTCAATAAACGGTTTGACGAGTCACAAGGTATGCGACTTACCCGCGGACGCCTGGTAAGGGAGCTTGACGCCCGTGCCTTACTACTTGTATGCTTAATGTAGGTGGAGCCGCTGCTGTGGAGGAGCTGCGGGCGGAACTCGCCCGAGCTAAAGAGCAAGCCAGAAAAAGTAATGCGGCCGCTTTAAGGGCGGCCGAAGAGCTAAAAGCCGAACGGGTTGCTCACTGCCGAAGCAAAGAGGAAATGGCTGATATGGCCATAAAGTTGAAGAATACTACCGACCGCTGCGAGGTTCTTGAAAAAGAACGTCAAGCGGAGCAAGAGGACCTGAAAAAGGCCGCCGAATCCAAGGATGCCTGTTCGCTATGAGAGCTGCCAAGGAGGAGCTGAGTCGGGCGGGGCTATTGCAGCTGGAAAACCGTTTACTGCTGCGGAAATATATCTGGATCCGGTATGCTCGGTTGGACAAGTTGTGGAGTTCGGAGGATGCTTATCTGGACTTAGTGGCGGCGCCATGACGCGATTGAGCACTTCGAGGCGGAAGGGGCACAAAGGAACAGCTATATTGGTCGCAATTCCATAGTCCGGGCGTCCTCTTCCGTTGACCGATCGGTTGGCGAATGGGCCAAGCTGAATCGATTATCCGGACTTGCCATGAAGCATGTCATGACTCATTTGTGGCGGGGGACCCGGCCAAGAGTTATTTTGGCTTAGTGCAGCGGTTCCTTGGTGCGGTACCGCGTGTCGACGCAATGAAGCGGTCGGCGTGCATAGAGGGAGCGCGATGGCTCTTGCCGTGTCAAGACATCTTGGGCGGAGATGAAGGCCACCGACGTTGCGTCCCAAGACTTCGGACAGAGCCGAGTACCAGCGAGCACTATTTTGAGGAAGTCTGCAGGCGCTCGTTTAATAGAGACGCAGATGCTCGAAGGATATTATGTTTAAATGACATGTATGATTTGTGAAAACAATGTTTCAATATAATATAAGAGCTTTTTATACTTGTGCGTTCAAGTATTAAAACGCCTCCTGTGCAGCCGTTGATGTATATGTGTATATAACCTGAAAGATGGCGGTCTTCGGCTTCAGCCCTCACGCACATAGTGCGGGGGTGTTTGCAAAAAGGCGCATTTTCACACTTAATCCAACGTCTTGGTCCTGTGAAGGAGGTGATAGCGTAGCAAACTAGGCAACCGGACTATAATGCTTTATCACTTTCACTTAGCCATAGGAGCTCGATGGTGGGGCTACTATATAGCCCCTAGGGGCACCGCGCTCCCGAATTCGGCGCCAGATGTGCTGACCGAAACGCCCTTCGTCAACGCTGGGAATTCTAAACACTGGGTCATCGAGTGGTTGACCAGTCTCACGCTATATCATGACAATCAGTTTTAGCTTTCTCCTTTGAGGTGCTCAACCCAGCTCAACCGGGCACAATCGCGGTGGTTCTCCCAGCGCTACCTTAGCCGATATAACGGAATGTAAGGTACCAAAACATGGGAGCCGGGCAAACCCAACATTTGAACAAAGACATGATTCGGAGCTGATGCATATAAGGCCTAACTCGAGACGCCGAACACTCCCTAAGGTATTCGGTCTTTATGAAAACGGGCAGAATAATGCCCTAAGCCCCTGGTGTCCAGGTACGCGCAAAAATTCTGGTGCGGCCGATGCCAAAACGCCAGCCTCCTCCTCGGTTATAATAAGAAACTGGGGGATGTGTATCAATAAGAGACAGTAAAAAAGGTTTACGCATGGTCTTAATCTGAAAAGAATCCTTGCAACGGGTCCCTGCTGCACGTCTGCGCCTGTGTCTCCGTTGTGCCGTATTCTAGACGGGTGTAGCACGGTGCTCATCTGTAAAAGAGAAGAACTTAGTTGAAAAGAAAAAAATATCGTGCGAGAAATGTACTTTATATTAAATAAACAGAGTACGGTTCGGAAGGTGAATTGAGCTTTATTGTCTCTTGTTGTACGTGTGTGCAGCCCCTTGTATGGGGGTATGCCGCTAGTAGGCGCCGGACTCGTCTAGCCGTGTCCGGGGTTTGAATGACCTATTCAGGTGCTTTGATTAGCGGAGCCGGATTGGTGTGGGGCTGTCAAAGCAGTCTCACGTTCTTCCGTGCTCGAGTAACACTTAATACTCCCTTTTAATGAGATGATGCCGCGTGGACCGGGCATTTTAAGTGTAAGAGATGCATAACGCGGTATTGCGTTAAAGCGGGCGAAAGCTTCACGCCCCAGTAGTGCTTGATAGCTACTTTTCGTATGGGGCGATGTGGAAGGTTAACTTTTCACATGAAGTTGTCGGATGAGCCGAACACAACTTCTAGCAGTAGGGAGCCCGTACAATAGGCATACAGTCCTGGCATTACCCCTTTGAAGGAGGTGTTGCTATAGCTAATCCTGTTTGGCTTTATTCCCATGTTGCGGATTGTGTCCTGATATAGTAGGTTTAAATCACTGCCGCTGTCCATTAGGACTTGCGTAAATTGAAGACCGTCGATTATAGGTTCTAGTATCAAGGCAGTCCATCCTGCGTTAGGATACTTTCGGAGTAGTCCCGATGGTCGAAGGTAATTGGTTTTGACAACCAGTCTTTGGGACTCCGTTAGGGTAGATTGTGCGGTAGCGTAATTCATGGGTGCCGCTCTGTTTTCCCCTTTGTTACTTGAAGTAAGTTTACTGTTTTGACTTCTTGTGGGAAATTCTTTTGTTTTCCGGGGCTCTACTTGTGGTGCCCGTCATCATCTTCACTTGGTGTGTCGAGCCCCTTGTGTTCGGCGTTGAGTCTGCCGGACTGATTGAAGACCCAACAATCTCTGTGGGTATGGTTTGCAGGCTTCCCGGGAGTACTGTGGATTTGGCATATCTTGTCCAAGATTTTGTTTAAGTTGGATAGCTCATCGCTATTGTCCTCAAGGGCAGTTTTTATTGTTCCGCCTTGAGCTTTTGAATCCGGCGTTGATTTGCCGCGCTCTTTGGACCGCTCCTCTTAATCCGCGCTGGTCCTTGCTGCATCGTGGTTTTCCATTTCCATCCCTTACTTCGGATGTACTTGGGTCGCTGGTACTGCATCTTGCCAGCCAACTATCCTCTCCCGCACAAAAGCGGGTCATGAGGCTTGTTAATGCAGCCATGGTTCTCGGCTTCTCTGGCCGAGGTGTCACGCGAGCCATTCGCTCGGGACGTTGTGTTTGAAAGCTGCTAAGGCTTCAAGCGTCCGGACAATCGACTATTTGGTTCTTTTGGTGAGGAACCTGTTCCAGAATTTATGGGCTGACTCTCCGGGTTGTTGAGTTATATGACTTAAATCGTGCGATCCGGAGGACGGACATAAGTCCCTTGAAAATTTGCCTCAAAAGCATCCTCGAGCTCTTCCCAACTTCCAATGGTATTTTCAGGGGAGGCTTTTGAGCCAATGCCGGGCTGGCCCTTTGAGCTTGAGGGTAAGTATTTTATGGCGTGGAGATCATCTCCTCTAGCCAGTGTATGTGGAGGATGTAATCCTCAATCTAGACTCTGTGGTCATTGTTCCGTCGTATGCCTCTATGTTTACGGGTTTGAATCCGCTGGGAATTCATGATCCAAAGACCTCATCGGTGAAACACACGGGTGCGGCACCCCTATATTTGGGTGTCTGTGATGTTCGGATATTTGGGGTGTTGCATTGCTTTGAAGATCTTGCTTTCGCCCATAGATGGACCTAATCGGGCCATCCTTTTGATGTGAATCCTTATGCGGATCGCGTACGGCTTGTGTGTGGCGCCATTTGCCGCTCTCTGCTTTTCGTGGGGTCGCCCATCCGACCGGTGGCCTTCTTGCTTTTTGATTGTGGGGGCTCTACGGCCTCCTCATCAAATTCGGGCAGTAGTTTTCTCTTTGGGTAGCTCTTTGTTCGGCGACTGGATAGCGGTCGATGTGTGGAGTAATAGTAGTAGATGCAGAATCGTTTCGGTCTACTTGTCACGGACGTGATGCCTATATACATGATCATGCCTAGATATTCTCATAACTATGCGCTTTTCTATCAATTGCTCGACAGTAATTTGTTCACCCACCATAAATTATGCTATCTTGAGAGAAGCCACTAGTGAAACCTATGGCCCCCGTGTCTATCTTCCATCATATTAATCTCCCGTTAATTAGTTATTTATGTCGCCATTTATTTTGCAATCTTTACTTTCCAATCTATATCATGAAAATACCAAAAAATATTTATCTTATTATCTCTATCAGATCTCACTTTTGCAAGTGGCCGTGAAGGGATTGACAACCCCTTTATCGCGTTAGTTGAAAGGTTCTTATTTGTTTGTGCAGGTACGAGGGACTTGCGTGTAGTCTCCTACTGGATTGATACCTTGGTTCTCAAAAACTGAGGGAAATACTTACGCTACTTTGCTGCATCACCCTTTCCTCTTCAAGGGAAAACCAACGCATGCTCAAGTGGTAGCAAGAAGGATTTCTGGCGCCGTTGCCGGGGAGGCTTACACCAAGTCAAGTCAAGATTCGATCTCCCGCCAACGTGCGATTTCTGGCGCCGTTGCCGTGGAGATCTACGCACAAGTCAAGACATACCAAGTACCCATCACAAACTCTTCTCCCTCGCATTACATTATTTGCCATTTGCCTCTCGTTTTCCTCTCCCCCACTTCACCTTTGCCTTTTCTTTGCCTTCTTCTCGTATGTATCTTTGTTTGTGTTTCCTTGTGCCTTCTATTTGCTTGCTAAAAATCTATCGATATGGATCCACTTAAAGTGTTTTACTTGAATCATCTTCGATCCTTATGCGCTCGTGTTGAAACCCCAACTAGCCTAGTTGATGGGAAATCTTTAGATGAGCATGCTCATTTTGTGCGTCACCATTTGTCTGAAAAAGGGAGACTCTTATGGGATCAAATAAACAGATTGCTGTGTTATGCTTGGAATCTTTGTGAAATTTATGATTTTACTTGTTGCTCTAAGAACCCTAAAAAACACCTCCCCTGCCTATGTGAGTTTAATGATAATGAAATCTTATCTTCTTATGCAAAGGGTGTTTATAGTTACTACGATATCGAACAAATTGAAGAATTTGTTGCTTTTAAGGGTGCTTATGAAGTTGCTTCTTTGATTGAAAAGTATGATATTACTCTCTACGAATCTGAAAATTTTGACATACTTAAATATTGCTATGAAAAATATGCTCATAATGTCTATGTCAAAGAATTTACTGAGAGAATGACCGTTGCTTTGGAAGAAAATAATGATATGCATGAATCTATAGATAATGATGATTCCGATGACTTGATTGAAATTTCCCTTGATGATTATGATGCTTGCTATTCTTGTGGCCATGATGCCAGTATTTTTGAAGACGAATTTTCTATAGTTCCTTATGTTAAACATGAGATCGTTGCTATTGCGCCCATACTTGATAGTTCCTTTGATGAAAAGCATGATTACAATGATGTTTTTATAAATTCTCTTAATGTCAATTGTGGTAATGATATGCAAAACCTCAAGCTTGGGGATTCTAGTTTTGCTATGACTACTATTTGTTCCAATGATCATGATTGGGGTGATTCTTCTTACGATCTTGAAATTTTATTTAAGCCTCATGATGAATATGAGATTGATAATAATGTTTGCAATAATATTGAAAGTGGGTTTGGAAGATTGTCAACTTTAGATCTGATACGTCTCCAACGTATCTATAATTTTTGATTGTTCCATGCTATATATTGTCCATCTAGGATGTTTTATATGCTATTTTATATGATTTTTGGGACTAACCCATTAACCTAGAGCCCAGTGCCAGTTTCTGTTTTTTCCTTGTTTTGAGTTTTACAGAAAAGGAATGCCAAACGGAGTCCAATCGACGTGCCATTTTTTGATGATTTTTTATGGACCAAAAGAAGCCCCCGGAGTAAAAGAGTTGGGCCAGAAGAGTCCCGAGCCATCCACGAGGGTGGAGGGCGCGCCCTGCCCCCCTGGGCATGCCCCCCTATCTCGTGGACGACTCGGAGACCCCACTGACGTGAGACCTACGCCAAAAATTCCTATAAATACAGAAACCCCCAAAAAATAACCTAGATCGGGAGTTCCGCCACCACAAGCCTCTGTAGCCACCAAAAACCAATCGGGACCCTGTTCCGGCACCCCGCCGAAGGGGGGATCCCTCACCGGTGTCCATCTTCATCATCCCGGTGCTCTCCATGACGAGGAGGGAGTAGTTCACCCTCGGGGCTGAGGGTATGTACCAGTAGCTATGTGCTTGATCTCTCTCTCTCTCTCTCTATCTCTCTCTCTCTCTCGTGTTCTTGATTCGGCACGATCTTGATGTATCGCGAGCTTTGCTATTATATTGGATCTTATGATGTTTATCCCCCTCTACTCACTTGTAATGGATTGAGTTTTCCCTTTGAAGTTATCTTATCGGATTGAGTCTTTAAGGATTTGAGAACACTTGATGTATGTCTTGCATGGGATACCCGTGGTGACAATGTGGTATTCTATTGATTCACTTGATGTATGTTTTGGTGATCAACTTGAGGGTTCCGTGACCTTGGGAATCTATGCATAGGGGTTGGCACAAGTTTTCGTCTTGACTCTCCGGTAGAAACTTTGGGGCACTCTTTGAGGTTCTATGTGTTGGTTGAATAGATGAATCTGAGATTGTGTGATGCATATTGTATAATCATACCCACTGATACTTGAGGTGACATTGGAGTATCTAGGTGACATTAGAGTTTTGGTTGATTTGTGCCTTAAGGTGTTATTCTAGTACGAACTCTATGATAGATCGAACGAAAAGAATAACTTCGTGTTATTTTACTACGGACTCTTGAATAGATCGATCAGAAAGGATAACTTTGAGGTGGTTTCGTACCCTACCATAATCTCTTCGTTTGTTCTCCGCTATTAGTGACTTTGGAGTGACTCTTTGTTGCATGTTGAGGGATAGTTATATGATCCAATTATGTTATTATTGTTGAGAGAACTTGCACTAGTGAAAGTATGAACCCTAGGCCTTGTTTCCTAGCATTGCAATACCGTTTTCGCTCACTTTTATCACTTGCTACCTTGCTGTTTTTATATTTTCAGATTACAAAAACCTATATATACCATCCATATGGCACTTGTATCACCATCTCTTCACCGAACTAGTGCACCTATACAATTTACCATTGTATTGGGTGTGTTGGGGACACAAGAGACTCTTTGTTATTTGATTGCAGGGTTGTTTGAGATAGACCATCTTCATCCTACGCCTCCGACAGATTGATAAACCTTAGGTCATCCACTTGAGGGAAATTTGCTACTATCCTACAAACCTCTGCACTTGGAGGCCCAACAATATCTACAAGAAGAAGGTTGTGTAGTAGACATCAAGCAGTTTACAAGGCGTTCTATGGGGAGGTGAGTGCTTGAAGGTATATCTTTAGATCTTGCAATCGAATCTTTTAGTTTCTTGTTTTATCACTAGTTTAGTTTATAAAAGAAAACTACAAAAAATGGAATTAAGGGTGCCTCATATGCTTCATCTTTTAATGTCTTTTGTGAAAATGATGGAAAGGAAAATTGTGCTCAAGTACTAGAAGAAGAATTACACAGAATGCTTGGCATAAAATATGTGAATGATGAGCATAATTGCAATGTTGTTAGTATGAATTCTTTGAATACCCATGATGCTAATAATATGCAAAGCCACAAGCTTGGGGATGTTATGTTTGATGAAGATGATATGTTTAGTCCCCCAAGTTTTGATGAGCAAATTTATTATGATGAAAGCATGCCTACTATTTATGATGATTATTGTGACGCCCGGGTATTTAAGCTACAGTGAACCTCTGCTAATGATGCCACATCACCTCGATTACTGTTACTAATCTTGCGTTAGTTCGAAACTGGTTCGAATTCAAATTCAAAATTAAGCAAACAATAAAAGTTTTCAAATATTAAAACTAAAATGTGCGGAGTGTGCCAAATAATGCATAGGTAATTATGGTGAAGAAACCACACTTTTATAAAATGTTTAAATACTCTAAAATGATTTAAACCGTAGCAAAAACAATTATATAAATGCCTTTGGTATTTTTTTAATTGTTAAACTATTTTAATTCGGGGTAAAACTTTTTATGACAATGGGTTATTATGGAACATTATTTTAGGGGCTATTGTATATTTTACTGAACTGAAACTAATGTGTAACTAAAAGAAAAACAAAAAAGAATGAATAAAGCAAAAGAGAAAACAACAAAAAAAAGGGGACGCAAGCCCCCCTCCTCCCTGGGCCATTTGGCCCAGCTGGCCTCCCACCAGGCCGGCCCATCTCCCCTCCTACAAACCCCCACTGTGACCTAATCCCATCCCACGATCCCCACTTCTCCCCACGTCTCCCTCGTCCTCCCACACCGCCGCCGCCACACAACGCACACACAGGGGAGAGGAGCTCCTCGTCCCGATCCCCATGGCCGCCAGCGACCGCCTCGGGCCTCCTCGCGCGCGCCCTTTCGACCGTCGGCGGGCCAAGCTGACCCAACGGATCCCGACGCCCTGTTTCTCCGTGCCACGGCCGATGCCCGCCCGCAACCTCGACCTCCAGCCATGGCGCTCGCGCCTCCTCTTGCCGACCGACTTGGCGCGCGTCTTCCTCCGGCCTCCCGAGCCTCTCCCATCAACGATGTGAGCTGTCGTGCTTTTCCCCTCTGTCCCCCCTCGATCTGCTTCCTCTAGCCGCCGTGATCACCATGGCCGTCTCGCACTAGAAGTCGCCATGGTTGGCACCCTGCTCACCTCGCCTCTGGCGCCGCCCCCTCCCCTCAGCCACGCCGGCCCCGAGCGCGACGGCCGCATCCCGCCGCCGCCCGGCTGGGCCGCCTCCTACCTCCGCTCCCGCCTAACCGCTCAAGGCCGCCGCTTGGGCCTGCCCACACGGTGGCTGCACGCTGGCTGCCGCCGCTAGCAACCGCTGCTTGGCTGGGCCATTGTGGCCTCGCACCCCTCCGCTTTGGTGTTTGGCGCTCGTCGCCGACGCCTTCTCGTGCAAGAGCGCACACCGGAGAGGCTTGGCTGCGTGCATCGCCAATGGGGCCCGTCCCCCAAAAAAAAGAAAAGAAAAATATTTGGTAATAAAAATAGCTATTAAATAAATAAAATAATTAAATAAATTTAATTAGTTAACTTAGTAAATACTGTTTAATCAACCTAATCACCTTATTGAACTAACTAGTTCTGTTTAGGTAAATTGTGTCAATGACAATTGGGCCCCACCGTCAGTTTGACCGGTCAATGGTTAGGGTTGACCGCTGACGTCATGCTGACATCACGCTGACGCAATAAATGAATTTCCAATTAAACGAATTTATTAATTTCAGAATATTATTAAAACTTTGAAAAATGATATAAAATAATCCGTAACTCGGATGAAAAAACTTTGTACATGAAAGTTGCTTAGAACGACGAGACGAATCCGGTTACGCAACCCGTTCGTCCGCCACTCATCCCTAACATATCGAACACGCAACTTCCTCCCCTCCGGTTCATTTGTCCGAAAATGCGAAACACCGGGAATACTTTCCCGGATGTTTCCCCCCTTCACCGGTATCACCTCATACCGCGTTAGGGCACGCCTAGCATCACGCATTGCTTTGCCATGCATCATTATGCATCTGTTTGCATTGTATTCATTGTTTCTTCCCCCTCTTCTCTATGATAGACTAGGAGACCGACGCTTCGCGCCTCCCGTTCGACTACGGTGTTGATGACCCTCTCTCTTGCCGAGCAACCAGGCAAGCCCCCTTTGATCACGGATATCGCCTACTCTTGTCTATACTGCTTGCATTAGAGTAGTGTAGCATGTTACCGCTTTCGCTTAATCCTATCCGCTGCATAGCCTGTCCTTGCTACTCTCATTGTTACCTTTACCGCTATCCCACCGCTTAGTATAGGATGCTAGTGTTCCATCGGTGGCCCTACACTCTTGTCCGTCCGCCATGCTATACTCTCGGGCTGTGATCACTTGGGAGGTGATCACGGGCATATACTATATACTTTACATCGTTACATTACAGTGATACTGTTCGGAGATGGGGGTGAAAGGACGGTGGCTCCATCCCGGTAGAGGTGGGCCTGGGTTCCGACGGCCCGATCGTTACTTTAATGGCGAGAGCGACAGGGCAGGTTGAGACCACCTAGGAGAGAGGTGGGCTGGCCCTGGTCGGCGTTCATGGATACTTAACACGCTTAACGAGATCTTGGTGTTTGATCTGAGTCTGGCCATTTGGTCTATACGCACTAACCATCTACGTGGGAGTAGTTATGGGTATCCCGACGTCGTGGTATCATCCAAAGCACTTCGTGACGCCAGCGAGTGAGTGGCGCGCGCCGGATTGGAACGTAAGCCTGCTCTTGTATTAAGGGGGCTAGTTCCGCTTTCGGCCGCGTACGCAACGTGCAGGTGTGCTATGGGCGATGGGCCTAGACCCCTGTGCGCTTAGGTTTAGACCGGCGTGCTGGCCTCTCTGTTGTGCCTAGGTGGGGCTGCGACGTGTTGATGTTCCGCCGCCGGGCATGACCCAGGAAAGTGTGTCCGGCCAAATGGGATCAAACGTGTTGGGTTATGTGGTGCACCCTGCGGTTTTTAATCTATTGAATAGCCGTGATCTTGATAATGGATGACTTGGAGTTGTACCTTGACCTTATGACAACTAGAACCGGATACTTAATAAAACACACCCTTCCAAGTGCGGATACAACCCGGTGGTCGCTCTCTCTCGGGGTTACGAGGAGGGATCGCGGGTAGGATTATTGCTATGTGATGCTGCTTGGAGGACTTGATCGCTCTCTTCTACTTGTTGCAAGGCGGAGGCTGCGAGCGTAGTCTTGACGGATTAGATACCCCCTCTTATTACGGCATTCTGATTCTCATCCATCGATATGGCCCTTTACACATATATCCATGCATATGTAGTGTAGCTCCTTGCTTATGTAGTACTTTGGATGAGTACTCATGGTTGCCTTGTTCCCTTTCCCCCTATCTCTACTCGATTGCTGCGACTGCACGATGGAGCCTGTGGAGCGACGCCACCGTCGATGGCGACTACTACACCGGAGGTGCCTACTACTACGTGCAGCCCGGCGGCGACGACTGGAGTAGTTTAGGAGGATCCTGCAGGCAGGTTACTGCGCCTCTTCGATCTGTATCGGTTTGTGCTAGCCTTCATAAGGCAAACTTGTTTAACTTATGTCTCACTCAGATATTGTTGCTTCCGCTGACTCGTCTATGATCGAGCACTTGTATTCGAGCCCTCGAGGCCCCTGGCTTGTATTATGATGCTTGTATGACTTAATTTTTTTAGAGTTGTGTTGTGATATCTTCCCGTGAGTCCCTGATCTTGATCGTACACATTTGCGTGCATGATTAGTGTACGATTGAATCGGGGGCGTCACAAATTGGTATCAGAGCCGACTGCCTGTAGGAATCCCCCTTCCAACTCCTTGGCCGAAGTCGAGTCTAGACTTTACAAAACTTTTACTAACATGGCTGTGCGGCCCATGGGCCCACGTTGCCATTGGGTGGTATTAGGATCTTTTACTCCTTGCCTATACTCTAGGACTCTGAGCTCTCTTCTATTCGGGTTAAATGATTTTGCTAAAAACAAAACTAATTTTAGGTTCTCGATAATACTTTCTCCCGGAGAGCCCGTCACTTCAGATGATCGCCTGCTGCACTAGAAGATTCCGAAGTTACTCTACGATGTTCTCTCGAGTCTTTGTGCCATCGCATTTGCGATTTCCTTCCACCGTCAACCCCTATGAAAAACTTCTTACATGTGCCATTTATACAATCATTCCCCGTTGATCTTGTTATTACAAGATGTCCCGAAATACTCTTTGTTGTTCCGAAAATCCTTTAAGCTTACTGCCTTGCAGTTCTTTACCACATGAATATCCCTATTGAAAATTCCTCGCACTTATTGAGTATCTGTTCATCTCCAGTTGTTCGTATGCTTCATAAGATACTCTGAAATACTATCCGACCTTCTGAGCATCCTCTTCAAACTGTTGCTCGGCAAATACTTGTATGCTTACATTATGGATGCTCCCATATCACTAGCAATATTCACTAGTATCTTTTGACACCGTCATTTTGATCCTTTGATTCAGCATGTGTGCGAATGCACACAATCATCTATCAACCATTCTAAATTATCTTTCCGGCTCAGATGTCATTTTGAACATGAGCTGGTTCCCGACCAAACTAATTGTCGTCAATTTTGCCTCTGGTCTATCCAACTTATCCATCCTTGATCAGAGCTTCTGCTTCTGATCCTTTGTTTTGGAAATCATAATTCCTTTGTTAGCTAAGCATCTAATTATTCTAATGTTCTATAATATGATGCCCGTGCATTCTTTCTGGAGTACCGATACTCACATCAGTTCCGTCGCGGATCGCCCGATCCATTGTTGGATTTCATCCGACATCGTCCTTCATATTCAATCACTTTGGAAGTTCTTTCTCCATTGGTAAATCCTACCTCTCGATTGACCAACCATGCTCGCTTTCGAGCTGGTGGTATTTACTATTGAAGCTTGTGGTATATGTTTCCATGATACCCTGACGGGTTGAACCTATGCCTTCCTTTATATGTGTGAACTCGGAAGTTTTCACGAGTCATACTCATCGGTATTTCACCGGTAAAACTTTCAACACTAATGCCTTTATCAAAGCGAGAAGTGAATGGAAGGTTATACATTGAAGAAGTGGGAGTCGACCTTGAACTTTGTGTTCATGCCCATGGACACGATGTAGATCCTATCATGGAAACTTCTTGTAATAATAACTATTTTCTTGATAAATATCATCGGTATCGTGAATTGATCCTACGCAACCGTGGTTCCGACCATGTTTGTTCTCCTTGATTCTATTTCTCGGACAAGTTAGAGTACTTGTCTTCTGCGAGCATTACCCCATCCAACCTCTACTTTGATCTGTCGTTGAGTGTTACCCCGGTATCTCGAGATTATCATGGAACGCATAACATCTTATGAGTTCTTCATCAAGTGCTACCTTCCCATCGATTCCAATTTTTCACGGGCTCGAGTTATTAAACACTCAAAGACACCGATAACTGAATCGAGTCTGCACTACGGTTCAACAACTCTTGATAGCTTCTATAAGTACGAGTTTGTACCCGATCCGCCATTCCTAGCCTGTTTGGCTATATCATTGTCGTGATGATTCTAACTGTGCTACCTGGTCCTTATTCTCGGAGCACCAATTTGCGACGATAGCTAAGCTTACGTCGATTTTCCTCGTCATACCCTTTCAGCTTATAAACAAGCTTGAGTTCGAGTTTGTGTCGTAACTGTGGTTCCAATAACCTCTTGCTTCATCTTTCCTTTGACTTGATGTAAATGCTGATTGATTACATCTGCATGAAATCTCTCGACAATTGTGTCGTGATCATCATCAACCTTATGAGCTCTTCCAGAATTCAATTGAATTCATGATGGGTAATACCATCCTTTCCCCTCGATGATTCCTGTTCTCATCGACCACTTTATTGCCTTTCGTTCAACACAAACTTGTTCGTGTTTTGCGTAAACCTTGAGATCCTTACTATCCAACATTTGTTCTTCTTTAGCTTGGAGTATTACCTCTTTTATGACAAGAATGTCATGAGGATTACTCCACCTCTTAAGAATTCTTGGTATAGTGATACTTCTCACCATCACCATTCTTTCTTGGTCCCGTGTTAATTCCAACAAGTGAACGGTGTTGTTTGGATTCTTTCCTTCTAGCAACCCTATTTCTTTGAAGTTAATGGTCGAAAGTTCATTCTTAGGCTATTGATTATTGAATCACCATTCTGGCATTGGTCGTGCAACCCAACCCATATTTCGGGCGCACCTTTCAACCAATGTTTAATTGAGTATGTTTCCTCGAACATACATCATTATACCATTTGATCTGACAAATGTTATCTCCTTGTTCACATAATTGTGGAAATCCATCTTGTCGGAAATCTCGATGGATTATCGCCGAGCCCATCAGCCACCTCCTCCTCTCCTTGGGTTAATGATGAACTATTGTTTCAGGAACCCACTCCCATAGTTCATTTCCTGAGAATCTTGAAATGTCATGTCGTCTATTTGTGTTGCACCTTTTCTTCTCGGACATCCACGAGTCCGAGGTATCTTGACACCAATCGGATCTGAATCTCGGTCGATATGATGGTTGGGACAACTTTCAAGAGTTATGTTGTTGGCCTTTGATGACCTGGTAACAGGATGTCATGCCTAGCACCCCCCCCCCCCGGCTGGAGGACCTATCGTTATTATTTCTTTTGCAAGGATAACCATTCCTCCTGGAGGAAATTGTAGGACTTATTTTATAAGTTACTCCTGATGGATCATTGGTGTATCCAAAGTCTGGCCCTTGATTGAAACACCATATCATTGCTACCGAAGCATGTACGTGGTACTCCGTTCATCACCAAGAACATTTGAAGCACAATGCTAAATTCTCTTTACCAATTATCCAAACACCGTTGTATGGGTAATGTCATGAAAATTTTCTCCCCTTACCTAAAGGGTTTTCTACATTATATTCATCATGGATATCATGCTCGCTTGTCATTGGGAAGGATATACTCTGAAATATGTGTTTAAACACATTTTCCTTTCAATTATTCTATTTAATCGATAATGATACTATCCTTTCCATTGTTTTGTTTAACCTTTCCGAAGACCAGACTTAACCGAAAGGTGATAATTCCTGCTTAGGTAAGCACCTCGTTGTACCACTCTGTAAGTAAGACCTCATTACTATTGTTGATGACATTCGGTAACCATCGATGGGCGAGAACTTTGCCTATTGGTCCGCCTCGTTCAGCGAGCGGAAAATGGTTCTCTTCGTCCCTCGCCCTTGGTACCAACGTTGTTGCCTACATAATCGACATGGTACTCTCGACATGCCTTGCTATCATGACCGTGCAAGATGTCCTTTGCTCCTATTAAAAACACACCGGTGGGCCCATAACCCACAGTTCCACAGGATCGAAACCTGACCCTCCTGTACCCCCCCTTTTCCCAAAGTCAATACTCACGCTTGGCTTCGTGTGTAGTTCACGAGCCACCTTCCTAGTGATCTGTTCCGGTATCAGATACAATACTTAATGTTGATGCTTTGAACCCCTTTCACACTCTTTTTCAGGCATCGAACGATTGTCAATCCGCTTGGAACTCCTTGTTATACCTTCTTACTTTGCTCTCGATATATTCTTAAGTTTTAGTTCGAGAGTTACTTTCCGCCACCTTCCCTATTGTTATCTACCGCTAAGCAACCTTGTAGAGGCCCGTTCTTCGAAGTTACCCTTATAATTTTCGTAAATGCGATGGAGTTCTGAAGGAAGGACGACAACCTCATCATGATGTATTGATGCATAGGAATGAAGACATCAACGCTATGGATCTACCACTTCAAGAAGAGCAACCAAGACCGAGAAGATTCGTTAAAATTTCGTAACCAAATCCATTCCCCCTTACTCCCGCTCCAAAATCTCGGGACGAGATTTCTTGTAGTGGAGGAGAATTGTGACGCCTGGGTATTTAAGCTATAGTGAACCTCTGCTAATGATGCCACGTCACCTCGATTACTGTTACTAATCTTGCTTTAGTTCGAAACTGGTTCGAATTCAAATTCAAAATTAAGCAAACAATAAAAGTTTTCAAATATTAAAACTAAAATGTGCGGAGTGTGCCAAATAATGAATAGGTAATTATGGTGAAGAAACCACACTTTTATAAAATGTTTAAATACTCTAAAATGATTTAAACCGTAGCAAAAACAATTATATAAATGCCTTTGGTATTTTTTTAATTGTTAAACTATTTTAATTTGGGGTAAAACTTTTTATGACAATGGGTTATTATGGAACATTCTTTTAGGGGCTATTGTATATTTTACTGAAACTGAAATTAATGTGTAACTAAAAGAAAAACAGAAAAGAATGAATAAAGCAAAAGAGAAAACAACCAAAAAAAAAGGGGACGCAAGCCCCCCTCCTCCCTGGGCCATTTGGCCCAGCTGGCCTCCCACCAGGCCGGCCCATCTCCCCTCCTACAAACCCCCACTGTGACCTAACCCCATCCCACGATCCCCACTTCTCCCCACGTCTCCCTCGTCCTCCCACACCGCCGCCACACACACGCACACACAGGGAGAGGCTCCTCGTCCCGATCCCCATGGCCGCCCGGCGACCGCCTCGGGCCTCCTCGCGCGCCCTTCGACCGCCCGGCGGGCTGCTGACCGCGGATCCCGATGCCTGTTTCTCCGTGCCACGACCGATGCCCGCGCGGCAACCTCGACCTCCAGCCATGGCGCTCGCGCCTCCTCTTGCCGACCGACTTCGCGCCGCCGTCTTCCTCCGGCCTCCCCGAGCCTCTCCCCATCAACGATGTGAGCTGTCGTGCTTTTCCCCTCTGTCCTCCCTCGATCTGCTTCCTCTAGCCGCCGTGATCACCATGGCCGTCTCGCACTAGAAGTCGCCATGGTTGGCACCCTGCTCACCTCGCCTCTGGCGCCGCCTCCCTCACCACGCTGCCCCGAGCGCGACGGCGCATCCAGCTCGCCCGGCCTGCCGCGCCTCCTACCTCCGCTCCCGCCTAACCGTCTGCGCCACGCCACTTTGGGCCTGCCCACACGATGGCCAAGACGCTGCGCCGACACGACAACTGCTGGCTTGGTCGCGTGGCCAGCACCCTCACTTTTGGTCTTTGGCGCTCGTCGCCAGACGCCTTCTCTGTGCAGAGCGCACAACCAGAGAGGCTTGGCTGTGTGCCAGCAGCCAATGGGCCCGTCCCCAAAAAAAAAAAGAGAAAGAAAAATATTTGGTAATAAAAAATAGCTATTAAATAAATAAAATAATTAAATAAATTTAATTAGTTAACTTAGTAAATACTGTTTAATCAACCTAATCACCTTATTGAACTAACTAGTTCTGTTTAGGTAAATTGAGTCAATGACAATCGGGCCCCACCGTCAATTTGACCGGTCAATGGTCAGGGTTGACCGCTGATGTCATGCTGACATCACGCTGACGCAATAAATGAATTTCCAATTAAACGAATTTAGTAATTTCAGAATATTATTAAAACTTTGAAAAATGATATAAAATAATCCGTAACTCGGATGAAAAAACTTTGTACATGAAAGTTTCTTAGAACGACGAGACGAATCCGGTTACGCAACCCGTTCGTCCGCCACTCATCCCTAACATATCGAACACGCAACTTTCCCCCCTCCGGTTCATCTGTCCGAAAATGCGAAACACCGGGAATACTTTCCCGGATGTTTCCCCCCTTCACCGGTATCACCTCATACCGCGTTAGGGCACGCCTAGCATCACGCATTGCTTTGCCATGCATCGTTATGCATCTGTTTGCATTGTATTCATTGTTTCTTCCCCCTCGTCTCTCCAATAGACTACGAGACCGACGCTGCTGCCGCCCCGTTCGACTACGGTGTTGACAACCCTCTCTCTTGCCGAGCAACCAGGCAAGCCCCCTTTGATCACGGATATCGCCTACTCTTCTCTATCTGCTTGCATTAGAGTAGTGTAGCATATTCTTGCTTTCGATTAATCCTATCTTTCTGCATAGCTTTGTCCTTGCTACTCTCTGTTGTTACCTTTACCTGCTATCCCACCGCTTAGTATAGGATGCTAGTGTTCCATCGGTGGCCCTACACTCTTGTCCGTCGCCATGCTATACTCTTGGGCTGTGATCACTTGAGGAGGTGATCACGGGCATATACTATATACTTTACCTTTGTTACATTACAGCGTGATACTGTTCGGAGATGGGGCTGAAAGGACAGGTGGCTCCATCCCGGTGAGAGTGGGCCTGGGTTCCCGACGGCCCCGATCGTTACTTTAATGGCGGGCGGCAGGGCAGGTTGAGACCACCTCACGAGAGAGGTGGGCCTGGCCCTCGTCGGCGTTCATGGATACTTAACATGCTTAACGAGATCTTGGTGTTTGATCTGAGTCGGCCATTTGGTCTATCGCACTAACCATCTACGTGGGAGTAGTTATGGGTATCCCGCGTCGTGGTATCACCGAAACTTCGTGGCGCCAATGATCGAGTGGCGCTACCGGATTGGAACGTAAGCCTGCTCTTGTATTAAGGGGGCTAGTTCCGCTTTCGGCCGCGTACGCAACGTGCAGGTATGCTATGGGCGATGGGCCCAGACCCATGTGCGCTTAGGTTTAGACCGGCGTGCTGGCCTCTCTGTTGTGCCTAGGTGGGGCTGCGACGTGTTGATCTTCAGCGGCGGGCATGACCCAGGAAAGTGTGTCCGGCCAAATGGGCAAGCGTGTTGGGTTATGTGGTGCACCCTGCGGTGAAGTTTAATCTATTGAATAGCCGTGATCTTGATAACAGGATGACTTGGAGTTGTACCTTGACCTTATGACAACTAGAACCGGATACTTAATAAAACACACCCTTCCAAGTGCGGATACAACCCGGTGGTCGCTCTCTCTCGTGGTTACGAGGAGGGATCGCGGGTAGGATTATTGCTATGTGATGCTACTTGGAGGACTTGATCTGCTCTCTTCTACTTGTTGCAAGGCGGGGCTGCGAGCGTAGTCTTGACGGATTAGATACCCCCTCTTATTACGGCATTCTCGCAGCTTCAGTCCACCGATATGGCCCTTTACACATATATCCATGCATATGTAGTGTAGCTCCTTGCTTGCAGTACTTTGGATGAGTACTCACGGTTGCCTTGTTCCCCTTTCCCCCTATCTCTACTCGATTGCTGCGACGAGACGATGGAGCCGGGGCGACGCCACCGTCGATGGCGACTACTACTTGGAGGTGCCTACTACTACGTGCAGCCCGCGGCGACGACTGGAGTAGTTTAGGAGGATCCCGGGCAGGAGGCTGCGCCTCTTCGATCTGTATCCCAGTTTTTCTAGCCTTCTTAAGTCAAACTTGTTTAACTTATGTCTGTACTTAGATATTGTTGCTTCCGCTGACTCGTCTATGATCGAGCACTTGTATTCGAGCCCTCGAGGCCCCTGGCTTGTATTATGATGCTTGTATGACTTATTTTTTTTAGAGTTGTGTTGTGATATCTTCCCGTGAGTCCCTGATCTTGATCGTACACATTTGCGTGCATGATTAGTGTACGATTGAATCGAAGCGTCTGAAGTTGGTATCGAGCCATTGCTGTAGGAATCCTCCTTCCAACTCCTTGGCCGAAGTCGAGTCTAGACTTTACAAAACTTTTACTAACATGGCTGTGCGGCCCATGGGCCCACGTTGCCATTGGGTGGTATTAGGATCTTTTACTCCACGCCTATACTCTGGGACTCTGAGCTCTGTTCTATTCAGGTTAAATGATTTTGCTAAAAACAAAACTAATTTTAGGTTCTCGATAATACTTTCTCCGGAGAGCCCTCACTTGGATGATCTTTCTGCACTAGAAGATTCGAAGTTACTCTATGATGTTCTCTCGAGTCTTTGTGCCATCGCATTTGCGATTTCCTTCCACCGTCAACCCCTATGAAAAACTGCTTACACTTGCCATTTATACAATCATTCCCCGTTGATCTTGTTATTACAAGATGTCCCAAATACTCTTTGTTGTTCGAAAATCCTTTAAGCTTATCGCCTTGCAGTTCTTTACCACATGAATATCCCTATTGAAAAATCCTCGCACTTATTGAGTATCTGTTCATCTCCAGTTGTTCGTATGCTTCATAAGATACTCTGAAATACTATCCGACCTTCTGAGCATCCTCTTCAAACTGTTGCTCGGCAAATACTTGTATGCTTACATTATGGATGCTCCCATATCACTAGCAATATTCACTAGTATCTTTTGACACTGTCATTTTGATCCTTTGATTCAGCATGTGTGCGAATGCACACAATCATCTATCAACCCTTCTAAATTATCTTTCGGCTCGATGTCATTTTGAACATGAGCTGGTTCCCAACCAAACTAATTGTCGTCAATTTTGCCTCTGGTCTATCCAACTAATCCATCCTTGATCGAGCTTACGCTTCGATCCTTTGTTTTGGAAATCATAATTCCTTTGTTAGCTAAGCATCGAATTATTCAATGTTCTATAATATGATGCCGTGCATTCTTTACGAGTACCGATACTCACATCAGCTCTGTCGCGGATCGCCCGATCCATTGTTGGATTTCATCCGACATCGTCCTTCATATTCAATCACTTTGGAAGTTCTTTCTCCATTGGTAAATCCTACCCTCGATTGACCAACCATGCTATGCTTCGAGCTGGTGGTATTTACTATTGAAGCTTGTGGTATATGTTTCCATGATACCTGACGGGTTGAACCTATGCCTTCCTTTATATGTGTGAACTCGGAAGTTTTCACGAGTCATACTCATCGGTATTTCACGGGTAAAACTTTCAACACTAATGCCTTTATCAAAGCGAGAAGTGAATGGAAGGTTATACATTGAAGAAGTGGGAGTAGACCTTGAACTTTGTGTTCATGCCCATGGACACGATGTAGATCCTATCATGGAAACTTCTTGTAATAATAACTATTTTCTTGATAAATATCATCGGTATCGTGAATTGATCCTACGCAACCGTAGTTCCGACCATGTTTGTTCTCCTTGATTCTATTTCTCGGACAAGTTAGAGTACTTGTCTTCTGCGAGCACTACCCAATCCAACCTCTACTTTGATGCGTCGTTGAGTGTTACCCCGGTATCTCGAGATTATCATGGAACGCATAACATCTTATGAGTTCTTCATCAAGTGCTACCTTCCCACTGATTCTAATTTTTCACGGGCTCGAGTTATTAAACACTCAAAGACACCGATAAGCTGAACCAAGTCTGCACTACGGTTCAACAACTCTTGATAGCTTCTATAAGTACGAGTTTGTACCCGATCACGCCATTCCTAGCCTGTTTGGCTATATCATTGTCGTGATGATTCTAACTGTGCTACCTGGTCCTTATTCTCGGAGCACCAATTTGCGGCGATAGCTAAGCTTTCGTCGATTTTCCTCGTCATACCCTTTCACCTTAAACAACAAGCTTGAGTTCGAGTTTGTGTCGAATCGTGGTTCCAATAACCTCTTGCTTCATCTTTCCTTTGACTTGATGTAAATCGCTGATTGATTACATCTGCATGAAATCTCTCGACAATTGTGTCGTGATCATCATCAACCTTATGAGCTCTTCCAGGAATTCAATTGAATTCATGATGGGTAATACCATCCTTGTCCCTCGATGATTCCTGTTCTCATCGACCACTTTATTGCCTTTCGTTCAACACAAACTTGTTCGTGTTTTGCGTAAACCTTGAGATCCTTACTATCCAACATTTGTTCTTCTTTAGCTTGGAGTATTACCCTCTTTTATGACAAGAATGTCATGAGGATTACTCCACCTCTTAAGAATTCTTGGTATAGTGATACTTCTCACCATCACCATTCTTTCTTGGTCCCCGTGTTAATTCCAACAAGTGAACGGTGTTGTTTGGATTCTTTCCTTCTAGCAACCCTATTTCTTTGAAGTTAATGGTCGAAAGTTCATTCTTAGGCTATTGATTATTGAATCACCATTCTGGCATTGGTCGTGCAACCCAACCCATATTTCGGGCGCACCTTTCAACCAATGTTTAATTGAGTATGTTTCCTCGAACATACATCATTATACCATTTGATCTGACAAATGTTATCTCCTTGTTCACATAATTGTGGAAATCCATCTTGTCGGAAATCTCGATGGATTATCGCCGAGCCCATCAGCCACCTCCTCCTCTCCTTGGGTTAATGATGAACTATTGTTTCAGGAACCCACTCCCATAGTTCATTTCCTGAGAATCTTGAAATGTCATGTCGTCTATTTGTGTTGCACCTTTTCTTCTCGGACATCCTAAGTCTGAGGTATCTTGACACCAATCGGATCTGAATCTCGGTCAGATATGATGGTTGGGAAAACTTTCAAGAGTTATGTTGTTGGCCCTTTGATGACACAGTAACAGGATGTCATGCCTAGCACCCCGGTGGAGGACCTATCGTTATTATTTCTTTTGCAAGGATAACCATTCCTCCTGGAGGAAATTGTAGGACTTATTTTATAAGTTACTCTGATGGATCATTGGTGTATCCAAAGTCGGCCCTTGATTGAAACACCATATCATTGCTACGAAGCATGTACGTGGTACTCCGTTCATCACCAAGAACATTTGAAGCACAATGCTAAATTCTCTTTACCAATTATCCAAACACCGTTGTATGGGTAATGTCATGAAAATTTTCTCCCCTTACCTAAAGGGTTTTCTACATTATATTCTGTCATGGATATCATGCTCTGCTTGTCATTGGGAAGGATATACTCCTGAAATATGTGTTTAAACACATTTTCCTTTCAATTATTTTGTTTAATCTGATAATGATACTATCCTCTTTCCATTGTTTTGTTTAACCTTTCCAGTAACCAGACTTAACCGAGCAGTGATAATTCCCTGCTTAGGTAAGCACCTCGTTGTACCACTCTGTAAGTAAGACCCTGTTACTATTCTTGATGACATTCCGTAACCATCGATGGGCGAGAACTTTGCCTATTGGTCCGCCTCGTTCAGCGAAAGCAGGAAAATGGTTCTCTTCGTCCCTCGCCCTTGGTACCAGCGTTGTTGCCGACATAAGCGACATGGTACTCTCGACATGCCTTGCTATCATGACCGTGCAAGATGTCACTTGCTCCTATTAAAAAACACACAGGTGGGCCCATAACCCAAAGTTCCACAGATCGAAACTGACCCTCCTGTACCCCCCCTTTTCCCAAAGTCAATACTCACGCTTGGCTTCGTGTGGAGTTCACGAGCCACCTTCCTAGTGATCTGTTCCGGTATCAGATGCAATACTTAATCTTGATGCTTTGAACCCCTTTCACACTCTTTTTCAGGCATCGAACGATTGTCAATCCGCTTGGAACTCCTTGTTATACCTTCTTACTTTGCTCTCGATATATTCTTAAGTTTTAGTTAGAGAGTTACTTTCCGCCACCTTCCTATTGTTATCTACCGGCTAAGCAACCTTGTAGAGGCCCGTTATTCGAAGTTACCCTTATAATTTTCGTAGTAATGCGATGGAGTTCTGAAGGAAGGGCGACAACCTCATCATGATGTATTGATGCATAGGAATGAAGACATCAACGCTATGGATCTACCACTTCAAGAAGAGCAACCAAGACCGAGAAGATTCGTTAAAATTTCGTAACCAAATCCATTCCCCTTACTCCCGCTCCTAAATCTCGGGACGAGATTTCTTGTAGTGGAGGAGAATTGTGACGCCCGGGTATTTAAGCTACAGTGAACCTCTGCTAATGATGCCACGTCACCTCGATTACTGTTACTAATCTTGCGTTAGTTCGAAACTGGTTCGAATTCAAATTCAAAATTAAGCAAACAATAAAAGTTTTCAAATATTAAAACTAAAATGTGCGAGTGTGCCAAATAATGCATAGGTAATTATGGTGAAGAAACCACACTTTTATAAAATGTTTAAATACTCTAAAATGATTTAAACAGTAGCAAAAACAATTATATAAATGCCTTTGGTATTTTTTAATTGTTAAACTATTTTAATTAGGGTAAAACTTTTTATGACAATGGGTTATTATGGAACATTATTTTAGGGGCTATTGTATATTTTCTTGAACTGAAACTAATGTGTAACTAAAAGAAAAACAAAAAAGAATGAATAAAGCAAAGAAAACAACCAAAAAAAAGGGGCATAAGCCCCCTCCTCCTGAGCCATTTGGCCCGGTGGCCTCCACAGGCCGGCCCATCTCCCTCCTACAAACCCCCACTGTGACCTAATCCCATCCCACGATCCCCACATCTCCCCACGTCTCCCTCGTCCTCCCACACCGCCGCCACACAACGCACACACAGGGAGAGGCTCCTCGTCCCGATCCCCATGGCCGCCAATGACCGCCTCGGGCCTCCTCGCGCGCACCCCTTCCGACCGCCAGTAGTGCTGCTGACCGCGGATCCCGGCGCCTGTTTCTCCGTGCCACGGCCGATGCCGCGCCGCAACCTCGACCTCCAGCCATGGCGCTCGCGCCTCCTCTTGCTAACCGACTTCGCGCCGCCGTCTTCCTCCGGCCCCCCCGAGCCTCTCCCCATCAACGATGTGAGCTGTCGTGCTTTTCCCCTCTGTCCCCCCTCGATCTGCTTCCTCTAGCCGCCGTGATCACCATGGCCGTCTCGCACTAGAAGTCGCCATGGTTGGCACCCTGCTCACCTCGCCTCTGGTGCCGCGCCCTCCCCTCAGCCACGCCGGCCCCAAGCGTGACGGCCGCATCCAGCTCGCCCGACCTGGCCGCGCCTCCTACCTCCCGCTCCTCGCCTAACCGTCTGCGCCGCCGCGCCCTTGGGCCTGCCCACACGGTGGCAGACCTTGCGCCGCCGCCACGACAACCGCTGCCGGCCCGGTCGCCGTGGGTTCTGCACCTCCTTTTGGTCTGGTGGCGCTCGTCGCCCGACGCTTTCTCTGTGCAAGAGCGCCTGACCAGAGCCTTGGCTGTGTGCCACTTGCCAATGGGGCCGTCCCCCAAAAAAGAAAGAAAATATTTGGTAATAAAAATAGCTATTAAAAAATAAAATAATTAAATAAATTTAATTAGTTAACTTAGTAAATCTTGTTTAATCAACCTAATCACCTTATTGAACTAACTAGTTACTGTTTAGGTAAATTGAGTCAATGACAATCGGGCCCCATCGTCGGTTTGACGGTCAATGGTCGAGGTTGACCGCTGATGTCATCTTGACATCACTGTGACGCAATAAATGAATTTCCAATTAAGCAATTTAGTAATTTCAGAATATTATTAAAACTTTGAAAAATGATATAAAATAATCCGTAACTTCGGATGAAAAACTTTGTACATGAAAGTTTCTTAGAGCGAAGAGACGAATCGATTCACGCAACCCATTCGTCCGCCACTCATCCCTAACATATCGAACGCTCAACTTTCCCCCCTCCGGTTCATCTGTCCGAAAATGCGAAACACCGGGAATACTTTCCCGGATGTTTCCCCCCTTCACCGGTATCACCTCATACCGCGTTAGGGCACGCCTAGCATCACGCATTGCTTTGCCATGCATCGTTATGCATCTGTTTGCATTGTATTCATTGTTTCTTCCCCCTCTTCTCTCCGATAGACTACGAGACCGACGCTGCTGCCGCCCCGTTCGACTACGGTGTTGACGACCCTCTTTCTTGCGAGCAACCAGGCAAGCCCCCTTTGATCACGGATATCGCCTACTCTTCTCTATCTGCTTGCATTAGAGTAGTGTAGCATGTTCTTGCTTTCGATTAATCCTATCTTCGCTGCATAGCTTTGTCCTTGCTACTCTTTTTGTTACCTTTACCTGCTATCCCACCGCTTAGTATAGGATGCTAGTGTTCCATCGGTGGCCCTACACTCTTGTCCGTCTGCCATGCTATACTCTTGGCTGTGATCACTTGAGGAGGTGATCACGGGCATATACTATATACTTTACACTTGTTACATTACATGTGATCTTGTTAGGAGATGGGGCTGAAAGGACGGTGGCTCCATCCCGGTGAGGTGGGCCTGGGTTCCCACGGCCCCGATCGTTACTTTGTGGCAGAGCGGCAGGCAGGTTGAGACCACCTAGGAGAGGTGGGCTGGCCTGGTCGGCGTTCGCGGATACTTAACACGCTTAACGAGATCTTGGTGTTTGATCCGAGTCGGCCATTTGGTCTATCGCACTAACCATCTACGTGGGAGTAGTTATGGGTATCCCGGCGTCGTGGTATCAGCCGAAGCACTTCGTGACGCCAGTGACTGAGTGGCGCGCGCCGGATTGGAACGTAAGCCTGCTCTTGTATTAAGGGGGCTAGTTCCGCTTTCGGCCGATGTCACATAACGTCTTGGTGTGCTATGGGCGATGGGCCCAGACCCCTGTGCGCTTAGGTTTAGACCGGCGTGCTGGCCTCTCTGTTGTGCCTAGGTGGGGCTGCGACGTGTTGATGTTCCGCCGCCGGGCATGACCCAGGAAAGTGTGTCCGGCCAAATGGGATCAAGCGTGTTGGGTTATGTGGTGCACCCCTGCAGGGAAGTTTAATCTATTCGAATAGCCGTGATCTTCGGTAACAATACGACTTGGAGTTGTACCTTGACCTTATGAAAACTAGAACCGGATACTTAATGAAACACACCCTTCCAAGTGCCTGATACAACCCGGTGGTCGCTCTCTCTCAGGGTTATGAGGAGGGGATCGCCGGGTAGGATTATTGCTATGTGATGCTACTTGGAGGACTTCAGTCTGCTCTCTTCTACATGTTGCAAGACGGAGGCTGCCATAAGCGTAGTCTTCGACAGGATTAGATACCCCCCCTCTTATTCTGGCATTCTGTAGTTCAGTCCACTGATATGGCCCTTTACACATATATCCATGCATATGTAGTGTAGCTCCTTGCTTGCGAGTACTTTGGATGAGTACTCACGGTTGCCTTGTTCCCCTTTTCCCCTATCTCTACTCGATTCTTTGTGACCAGACGATGGAGCCCAGGAGCAGACGCCACTTTGTCGATGGCGACTACTACACTAGAGGTGCCTACTACTACGTGCAGCCAGACGCGGCGACACTGGAGTAGTTTAGGAGGATCCCGAGCGGGAGGCCTGCGCCTCTTCGATCTGTATCCCAGTTTGTGCTAGCCTTCTTAAGGCAAACTTGTTTAACTTATGTCTGTACTCAGATATTGTTGCTTCCGCTGTCTCGTCTATGATCGAGCACTTGTATTCGAGCCCTCGAGGCCCCTGACTTGTATTATGATGCTTGTATGACTTATTTTTTTTTAGAGTTGTGTTGTGATATCTTCCCGTGAGTCCCTGATCTTGATCGTACACATTTGCGTGCATGATTAGTGTACGATTGAATCGGGGGCGTCACAATTATTGTGATGACATGTATGCTATAAAGAATAAAGATAACCATGAAACTTGTCATCATGATTTTAATTTTCAATTGGATTATGCTTCACATGATAGTTATTTTATTGAGTTTGCTCCCACTACTATTGATGATAATACATTTGCTTATGTGGAGAGTAGTAAAATTTCTATGCAAGTAGATCATGAAAATAATGCTTTATGTGCTGGTTATATGGTTGAATTCATTCACGATGCTACTGAAAATTATTATGAAAGAGGATCATATGCTTCTACATATTGCAATAATATCAAGTTTCCTCTCTATGTGTTGAAAATCTTGAAGATTTGCTTGTTTTACCTTCCTATGCTTGTTGTTTCATGTTCCCATAAGTTGTTTGCTCACAAAATCCCTATGCATAGGAAGTGGGTTAGACTTAAATGTGCTAGTAATTTTCTTCATGATGCTCTCTTTATGTTTCAATTCTTATCTTTTATGTGAGCATCATTGAAATCATCATGCCTAGCTAGGGGCGTTAAACGATAGTGCTTGTTGGGAGGCAACCCAATTTTATTATTGTTCCTTGCTTTTTGTTCTTGTTTAGTAATAAATAATTCATCTAGCCTTTGTTTGGATGTTTTTTTATGTTTTAGTTAGTGTTTGTGCCAAGTAGAACCAATAGGATCTTCTTGGGTGATAGTTGTTTGATCTTGCTGAAAAAGACAGAAACTTTGCGCTCACGAAAATAATTGTTAAAATTCATGAGAACGTGATAAAATACCAATTATTTTTGCAGTAGATCAATTTGAAAATTATCCAGGTTGTCCTAGTTTTTCAGAATTTTTGGAGTTCTAGAAGTATTCGAACAAATCAGATTTCTACAGGTTGTTCTGTTTTTGACAGATTCTGTTTTCTATGTGTTGTTTGCTTATTTTGATGAATCTATGAGTAGTATCGGAGGGTATGAACCATAGAGATGTTGGAATACAGTAGATATTACACCAATACAAATAAAGAATGAGTTCACAACAGTATCTAAGTGGTGGTTTTATTTTCTTATACTAACGGAGTTTACGAGTTTTCTGTTGAATTTTGTGTTGTGAAGTTTTCAAGTTTTGGGTAAAGATTCGATGGACTATGGAATAAGGATTGGCAAGAGCCTAAGCTTGGGGGTGCCCAAGGCACCCCAAGGTAATATTCAAGGACAACCAAGAGCCTAAGCTTGGGGATGCCACGGATGGCATCCCCTCTTTCGTCATCGTTCATCCGTAAATTTACTTGGAGCTATATTTTTATTCACCACATGATATGTGTTTTGCTTGGAGCGTCATTTTATTTTCTTTTGTTTTGCTTGCTGTTTGAATAAAATAACAACATAAGAAATTCTTAAATGTTAGAGAGTCTTCACATGGTTGCATAATTATTCAACTACTCATTGATCTTCACTTATATCTTTCGGAGTAGTTTGTCGTTTGGTCTAGTGCTTCACTTATATATTTTAGAGCACGATGGTGGTTTTATTTTGAAGAAATAGATGATCTCTCATGCTTCACTTATATTATTTTGAGAGTCTTTCTAGAATAGCATGGTAATTTGATTTGGTTATGAAACTAGTCCTAATATGACGGGCATCCAAGATGGGTATAATAAAAACTTTCATATAGAGTGCATTGAATACTATGAGAAGTTTGATACTTGATAATTGCTTTGAGATATAAAGATGGTGATATTAGAGTCATGCTAGTTGAGTAATTGTGAATTTGAGAAATACTTGTGTTGAAGTTTGCAAGTCCCGTAGCATGCACGTATGGTAACCGTTGTGTGACAAATTTGAAGCATGAGGTGTTTCTTTGATTGTCCTCCTTATGAGTGGCGGCCGGGGACGAGCGATGGTCTTTTCCTACCAATCTATCCCCCTAGGAGCATGCGCGTAGTGCTTGGTTTTGATGACTTGTAGATTTTTGCAATAAGTATGTGAGTTCTTTATGACTAATGTTGAGTCCATGGATTATACCCACTCTCACCCTTCCATCATTGCTAGCCTCTTCGGTACCGTGCATTGCCCTTTCTCACCTCGAGAGTTGGTGCAAACTTAGCCGGTGCATCCAAACCATGTGATATGATACACTCTATCACACATAAGCCTCCTTATATCTTCCTCAAAACAGCCACCATACCTACCTATTATGGCATTTCCATAGCCATTCCGAGATATATTGCCATGCAACTTTCCACCATTCCGTTTATTATGACACGCTTCATCTTTATCATATTACCTTGCATGATCATGTAGTTGACATTGTATTTGTGGCAAGGCCACCATGCATAATTTTTCATACATGTCACTCTTGTTTCATTTCCCATCCCGGTACACCGCCGGAGGCATCATATAGAGTCATACTTTGTTCTAGTATCGAGTTGTAATCCTTGAGTTGTAAATAAATAGAAGTGTGATGATCATCATTATCAGAGCATTGTCCCGAAGAAAAAAAAGAAAAAAAGGGGAGGGCCAAATATAATAAAAAAGAAAGGCCAAATAAAAAAAGAAAAAAGAGAAAGGCCAAATAAAATGAAGGGGCCAGAAGGGACAATGCTATTATCCTTTTTTCACACTTGTGCTTCGAAGTAGCACCATGATCTTCATGATAGAGAGTTTCTTATATTATCACTTTCATATACTAGTAGGAATTTTTCATTATAGAACTTGGCTTGTATATTCCAACAATGGGCTCCCTCAAATGCCCTAGGTCTTCTGAGCAAGCAAGTTGGATGCACACCCACTTAGTTTCTTTTGTTAAGCTTTCATACATTTATAGCTCTAGTGCATCCGTTGTATGGCAATCCCTACTCCTCGCATTGACATCAATTGATGGGCATCTCCATAGCCCGTTGATTAGCCGCGTCAATGTGAGACTTTCTCCTTTTTGTCTTCTCCACACAACCCCCATCATTATATTCTAATCCACCCATAGTGCTATGTCCATGGCTCACGCTCATGTATTGCGTGAAAGTTGAAAAAAGTTTGAGAATACTAAAGTATGAAACAATTTCTTGGCTTGTCATCGGGGTTGTGCATGATGAGAGCATTTTTGTGTGACGAAAATGAAGCATAGCCAAACTATATGATCTTTTAGGGATAAGCTTTCTTTGGCCATGTTATTTTGAGAAGACATAATTGTTTAGCTCGTATGCTTGAAGTATTATTATTTCTATGTCAATATTAAACTTTTGTCTTGAATCTTATGGGTCTGAATATTCTTGCCACAATAAATAAGATTACATTGAAAATTATGTTAGGTAGCATTCCACATCAAAAATTCTGTTTGTCTCATTTACCTACTCGAGGACGAGCAGGAATTAAGCTTGGGGATGTTGATACGTCTCCAACGTATCTATAAATTTTGATTGTTCCATGCTATTATATTATCCATCTAGGATGTTTTATATGCATTTATATGCTATTTTATATGATTTTTGGGACTAACCTATTAACCTAGAGCCCAGTGCCAGTTTCTGTTTTTTCCTTGTTTTGAGTTTGACAAAAAGGAATACCAAGCGGAGTCAATTGACGTGCCAATTTTTGATGATTTTTATGGTCCAAAAGAAGCCCCAGTAAAAAGTTGGGCGGAGAGAGTCCCGAGCCGTCCATGAGGGTGGAGCGCGCCCTACCCCTTGGGCGCCCCCTATCTCGTGGACGGCTCGGAGATCCCCCTAACGTGAGACCTACGCCAAAAATTCCTATAAATACAGAAACCCCCAGAAAATAACCTAGATCGGGAGTCCCGCCGCCGCAAGCCTCCGTAGCCACCAAAAACAATTGGGACCCTGTTCCGGCACCCTGCCGGAGGGGGGATCCCTCACCGGTGGCCATCTTCATCATCCCGACGCTCTCCATGACGAGGAGGGAGTAGTTCACCCTCGGGGCTGAGGGTATGTACCAGTAGCTATGTGTTTGATCTCTCTCTCTCTCTCTCATGTTCTTGATTCGGCACGATCTTGATGTATCGCGAGCTTTGCTATTATAGTTGGATCTTATGATGTTTCTCCCCCTCTACTCTCTTGTAATGGATTGAGTTTTCCATTTGAAGTTATCTTATCGGATTGAGTCTTTAATGATTTGAGAACACTTGATGTATGTCTTGCGTGGGATACCCGTGGTGACAATGGGGTATTCTATTGATTCACTTGATGTATGTTTTGGTGATCAACTTGCGGGTTCCGTGACCTTGGGAATCTATGCATAGGGGTTGGCACACGTTTTCGTCTTGACTCTCCGGTAGAAACTTTGGGGCACTCTTTGAGGTTCTATGTGTTGGTTGAATAGATGAATCTGTGATTGTGTGATGCATATTGTATAATCATACCCACTGATACTTGAGGTGACATTGGAGTATCTAGGTGACATTAGGGTTTTGGTTGATTTGTGCCTTAAGGTGTTATTCTAGTACGAACTCTATGATAGATCGAACGGAAAGAATAACTTCGTGTTATTTTACTACGGACTCTTGAATAGATCTATCAAAAAGGATAACTTTGAGGTGGTTTCGTACCCTACCATAATCTCTTCGTTTGTTCTCCGCTATTAGTGTCTTTGGAGTGACTCTTTGTTACATGTTGAGGGATAGTTATATGATCCAATTATGTTATTATTGTTGAGAGAACTTGCACTAGTGAAAGTATGAACCCTAGGCCTTGTTTCCTAGCATTGCAATACCGTTTCACTTTTATCGCTTGCTACCTTGCTATTTTTATATTTTCATATTACAAAAACCTATATCTACCATCCATATTGCACTTGTATCACCATCTCTTGGCCGAACTAGTGCACCTATACAATTTACCATTGTATTGGGTGTGTTGGGGACCCAAGAGACTCTTTGTTATTTGGTTGCAGGGTTGTTTGAGAGAGACCATCTTCATCCTACGCCTCCCACGGGTTGTTTGAGAGAGACCATCTTCATCCTACGCCTCCCACGGATTGATAAACCTTAGGTCATCCACTTGAGGGAAATTTGCTACTGTCCTACAAACCTCTGCACTTGGAGGCCCAACAATATCTACAAGAAGAAGGTTGTGTAGTAGACATCAAGATCCCACATATTTGGAGAATGTTCAATCTTATGATGTTTTTGATAAAAGTGGGATTGAAGATGTCAAAACTTTACATAGCAATGAACCCACTATTTTGGATTTCAAGGATTTTAATTATGATAATTGTTCTTTAATAGATTGTATTTCCTTGTTGCAATCCGTGTTAAATTCTCCTCACTCTTATAGTCAGAATAAAGCTTTTACCAAACATATCTTTCATGCTCTAATGCAATCCTATGAAGAAAAGCTGGAATTGGAAGTTTCTATCCCTAGAAAACTTTATGATGAGTGGGAACCTACTATTAAAATTAAGATTAAAGATCATGAATGCTATGCTTTATGTGATTTAGGTGCTAGTGTTTCCATGATTCGAAAAACTTTGTGTGATGTGTTAGGTTTCCATGAATTTGATGATTGTTCTTTAAATTTGCATCTTGCGGATTCCACCATTAAGAAACCTATGGGAAGGATTAATCATGTTCTTATTGTTGCAAATAGGAATTATGTGCCCGTATGTCGGGGGAAATGACACCTATGGGATCACTGGGATCCCTTCTATGGTTGGCGGGCGCGGGGTTGTGCAAAGAGCGGGTCTGACAAGAAGCACACAGATCGTTTACCTAGGTTCGGGCCGCGAGGATGCGTGAAACCCTAGTCCTGCTTTGGTGTATGTATTTGAGTGTTCTTGCGTTCTTGAGCTAGCTACGGGGTGTAACTTGCCCAAAAGATCCGAATCCTTCTCCTGGTCGCCTCGGGCCTCCTTTTATAGACAAAAGGGGTTGCCACAGTAGCACACAGGAGGTGGAAAGGTGTACAGTGGATGAGTCTATCCTCTGGCACCGTCGGACAAACGCATTTAATGCGTTGCCGACGTGCCCCTCTCACTTTATTGGGGACGGCAAAGAAGCATGTCCCAGCTGTCGCCGCCTCGCCTGGCAGCAACGCGCGTCCGGGCTGACGAGGCATTGTGGAGCCATGTTGGCTGGCTGCTGGGCTGGCACGATGGTGGAGCCTTCATGAAGTCCTGCATGACACCACGCAGGTGCTTGCTGAGTCGGTCGTGGGGGCCGCTCGTCGGCACGCAGGTGCCTACCCAGCTGGTCGAGCTGGCAGCTGCATGGGGACGGCGGTGGAGTCATGGCAGACGCAGGCCTTGCTGCTACCACGTAAGTGTCTCCAGCAAGGGCCTTGCGGGGGTCCCGACAAGGGTCTTGCCGCGGCATTGTGGTCTTCCCCGACAAGCGTCTTGCCGGGGGTCTCGTGGATTTCCTCGGCTAGGATCACGCTGAGGATCGCCGTCTTCTGGTCCTCATCTGGCCTCGTATGTTTATTATCTTGACGAAGATCTGCATGCCACCACAGAAGCGCCTCCTGAGCTTTGGTTCCAATGTGGATGGTTGGTGGTGTTGGAACCCGCGGGCTCAAGGGTGGCTTGCTTTGCTGGCGTCGGTCAAGTTGCCTCGGCAAGGGTCTTGTCGAGGGAGTCCACCTCGCCCTCTTGCTCTTCGTGCCTCTTGGTATTGGTGTTGCTCTGATCGCTTCGGCTCCCCTTCCCTGCCCTGCTTACCATGGCCGTGGGTGCGGCTCCGACTATCCGTGCACAATTAAAGGGGTTAAAAGGAGATCCCCTACTTTTGTACACCGACAGGAGCCCCCGGGCCCGGGCCACACATAAGCGCGACACGTTGTTGGGCCAGGCCCAGAACGGTGCGCGGGCAGGCGGGGCGGATTTTTGTACCGCGGTAACTTTTCGCTCGCTTGCGCTTCCCCATGACCCGCGTTGAATGCGCGTCGTGGAGGGTCATGCGTGACGTGGGGGGCATGCGTGGGGCGGTTCCTGCACGCATGCATCACATCACAGTAAATGGGGAAGAGGCGTCCTGCGCCTTCCCCATAAAAAGGAATAACCGCAGGCGCGCTGCTCATTTACCCTCTGTGCTCTCTCCAATCTCGGAACCTCCGTGCCCTTCTTCCTCCCTCTCAAGCTCTCGCCTCTGCTCGCCGCCACTGCGTCTTCGTCGTCCTTCATCCTTCGCCTCTGGCAGCTGCCATGGCACCCAAAACCAGCAGAAGCAAGGGAGTGGCCAAGGATGCCGGGGCGAACGAGCCGCCAGAGAGCGAGTTGGCAGTGCGGCGGACGCAGTCCGCCTACTTCCCCACGGCGGTCGACGCGGTCCACCTTCGGGACTACTTCAAGCATCTATGGGGTGCAAGGCGGAGACGATGGGGCACTGCCACGCTGCGTCATCCCTGCTGCCTTCGCCGAGGCTGGCCCGAATCGGTACCCGTTATTCGTCGACTACTTTTCTTGCGGCCTCTGCCCCCCTTCTCTGATTTCTTCAATGATATCATGCACACCTACGGCTTTCACCTTCTGGATTTTACCCCAAATGTCGTGGCGTGCATGGATCTTTTTGCGCATCTCTGCGAGGGCTTCGCCGGGGTGCATCCCAACAAGGCGCTCTTCCGCCACTACTTCTTCCCTTGGATCCAGAAGGGGGCGCCATTTCCGGTTGTGTCGCCTGGATCCCAAGGTCCAAGGGGACATACCCGGAGGGCGCCCAGAAGGAGAGGTGGGAGGAGTGGCAGGGCCGGTGGTGCTGGATTGAGGAGGAGGATCCACAGGAATTCTGCCAGGTTCGCCAGGCGCCGCCGGTTCGCAGAAATAGCTGGAGCAATGTCGATGCCAACGACGCGAAGCTCACGGTCGCCACCACCAGGATTCTTCGCCTCACCGAGGCCGGGCTCACCCTTGAGATGATCGTGGCGGATTTCATCAGTCGCCGAATTGCTCCGTTGCATAATAAGGGGAGGCCGGCCTGGCTCTTCACGAACGCGGCCGACATCATGAGGCTTCGCCCCGGCTTGGACCACAACCTCACGGTGATGGGGCACGCCCACTTTTGCCAGCGGGTCTTCCAGCTCGACCTGAACCGCGACAGCAAGGTCGAGCGGTCTGGCAAGGCGCCAAAACCGGCAAGGTCGCCAAGGGGCCCTTGTTTGGGTTGCCGGCGGGGTGGTCCCGCTAAGCAATAACTCGTGCCGAAACGAGATCATTGCCATGATGTCGGAGTTCAACGCGCACGGCCTCGTCCCAAATTGGGCTGAGCCGCCGGAGGATCAAGTGTAGGAGTTCTTTGATACCTTGGAGGAGAAATACGTCCGTGACGAGCCGCTGCTCGTCTAGGACACCACCCAGGCGGAGCTGGACTACATCGCCGCCAGGGCGGCGGAGGCGGAGCTCGCCAAGGAGGCCGGCAGCGCCGGTGGCGTGGAAGACGAGTCCGCGGCGGCCGAAGAGGAGAGGGAGCTCGCCCAATGGGCGGAGTCCGCTGGGGAGGCCAGCAGCGCCGGCACCAAGGCCCCTCTTGTTGAAGATCTGGTTGATGAGTCATCGGAGGAGGAGGTGGAGACTGTCGACCCTCCGACCATGGGGAGGGGGCGAGTCCTGCGGCGGGCCAGCTCTGGCGAGCCAGTTCGGCCTGGCAGGGCCATGCGGCCGCAGCAAACCCAGGAGGCGTCCGTGCACCAGGCGAGGGTCGCGGCAGCGAGGAAGGTGGTGAAGGCCGCAGTGGCGAAGAAGAAGGAAACTGCCTCTTCTTCGCCCAAGCGTCCTCGGACTCCATCTGCTTCCCCTCCTCCCGCGGATGATGACGTGGAGGTTGTCTTCGATTTTGGGTCCCTCAGCCCAAGGAGGAAGAGGAAGGCAGCAGAAGAGGAGGTGGAGGATGAGTAGGTATCTTGTTCCTTTTTTTCATCTCCGTATCCTCAGACTGTGCCACTTATCTTGATTTGTTTTCATCTTTGCAGGGACACGGAGACGCTGGCCCAAAGAGTGAAGAGGGCCCGGGCCTCGACGGGCGGCCAGCCCCCGGCGGGCACTTCGGGTACGCCGCTCGTGGTGGTTAGCAGCACCTGGCGCAGCCCCCAGCGTAAGTTTACCACCCGCTCCCCCTCAACGGGTGCCGGGGTACGATCCCTTGGTGCTGACCTTGCCCTGGTTGCAGGAGGAGGATGGCAGCAGGAGGAGCCACTGGGGGCCACCCCCAACACGCCGCCCCCATCAACTACGCCACCCCGAGGGGCGTCCCCAGTAAGGGCGCCAAGCATCCAGGCCATGCGCACGGAGGAGGAGGAGGAGAACCCAGGCACTGGTGGCTCCATCCCGGCGCCAGATGTTGGCGAGGAAGGGGCTACTTCTTCCCGGCCCGACACAGGTAAGTGATTCGCCTTTTGTCCCTGCTCCTTCTTTTCTTCTTCTTCTTTTGGATCTTGGTCTTGGCTTCGCCTCATCCCCTTTTCGATATCCAGATCCTCCCTCGGTGAACCGGGAGGACATAGACACCGTCATCGAGGATGTCACCAAGGACGCCGCGGCGGAGGCCGAGAAGATCGCCGCCGAGGAGGCCGCCAAGGATGCTGCTGAGGACGCCGCCAAGGAGACTGCCGGGGAGCCTGGCAAGGCTGCCGCCGAGGAGGCCGGCAAGGCCGCTGCCGACGAGGAGGTGGTTGACGACCAACCTTCCTCCTCCGCTGCCTCTGGCTCGGGCAGGTACTTGAGGGTGAGCAACGACATGTTCGTCCACCTCCGAGGGACGGTGAGCACCGGGGCGCCGGTCGAGGGGGAGGTGTTTGATGACGAAGTGCTCGCCGCCGCCGGGCTTGAGGTCGTTGATGAGCCGAGCGCCGGTGGCGGCGGTTCCCAGGAAGAGCGGTTCCTCTAGGCCATGAGCGCCAACTCCAGAAGCTCCAGGCGCTTCACCGCGCCCGCCTAGACAAGGTCAAGTCTAGGATGGCGGTGGTAGACAAGGCGGAGGCGGACCTTGAGGAGCGCATCGCCGAGGTGCAGGCTTGGTTCTGCCAGGCCCACAAGGACTTGAAGGCCGCCCAGGACGCGCTGGTTGAGCGCAACCTAGCGCTCGTCATGAAGCAGGCCGACATCGAGAAGGCCCAGGAACTGGCGAAGCAGGAGGCCGCCTAGGCCGAGGCCGCTCGGCACCAGCAGCAGGCCGCGCTAAACTCCTAGGAGGAGGACCTTGCCGCGCGCGAGGAGACGCTCGCCGCAACACTCCACGGCAATGACGAGGAGGTGGAGAAGCTTGTCGTGCAGCGGACCCAGGAGCTAGAGCAGAAGCACAAGGAGGCACTCAATGCCCAGGCTCTAGTTCATGCCGACAAGGCGAAGGAGCTGGAGGTGGAGCAGGACGGGTTGAAGGACCGGGTCCTGAAGCTGTCCAAGGAGAAGGACACGCTCAACGGCGCCCTGGTTGAGGCGCAAGGCGCGGTCTTCGGCAAGGCTGGGCAGCTTTCCGAGGCCAACAACTCCATCAAAGACCTCAAGCTGAAGCTGGAGGGCCTCGAGGGAGCGCTGTCGGAGGCCAAGGCCCGAGAGGAGACCCTGACCAAGGATCTGGAGGCCGAGAAGCAGCTGCGGAGGAACGACGCCGCCACCCACAAGGAGCACGTGGAGGGCGAAAACCGTTTTCTCAAACACCTCGCCACTGTTGCCGACAGGGCCACCACGCAGCTGGCCACCATGGGGATGTCGGATGTGCGGTACACCCTGGAGCCGAACTTGAGCCCCAACTGCAGCCTGACCCTATTCTTCAAGAGGGTTGTTGGTGCCCTGGAGTGGCTCCACTCCAACCGAGCGGCCTCTCTGGCCGATGAGGCCCGGAGGCTTTGCCAGGGTGCCATGACCAAGGTCCTCACCAAGATGGCGTACTGGAATCCCGACCTCGACTTCGACGCCGCGCTGGATAGCTTGCCGGAGGATGCGGACCTCGCGGCGCTCAAGGAGCATATCAAGCCCATCATCAACCGCATCGGTGGAATTCAGAGGATAGAGGGCCAGCGTCGGGATTAGGCACCCCGTCTCTCACTGCCGCTGTAGGTTCATGACCAAGACAGTTTTTATCTTTAGTTAGAACCGCAACAACAATTGAGGTAATATAACTCTGCAGTACTTTTGATATGATGCATGTTATCTTCCTGTTCGATCTTCCTTTGTATGTTCACCCTACGTTAATCAGGTAGGCTCGCCGGTGCATAAACCCAGGCCGCGACACCTTCAGGACGGATCCCCAATGGCCTACTGGGTGTGCTTGCTACCAGGCGAACCACCTTACCGCTCTCAACGCGGCCGCTCGAACTGTCGAGCTTGACTCGAGTCAGAATCGAGAGCGTTGCCAATTGCGGAAGGCTACCCTGCCGTTCTCGACGCGGCCGCTTGAGCTGTTGAGCGGACTCGAAACAGAACAAGGGTGTGTGCCAATTGTGGAAGGGCCCCTTTGCGTGCAGGTTTTCCATACATAGGGCAGGACCTTCGAGGACAATAACCTTATATATAAAAAGAAATTGCTCAAAGTTTCACACAACTTAGCTTTTCTGTCGTTGCACGGGCGTGCACCGCACCCGCAGGCGACGCCGCCCGTTTGGTCGCCTTCTTCCTTGGAGTGACGATCACCATGAAGCCGCTGCTCCAAGCAGACCAGATTTCCACAACTGCGCCCCCTACCTGGCGCACCAAAGATGTCGGGGGAAACGACACCTATGGGATCTCTGGGATCCCTTCTACGGTTGGCGGGTGCGGGGTTGTGCAAAGAGCGGGTCTGACAGGAAGCACACAGATTGTTTACCCAGGTTCTGGCCGCGAGGATGCGTGAAACCCTAGTCCTGCTTTGGTGTATGTATTTGAGTGTTCTTGCGTTCTTGAGGTAGCTACGGGGTGTTACTTGCCCAAAAGATCCGAATCCTTCTCTTGGTCACCTCGGGCCTCCTTTTATAGACAAAAGGGGTTGCCACAGTAGCACACAGGAGGCGGAAAGGTGTACAGTGGATGAGTCTATCCTCTAGCACCGTCGGACAAATGCATTTAATGCGCTGCCGACGTGCCCCTCTCACTTTATTGGGGACGACAAAGAAGCACGTCTCAGCTGTCGCCGCCTCGCCTGGCAGCGACGCGCGTCCGGGCTGACGAGGCGTTGTGGAGCCACGTTGGCTGGCTGCTGGGCTGGCGCGGTGGTGGAGTCTTCATGAAGGTCTGCATGCCACCACGCAGGTGCTTGCTGAGTCGGTCGTGGGGGCCGCTCGTGGCCACGCAAGTGCCTGCCCAGCTGGTCGAGCTGGCAGCTGCATGGGGACGGCGGTGGATTCATGGCAGACGCGGGCCTTGCTGCTACCCCGTAAGTGTCTCCGGCAAGGGCCTTGTCGGGGTCCCGACAAGGGTCTTGCCGCGGCATTGTGGTCTTCCCTGGCAAGCGTCTTGCCGGGGGTATCGTGGATTTCCTCGGCTAGGATCCCGCCGAGGATCGCTGTCTTCTGGTCCTCATCTGGTCTCGTATGTTTATGATCTTGACGAAGATCTGCATGCCACCACAGAAGCGCCTCCCGAGCTTTGGTTCCAATGTGGATGGTTGGTGGTGTTGGAACCCACGGGCTCAAGGTGGCTTGCTCTGCTAGCGTCGGGCAAGTTGCCCTGGTAAGGCTCTTGCCGGGGCTGCGGATTCTGCCCCGGCAAGGGTCTTGTTGAGGGAGTCCACCTCGCCCTCTTGCTCTTCGTGCCTCTTGGTCTGGGCATTGCTCCGATCGCTTCGTGCTTCGGCTCCCCTTCCCCGCCCTGCTTACTGTGGCCATGGGCGCGGCTCCGACTATTCGTGCACAAGTAAAGGGGTCAAAAGGAGAGCCCCTACTTTTGTACACCGACACCGTAGATTTCATTGTTCTTGATATAGATTGCAATCCTACATGTCCTATTATTCTTGGTAGACCTTTCCTTAGAATGATTGGTGCAATTATTGATATGAAAGAAGGAAATATTAGATTCCAATTCCCACTAAGGAAAGGTATGGAACACTTTCCTAGCAAGAAAATTAAATTACCTTATGAATCTATTATGAGAGCCACTTATGGATTGCATTTATGCCTAGCTAGGGGCGTTAAACGATAGTGCTTGTTGGGGGCAACCCAATTTTATTTTGTTTATTGCTTTTTGTTTCTGTTTAGTAATAAATAATTCATCTAGCTTCTGTTTAGATGTGCTTTTATGTTTTAATTAGTGTTTGTGCCAAGTAGAACCAATAGGATCTTCTTGGGTGATAGTTGTTTGATCTTGCTGAAAAAGACAGAAACTTTTCGCTCACGAAAATAATTGTTAAAGTTCACCAGAACGTGATAAATTGCTAATTATTTTGGCAGTAGATCAATACAAATTATCCAGGTTGTCCTAGTTTTTCAGAATTTTTGGAGTCCAGAACTATTCGAACAGATCTGATTGCTACAGACTGTTCTGTTTTTGACAGATTCTGTTTTTCGTATGTTGTTTGCTTATTTTGATGAATCTATGGCTAGTATCGGGGGGTATGAACCATAGAGAAGTTGGAATACAATAGGTTTAGCACCAATATAAATAAAGAATGAGTTCATTACAGTACATTAAAGTGGTGATTTGTTTTCTTATACTAACGGAGCTCATGAGATTTTCTGTTGAGTTTTGTGTTGTGAAGTTTTCAAGTTTTGGGTAAAGATTTGATGAATTTTGGAACAAGGAGTCGCAAGAGCCTAAGCTTGGGGATACCCAAGGAACCCCAAGGTAAAATTCAATGACAACCAAAAGCCTAAACTTGGGGATGCCCCAAAAAGGCATCCCCTCTTTCGTCTTCGTCTATCGATAACTTTACTTGAGGCTATATTTTTATTCACCACATGATATGTGTTTTGCTTGGAGCGTCGTGAATGATTTGAGTCTTTGTTTGTTAGTTCACCACAATCATCCTTGCTGTACACACCTTTTGGAGAGACATATACGAATCGGAATTTATTAGAATACTCTATGTGCTTCACTTATATCTTTTGAGCTAGATAATTTTGCTCTAGTGCTTCACTTATATCTTTGAGAGCACGGTGGTGGTTTTATTTTATAGAAATTATTGATATCTCATGCTTCACTTATATTATTTTGAGATTCCTTTAGAACAACATGGTAATTTTATTTGGCTATAAAATTAGTCCTAATATGATAGGCATCCAAAGATGGGTATAATAAAAACTTTCATAAAAAGTGCATTGAATACTATGACAAGTTTGATACTTGATGATTGTTTTGAGATATGAAGATGGTAATATTAGAGTCGTGCTAGTTTAGTAGTTGTGAATTTGAGAAATACTTGTGTTGAAGTTTGCAAGTCCCGTAGCATGCACCTATGGTAACCGTCGTGTGACAAATTTGAAACATGAGGTGTTCTTTGATTGTCATCCTTATGAGTGGCGGTTAGGGACGAGCGATGGTCTTTTCCTACCAATCTATCCCCCTAGGAGCATGCGCGTAATTCTTGGTTTTTGATGACTTGTAGATTTTTGCAATAAGTATGTGAGTTCTTTATGACTAATGTTGAGTCCATGGATTATGCGCACTCTCACCTTTCCATCATTGCTAGCCTCTTGATGCACTGCATTGCCCTTTCTCACCTTGAAAGTTGGTGCAAACTTCGCCGGTGCATCCAACCCCCATGATATGATATGCTCTATCACACATAAACCTCCTTATATCTTCCTCAAAACAGCCACCATACCTACCTATTATGGCATTTCCATAGCCATTCCGAGATACATCGCCATGCAACTTTCCACCGTTTCATTTATTATGACACGCTTCATCATTGTCATATTGCTTTGCATGATCATGTAGTTGACATCGTATTTGTGGCAAAGCCACCATGCATAATTTATCATACATGCCAGTCTTGATTCATTGCTCATCCCGGTACACTGCCGGAGGCACTCATATAGAGTCATATTTTGTTCTAGTATCGAGTTGTTATCATTGAGTTGTAAATAAATAGAAGTGTGATGATCATCATTAATAGAGCATTGTCCCAAATAAAAAAATAAAAAAAGAGTAAGGCCAAATAAAAAAAAGGCCCAAAAAAGAGAAAAGAAATAAAGGGACAATGCTACTATCCTTTTTTCCACACTTGTGCTTCAAAGTAGCACCATGATCTTTATGATAGAGAGTCTCTTATTTTGTCACTTTCATATACTAGTGGGAATTTTTCATTATTGAACTTGGCTTGTATATTCCAACAATGGGCTTCCTAAAATGCCCTAGGTTTTCGTGAGCAAGCAAGTTGGATGCACACCCACTTAGTTTCATTTGTTGAGCTTTCATACATTTATAGCTCTAGTGCATCCGTTGCATGGCAATCCCTACTCCTTGCATTGACATCAATTGATGGGCATCTCCCTAGCCCGTTGATTAGCCGCGTCAATGTGAGACTTTCTCCTTTTTTGTCTTCTCCACACAACCCCCATCATTATACTCTATTCCACCCATAGTGCTATGTCCATGGCTCACGCTCATGTATTGCGTGAAAGTTGAAAAAAGTTTGAGATTACTAAAGTATGAAACAGTTGCTTGGCTTATCATCGGGGTTGTGCATGATGAGAGCATTCTTGTGTGATGAAAATGAAGCATAGCCAAACTATATGATTTTGTAGGGATAATCTTTCTTTGGCCATGTTATTTTGAGAAGACATAATTGCTTAGTTAGTATGCTTGAAGTATTATTATTTTTATGTCAATATTAAACTTTTGTCTTGAATCTTTCAGATCTGAACATTCATGCCAAACTAAAGAGAATTACTTAGAAAATTTACATTAGATAGCATTCCACATCAAAAATTCTGTTTTTATCATTTACCTACTCGAGGACGAGCAAGAATTAAGCTTGGGGATGCTTGATACGTCTCCAACGTATCTATAATTTTTTATTGTTCCATGCTATTATATTATCTGTTTTGGATGTTTAATGGGCTTTATTATGCACTTTTATATTATTTTTGGTACTAACCTATTAACCGAAGGCCCAGTGCAAATTGCTGTTTTTTTGCCTATTTGATGTTTGCGAAAAAGGAATATCAAACGGAGTCCAAATGGAATGAAACCTTCGCGAGGATCGTTTTTGGAACAAACGCAATCCAGGAGACTTGGAGTGGACGTCAAGGAAGCAACAAGGAAGCCACGAGGTAGGAGGGCGCGCCCCCACCCTCGTGGGCCCCTAGTTGCTCCACCGACCTACTTCTTTTGCCTATATACACTCATATACCCTAAAAACATCTGAGTTCACCACGAAACACTATTTCCACCGCCACAACCTTCTGTACCCGTGAGATCCCATCTTGGGGCCTTTTTCGGTGCTCCGCCAGAGGGGGAATCGATCATGGAGGGCTTCTACATCAACACCATAGCCTCTCCGATGATATGTGAGTAGTTTACCACGGACCTTTGGGTCCATAGTTATTAGCTAGAAGGCTTCTTTTCTCTCTTTTTATCTCAATACAAAGTTCTCCTTGATTCTCTTGGATATCTATTCGATGTAATTCTTTTTGCGGTGTGTTTGTCGAGATCCGATGAATTGTGGGTTTATGATCAAGATTATCTATGAACAATATTTGATTCTTCTCTGAATTCTTTTATGCATGATTTAATATCTTTGCATGTCTCTTCGAATTATCAGTTTGGTTTGGCCTACTAGATTGATCTTTCTTGCAATGGGAGAAGTGCTTAGCTTTGGGTTCAATCTTGCGGTGTCCTTTCCCAGTGACAGCAGGGGCAGCAAGGCACGCATTGTATTGTTGCCATCAAGGATAAAAAGATGGGGTTTATATCATATTGCTTGAGTTTATCCCGCTACATCACGTCATCTTGCATAATGCGTTACTATCTTCTTATGAACTTAATACTCTAGATGCATGCCGGATAGCGGTCGATGTGTGGAGTAATAGTAGTAGATGCAGAATCGTTTCGGTCTACTTGTCACGGACGTGATGCCTATATACATGATCATGCCTAGATATTCTCATAACTATGCGCTTTTCTATCAATTGCTCGACAGTAATTTGTTCACCCACCGTAAATTATGCTATCTTGAGAGAAGCCATAGTGAAACCTATGGCCCCCGGGTCTATCTTCCATCATATTAATCTCCCGTTAATTAGTTATTTCTGTCACCGTTTATTTTGCAGTCTTTAGTTTCCAATCTATATCATAAAAATACCAAAAAAATTATCTTATTATCTCTATCAGATCTCACTTTTGCAAGTGGCCGTGAAGGGATTGACAACCCCTTTATCGTGTTTGTTGCAAGGTTCTTATTTGTTTGTGCAGGTACGACGGACTTGCATGTAGTCTCCTACTGGATTGATACCTTGGTTCTCAAAAACTGAGGGAAATACTTACGCTCCTTTGCTGCATCACCCTTTCCTCTTCAAGGGAAAACCAACGCATGCTCAAGAGGTAGCAGACTACATCAACCACGTTAAACTAACGCTTTCGCTTTTGGTCTACGACGGTACGTGGACACACTCTCCCCCTCTCGTTGCTATGCATCTCCTAGATAGATCTTGCGTGAGCATAGTAAATATTTTGATATTGCATGCTACGTTTCCCAACAGTCGTTTCTTAAAGTCTGGGGTTGAGACAGTTATGTCAAAAGGCGTCAGCCTGATAAGATCGAACCCAAATCGGAGAAGTGCGTCTTCATATGATACCCTAAGGAAATCATTGGGTACACCTTCTACCACAAATCCGAAGGCAAGATATTTGTTGCCAAGAACGGGAACTTTCTACAGAAGGAGTTTCTCTCGAAAGAAGTGAGTGGGAGGAAAGTAGAACTTGATGAGGTAATTCTACCTTCTCTCAAATTGGAAGGTAGCTCATCACAGAAAACCGTTCCCATGATGCCTACACCAACTAGAGAGGAAGCTAATGATAATAATCATGAAACTTCAGATCAAGTTACTTCTGAACCTCGTAGGTCAACCAGAGCACGATCCACACCAGAGTGGTACGGTAATCCTGTTCTGGAAGTCATGTTAGTAGACCATGACGAACCTACAAACTATGAAGAAGCTATGATGAGCCCAGATTCCGATAAATGGCTTGAGGCCATGAAATCTGAGATAGGATCCATGTATGAGAACAAAGTGTCGACTTTGGTGGTTTTGCCCGATGATCGGCGAGCCATAGAGAATAAATGGATCTTCAAGAAGAAGACTGACGTTAATGGTAATATTACTGTCTACAAAGCTCGATTTGTCGCAAAAGGTTTTCGACAAGTTCAAGGAGTTGATTACGATAAGACTTTCTCACCCGTAGCAATGCTTAAGTCTGTCCGAATCATGTTAGCAATTGCCGCATTTTATGGTTATGAAATCTGGCAAATGGACGTCAAAACTGCATTCCTTAATGGATTTCTTAAAGACGAGCTGTATATGATGCAACCAAAAGGTTTTGTCGATCCTAAAGGTGCTAACAAAGAGTTCTAGCTCCAGCGATCCATCTATGGACTGGTGCTAGCATCTCGGAGTTGGAATATACACTTTGATAAGGTGATCAAAGCATATGGTTTTATACAGACTTATGGTGAAGTATGTATTTACAAGAAAGTGAGTGGGAGCTCTGTAGTATTTCCTATATTATATGTGGATGACATATTATTGATTGGAAATGATATAGAATTTCTGGATAGCATTAAAGGATACTTGAATAAAGAATTTTTCAATGAAAGACCTCGGTGAAGCTACTTATATATTGGGCATCAAGATCTATAGAGATAGATGGAGACGCTTAATAGGACTTTCAAAAAGCACATACCTTGACAAGATTTTGAAGAAGTTCAAAATGGATCAGTCAAAGAAAGGGTTCTTGCCTGTGTTGCAAGGTGTGAAGTTGAGTAAGACTCAAAGCCCGACCACGGTAGAAGATAGAGAGAGAATGAAAGTCATTCCCTATCCCTCAGCCATAGGTTCTATAAAGTATGCCATGCTGTATACCATACATATTGTGTACCTTGCCATGAGTTTTGGCAATGTGGTACAATAGTGATCCAGGAGTAGATCACTGGACAACGGTCAAAACTATCCTTAGTTACCTAAGAGGACTAAGGAAATATTTCTCGGTTATGGAGGTGATAAAGAGTTCGTCGTAATGAGTTACATCGATGCAAGCTTTGACATTGATTCAGATGACTCTGAGTCTCAATCTGGATACATATTGATAGTGGGAGCAATTAGCTAGAGTAGCTCCGTGCGGAACATTGTAGACATAGAAATTTGCAAAATACATACAGATCTGATTGTGGCAGACCCATTGACTAAACCTCTCTCACAAGCAAAACATGATCACACCATAGTACTCTTTGGGTGTTAATCACATGGAGATGTGAACTAGATTACTGACTCTAGTAAACCCTTCGGATGTTGGGCACATGGCGATGTGAACTATGGGTGTTAATCACATGGTGATGTGAACTATTGGTGTTAATAACATGGCGATCTGAACTAGATTATTGACTCTAGTGCAAGTGGGAGACTGAAGGAAATATGCCCTAGAGATAATAATAAAGTTGTTATTTAATATTTCCTTATTCATGGTAAATTATTATTATTCATGCTAGAATTGTATTGATCGGAAACCCAAATACATGTGTGAATACATATACAAACATTGTGTCCCTAGTGACACTACAAAAAAACACACTTCCGTGATGATACGTGTTTGCCACAGTAGGTCACGTTTTCTGTCATGCATGTACATCCATGACAAATTTATGACAGAATCAAGATAGTCATACCTGTGCTGTCATAGAAGTGTTCCATGACATTGCCAAAATTATCATCACGGAAGTGTCCACTTCCATGACGATAAATCGCGCGTCACAGAAGTGCTTTCGTAAAGGGTGACCGACATGTGGCATCCTCCGTAACAGAACACTGTTAAGCTATCGGGTCCGGTTTTGGATCCGATAACCCATTAACAGCCCCGACCAATGGGGATTTTCCACGTGTAAAATCATCATTGGCTGGAGGAAACACGTGTCGGCTCACCGTTGGGACAGATGTCATCCCCTCATTGGACCCGAAGCGCCTATGATACGTCAACACGTGGTACGGCCCAACAGAGGCCCATTCCTGTGAAAAGGCCGGCCCGTTTGACTTGGTCAAAAGGTGGCGGGCCTGCCCATGACAAGCCTGTTAATGGCATGTTCGCATATAGCCCATTTATAGCCCGCTAACCCAGGGCCCGTTTACGGCCTATCCGAATTAGGCCCAGTAGCGACATCTGGGCCGTCCAATATAATTCCAGCCCATTTTAACTTCCGGCCCATGTATGGCCCATGACGTCTTTCGGCCCATGTGAGGCCCTTTGTAACTCTCGGCCCATTAACGGCCCGTGGTAAAACTGGCCCGTAATGAATAGTTTATGACTTTATACCCATTAATGGCACGTGGTGAAACTGGCCCGTAATGAAAGTGTATCACTTTATATCCATTAACGACCCGTTATTTCATTGGGCCGTTTCCAGCCCATGTTATCTTTCGTCCTTCTCAGGGCCCATTTTTTCTTGGGCTCATTTCCAGCATTCGTTTACTTACGGCCCATTACTGTCATTTTCTGCTTGTGGGCCAAATTCAGCCCGTGGTTACAGTCGGCCCGTTTGTGGCCCGTTAATACGTTGGGCCGTTTTCATAGTGTCATCAAATAAGGCCGATTAACGACGGCCCGTTATGGTCGGCCCATGAACGTACGATTTCAACTCTAGCCCATTTACGACCATAATGTGGTCTATTATTGGCCCATGGTTGGCCAACCGATCATACGGCCCGTAGAAGGCCCATTGATGATACGGCCCATAGAAGTCCCATCGTGTCTACGGCCCATATAAGGCCCATTGTTTCTATGCCCCGTAGAAGGCCCATTGTTTCTACAGCCCGTAGGAGGCCCATGTTAACTACAATAAATATGTAGCCCATGGTTATTGTGGCCTAGTTTTAAAAAATAGGTTATTGCGGCCACTAGCAAACCGCGGAAAAAGAACTGCACTGACTACAAGAAAAAAAATAAACAAGACAATAAGGAAATAAATAAGCAAGCAACTTACGCTAGGCTATCACGACTATTACACATATTACATCCACTGGGCATCACAGTTCGCCACCAGTGCAAATGTAGGGAATAAAGCAGCATATAAACGCCACAACAAAACAAGTCCAGAACTGAAACCACTTCAAAAGAGCTCAAGAAACAATATCACAGGTACCCATAATGTTTGGCAAGATGCTTAGCAAGCTTATTAACTTTCTCTTGTTTGGCGCTTAAATCCTCCAAAGGCACTTGTCATTGCACCGAAAGTTTGCATCTAAATTCTGCAGGACTTCCTCGGTCCTTGACTTCTGTCGCATAACATCTCGATCGATGTCTTTCAACTTGAAGTTGAGACTCAAGAAGCCAAACTGATTCAGCAGCGAGTTCAAGAGTCGGTGCCAGCATAGTAACCGATAACTCGAACACCGCATCAAGACAGGACTTTGGGGTTGTCTCAGTGTATTCAATATAGTTTTCATCAGCTTCCTTGGAGACCAATAGGTATGTCTCACTACCTTGAACCTTATATGCATTACTTACTTTACCATTGCATAACGGGGTACTCTTCTCCAATATTTTATCCGCGTTCTAAAAGAGAAACAAACAAACACATCATAGGTTTACAATGTAGTATATGAAACTCATTTTATAAACCAGTTCAGTAGTAAGGTGGATAGGATAACAACATGAAACAAACATATATCTATGTAGTATGGTCACTGTATGGTCTATATCATTCTAGTTTATGTTGCCAAATCAAGATAGATATAGTTCGAATCATATCTATTTAAGACAAAGAAGCATAGGTAGAATATAAATGTGGGAAACTACACATCAATAACAACACTTGTAATGTGCATGGCATGAGAACATAACTGTTTATTCAATTGTAACTGAAATCAACATAGAGAAAGTTACAACAGCAAACACGTTAAAGAAACAGGTTTAAAACATACCTGTTGCGCCATTGGAGTTTCAATTGCATCCTTCAAATTTGAAATTAGTTGGTATGAGTAAATACAGTGATGCAAGAGCGAAGTAGTATGAACCATAGATACGGAACCTGACCTGAGAACAATTCTTCTTCTGCTTTAAGCATTGACTTGGGGTTCGGAGTGGTGGTCCTCGTGCTTTGGGCACTGCAGTTGCCTTACTAATTGCTCGTGTTTGGGTGCTCTGTGGTGGAGACGGTGTTGTGTCAATGGGAACTGGGTTACTATCTGCTGGGGTTGGGGTTAGAAGGGGTGTAGCTGGTTCTCTGTCCAACTGGGTAGGGGTACAATTTGCGCGAGTCTGGGTTATGTGTGGTGGGGCTGGTTCTTGGGCAAGTACAACCGTGGTTCTATCTCCATCGACAGGTAGCGCGATCTTTTCTGAAGACCGTGTTTTTACTCCCACAGATACTGCCATCACCCACTCCAATTGAAATGGCTGATAAACAAGAAAAGTAATTGAATGTACAAACATTGAAAGATAGACAGGTGCAATGGATAGTAGGGAAGAAAACAGGGCATGAAATAATTCACATTTATGTTGTCTAACCAAACAGAATAGCGGGACATAATTTCACATATATGATGGCTAATTAAACAGGATAGCATGACACAATTTGACATGTATGATGGCTAACTAAACATGATAGAATGACATACTTCAAAATATTGTGACTATGTAAACAGGATGACATGATATAACTATACGATGTGTCTATTAAAGTGGTTGGCATGCCATAAATCACAAACATGCCGTCGATGGAAACATGATGGCATGATATAATTCACGGATAGAATAACATAATTCAAAATATGATGACTATGTAAACAGGATGAGATGATATAACTATATTATGTCTTTAGAAAATGGGTTGGCATGCCATAATTCAGATACATGCTGTCTATGTAAACATCATGGCATGATATAATTCAAATATATGATTTATATACTAAGGAAGTGAGCAGAGGGCAATCACATATATGATGTTTCAACTAAGGAGATGGCATTCAATATCGTGTATATGATGTAAAAACTAAGCATTGCAATACAACATATGCATGATGTGAGTAATATAACCCTGCCAAGTTTGAGCATACACCTCAGGGGGATAATAGGACAGGTCATCTGCCTCTGAATCCTCCTCTGGAGAGCAAGATATCTGCTTCAGCAGGTAGCATTGTCTGCTCTGAAGACCTTGTTTTCACTCCAGATTTCTCCATCACCAATTCAAATGGCTGATGCACAGGAAGAGCAATTGAATATACAAACATTATCGACAAAAGCAATGAGAAATACAAAAAAGGATGACATGATATAATTCACATATATGACGCTTGGCTAAACATCATGTCATTGCATAATTCACATTAATGCCTTGCAACAAGATAGCATTGCATAATTCACATATATAATGTCTTGCAACAAGATGGAATTGCATAATTCACATATATGGTAATTAGACACTAAACAGGTGGCATTCAGACAAAGCATGTCTAAGCTAAGCAAATGACATAGCAATGTAAGATACCATACGCATGATATGAGCAACATAACCCTGCCAAGTTAAAGCATGCACCTCGGGGGGGGGGGGGATAGGACTGGTCATCTGGCTCTGAATCCTCCTCTGAGGAGCTATCTGTAACCAGCAAGACATGCGCTTCGTCAGATAGCATTGTCTGCTCTGGAGACCTTGTTTCCACTCCAGATTTTTCCATGACCGTGCCGAATGGCTGATGCACAGGAAGAGTAATTGAATGTACTAAAATTGTTGACAAATTTAACACGTAATAAAAAAGATGTCATGATATAATTCACATATAAGATGACTGGCTAACTAGGGTGGCATTGCAAAATATATGATGCCTGGCTAAACAAGATGGCATTGCATGATTCACATATACGATAAAGAAACTAAATAGATGGCATTGACACAAAGCCTGTCTAAACTAAGCAGATGACATCTTTGATGTATACAGTAAGCAATGCAAGGCACCATATGCATGATATTACCAACATCAGCATGCCAAGTTAGAGTGAAGACCTCATGGGGTAAATAGGGTGGTCTTACATACGAATCCCCTCGAACAGTTATCTTCCTCTTGATTACGATCTGAAATGGGTGGAGGGGGGGCTGCCATTGTGCCCACCATGGAGCGACGTCTGCATGAAATTTTATTGCCACGCAAGGCTCGTCTCTTTTGCTCTACATGTTCAGTTCCATTGTCTACAATAACTGACATGCATAGGAATAAAACATAGTGAGATTATGTAAGAAGTGCATGCACAAATCCAGAGTGATGGTAGCAAACTGTTGATAGACCCAAAACCAATGATAGTAGGCAGATAATAGCTTTAGTTACAAAATACAGATAATGGCTCCTTTAATGTTTGTTTGAACCCAACATGAAACTCATAGTAGACACCCGAGATTAACCAGATAGTAGACAGATATTACTGATTGCTACCCCAATATGTACCCCCACAACCATTTAAAAACTCAAGTTTCAGCATAAGTTTGGACTTGACTCGGAGTCTAATAGGTGAACACTACGATAAAGTAGTGATACGTCTCCAACGTATCTATAATTTTTGATTGCTCCATGCTATATTATCTACTATTTTGGGCAATATTGGGCTTTATTATCCACTTTTATATTATTTTTGGGACTAAACTATTAACCGGAGGCCCAGCCAGATTTGTTTGTTTTATGCCTATTTCAAAGATTTCAAGAAAAGGAATATCAAGCGGAGTCAAAATGGAGCGAAATCAACTGGAGAAGTTATTTTTGGAAGGAAAGCCACGGATAGACTTGGACTCTACGTCAGAAGATACGTGAGCTAGCCACGAGGGTGGGGCGCACCCACCCCCTAGGGCGTGCCCCTTGCCTCGTGGGGCCCCGGCTCCACCGACGTGCCCTGCACCCATATATACCTCGTGTCGTAAAACTTCCGAAGAGAAGATAGATCGGGGTTCCGCCCGCAAGCCTGTGTAGCCACCAAAACCTCTCGGGAGCCTGTTAGGCACCTGAGGGGAACCATCACCGGTGGCCATCTTCATCATCCGGCGCTCTCCATGACGAGGAGGAGTAGTTCACCCTCGGGGCTGAGGTATGTACCAGTAGCTATGTGTTTGATCTCTCTCTCGTGTTCTCTCTCGTGTTCCCTCTATGGCACGATCTTGATGTATCCCGAGCTTTGCTATTGTAGTTGGATCTTATGATGTTTCTCCCCCTCTACTCTCTTGATGAATTGAGTTTCCCCTTTGAAGTTATCTTATCGGATTGAGTCTTTTATGAGAACACTTGATGTATGTCTTGCCGTGCTTATCTGTGGTGACAATGGGATTTCACGTGCCTCTTGATGTATGTTTTGGTGACCAACTTGTGGGTTCCACCCATGAACCTATGCATAGGGGTTGGCACACGTTCTTGACTCTCCGGTTGAAACTTTGGGGCACTCTTTGAAGTACTTTGTGTTGGTTGGATGAATCTGAGATTGTGTGATGCATATCGTATAATCATGCCCACGGATACTTGAGGTGACAATGGAGTATCTAGGTGACATTAGGGTTTTGGTTGATTTGTGTCTTAAGGTGTTATTCTAGTACGAACTCTTTAATAGATTGATCCAAAAGAATAGCTTTGAGGTGGTTTCGTACCCTACCATAATCTCTTTGTTTGTTCTCCGCTATTAGTGACTTTGGAGTGACTCTTTGTTGCATGTTGAGGGATTGTTATATGATCTGTCTATGTTATTATTGTTGAGAGAACTTGCACTAGTGAAAGTATGAACCCTAGGCCTTGTTTCCTATCATTGCAATACCGTTTGTGCTCACTTTTACCACTTGTTACCTTGCTGTTTTTATATTTTCAGATTACAAATACCTTTATCTACCATCCATATTGCACTTGTATCACCATCTCTTCGCCGAACTAGTGCGCCTATACAATTTACCATTGTATTGGGTGTGTTGGGGACACAAGAGACTCTTTGTTATTTGGTTGCAGGGTTGCTTGAGAGACACCATCTTCATCCTACGCCTCCCACGGATTGATAAACCTTAGGTCATCCACTTGAGGGAAATTTGCTACTGTCCTACAAACCTGTGCACTTGCAGGACCAACAACGTCTACAAGAAGAAGGTTGTAGTAGACATCAAGTAGCATGTCATCATATTAAGCGATGCATAACGTAAGAAGACACGGAAGAGTGCGACCTCTCTTGCGGACCCGTGTAGTCCTCAAGGTCATCTGCTTAGTTGATGATGGTAATGCAGTTGTCGTGGCTGCAGGCGGCGGGGAAGAAGATCTGAGTCGGCGAAAGATAGTCTGGAGAGCGGATCCCTGCTGTGGTGAACCCTTCCGTCATTGGAGCAGCTGAGCTAGGGTGGAACACAACACCGCAGGAGCAGGACAAACCACACAAGGTTTTCTTTGACACATATCTGTAATAGAAGTAATTGTGTAAGGGCTTGTTTGAATTTGAGGATTCTAACAATGCAGGGATAGGAAATAGACAGGAATAGGATAGGAATGCACGTGAAAAACAGAGAATTTAAAAACACAGGATTTCTGCCAATCTGGGTGTCTGGTTCACAAGAATTGGAAGATCACAGGATGCAAAGAAGCATGGTGAGATTAAGTCAAACCACAAGAAGCGTACAACCTTTTTGGCGAAGCCATGTCAATCTCAGCATGATTGGGTTGGCCGGTGAGGATGCTCCGGCTGACTTGGCTGTCGGAGGAGGGGAAGAAGATCTTAGGCGTCGGAGATGGAGCCAGGTATCGCTTATTGTGATGGAGGGTTTAAATCATTGGAGTAGCTCGGTGAGTTGTACGACGCCGAGGCTGAAGCAGGACAAGAGAGACAACGTTAACCTGAGTGGAATTCTAATAGCATCTCCAATAGATGACGTAAAATACATAACCACAAAGTGCTAGATGTAAAATACATCAGCCGCTCATCTCTGAACTTAACTGTCGAAACTGAATTTTGCTGTCGAAACTGAACGCACCAGAGGTGAGGCTACACGTCAGTCGACTGAATTTTTCATCTCTGGTTAGTCGATTTTGCAACCGTTGGATACGAAATCAAGGGCCTGCAGTTCATCTTCAACCTCCACCCCCCTGAGCCGTCAGCCACCACCGGCCAAACAGCCGCCCACGGCCGGCGGTGCACCGCCTCGCCCGCCCCGAAAACACTCCCCACCGCCGGTTCGCCGCCGCCCCGGCCATCCCTCTAGGCCCCCCGTGCCGAGCTTTTTCTCCGGTGATCCCCACGCCACCGCCCCACCACCACCGGCGACCACCGCCCCCACCCTGAACCCTAAGATAGATAGTGGGGTACCTCTCCGGCGAGCCCCCTCCCCGCTGCGGCTGGTTCTTCCTTCACTCTGTGAGCCCCCTAAAATTGGTGACCCAAAAGTCGATTCAGTCGACTGAAGTGTAGCTAAATCGGAGCAGCATCGCAAGCAAGAGCAAGAGCGAGAGCAGCGGCATGAGCAAGATCAAGAGCAAGAGCAGACAAGGCAGGGGACCGAGAGCAAGAGCAGAGCAGCAGCGCGAGCGAGAGCTAAAGCAGCAGCAACTCCTACTGATGTGGACGTCGCCGCCGAGGGAGCGGCGCCGTGGAGGAAGTGGCCAGCGACGCTGCAGTGGATGGAGCCGCGCCGTGTCGGCTCTGAGTCGAGCGCCGGCAGCATCATGAGATCGAATCAAGAAGAAAATGCGGCGATTAGTGTACAACCTCTTTGGTGGCGCCGATTAGGCCGCAGTTTCATCCGAGGAAAAGGTGATGATGATGCTCTTCCGGTGGTGCAGGTGAAGACGGCAGTGTGGGAATGGAGGTGGTGCGAAAGATGAGGGGAACGTCGGGGCAGCTCCTTGGAGGTGGAGGACGGGGTGGCTGAACCGGTGGGACGACCAGATCGACGACGGATCCTCATCTGGTACGGTGGATGAGGGACGTCGAGGTGTTGCTGTGGACGACGTCGTCGGGGAAGAGGCTCTGGCTGGGTGGCGGACGGAGGAGGGTGTGGGGCTTCACGGGTTTTCCCGGTCTTGGTGTACGAATGGGTGGGCGGATGGGATGGGAGTGGGGAACCATGGCTTAGGGACGCGCTTGTCCGAAATGTGGGGAAAGTTACGAAAGTACCCCCACCGATTTGAGGCGGTTCTTTCGATTCAGGGGTATCACGGGCATTTCGCGTGTCGAGGATTTCACAGAGGTGGGAGTTTTCGCGTTGTAATTTTGGAATAGCAAGGCGCGGGTTGAGATGGAGGGTGTTGTCCGAACTGTGAGACAAAGATATATCTTAAATATTTCGGGCTAACAAAGGCGCGGGTTGAATTTTGCGGACAAGCCTAACGTGTACTGTACAAAATCAATTCGCACTACAAATGTCATTCAAAACTTTGAATTCATGTTATGTTCAATTAAAATATTTCGCTACGTGTATAATTCATGCAACCTACTACTCAAATGAACATTTTAGTGCATTCCGAACGTATATACTACCGCTTCAATATGAACTAAATTTGAATTCGTTTCTCTATTTGAATAAGATCTACAATAATGATTGTTGTGAAGTCAAAGCATTTGAATCCATTTCTCTGTTTTAATAAGATCTACAATCATCATTATTGTCAAGTTAAACCATCGTTTGTGTATTATCTTCACAGCACACCACATGATTAGTCTTGAGTTACATATGAACTATGTGTACTATATGAACTCGAACTCGATTTTTTGAATCCACTTTATGTTGATTTCAAATCACAGTACATTTCAAGCTCTAGCTAGATCTTCATAATCTAAACCATGTCTCATATGTAGAATGTGTTTATCACATTATGTATGGTGCCCCGCCCCCTACGCCTACAAGTATTTAGATGGGAGTTGCAAACACCACACTTACCACAAGTTCAAATAAAATGTGAGAATGTTCGATATATAGTATTGTTTAGATTGTTCGATATTTAGTCGTAAGCTGCAAACGCCACACATTATCACAAATTCAAATAAAATGTGAGATTGTTCGATGTATAGTATGGTTTAGATTGTTCGACATTTAGCTGTGAGTTGCAAACGCCATGCATTATCACATTATGGTATAGCATGTGCAAAACCACAACACGTGTATCACCGCTATATTCATGCATGCATATGTTTAAAACACTATGATCTCCTATTCAAATATATGAATCCACTTTCATATCAAATTATGATCTTTGTTAGTCTCTTACACCCACACAACCCTCTAACCTTTGTAGCTACCACTAACTTTCTCTCGTGCATGCACACACCCTCCTCCCCCTCCCCCTCCCTCAGCATTCTATCCATCACGCACATTCTTTTTTTATTTAGGTCGTTCTCCCACAGTCTCCACAACTTTTTTTCTGACACACACCGATCGATAAACCTCTCCAGCGATGTCTGCCTACAACATACACACGCACCTTCAATCTCCTCCTTTATGTGTCCTTGCCTCGTGTCTCTCATACGGTCCCACACACGTGTAAACTCTCGCCCCTCTTTTCAACAATCTCACAACTGCACACTCCTCCCCCTATCTAGCTAGTAGTTGGGCCTCTCGCACCACCTCCTAGCTCCATTCTCTCTATCTATCCGTCTCGCCGGGCCTTATTTGCCTCTAACAAATGGACGTACACCGACCGATCTCCCGCTATACATATAGCTAGCTAGGTCCTTATAACTCGTTTTTCCCCATGCGTCGATCGATCTACCTCATTAGTTATGTCCCTCCCTTCCTCCGACAAACAACAATTGATCTACCGATCTAGTTAGGTTTGCTTACCAAACACATGGTTCCCCTTCATCATCCATGGATGCGTCCCAACAGATCTATCACGCACAGGCACACACAGAAACACATCCCCACTCTTATTGATAATATTGCAGTTCCACCCTCAGTTTGTCTGGTAGGCCTCTGCCACCATCTTCGAGAAGCAACTCCATCACCCATCCAGCACTCTACCCCTCTCCCTCCCTCTCTCTCTCCTCTCTCTCTCTCTCTCTCTCTCTCTCTTTCCCATCCTATTTCCCGTCCTCCAGTTATGTATGGATGTCGACTGATCTCCTTCAAGACATAGCTGGGTCTCTCCTTCTCAACACATATACGAGTCATTCTACCTCTATAGTTAGGCCTCTGCCTACCCCTCCCCCCATCCCCCTTCCACAGACACACCGATACATCGAGCGCTCTAGTCATGTCTCCCTGCCACACACAAACTTGACCTGTGCCCTCTGACATTCCGGTAGGTCAGTCGCCCTATATCTTTGACTTGCACACTCACACAATTTCGATGGCTCTCTTCATCAATCTCGCACCCACCCACTTGATCCTCTCTTCGACTATATCGATATCTATGACCCCTCCCTCTCTTCTCGTGGATCGCCCAGCCCTCTATATATGATATGGATAGGCCTCCATTTCACATACGACATTGCATGCAAAATTTTGTTTGAGATGTCATCGACACATATTCCCACAAATACATTCACGAAATCAACCCCCCCCCAAACAAAAAACACTCACGAACGCACAAGCCATTTGTCTAGGTATGTATCTCTCACACACACCCACGTAGGTGGGGGACGTGCACGAAGATAAGAGGTGCACGCACGGCGCACGTACTCCCGTCTCTTTCCCAACCACACCCGCACGGGTACACGGTGGAGTTCATTTTTGTACGAAAAGTCAGCCCACGTGGTAATTTGACACGTTTACTGGTTGTCCACTTGATGGAGGGAGGATCGTCTACCACGGGTGAACAAAGAAATTGCGACTTGATGCGTTATGTTAAAAAAGAGGCAAACCATGTGGGGCCTACCTTAGAGGCAAGGCTCTATACAAGTACTTTTGATGTGTCCCGTCAACTCGCAGAACGAGGAGAAGCTTGCTTAGTACGCCGTCTCCCCCGCCCACGGGCGCGGTGGCTCGCAGGATGAGGTGAAGCTTGCTTACTAGTAGTAGTACTATACGCCTTACGCCCGCTCCCTCGCCCACGTGCGCTGTGGCTTGCAGGAAGAGGAGAAAATTTTACTACTCCCTCCGTTTACTCCTCGTCCCTACTACCTTGGTTAGAGAGATTATCATATTGTTTGGAATATATATGTCCTTTAGTAGATTTCAATATGAACTAGTAGTACATACTCCAAACACTGATGTATATAGACGTATTTTAGAGTGTAGAGTCACTCATTTTGCTCCGTATGTAGTCCATATTGAAACAGACGTAATAGTACGCACTCTCCCTCGCCCCACGACCCTTGCCCATTTGGTGGATGTGCAGCAATTCATTCGGTCTCATGTAGCCAGAACGATATATACTGCAGTACCATTATTGCTCGACTTCCCAAAGAGGCGAAGAGCCAATCGCAAGGTTAATATTTTGGAGATCCCAAGCGCAAGGTTTATAGGATGATAGAGGCAAAGGTGTCCCGATGTTTTGATGAGATGGTGGCTATCATTTTCTGTGGGAGTCGACCTTGACGATCCGACTACGAACGTGCGAGACGTCGCGCCTTAGCAATCGCTAAACCAACTTCCGAGGGTTATTGACCACGCCGGAGCACGATCAACCTGACCACGAGGGTCTGTTTCCTGCGAGCAAACGAAGAACAATCAAGAAACTAAGATTGCAATCTGGATATTGCGAATATAAGAGGAAAGCTTTATTAATGAAGGTGGGGTTCTGTGACGCCTTGGTCTGGTCGTTGAACACAAACGAAGTACGCGAAGTTACAGCTATGGCGAACTTTTAATCTAAACAAAACCCAAAGTCTAAACGACGCCCTAAGGGCTGTATATATGGAGGAAGATGAGGGAATCTCGTGGCCCTTGAGGGTGGGGTCCGAAACCAACCCTAACTCTTGTTTCCCCACACATACGGACTCTAAAAATAGCCTATACTTAAGTATTTCAAAATTACATGGGCCTGGCCCAATAATAAGGTGACGCAGCACCTAGAATAGCATATGGACGAATATTATGAAGTGGCATCTTGTATATTTCGTCCAAGGCTTCATGCACTCCTTATGGTGGCTTCAAAGTCTTGAAATCATCACTTGTAACTCCGTCCTTGATCCCCTTGCGCATGCCATTAACTCCATGCGTGTTCTTGCTCCAATGTTCATCCTTCTCCAAGCTCGGCCCTTCATTTGTAAGCAAAACAAATGTATCCAATTTAGGCAGTATCATATTCTCATGAACATTAGAATCATTACCAAGAAACGAAAGTACCTGGTAATTCAATTGGCGTGCGCGAGCTCAAGTAATTGGTCCAGTATATGTAACAGTAGGGGCTGTGGGTGTAACAATGGTATTGATGTCCTCATCATCCTCCCCTTCTTAAATGAAGTCGTCCTCGACGAAAGATCATCTTCCTCACCCAAATAAGGCTTCAAATCTGCAATGTTAAAAGTGGGACTAACCCCAAATTCTGCAGGTAGCTCAAGTTTATATGCATTATCATTTATTTTCTCTAACACCTTAAATGGACCATCAGCACGTGGCATTAGCTTTGATTTGCGCAAATTAAGAAACCTATCCTTACGCAAATGTAACCAAACAAGATCTCCAGGTGCAAAGACAACATGTTTTCTACCCTTATCTCCAGCAAGTTTATATTTAACATTCATACGCTCAATTTTTTCCTTAGTTAACTCATGCATTTTTAAGATCAATTCAGCACGTTGTTTAGCATCAAAATTAACCTTCTCCGAAGATGGAAGAGGCAACAAATCAATGGGTGCACGAGGTAGGAAACCATACACAATTTCAAAAGGGCACATCTTAGTAGTAGAATGCAACGAACGATTATAAGCAAATTCAATATGAGGCAAGCATTCTTCCCAAATTTTCTTATTATTCTTCAAAACATCCCTAAGCATAGTAGACAATGTTCTATTGACTACTTCAGTTTGTCCATCAGTTTGGGGGTGACAAGTAGTACTAAAAAGCAGTTTAGTGCCCAACTTAGCCCATAAACATCTCCAAAAGTGGCTAAGAAATTTAGTATCACGATCTGAAACAATAGTATTTGGCACACCATGCAAGCGAATAATTTTACGGAAGAACAAATCAGCAACATTAACAGCATCATCGCTTTTATGACATGGTATAAAGTGTGCCATTTTCGAGAATCTATCCACGACAACAAATATGCTATCCCTCCCCTTCTTTGTTCGAGGTAAACCTAAAACAAAGTCCATAGATATATCCTCCCAAGGAACACTAGGCACAGGCAAAGGCATATATAAACCATGAGGATTGAGTCGTGACTTAGCTTTTTGACATGTAGTGCAGCGAGCAACAAAATGCTCAACATCCCGTCTCATCTTTGGCCAAAAGAAATGTGTAGCAAGTACGTCCTCCGTCTTCTTCACGCCAAAGTGTCCCATTAATCCTCCTCCATGCGCCTCCTTCAACAACAAAAGACAAACAGAGCTAGCAGGAATGCATAGCTTGTTAGCACGAAACACAAAATCATCATTAACAACAAACTTGTTCCATGTTCTTCCTTCTTTACAATTCTGCATTACATCTTTAAAATCAGCATCATGCACATATTGATCTTTGATGGTCTCCAAACCAAATATTTTGAAGTCAAGTTGTGAAAGCATAGTATAGCGACGAGACAAAGCATCAGCAATAACATTTTCTTTACCCTTCTTGTGTTTAATGACATAAGGGAAAGTCTCAATGAATTCAACCCATTTAGCATGTCTACGATTCAGTTTAGCTTGACTTTTAATATGTTTCAAAGATTCATGATCAGAATGTATAACAAATGCTTTGGGCCATAAATAATGTTGCCATGTCTCTAAAGTCCGGACAAGAGCATATAATTCTTTATCATAAGTAGAATAGTTCTGACTAGGCCCACTCAATTTTTCAGAAAAGTATGCAACAGGTTTGCCATCTTGTAATAACACACCTCCTAATCCAATTCCACTAGCATTACATTCAAGCTCAAAAGTCTTATTAAAATCAGGAAGTTGGAGTAAAGGAGCATGTGTCAACTTATCTTTCAATACCGTGAAGGCTTCTTCCTGTGCGGTACCCCAAACAAAAGGCACATCCTTCTTTGTAAGCTCATTGAGAGGTGCAGCAATGGTGCTAAAATCTCTCACAAAACACCTATAGAAACCAGCGAGTCCAAGAAAACTCCTCACTTGTGTGACCGTTTTGGGCTACGACCAACTCTCAATAGCTTCAATCTTGGCTTTATCAACTTCAATTCCCTGTGGAGTAACAACATAGCCAAGAAAAGATACTCGGTCGGTGCAAAAGGTGTACTTCCCAAGGTTACCAAACAAACGTGCATCACGTAGAGCATTAAAAACATCACATAAATGTTCCAAATGTTCTTCCAAAGATTTGCTATAAATCAGTATATCATCAAAATAGACTACCACAAATCGTCCAATGAAAGCACATAAAACTTCGTTCATTAGTCTCATGAAAGTACTAGGTGCATTAGTTAACCCAAAAGGCATGACTAACCACTCATATAAACCAAACTTAGTTTTAAATGTTGTTTTCCATTCATCTCCCAATTTCATACGAATTTGATGGTATCCACTACGCAGATCAACTTTGGAGAATATTGTAGAGCCACTCAATTCATCAAGCATATCATCTAGCCTAGGAATAGGATGACGATAACGAATAGTAATATTATTAATGCCTCTACAATCAACACACATACGCGACGTACCATCCTTTTTAGGCACTAGTATAATAGGAACAGCACAAGGACTAAGAGATTCGCGTATATAACCTTTGTCGAGCAGCTCCTGTACTTGACGCATAATCTCCTTCGTCTCCTCTGGATTGGTACGGTATGGTGCACGATTGTGTAGCGATGCACCAAGAATTAAGTCAATTTGATGCTCAATCCCTCGAATAGGTGGTAATCCCGGTGGCACGTCTTGTGGGAAGACGTCAGTGAACTCCTGCAAAATGTTAGTGACAGCATGGGGCAAAGAGGAAGGCACGTCCTCGAATGAAAATAATGCCTCTTTGCACACAAAAGCATAGCAAACAGATTTGCTAGAATCTAGCTCATCAATATCAGATTTGGTGGCAAGTAAACATGCACTTTTCAATTTAATTTCAGAAGCAACACTAGATGGTTTATTATTAGGCTTCATTTGTTGCTCAAATTCTTTTGCCACAATCTGATTTTCACTCTTATTTTTCTCCTGTTTTGCTTTATTAGCTCTATTAATATCATCTTTCAAAATGGAATCAGGAGTCATAGGAAGCAAAGTAATATTTTTATCCTTATGAACAAGAGTATACTGGTTGTTTCTACCATGGTGTAAAGAATTTTTATCAAATTGCCATGGTCTACCAAGTAATAAGGAACATGCTTGCATAGGTACCACATCACAATCAACATAATCAGCATATGTAGAGATACTAAAATGCACACGAACAGTACGTATTACCTTAACCTTGCCGCTGATGTTGAACCATTGGATGTAGTAAGGATGTGGATGTGGTCTTGTGGTGAGAAATAGTTTCTCCACCATCTCCATGCTAGCCAAGTTGTTGCAGCTCCCTCCATCTATGATGACGCGAATAGAACGTTCCTTCACAACTCCCTTTGTATGGAACAAATTATGCCTCTAATTTTGCTCAGCTTGTGTAACCTGCACACTCAAAACACGTTGAGCAACTAAACATTCATACCTGTCAGCATCTTCAGCAGCCATGTATTGCGTCCCATGATCAGAATCATCTCCACCGTGTTCTTCATGTGTAATAAGAGCCAAAGTATCCTCATCATAGTCACTAGCGGACTCATACCCACCATCCTCAGTAACAATCATCACACGCTTAGATGGGCATTCTCTCACATAATGACCTCCACCCTTGCAGCGTCGACAAATAATATCATGTGTTTGCCCTGTTGATGCCATGGATGAAGAAGAGCTCTTTGCAGGCCCAGAAGGTGTGCTCTTGGCAGATAGTGGTGATTGTGCCTGCTTTATTGTATCACGGTTGGAGGTGGCAGCCGACGGAGGTGCCGGTGTAGCAGAACGTGTGGAAGTAGATGATGCACGTGGTGTCCATGATGAAGGTCGACCTGCAGAAAAGTTAGTCCGTGCCAATGCCTGTCGATGCTGCACTTCACGTTCAGCTTTACAAGCAAGAGGGAATAAACGAGTGATATTATTATAATCATTATAGTCTAGAATGGTCTGAATCTCTCTATTTAATCCACCCAGAAAACGTGGAGGCATAGCTTCATTCTCCTCAACAATACCACATCTAATCAAGCCAGTTTGTAATTCCTGATAATATTCTTCTACAGAATTTTTTCCTTGTCTTAAGCGCTGCAATTTTTGAAGTAATTCACGTTGATAATATGGTGGAACCCAACGAGTACGCATAGCAGTTTTCAAAGCAGCCCAAGTAGCTGGAACAGGATATAATCGACAATGTTCAGACCACCAAACACATGCAAAGCTAGTGAAAGCACAAACAGCAGCAGGAACACGTCTCTCCTCGGGATATTGTAAACATGTAAATCGTTGTTCAGTTTCTAACTCCCAAGTAAGATATATATCAGGAACATATCTACCCTCAAATGGTGGAATATTCAATTTCAGTTTAGGGAGATGGTCATGATCTCGTACCTGAGGGGGAGCCCTAACGTTGCCATTATTTGCATGTGGACGACCTGGTGGTTGTGGTGCTGGTGGTTGCACGTAGTTCTGATTTTGATCAACCTCATCCTTGTAATCTCCCACATAATCATCCTCCTCCGTATCAGCAGCAGGAGCCACAAAAGTATCAACAGTAGCACCAACAGTTTGGCCAAGCACAAGAGGAACACGGCTCGCTCGGCGGAGGGCTGTTTCGCGACGTGGAGGTAGTCGTCGTCGTTGTTGTTGTTGTTGTTGTTGTTGTTGTTGTTGTTGTTGTTGTTGTTGTTGTTGTTGTTGTTGTTGTTGTTGTTGTTGTTGTTGTTGTTGTTGTTGTTGTTGTTGTTGTTGTTGTTGTTGTTGTAGAGGTGCGTTAGGAGCAGCCGGTGGTGGTGGTGGAAGACGTGCGAGCAATTCATTAAACTTGTTATCGAGCTTTGTTTCGAACGTCTTCTCCATGCCATCTATCTTCTCCATGGCCTCTTCAAATCTGTTGAGCACATCTTGCACCTGTCCACTCATCATTTGCTGAAACTTATCATGAAGCTCCTTGTTCGTCAAGTTCTCCCAGTCAGTCTCGTCGGCTTGTGATCCTGGCATGGTTAGCAGCAATAGAAACACACAAGAATATGATTCTACATGCTACTAATAAGTGGTGGCGGTGGTGGGTGTCACAAATCCGTGAAGCAAATCTCAAATTCTTACCAGTTCTTATCCAGCAGCAGGCGGTGATCGGCAACCGTTGTAGTCAAAACTCTCAAAAGCTTGGATAGAGCGATTGCCAGGGAGAGTCAAACGCACGAAGTAGATGTATGTGGAGCTGGGAAGGCTTATAGTACGGTAGCAAAAAGGTCAGCAATAATCAATTCAGAGATGCAAAGTTGAATAAACGCTCAACGACGGTACTGTGCTGGTCCGAGGCTAGACCGTGCTAGAGACGCGAGCCTAGAACACTAACAAAATCACGGCGCTGCACGGAAACAAAGGAAAAGCACACTCTGGAAAAAAAAAATTTGCTCTGCTTTTTTTTGGCGCTCTTTTTTTTTGCGCTCCTCTTTTTTTTTGCGAAAAATCACTATAATGGCGAGTGTCTCAAAACTCTTCCTGTGTCAAACCGACGGGATGGGTACGAAATTTTTGACAATTTTTTTCGGAAATCAGGGCAGCGACGACGAAAAAGTGCGACCAAAAATCACTATGATGGCGAGTGTCTCAAAAGACTCAGAACAGCCTAAAATAGGATAGGGAAAAAATATTTTCGGTCGCCGAAATTTTGGCCTAAAAACTGCCCGGGGGTCTCCAGACTTTTTTTCCGAGACCTATGCAGGCAAGGAAACACGAATCGGAATTTAGATGGATCTCGAAAACAAACCTAATATGAGAAGAACTCGGATTGGTGGTGGATATATGGTGGTGGTATATGGCAGCGGTGGTGGTATATGGATACAAATTGGTGGTGGTATATGGATACGGATTGGTGGTGGTATATGGATACAAATTGGTGGTGGTATATGGATACGGATTCAGAGCGGTGGCGGCTAAGCAATGGTGGTAGATGGCAAGGCGATGATGATGGTGCGGCGGCGTGACAACTTATGACCGAACTCAAACTCTAAAAGACTAGACTCTAAGACCAGCAACTTGACACGACAAAGCAACCGCAAATTCAACAAAGCAAAAACCCTAAAAAGATTATGCAAAGGCTCAGATTGGTTCAGATATGATGAACTAACCCTAATTTTTTGTGGCTTTTTCGTGGACTGTAGGTATGAAGAACAGACTCGATCTAATCTACGAAAAACTGTAAAATCTCACCGAGCAACCAGGAAATCTGATACCACTTGATAGAGGCAAAGGTGTCCCGATGTTTCGATGAGATGGTGGCTATCGTTTTCTATGGGAGTCGACCTTGACGATCCGACTACGAACGTGCGAGACGTCGCGCCTTAGCAATCGCTAAACCAACTTCCGGGGTTATTGACCACGCCGAGCACGATCAACGACCACGAGGGCCTGTTTCCTGCGAGCAAACGAAGAACAAGCAAGAAACTAAGATTGCAATCTGGATATTGCGAATATAAGAGGAAAGCTTTATTAATGAAGGTGGGGTTCTGTGACGCCTTGGTCTGGTCGTTGAACACAAACGAAGTACGCGAAGTTGCAGCTATGGCAAACTTTTAATCTAAACAAAACCCAAAGTCTAAACGACGCCCTAAGAGCTGTATATATGGAGGAAGAGGAGGGAATTTCGTGGCCCTTGAGGGTGGGGTCCGAAACCAACCCTAACTCTTGTTTCCCCACACATACGGACTCTAAAAATAGCCTATACTTAGGTATTTCGAAATTACATGGGCCTGGCCCAATAATAAGGTGACACAGCACCTAGAATAGCCTATGGACGAATATTATGAAGTGGCATCTTGTATATTTCGTCCAAGGCTTCATGCACTCCTTATGGTGGCTTCAAAGTCCTGAAATCATCACTTGTAACTCCGTCCTTGATCCCCTTGCGCATGACATCAACTCTATGCGTGTTATTGCTCCAATGTTCATCCTTCTCCAAGCTCGGCCCTTCATTTGTAAGCAAAACAAATGTATCCAATTTAGGCAGTATCATATTCTCATGAACATTAGAATCATTACCAAGAAACGAAAGTACCTGGTAATTCAATTGGTGTGCGCGAGCTCTAGTAATTGGTCCAGTATATGTAACAGTAGGGGCTGTGGGTGTAACAATGGTATTGATGTCCTCATCATAGGAGAACGAGTAGTAGGTGCTGTGTCATTTATAAATAAAGTTTTTTTTCTTCAGTGGCACGTACACAATATAAATAGGTTCATATGGAGAGAAAAGGAATCCACTCCACTATATACATAGGCAGGACGAGCCTACACGGTTGCTTGCTGGGGTTGCTCTCTTCAGTTTTCACACTCTCTCGCACAAAACGACTGTGGCCACATCTCTAACATCCCAGCGGATCACGTCCGCCGGGGGAAGGGGTGGATGCTTAGAGTAGATGCGGTCGCCGTTGCCGACGGCGAAAAACCACTGTCGGCACGTCCCGATCAGGGGTCCCCGCCGTTCTCTCTCACAAAGCCAGTGAGGTTGCCTTCGTCCATTGCTCACTGTCGCGACGTGGGCAGCTGCCTCGTCCCGCCGCCCTCCTCTAGGTTGAGCTACGTCCCGACATCCCTCAGGTACAACTCCCTTTACATCCGGCTTGCACCACTGCTCCAGCTGCCCACATCACTCCATGTGGATATTTCTCTACTTCTTTGCCCTGCACATACCTCTACTGGCTTCTACGTACTGTATTTGTGATGAGTTTATGTCTCATCAACTAGTCCTAGTAATCTTATTCTAATCACGCTTCTTCAATTTGTTTGCCACAGGGATGCTCATCTTGATTTTGGTGAAACTGCACAAAATGATCCGATGGTCAAAGGGTTGCAAACTTCATTTCTTAGGAAGCTCCAACGTTGCCAGCAAATTAAAGCCTGGTTAGGGTTTACGGTTCAAGGGCTAGGGACTGCATGGATCTTTTTTTCTTTAGCTGTCTCTGTTCCAAAATAATGTCAACTTAAGTAGTAGTACAACTTTGTACTAAAGTTTGCATAAAAGTTGAGACACTTATTTTGAAACGGAGGGAGTACATATTGGCTATGATTTGTCAATCATTGAGATGCAATAGCATGCATGTTATTCTCCTTTGTATTTGATGAAATGTTGCAACAGGCAACCTTGGACGGAAGATACATGAAACAGAAGCTGGAAGCTTCATAGCATTGTACAAATTTATCTCGCTCATAAATTACACTACGTACTATACTAGTACTATGTAAAGAGTTAGGTGTCGCACTGTGCCCAGAAAATATGGTGATAGTGTGAGGTGGGCCATGTAATCTCTGAGCCTGCGTGTTTTCACTGCTCTCGCACTCCTCCGCTGAGAATGGAGAAAATTGTAATCTAGTAGTACCTCCTTTCGTCGAAAGCGTGGGACATCCAGCAGTCCTACCACCTCAGTAATAATGACCAATGAGCTGTCAAATCACATAGACCCAACAGTAAGTTGGACGGACGAAGCAACCATCACTCTTGAATCCGCTTCTCCCTTCAACGCAGGCGCCAGTGAGAGGTCGCGTCCGCTCTGCCCGGTCATGAATGCGACACCGATTCTTTGGAGCGGCGATGACCGTTTCGGGCGGGAAGCGTGCACGGGCGATGGAGGGGCTTTGGGTGGGCCTGGCTGGTCAGGAGCGGGCGTGGCAGCTGTCCCGCCTGTCCCGACCGGACGCCCGGAAACGAGAGGATGCACCGACTCTCGCAGCTAAATCATACACTACACACCATCTCTCTGTAGGAGTAGGTCGATGTGTCGCTCTCTCTAACACACACATGCTGTTAAACACACACACACACACAAGCCGAGGTAAAATGAGTCTATATCTCAATTAATGAAGACTTGCATGTTACCATCCATATGTTACTACCTACTATGAAAGTAGTAACATAGACTAGTAACATATGCATGTTACTATTCCAAGTTACTCACCACTATGACCAGCCTAGCAATTTAACCAAACGCTCCTTACTCTGCCTTGTTATCTCCCCCGGAAACCCAATGCATGGAGCGCAACGATGCATTGATGCATGCGAGTTAATATGTGGCCCTGCATGGTAGGTAAAACGGCATATCTTAGTTGTTGTGATTAATTATTGCGTTTAGAGACAAAAATCAGGGCTTTGATTGGAGGAAGGACCGATCAAGTTTCTCCTTCTCCTCCAATCTGCTTGTGCCTCGTTTCGAAAAAAAATCTGCTTGCACCTTGGTCCCGCTGCACCTTCGAACGTGACTTATCACACCTAGACGGAAGGGAGTAGTACGGGATACGGTGGCACACTGACTTAGGTCGAATACAAGTGCCCAAAATTGTGTGCATGTTATAATACGGATTCACTCAAAATAGTATGTGAGCGAACAAAGGGATCAATTGGACAGTGTTCACGAGCAGTAGCGAGATGTGTGAGGTAAGATACACCGCTTTAAATCCCAATGACTCCCACAAAAAAAACACGGCATGCTTGTCACACGAATGCAGGAATGTATTAAAGGTTATTTTCCTCTCGTTAAACATAACGTGGGGGTGGTGTAGCTGGTTAGCCTATTCGCTCATCAAAATTGAGGTCTCGGGTACGATAACTACACTTGAGCATAATTTTTTTTGTTCGACTTCTTTCTTCCACCCAATGACAGGTAGGCCCCGCATGACAGAGAGAGAGGCGGTGCCAGGAGGATTCTTTGACTGGTCAAAATGGATGGATACGGAGCTATACGATCTCGTAGTGACCGTATAATCACCTCATCACGTATAAGCTGCAGCCTCGACGCTTGTTTTCTAGGGTTTGCACTCTTCACACTCTCTCCAGTATATATATACACGCTGGAGCCTCAGCGCTTGTAGTTGCTCTCTTCACACTCTCTCACCCTCTCCAGATCTAAACAATACTTCGTTGGCCTCTCTCTCTCCCCTCACTCCTGGTCTGCTTGTAGTTGCTCTCTTCACATCTCTCACCCTCTCCAGATCTAAACAAGACTTCGTTGGCCTCTCTCTCTCTCCCCTCACCGCTGGTCAAAGAGCCGACAGGATCCGTCCGCCGGGAAGGGAAGGAGGCTTGACGCTATCGCCGTCGGCGAGGGAGGGAATCCACTACCGGTGCAGCTGTTCACTTTCACCCAGCGGCGGCGCGGGAGGGCCTCCGACCCCTTCTTCTTTGCCGCCGTACATAGTGTGGGTCGAACGGCCTCTGGTAGCCCACCGAACGACACCCCAAGAACCTTAAGGTATTATTTACTTATTCCACATGCATTGCTCTAGCTACATGTGGGCTTTTTCCACTTCTGGACTCGAATCTAGGTTTTGGATCAAACAGGAAAGTAGTGGGGAAAGTTGTATACCATGAATCTAGGACGTGGTTCAAAGAGGAAAGGAATGGGGGAAAGTAGTGGGAAAAGTTGTATAGCATGAATCTAGGACGTGGTTCAAAAAGGAAAGGAAGGGGGAAAGTTGTATCGCATGAATCTAAGACGTGGTTCAAAGAGGACAGGAATGGGGGAAAGTAGTGGGGAAAGTTGTATAGCATAAATCTAGGACGTGGTTCAAAGAGGAAAGGAAGTGGGGAAAGTACTAGTACAGACTGGCTATCCAGCACCTACGCTGGTCGAAAAGGGAAAACAATGACAAACGCAGCATGCACATCTGTAACGAACTGATCTTTTGTTTTGGGGGACAAGGCTGTAGAGTTTGAGCAGGACTAGATTTGTTGCGCTCACATAGGGAAAGGTGTCTAAAGATAACAAAACTGGGACCAACACAAATATGCTCATTGGTTGTTTGTTCTTTGTTGCAACAGACTGTGCATCACCCCAGTACATCGGTAGATGCACATGGTGCTGGAGCGTCCAATGTCCCGTGCAACTCTTTAGCTATTGTTAATCTAAGGCCCTGTTTGGTTAAAAACTCCCTAGTCCCTACCTGCTTGGTTCCAGGGACTAAACATGGACTGGAGGTTATTGAATGACATGCTAAAAGACCATGTTACCCCTAGTAATGAACTAATAGAGACAAGGTGTGATGCGTGGCAGGGGCAACTGTTGGAAAAAGTCCCAAAAAGACTCTCCCTCGGGGTCTTCTTTCTTTAGTCCCAAATGCCCACTTTTAGTCGCTAAAAGTCCCTCCTATTTGGTTTAGATGGGACTGCCACAGAGTTTTTTAGTCCCTCCACCAAAATGCCCCTGTAAACAAACACCCTCTAATAATGCCGCTGGAAAATTGATGCAATGCCACAGTTAAAAGCACATTACATATTTAACGAATTTTATTGTTATTATAATCTCTCTGTTAATATAAATCAATGCCACCGTTTGAGAAATGCTACTGTCTTGCTTTCTTTCCCATTTAGATAAGGTAGATGCTTCTTTTTGTTGGCTTCTGTGTCATCCACCGTTATTGACCACTAGTTGTTTCCTTTGCACCTCTGTGTAAACAGGGTTATCTACTTCACCTCGTTGCCATTGTGACCTTTTGTTGCACTGCAAAAAACACTTTTGTTTTAAGAGTGTTTTGTACAATTCAACCAAAATGTCACACCGACAATGTTGCTTGATTGCTTGATCTTAGTGGAACTGCACAAGAGGAGATCTTACTTCCTATCCATGTTGGCAAATTTTGTTCAGATCTTCTTCTTGTGAGTTGTTTGAATTCTATGTCATGAGAGGTCAGTACTAGCCTTCTTTCACATGATTCTGCAGTGTGCTTTCATATGTTGTGCTACTTGTACGGTAATGTTGCTTGATTTTAGTGAAGTGCACAAATGGAGACAAGACTTCCAATCTGTATGTGTACCGTAATATCCCATTGAGGTAAGGTAAGGATATTTCACAACTGCCTGTATTTTGCCACTTTCATCAAAAAATTAATGTCAGCATTTAGTGCTATACTTGTGCAACCTAATTGACATGCCAAATCTTACATTGAAGGCGAAGCTTGTCTGTTATTGAACCAAGTGATGAAGGGGAAGAACAAGCGGAAGATAAACAAAAATCAACTCCCGGTGCTATAATGAAGCACTAGAACTGTGATGACACAAGTAATGATATAGTTTTGCATCTTAATTTATTGCTATGGCTGGAACGAGCAATTGGTTTGCCACTGATTTGATGCCACTCTTAATGTAATACGTAATTATCTCTACTTGTGCAAACAGGGATCTTCTTTGAAGTTACCATATATTTTAGTGGAACTGCACAAGAAGATGTTGGAAACATTAAACTAATCGAGGAGTATATAGTAAGCATGGCCACCACAGTAGATAGCAACAGATGGTTCCGGAGAAGTGCTTCATCTGTATGCTCTACAGAATAAGCCTCCTGACAAAGGTTGGTACTCGTCCACTGATTTCATCCATATGATTGAGCTTTGTCATCTCTATTGGTGTTGTGCTACTGTTTAGATATTGTCATGAAAAACTGGTATTGTCCTTGAGAAGTGCTTCATCTGTGCTATTTTAAATATTTCCTTTCCTTTTTTTTCGAGCAAACAGGGATGCTAGCATTTAGTTGTCCTCTTGTCTTTGCACAACAGGATCATCCTCCTCTGAAGAATAATATGGAGTACGTGAAGTGACTAGTTCCGATTATGCCAGGATGAAGAATCCCTGTCTTTCTTCTCATCAGTAGGAGCAGTTGAAGGATGGTTACATTACACCCCACAAGACCAAACTAACTTCAGCTCAGAAGGACTGACAAATATCCATTTTCTTGTTGTGATGTGCGAGTATAATGTTGTTCTAGGATTATTTCCGGTGAGTTCCATTTTTCTAAAAGTGTGCTCTACATGGACCATGTAGGTGCTTCTTTAAACTCTCAATTCATAGTACAATTTGCTTTATACTAATCACTTTTTTGTATTTGTGCAAACAGGGGTGCTCAGCTTGATTTCAATGGGAACTGCACAAAATGTTCATGAATACATCGAATCATTCATTTCCACCACAAGAAAGGAGGTGCCAATAAGTTCAAGGCATTGCAACATATAAGGGTGAAATCATACAAGCTACGCGCGAATTTGGTTGATTTTGATGGAACCACACAAAAGAACAACTGGTTTATTTAGCACGAGGTGCCATGTCAATGTCCGAACTGATGGCAAACCCTGCCCATTCCACAATCGTAGGCATTTGATATTTTGGAATGGGAAAACCTTGCCAAATTTTGCTCATTGATTTTAGCAAGAAGACACGCGTTTGATATTTTCGAATGGGACGCCCTTTGCTGTCAGCAGCGTCAATCCATTTTTTTCTTTATTCTTTAGCTGTGAAGTAAATATTGGCTCCGACATGTGGATCACTGAGATGCATAATCATCGATTGTTTTGAATGTTCTCTATGAATGGCCAGGTCTGTGTGTTCGATTGCAATGTACAGGAACGCTAAAAAGCTGCTCAAACTCTTTGTACTCCTTTTGTTCCTTTTTACTTTGCACATTGTGAAAGTGCATACTTTTTTCTATTAGATTGGTCAAAGTAGAGATACTTTGACTGCAGACAAAACTTGTATGCAGACTAGAAAGGACCGGAGGGAGTACATGTGAAACTGCTGTAAATGAGGTGATCACCCTGGGAATAATGCTAGTACGTATTTTTTTTGCATGTTCATCCAATGCCAGTGATACAAGAATTCGAACTAATCGAAATAAATTCATTCATACATGGTCGGATTTCATATAAACATGCTGGATTTCATTACATTTCATACATTCTTCAACTAAAAAGGGGTGCACTGGAGGTATAATTAATTAACCGAAGCTACCCACCCGTGTCCGGCTGAGCCGAACAGAAGCTTCAGTGACTTAACTGCAGGTGCAGTTGATAACTGACATGTGGCCCAAATGCCTGTTGGGCCCACGTGTCAGTCAGCCAACTGCACCAGCAGTTAAGTAGAAGCAGCGTCCTTCTCCAACATAGCTCTCCAACTCCACGTCGCCGCCAAGAAGCTAACCGGCCGTCAGTGTTCAACCCGCCTAGCTTGGATTCAACCGGAGGGTAGCAGCGGTGGCCTTACTTGGACTCGAGCAGCGACGACCTACGTTTTCCTCTTCCTCGTTTTCTGTGTGGTGTGGCCTCGCTAGTAGCGGGGCGGGGCCTCGGCGGAGCGGGGGAAATCCTCCCCCTTGTTGCGGGCAGGGTGGGGCCTTGGCGGAGCAGGCGGTGTCCTCTGCCTCGTTGTTGGCGCCGCGGGGCCTCGGCGGAGCAGGGCCTCGTTGACGCCAGCGGAGCGGGGACTCGTCGGAGCCGGCATTGTCCTCTGCCTCATCCTCGGTCTCGCCAAACGGCGCCTCACCCGCTTCATCGCCCTCTTTGTAGGCGGTCGCAGCCTCCGCCACCCGCATGCGGTACCGCCAGCGCTCGAGGTGGCCCAGCCGGGCGGAGCGGTACGAGTCGAGCAGCACCTCCTGCTCTGCCCGCTCTACGGCAATCTGCTCCTCTGCCTGCAGGTGCTCCTGGAGGAGATGGTTGTTGTAGGCGGCGTCGGCCTGCGCCTTCCAGAACTGCTCCTCACGCTTCTGCCTCACCGTGTCCAAATATTGGGCACGGGCCTCGCCGATGGTCATGGTGCAATGCACCGGCGAGGATGGCGCGGAGGAGGGGGTTGGCACCGGATCGTCGACTACCATGTTCTCCATTGGGACGTCGTCGTCCTCCGGCTGCCTACCAGCCAGCCAGTCGGCAGCAATGGCTGCCATATCCTTATGGTCCATCATCCGCCCGTCCTGAAGAGCGCTGGAGCGCGAGGAAGCCATGGTGGGCAGTAGTGGTGTGGACAGGAGAAAGGGAACGGATGCGGATGACTGCGGCTATGGCTGGCGCAGCAGTTTATATAGCAATGGTGGGCGGCGGAGGGATGGACGTGTGGCGCCGGAGTAGCCGCCTCGGCAACCATGTATCATTAATGTGGGCGGCAGAAGGACAGACGGGCAACACTTGTGTCGTTTGAAGGTGGAGCAATCGCCTGCACCGTGAAGCGGGCGGCGTCGCCGACCGCTTCAGCGGAAGCGCGGGCGTGGAGGCGGTGCAGGTGGGCGAGGCAGTCAGACTCGTGCTTGGCAGCGTGTCGGTCCAGCAGCCGGACATGCTGGCTTGCCAGCTAGCTCGCCGAGCTGAGCGACGACAATCATACGATGGATGTAGCTTCCGACCAGGAGCCGGCGCCACTGTCCAAGCTGGTTCATGCCGTGTTCACCATAGAGCAAGTGCGGCCGCACTTCGACGCCCTAATGGCGGAAGAGCTACCAGCGCAGGAGGACCTGTGCTGCAACCTCCGTCTCCTCAACGAGCACCGGTGAACAAGCAAACGACAATGTGTAGGACCTTGAAGTATGTCTAGAGGGGGGGTGATTAGACTACTTGACCAATAAAAACTTAACCTTTTCCCAATTTTATAGTTTGGCAGATTTTAGCTAATTTAGGACAAGTCAAGCAATCATCACACAATTTAAGCAAGCATGCAAAGAGTATATAGGCAGCGGAAATTAAAGCATGCAACTTGCAAGAATGTAAGGGGAAGGGTTTGGAGGATTCAAACACAATTGGAGACACGGATGTTTTTGTCGTGGTTCCGATAGGTGGTGCTATCGTACATCCACATTGATGGAGACTTCAACCCACAAAGGGTAACGGCTGCGCGAGTCCTCGGAGGGCTCCACCCACGAAGGGTCCACGAAGAAGCAACCTTGTCTATCCCACCATGGCCGTCGCCTACGAAGGACTTGCCTCACTAGCGGTAGATCTTCACGAAGTAGGCGATCTCCTTGCCCTTACAAACTCCTTGGTTCAACTCCACAATCTTGTCGGAGGCTCCCAAGTGACACCTAGCCAATCTAGGAGACACCACTCTCCAAGAAGTAACAAATGGTGTGTTGATGATGAACTCCTTGCTCTTGTGCTTCAAATGATAGTCTCCCCAACACTCAACTCTCTCTCATAGGATTTGGATCTGGTGGAAAGAGGGTTTGAGTGGAAAGCAACTTGGGGAAGGCTAGAGATCAAGATTCATATGGTAGGAATGGAATATCTTGGTCTCAACACATGAGTAGGTAGTTCTCTCTCAGAACTGGTAAGTTGGAAGTGTAGGTTCGTTTCGATGGCTCTCTCCACGAATGAAGAGGAGGTGGAGGGGTATATATAGCCTCCACACAAAATCTAACTGCTACACACAATTTACCAAACTCGGTGGGACCGAATCATCAAACTCGCTCGCACCGATTTAGTAAACCTAGTGTCTCGTTAGTGATTTTCGTGGATCGACATGCATCTCGGTGAGACCGATATGGTTAGGGTTAGGGCATAACGTAATCTCGGTGAGACCGATTACACAAACTCGGTGAGACCAATTTTGGTAATTAGCTAACCAGAGAGTTGGTCAGGTAAACTCGGTGGGACCGATTTGCTCTTTTCGGTGAGACCGAAATGTTACAAAAAGGAAGCAGAGAGTTTACATTGCAATCTCGGTGGGACCGATCGCTCACTTCGGTTAGACCAAAACGTTACGAAGGGAAACAGTGAGATTGCAACCCGATCTTGGTGAGACCGAGATCCCTATCGGTAAGACCGATTTGCTTAGGGTTTGTGGCAGTGGCTATGACTTTTGGAATCGGTGGCGCCGGATAGAAAGAATCGGTGTGACCGATTTTGGCTTTAGGTTTAGGTCATTTGTGGATGTGGGAAAGTAGTTGAGGGTTTTGGAGCATATCACTAAGCACATGAAGCAAGAGGCTCATTAAGCAACACCTCATCCCTTCTTGATAGTATTGGCTTTTCTTATAGACTCAATGTGATCTTGGATCACTAAAATGTAAAATGAAGAGTCTTGAGCTTTTGAGCTTGAGCCAATCCTTTGTCCTTAGTATTTTGAGGGATCCACTTTCATCATCCATGCCATGCCATTCATTGAGCTTTCTTGAAATAATAGTCTTGGAATAGCATTAGCTCAATGAGCTATATGTTGTTATGAATTACCAAAACCACCTAGGGATAGTTGCACTTTCACAATGCCGTCGCGGACATGTGGCCCTATGATCCTGGCTTCCCGAATGAGCAGCGGGCGCTGTATCAGACCATCCATAGGGCCCGCGAGGCCCTCTCTGTCGTCCTTCGAGTTGTTGCGCTCGCCGTGGCGCCGCCGTCTTGTGTTGTCATTATGGTCAACGGGCATGAGGATGAGGAGATGACTTTACTTGGAGAGGATGACAGTGGGGGCCCACCAGGGCCATAGCCGCATGTACGCAAGTGCCTCCTTATTAATATATAAAACTATATATTTTTTGCTTCCTCCTGGTTTCCTGACAACACGGTCCCACACCATTGTCAACCTATGTAGTCAATAAACGAGAGAATTGCACAAGAAACGGCCGACAGCTGGGACCAAGCGGCTCGAACAGTATTTGTGTTTTTGAGGTGTGAGCACTGCAGAGTTTTTCTTGAGCGATGTTTAGCCCAGATATTATTTTATTTTTTCTCCTCCGAACAACAATGAACACATCGCTGCAGGTATTAACTAGGTGGGCTGTGGCCCGTCTAGCCCAGGCCAGATATCCAGCCCAGATATTAATTTTTTTCAAGCTGAAAATGGCTAGCCCAGCTATACTTTTTTTAGGAATACCCGGGCAAGGTCAAGTTGTTATTCTCCGCCTGTTGGGCTGCGAATCTTTCCTAGGAGGGATGCATTAGGCTTAACAAGAAAATGGGCTTTAAGAAATAATAAATGGGATGTAATTATAAAAACTGGGCAATGACTATAAAAAATGCACCAAACACGTAATTACTTTATAAAATATTATTTTTGGATATTGAAAATTTTAATTTCATTAATTGTTGCGAGCGCAATGTTTTGTTGGATTTTTACGTAATATAAATTTATATTGAAATTGTATTTAATCTGACTAGAAATTTCGGGATAAAAATATTTCGGATCCCATCAAAATGTGGGAAATTTTATTGAATTCTGTTTTGAACGGTTGGTTGAAATGGGTTGTACTTTTAACAAACTGTAAATGGGTTGTAGTAAATTCCATTAGAATTCAAAAATTGGCTGCACGTTCTTACAAATCTCAAATGGTCTATAAGTTCTCTGCCACACACTTGTGGCCTTACTAAGTTGACTTGTCCCCTAAAAAAAAGAGAGTTGACGCGTATGCAAGGCTTTGTCAACTTATAGTCAACACACGGTTCTAGTAGCGATGGGTCGTTGGATGTCCATCCAACGGATGCCGTGCTTCTTCATCAATCTCGGATATTCTAGCTTCACCCGCCCAAAAAATGATTCCTCCCCCTGACATCTGGGGCACCATTTCGGAGGCTGACCTGTGGGCCTACTAAGTTGACCCGTACCAAGGGCTTTGTCAACTTAGTCAATATAAACGATTCTAGCTGCAGTGACCGTACGATGTCCATCAAACGGCCATCGTGCTCCTTCAACCTCTGGTCTTCTTGCTCCAGCCGCCCAAAGCAGCGCTGGTCGTGCCGCCTGCTCCTGCCTCCCGTGTCCGGCTGTGCTGCCGCGCAGGCCTCGCCTGTTGGAAATATGCCCTAGAGGCAATAATAAATTGGTTATTATTATATTTCCTTGTTCATGATAATCTTTTATTATCCATGCTATAATTGTATTGATAGGAAACTCAGATACATGTGTGGATACATAGACAACACCATGTCCCTAGTAAGCCTCTAGTTGACTAGCTCGTTGATCAACAGATGGTTACGGTTTCCTGACCATGGACATTGGATGTCGTTGATAACGGGATCACATCATTTGGAGAATGATGTGATGGACAAGACTCAATCCTAAGCCTAGCACAAAGTTCGTGTAGTTCGTATGCTAAAGCTTTTCTAATGTCAAGTATCTTTTCCTTACACCATGAGATTGTGCAACTCCCGGATACCGTAGGAATGCTTTGGGTGTACCAAACATCACAACATAACTGGGTGGCTATAAAGGTGCACTACAGGTATCTCCGAAAGTGTCTGTTGGGTTGGCACGAATCGAGACTGGGATTTGCCACTCTGTAAACGGAGAGGTATCTCTGGCCCACTCGGTAGGACATCATCATAATGTGCACAATGTGACCAAGGGGTTGATCACGGATGATGTGTTACGGAACGAGTAAAGAGACTTGCCGTAACGAGATTGAACAAGGTATCGGTATACCGACGATCGAATCTCGGCAAGTACAATACCGTTAGACAAAGGGAATTGTATACGGATCGATTGAGTCCTTGACATCGTGGTTCATCCGATGAGATCATCGTGGAACATGTAGGAGCCAACACGGGTATCCAGATCCCGCTGTTGGTTATTGACCGAGAACGCCTCGGTCATGTTCGCATGGTTCCCGAACCCGTAGGGTCTACACACTTAAGGTTCGATGACGCTAGGGTTATAGGGAATAGATATACATGGTTACCGAATGTTGTTCCGAGTCCCGGATGAGATCCCGGACGTCACGAGGAGTTTCGGAATGGTCCGGAGGTAAAGATTTATATATGGGAAGTCCTATTTTGGCCACCGGAAAATGTTCGGGATTTTTCGGTATTGTACCGGGAAGGTTCTAGAAGGTTCCGGAGTGGGGCCCACCTGCATGGGGGGACCCACATGAACGTGAGTAGTGGGGGCAAGGCCCCACACCCCTGGTCAAGGCGCACCAAGATCCCCCCTTAGAAGGAATAAGATCATATCCCGAAGGGATAAGATCAAGATCCCTAAAAGGGGGATAACAATCGGTGGGGAAAGGAAAGGATGGGATTTCTTTCCTCCCACCTTTGCCAACGCCCCAATGGACTTGGAGGGCAAGAAATAATCCCCTCCACCCCTATATATAGTGGGTAGGCGCATGGGAGCTGCACCTTGCCCTCGGCGCAGCCCTCCCCTCTCCCAAGTCTTCCTCCTCTCCCGCGATGCTTGGCGAAGCCTGCAGATTGCCACGCCCTCCATCACCACCACACCGTCGTGCTACTGCTGGATGGAGTCTTCCCCAACCTCTCCCTCTCTCCTTGCTGGATCAAGGCATGGGAGACGCCACCGGGCTGTACGTGTGTTGAACGCGGAGGTGCCGTCCGTTCGCACTAGGATCACCGGTGATTTGGATCACGACAGTCGACTCCTTCAACCCCGTTCTCTTGAACGCTTCGCTTAGCGATCTACAAGGGTACGTAGATGCACTCTCCTTCCCTCGTTGCTAGTTTCTCCATAGATAGATCTTGGTGACACGTGGAAAATTTTGAATTTCAGCTCGCTCCCCAACAAAGGGTATCGAGCTAGGTCTATTATGTAGATTCTTTGCGCGAGTAGAACACAAAGTAGTTGTGGGCGTTGTTTTTGTTCAATATGCTTACCGTTACTAGTCCAATCTTGTTTCGACGGTATTGTGGGATGAAGCGGCCCGGACCGACCTTACACGTACACTTACGTGAGACAGGTTCCACCGATTGACATGCACTTGTTGCATAAGGTGGCTAGCGGGTGCCAGTCTCTCCCACTTTAGTCGGATCGGATTCGATGAAAAGGGTCCTTGTGAAGGGTAAATAGCAATTGGCATATCACGTTGTGGCTTTTACGTAGGTAAGAAACGTTCTTACTAGAAACCCATAGCAGCCACGTAAAACATGCAAACAACAATTAGAGGATGTCTAACTTGTTTTTGCAGGATATGCTATGTGATGTGATATGGCCAAGAAGAATGTGATGAATGATATGTGATGTATGAGATTGATCATGTTCTTTTAATAGGAATCACGACTTGCATGTCGATGAGTATGACAACCGACAGGAGCCATAGGAGTTGTCTTTATTTATTGTATGACCTGCGTGTCATTGAACAATGCCATGTAATTACTTTACTTTATTGCTAACCGCTAGCCATAGTAGTAGAAGTAATAAGTTGGCGAGACAACTTCATGGAGACACGATGGTGGAGATCATGATGATGGAGATCATGGTGTCATGCCGGTGACGATGATGATCGTGGAGCCCCGAAGATGGAGATCAAAAGGAGCAATATGATATTGGCCATATCATGTCACTATTTGATTGCATGTGATGTTTGTCATGTTTATACATCTTATTTGCTTAGTACGACGGTAGTAAATAAGATGATCCCTCAATAAAATTTCAAGAAAGTGTGCCCCCTAACTGTGCACCATTGCGAAAGTTCGTCGTTTCGAAGCACCACGTGATGATCGGGTGTGATAGATTCTTACGTTCACATACAATGGGTGTAAGCCAGATTTACACACGCGAAACACTTAGGTTAACTTGACGAGCCTAGCATGTGATGTTCACCGATGATGACTAGTCCGTCTCACGTGATGATCGGACACGGCCTAGTTGACTCGGATCATGTAATCACTTAGATGACTAGAGGATGTCTATCGAGTGGGAGTTCATGAGATGAACTTAATTATCCTGAACATAGTCAAAAGATCTTTGCAAATTATGTCGTGAAGCTCGCGCTTTAGTTCCACTATTTAGATATGTTCCTAGAGAAAATATAGTTGAAAGTTGACAAGATGGCGATTATGCGGACATAAAAAGCTTATGTCCTTAATGCACCGCTCGGTGTGTGAACCCCAAACGTCGTGCGTGGATGTTGCGAACATCATACATACACGCTTTGATAACTACGTGATAGTTCGCTTAAACGGTTTAGAGTTGAGGCACCAAAGACGTTTTCAAAACGTCATGAACATATGAGATGTTTCGAGGGCTGAAATTGGGATTTCAAGCTCGTGCCCACGCCAAGAGGTATAAGACCTCCGACGATTTTCTTAGCCTGCAAACTAAGGGAGAAAAGCTCAATCGTTGAGCTTGTGCTCGATTGTCCGAGTGCAACAATCACTTGAATCGAGTGGAGTTGATCTTCCGTAGATAGTGATGTTTCTCCAAAGTCATTGCCACCAAGCTGCTAGAGCTTCGTGATGAACTATAACAAATCAGGGATAAATATGATGATCCTTGAGATATTCGCGTTGTTTGACACCGCGAAAGTAGGAATCAAGAAGGAGCATCAATTGTTGATGGTTGGTGAAACCACTAGTTTCAAGAAGGGCAAGGGCAAGAAGGATACTTCATGAAACAGCAAATCAGCTGCTGCTCTAATGAAGAAACCCAAGGTTGAACCCAAACCCGAGACTAAGTGCTTCGTAATAAGGGGAACAGTCACCGAGCAGAATTACCCTAGATACTTGGTAGATGAGAAGGCTGGCAAGGTCGATAGAAGTATATTGATATACATTAAGTTATTGTGTACTTTACTAGTACTCCTAGTAGCACCAGGGTATTAGATACCGTTCGGTTGCTAAGTGTTAGTAACTCAAATAAAAGGCTACGGAATAAACGGAGACTAGCTAAAGGTGAGTGACGATATGTGTTGAAGTGTTTCCAAGTTTGATGTGATCAAACATCACACGCCCCTCTACCATCAAGATTAGTATTAAACCAGAATAATTGTCATTTGGTGTTTGCGTTGAGCATATACATGATTGGATTATGTCTATCGCAATACGGTTATTCATTTAAGGAGAATAATGGTTACTCTATTTATTTGAATAATACCTTCAATGGTCTTGCACCTAAAGGAATGGTTTATTGAATCTCGATCATAGTAATACACATTTTCATGCCAAAAGATATAAGATAGTAATGATGGTACCACTTACTTGTGGCAATCGCCATGTAAGTCATATTGGTATAAAACGCATGAAGAAGCTCCATGTTGATGGATCTTTGGACTCACTGCTTTTGAAAAGTTTGAGACATGCGAACCATGTCTATTGGTGTATACGCATGAAGAAACTCCATGCAGATGGATCGTTTGGACTCACTTGATTTTGAATCACTTGAGATATGCAAATCATACCACATGGGCAAAATGACCTAAAAGCCTCGGTTTGATAAGATGGAACAAGATAGCAACTTGTTGGAAGTAACACATTTTGATGTGTGCAGTCCAATGCGTCTTTGAGGCATGCAAAGGAATATCGTTATGTTCTTACTTCACGGATGATTTGAGTAGATACTGAGTGTATTTACTTGATGAAACACAAGTCTGAATTATTGAATGGTTCAAGTAATTTCAGAGTGAAGTTGAAGATCATCGTGTAAAGAGGATAAAATGTCTATGATATGATCATAGAGATGAGTATCTGAGTTACGAGCTTTGGCACGCAATTAAGACATTGTGGAAATTGTTTCACAATAAATACCGCCTGGAACACCATAGTGTGATGGTGTGTCCAAACAGCATAGTTGCACCCTATTGGATATGATGCGTACCATGATGTCTCTTATCGAATTACCACTATCTTTCATGGGTTAGGCATTAGAGACAACCACACTCACTTTAATAGGGCACCGCGTAATTCCGTTGAGACGACACCGTTTGAACTATGGTTTGGAGAAACCTAAATTGTCGTTTCTTAAAAGTTTGGGGCTGCGACGCTTATGTGAAAAAGTTTCAGGTTGATAAGATCGAACCCAAAGTGGATAAAATGCTTCTTCATAGGACACCCAAAACAGTTGGGTATACCTCCAGTCTCAGTTCCGGAAGCAAAAAAGGATTGTTTCTAGAATTAGGTCCTTTCCGAGAAAAGTTTCTCTCGAAAGAATTGAGTGGGAGGATGGTGGAGACTTGATGAGGTTATTGAACCGTCACTTCAACAAGTGTGTAGCAGGCACGTGAAGTTGTTCTGTGGCGCCTACACCAATTGAAGTAGAAGCTTATGATAGTGATCATGAAGTTTTGGATCAAGTCACTACTGTACCTCGTAGGGTGACAAGGATGCGTACTACTTCTCGTGGGTACAAGAATCCTGTCTTGAAGGTCATGTTGCTAGACAACAATGAACCTACGAGCTATGAAGAAGCGATGGTGGGCCCAGATTCCGACGAATGGCTCAAGGCCATAACATCCGAGAGAGGATCCATGACTTTGGAAGAAATACTTGATGGTCGTAAGGACGTTGGGTAAAGATGGGTTTTAAAAGGAAGACAGACAATGATGGTAAGTATCACCATTAAGAAAGCTCGACTTGTCATTAAAGATGTTATCCGACAAGTTCAAGGAGTTGACTACGGTGAGGCTTTCTCACTCGTAGCGATGCTAAGAGTCTGTTGGAATTGGATTAGCAATTACTGCATGATTGATGAAATCTTGCAGATAGGATGTCAAAACATTGTTTCCTCGACGTTATACTTGAGGAAAGGTTGTATGTGATACAACCGAAGGTTTTGTCAATCTGAAAGATGCTAACAAGTTTGCAAAGCTCCAGCAATCCTTCTAAGGACCGGAGTAAGCATCTCGAGTTGGAATGTACGCTTTGATGAGATGATCAAAGATTTTGGGTTTATACAAAGTTTGTGAGAAACTTGTATTTCCAAAGAAGTGAGTGGGAGCACTATAGAATTTCGATAAGTATATGTGAATGACATATTGTTGATCGGAAATGATGTAGAATTTCCGAAAGCATATAGGGTTATTTGAAAAGTGTTTTGAATAGAAAACCTGAATTAAGCTGCTTGAACATTGAGCATCAAGATCTATGAGGATAGATAAAAAACGCTAAATGGTACTTTCAAATGAGCACATACCTTGACATGATCTTGAAGGTGTTCAAGATGAATCACCAAAGAAGGAGTTCTTGCCTGAGTTGTAAGGTATGCGTTAAGAGTTAAAGCTCGACCACGGCAGAAGAGAGAGAAAGGACGAAGGTCGCCCCTATGCTTCGTACATAGGCTCAGAGTATGCTATCTTTGTGGAAGTGTGCCTTGCCATGAGTCCGGCAAGGGGTACAAGAGTGATCCAGAATGGATCATTTGACAATGTCAAAATTGTCCTTGGAGTAAATAAGGACATGTTTCTCGATTATGGAGGTGATAAAGAGTTCGGCGTAAAGGGTTACGCCGATGCAAGCTTTAACACCTATCCGAGTGACTCTGAGTTGCAAACCGGATACGTATAGTGGAGCAACCATTTGGAATAGCTCCAAGTGGAGCGTGGAAGCAGCATTTACAATATGACATAGAGATTTGCGAAGTACATACGGATCTGAATGTTGCGCACCGCTGACTAAAACCTCTCTCACAAGCAAAACATGATCAAACCCCGTAACTCATTGAGTCTTAATCACATGATGATGTGAACTAGTTTAGTGACACTAGTAAACTCTTGGATGTTGGTCACATGGAGATGTGACCTATGAGTGTTGATCACATAGCGATGTGAACTAGATTATTGACTCTAGTGCAAGTGGGAGACTGTTGGAAATATACCCTAGAGGCAATAATAAATTGGTTATTATTATATTTCCTTGTTCATGATAATCGTTTATTATCCATGCTATAATTGTATGGATAGGAAACTCAGATACATGTGTGGATACATAGACAACATCATGTCCCTAGTAAGCCTCTAGTTGACTAGCTCGTTGATCAACATATGGTTACGGTTTCCTGACCATGGACATTGGATGTCGTTGATAACGGGATCACATCATTTGGAGAATGATGTGATGGACAAGACTCAATCCTAAGCCTAGCACAAAGATCGTGTAGTTCGTATGCTAAAGCTTTTCTAATGTCAAGTATCTTTTCCTTAGACCATGAGATTGTGCAACTCCCGGATATCGTAGGAATGCTTTGGGTGTACCAAACGTCACAACATAACTGGGTGGCTATAAAGGTGCACTACAGGTATCTCCGAAAGTGTCTGTTGGGTTGGCACGAATCGAGACTGGGATTTGTCACTCGTAAACGGAGAGGCATCTCTGGGCCCACTCGGTAGGACATCATCATAATGTGCACAATGTGACCAAGGGGTTGATCACGGATGATGTGTTACGGAACGAGTAAAGAGACTTGCCGTAACGAGATTGAACAAGGTATCGGTATACCGACGATCGAATCTCGGGCAAGTACAATACCGTTAGACAAAGGGAATTGTATACGGGATCGATTGAGTCCTTGACATCGTGGTTCATCCGATGAGATCATCGTGGAACATGTAGGAGCCAACATGGGTATCCAGATCCCGCTGTTGGTTATTGACCGAGAACGCCTCGGTCATGTTCAAGATGGTTCCCGAACCCGTAGGGTCTACACACTTAAGGTTCGATGACGCTAGGGTTATAGGAATAGATATACATGGTTACCGAATGTTGTTCGAGTCCCGGATGAGATCCCGTCGTCACGAGGAGTTCGGAATGGTCCGGAGGTAAAGATTTATATATGGAAGTCCTATTTTGGCCACCGGAAAATGTTCGGATTTTTCGTATTGTACCGGAAGGTTCTAGAAGGTTCCGGAGTGGGGCCCACCTGCATGGGGGACCCACATGAACGTGAGTAGTGGGGGCAAGGCCCCACACCCTGGTCAAGGCGCACCAAGATCCCCCTTAGAAGGAATAAGATCATATCCCAAGGATAAGATCAAGATCCCTAAAAGGGGGATAACAATCGATGGGGAAAGGAAAGGATGGGATTTCTTTCCTCCCACCTTGCTAACGCCCCAATGGACTTGGAGGGCAAGAAATAATCCCCCTCCACCCCTATATATAGTGGGTAGGCGCATGGGAGTTGCACCCTTGCCCCTGGCGCAGCCCTCCCCCTCTCCCAAGTCTTCCTCCTCTCCCGCGATGCTTGGCGAAGCCTGCAGATTGCCACGCCCTCCATCACCACCACACCGTCGTGCTCTGCTGGATGGAGTCTTCCCAACCTCTCCCTCTCTCCTTGCTGGATCAAGGCATGGGAGACGCCACCGGCTGTACGTGTGTTGAACGCGAGGTGCCGTCTGCTCGCACTAGGATCTCCGGTGATTTGGATCACGACGAGTACGATTCCTTCAACCCCGTTCTCTTGAACGCTTCCGCTTAGCGATCTACAAGGGTATGTAGATGCACTCTCCTTCCCCTCGTTGCTAGTTTCTCCATAGGTAGATCTTGGTGACACGTAGGAAAATTTTGAATTTCTGCTACGTTCCCCAACATCACCGCCCCCTACTACTCCCACCGCTGGCCAGGGCATCCCTCTACTCACCCACACTCCCTGTTATTCTGCGGCGACGACAACCTCACACCGCAGCCGAACCAGCGAACCCTCGTACTCCTCTCTGCATGGGCATCCACTGTCGCGTCTTCCCCGGCTCCGCGTCGTCCCCTTCCTAGGCCTCGCCGTCGTCCACCGCCCTGGTGCTCTCGGTGCGGCGTGGTCAACGTGGTCAAGGAACGACTTCCATCGGAAGAGTACTGTACGTGGAGAGGCCGACAGCTGGGTCCACGATAGCCGCAAGGAAGTGCCTCCTTATTGCACGGAAAATAATTATTCCTCCACCTGACAGCAGGGACCCACCGGATGGGCCACCGTATTTGGCAAAAAAAACGTTTCCCCCTGAATGTTGGGACCCACCAGACGGGCCACCGTATTTCGCGAAAAAAACATTCCCCCCGCTGTTAGCTCGGACCCACCGGAAGTGCCTCCTTATTACGCACAAAAAAAATGAATACTCCCCCTGCTAGTTGGGACCCACCTTGGTGGGGGGCTGACTTGTGGGCCTACTAAGTTGACGGGGACGGAGTGCTTTGTCAACTTAGTCAATATGAACGACTCTAGCTCCGGTGACTATACGATGTCCATCCAACGGCCGTAGTGCTTCTTCAACCTCTGGTCTTCTTGCTCAAGCCGCCCAAAGCAGTCGTTCGTGCCGCATGCTCCTGCCTCCCATGGACGGTTGTGCTGCCATGGAGGCCTCACCGCCCCCTACTATTCCCACCGCTGGCCAGGCCTCGGGCGGCGCTCAACCTCACACCACACCAACCAAAGTGAACCTCTCGTTCTCCTCCGCTGGATTCCACCGCCGTGTCTTCCCGCTCCACGTCGTCCCCTTCCTAGGCCTCGCCGTCGTCCACCGCCCTGGTGCTCTCGGCGCGGCGTGGTCAACATGGTCAAGGAACGACTCCCATTGGAAGAGTACTGTACGTGGAGAGGCTGACAGCTGGGTCCATGGCGGCCGCAAGGAAGTGCCTCCTTATTATGCACAAAACAATTATTCCTCCACCTGACAGCAGGGACCCACTGGACGGGCAAGTGTATTTCTCAAAAAAAAAATGTTTCCCCCTGACTGCTGGGACCTACCAGCTACATCTTCGCACACAAGGAAGTGCGTCCAGGAAAAAAAACGAATCGCCCCCCTGACTGCTGGGACCCACCAGCTACATCTTCGCACGCAAGGAAGTGCCTGACAGTCGGGACCCACCTGGTCGAAGCGTACGTAGCGTTGTCATTCTGGTCGTGAATGTGTACGTACATACTGGTCGATGTAGAGGTGCGCACGTGTTGATGTAGAGGTGCGCACGTAGCATGTACACGTACGTAGAGCGGCCAGGGTGCAAGAAAGTAAATACGGCCACGTACATACATACGGCGGGGTCTCGAACGCCTACTCACGCGTACGTACGACCAAGGCTCGTGTACATGGCTGGGTCGGAACGGAGAAACTGCGTCGTCGTCGTGTTCATGGGGAGGCAACCGAATGCGTCATGTTCATTGGGAGGCAACAAAACGTGTGGGAGCCAACCGGCTTGGACGGAACAACCGATGGAAACGAGGCCCGGCGTACCGCAGAACGGAGGAAACGGCCTTGTGTTCGACCGGCCATGTTCGAAACGGGATCCTGTTCATCGGGAGGGATCTGGCGTACCGCAAAACGGAGGAAACAGACCTCCAACGGTCGAAACTGGGGTCCTGTTGATCGGGAGGGGTGTGGCTGATAACCCACAAGTATAGGGGATCGCAACAGTTTTCGAGGGTAGAGTATTCAACCCAAATTTATTGATTCGACACAAGGGGAGCCAAAGAATATTCTCAAGTATTAGCAGTTGAGTTGTCAATTCAACCACACCTGGATAACTAATATCTGCAGCAAAGTATTTACTAGCAAAGTAATATGATAGTAGTGGCAACGGTAATAAAAGTAACGGAAGCAAAAGTAATATTTTTGGTATTTTGTAGTGATTGTAACAATAGCAACGAGAAAGTAAATAAGCGAGAACCAGTATATGGAAAGCTCGTAGGCATTGGATCGGTGATGGATAATTATGCCGGATGCGGTTCATCATGTAACAGTCATAACATAGGGTGACATAGAACTAGCTCCAATTCATCAATGTAATGTAGGCATGTATTCCGAATATAGTCATACGTGCTTATGGAAAAGAACTTGCATGACATCTTTTGTCCTACCCTCCCGTGGCAGCGGGGTCCTAATGGAAACTAAGGGATATTAAGGCCTCCTTTTAATAAAGTACCGGAACAAAGCATTAACACATAGTGAATACATGAACTCCTCAAACTACGGGAGTGGTCCCGATTATTGTCACTTCGGGGTTGCCGGATCATAACACATAGTAGGTGACTATAGACTTGCAAGATAGGATCAAGAACTCACATATATTCATGAAAACATAATAGGTTCAGATCTGAAATCATGGCACTCGGGCCCTAGTGACAAGAATTAAGCATAGCAAAGTCATAGCAACATCAATCTCAGAACATAGTGGATACTAAAGGATCAAACCCTAACAAAACTAACTCGATTACATGATAGATCTCATCCAACCCATCACCGTCCAGCAAGCCTACGATGGAATTACTCACGCACGGCGGTGAGCATCATGAAATTGGTGATGGAGGATGGTTGATGATGACAACAGCGACGAACCCCCCTCTCCGGAGCCCCGAACGGACTCCAGATCAGCCCTCCCGAGAGGTTTTAGGGCTTGGCGGCGGCTCCGTATCGTAAAACGTGATGGTTTCTTCTCCTTGATTTTTTCTCTCCGAAAGCAAATATATAGAGTTGGAGTTGGCGTCGGAGGACCTCCAGGGGGCCCACGAGGTAGGGGGCGCACCCTGGGAGGGGGCGCCCCCCACCCTTGTGGACAGGTGGTGGGCCCATGGCCTTCATCTTTCGCAACAATTTTTTATTATTTCCGAAAAGATGTTCCGTGAAGTTTCAGTGTCATTTCGAGAAGTTTTGTTTCGCATAAATAACACCATGGCAATTCTCAATAAAAACAGCGTCGGTCCGGGGTTAGTTCCATTCAAATCATGCAAGTTAGAGTCCAAAACAAAGGCAAAAGTGTTTGGAAAAGTAGATACGATGGAGACGTATCAACTCCCCCAAGCTTAAACCTTTGCTTGTGCTCAAGCAATTCAGTTGATAAACTGAAAGTGATAAAAAAACTTTTACAAACTCTGTTTGCTCTTGTTGTTGTAAATATGTAAAGCCAGCATTCAAGTTTTCAGCAAAGATCATGACTAACCACATTTGCAATAATTCTCAGGTCTCATGTTTACTCATATCAATAGCATAATCAACTAGCGAGCCATAATAATAAATCTCGGATGACAACACTTTCTCAAAACAATCATAATATGATATAACAAGATGGTAGCATTGCTAGCCCTTTCTGAGACCGCAAAACATAAATGCAGAGCACCTTTATAGATCAAGGACTGACTAGACATTGTAATTCATGGTAAAAGAGATCCAATCATAGTCATACCCAATATAAATTAATAGTAATGGATGCTAATGACAGCTGCGCTCTCTAGCTAGTGCTTTTTAATAAGAGGGTGATGACTCAACATAAAAGTAAATAGATAGGCCCTTCGCAGAGGGAAGCAGGGATTTGTAGAGGTGCTAGAGCTCGGTTTTGAAATAGAGATGTAAGTGCATCTAGTGCCCCTTAGTGATTTTGGTGTATTGAAGACTTATAGGTTAAGGGACTAATGTGTTTATGAGTGTACACAGGTCTATCAGTCTATGAGGAGTTTGATATTTACAGAGAAATTCGACCCCTAAAAATGAAGTTCTTCGACTGAAGACTTTGGTAATCTGAAGACTTTCTGAAGACTTTGAAAGTGAAGAAATTGGTGTGACCTTGAAGACTTGGTATTCATTTGAGGAACATGAAGCTTGAAGACTTTTGTTTTCGTAGTTTCGTTTTCTCTTTCTTGAATCATAGGAAACACCGTACTGTTAAAGGGGGTCGAGGAAATACTAAGGAAAAAATTCCATGTGATGCTCAACTCAAAATCCTACACCTACCAATCCCTTCGAGTGAAGCCTTTGAAATCTCATATAGTTCAACAATTTCTTCAAAGGATGAGACGAAGCTCTTCCGGTCACCGAGGAATTTGTTCTGAACGAGGAGTTAGGAATTCTCCAGTGCGGATTGCCTACACAGTGAGGAACATGATAGCCCTGAGGAATTTGAGAGTCAAATTTCCGACCTTTGCTGTGCTGCGCGCCAGCTGTCCTAAATATCTTATCCACCTAACGGTCATATCATTGAAGGGCATTTATGTCTTATCATGTTGGGCTGCTCCCTAGGCTATAAATAGCCGCCCCCTACAACCACTAGCTGGTTGGCTGCTCCGTGAGAAACTGACACTTGTCAATTGAGAGCATCCCATCCTCCGAGGACTTTGAGCGAAAATCATGGAGTGAGGAGAACCCAAAACCAAACCCCTACAAACCCAAAGTGATTGAGCATCACTGAAGAGATTGATCATGCGTGGATCCGACGCTTGTTACCTTTGAAGATCAGGCTTCTTCCGACGGTTAGGCGTCATGGTCTAGAGCATCCAAGAGGAATTGTGGATCGCCGATCGACCAAGTCTGTGAAGGTTTGGAAGTCGCTCAAGACTTACCACGAGTGATTGGACGAGGTCTGTGACCTTAGTTCAAGGAGAATACGGTGAGGACTTGGTGTCTGAGCTGCGTGCTCAGCGATCGGGTGTCCGGACTGTGTGTCCTCGAGTTTAAATACTCACCGCTCCAACCAGACGCATAACCGAGACAGCAGCTTGGAACTGGTCTACCAAATCATTGTCTTCACCAACCTTATCGGTTCTATATCCTCAACCCTTTTATTTCCTCATTACTATGTTGAGTGTTTGTTCATATCTGTGTTTGAAGACTTTGACTGAAGACTTTCTCAATTTCCTCAGTTCAATTTCTTCAGTCTGTTTGTATTCATCTTGTGTTATCCTGTGATTACGCTTTCTGTACTCTGTGATTGTCGTCAATTTCATCATGATGACCATGCATGTATTCTGCTATGCTTACTTCTGAGTACTTATTCCGCTGCAAGTAGTTCTTTGCTAAGGAATTTCCTCACCGGCAAATTCCTCAGTGAAGAATTTATAAAAATCGCCTATTCACCCCCCCTCTAGTCGATATAACGCACTTTCATTTGGTATCAGAGCAAGGTACTCCCTTGTTCTGTGTTATTTTGGTTTAACCACCTGGAGTTTTAGTTATGTCGACCGCAAGTATGAAGAAAGTGACATGCCCTATCTTTGACGGTCATGATTATCCCAAGTGGAAGGCCATGATGAGGAAGCGCCTCATGGCAATGGACATCGAGCTGTGGACCGTCACTGAGATTGGTCTTACCGATCTATGCAAGAAGGCAGGCGCTGATGACATTCGCAAGTACACTCGACTTGACATCATGGAGAAGGATATCATCTGTTCCTGCCTATCCAGAGACGAATTCAAGCGCATTATGCATCTTTGCAATGCGAAGCTTATCTAGGACAAGATCTCTGATGTCTATGAAGGTCATCGAACCCGTCATGATCCTTGGTTTGAGGACTTCAAGGAATCTCTCAAAATGATGACTTTCGAACCAGAATCATCATCTTCTGCATCATGTCTCATGGCAAAGGGTGACAAGGTAACCTAATGTTCCTCATCCGAGTTTAGTGACGATGAATCTGATGATGATGGATCTGATGATGATACTGAACCTAGTTATACCAAACTTGTTTGCATTGCCACTAAACAACAAACGGCCTTGGAAAAGGTTCAAAACATGCTAGACAAAAGTGATGATATGTTGGGTGAAGAAATGGATCGCACTAAAGCCCCGATCGAAAATCTTCGAGACTTCATCTAGGTTTGATAGCCTTCAAGGTCATCATAACACTCTCTTATCTGATCATGAGAAACTTTCTTATGAATTTCTTCAAAGAAAGCAAGATCTTGAGAAGCTAAGAGTGAGTTATGAAGATCTTCAGAAGGAGCGCGATTCATTACTAGCTCAACAGATCAGCGCTTCTCGTGAAGAATTTGTTCCTCCATGCTTAAAGTGCATTGAACGTGAATCGCTAATTCTTCACCGAATGTTCAAATGCTTCAATCACAAATTCTTCACCTGCCTCTGCTATCACTAATTCCTCATCGAGGACATTGCTAGTATCACCGACGATGCAGGGTTGAAGGAATTGTACATGACAGCATGTACAAAAGCCTCAAAGGGCATCATACTCTTTGTGATGTGCTTAAAAAGCGATCCTCAACAGAAACCCTAGGAAAGAGGGTATTGCCTTTGAGAGGAAACTCAATGCTGATGGAACATATTGAAGCCCGAGCGGACCCCAAAACCTCATGGGTTGCTGCAAAGGGACCTCCAGTTGATCCATCTAACTTATCTGGCTTTACATGTGAATCTCCTCATTCTTCTGATGAGTCATTTGAATCCAACTATAAACTGTTCAAAAATCAGAATGGTGAAGTATTTGCTAGATATGTTGGCACTAACTGCAGGAACGGTTCTCCTATGAAGAAAATATGGGTTCCCAAGAAGTGCCTTGAAAGTCTTCAGGTGAATGTCCTCATGACACCACCTGTGAAGAATAGGAACCCCAGATCAACCTCTTCATATGGACCAAATTCTTCATATGGATCCAAGTCCTCATATGGACCAAATTACTCACGTGGATCAAAGTCCTCATATGACTATCATCGTGCTAACAACTCTGTTTCGCAGGGTAGAGCTAAGGGCTATGAATATGTGCATTATTCTTCAAACGATTATGTTCATAAGTCCTCGAAGAATTTCTCTGCCTATTCATACGCTTACCCTAACCCCTCTTATGTGAAACGAAATGGTTTGGCCTCTATGCCACCATTCTCATATGGAGCTCGCAGAGTGATGAACTCTTTGCCACCCCTTCAGATGTGGGTGGTGAAGAAAAAGAACTAATCTCTTCTGCAGGGTCAGGTCTCCGGGCGTGCTTTAACGTCTGAAGAATTTGTTGGGGCCCGACAAAATTGCTCGAAGGACGCAGAGAATCATGAAGAAATGAATTCTCATTTCACATGTCCTCATACTGCTATATCTATTTTACTGCTTGATGAAATTCATCTGATGAACTTGATATCATATTCTTCACTGATGAAGTATATGAGATCGTAAGTTGCACTAATTCATCTGCAGGATGATCAACCCAAAACCAATGAGTGGGTCCTCGATAGTGGATGTACAAATCACATGACAGGTGACAAGAATCTATTGATGGTGCTCCCTTATCACCGTCACATCTGAAGCATATCATCTTTGCTGACAAAGGCAAAAGTCAGGTATTGGGTCTAGGTAAGGTTGCGATCTCTAAGGACATACACATGGACAAAGTCATGCTTGTTGAGTCCTTAGGATACAACCTCATGTCAGTCTCAATGCTTTGTGATCTTGATATGGTTGTTGTCTTTGGCAAGTATCGTTGTGTTGTGATCATGGAAGTGACAATTCCAAAGTCTTCAAGGCTTTAGGAGAGGAGACTTGTATATTGTTGATTTCTCTCTGGGACCACAACCAGCCGTGTGTCTACTTGCAAAAGCTTCGAAGGATGGCCATGGCATCGACGACTTAGTCACGCAGCATGAGGAATTTGCACACGCTTGCAAAGAAGAAGCATGTCATTGGCATTGAGAATGTCAAATTCCTCAAGGATCACTTGTGTGGAGCCCGTGAAGCTGGAAAATGACCAAGGCCAAGCATCCAATGAAGACTATCATGACCACTACTCGACCATTGAATTGCTTCACATGGACCTCTTTGATCCTAATCATTACTCAGCAGTCAATAATGATGCATCTCTATATGGCTTTGTTATTGTTGATGATTACTCACGTTACACATGGGTACACATTGTTACTTACAAACATGAAGTGCAGGAAGTCTTCAAACGATTTTCCTCGAGGGCTTCAACCAACTTTGGTGTGAAGATCAAGCACATCAGAAGTGACAATGGCACTGAGTTCAAGAATTCTGGTCTTGATGACTATCTTGATGAACTTGGTATTACTCATGAGTTATCTGCTCCTTATACTCCTCAGCAAAATGGCGTCGTGGAGCGCAAGAACAGAACTCTTGTTGAGATGGCTCGCACTATGCTTGATGAATACAAAACGCCTCGACGTTTTTGGATTGATGCAATTGATACTGCGTGCCATATCATCAACAGAGTATATCTTCACAAATTCTTCAAGAAGACTGCCTATGAACTCCTCACTGACAAGAAACCTAATGTGAGTTATTTCAAAGTCTTCGGTGCTAAATGTTGGATTAGAGATCCTCATCACAATGCTAAATTTGCACCAAAAGCACATGAAGGTTTTATGCTTGGTTACAGAAAGGACTCGCACACCTACAGAGTCTTCAACACCGCTCTTCACAAGGTTGTTGAAACTGTAGATGTGCGGTTCGATGAAACTAATGGCTTGCAAAGAGAGCACCTACCTTCTGTGATAGATGAACCATCACCTGAGGAATCTATCAAGTTCAAGGCGACTGAGGATGTCATTCCTCTTCAAGAATCTGAAGAATTCATTCCAAGACGTGAAGAACGTCGAGTGATGCACCTGAATATAATGTCAAGAAAATGGTGTCAAGAAAATGCTGATCAAATTCCTCGACGACAACCAGCTCATCCTCGCGTTGCAAAAGAAGTGCAAGTTGAAAAGATCATCAATGACATTGAAGCACCAGGTCCTCTCACACGCTCAAAAGCTTCACATTTATCTAACTTTTGTGGGCACTATGCTTTTGTCTCTATCACAGAGCCCACTAAGGTATATGAAGCATTTACGAGCCGGAGTGGATTCAGGCCATGCAAGAAGAATTACATCAGCCGAGCTCAACAATGTCTCGAACTGGTCAAACGTCCAGATCCTTGCAAGCATAATATCATTGGCACAAAGTGGATCTACCGCAACAAGCAAGATGAAAATGGCCTTGTGGTGAGGAATAAGGCACGACTTGTAGCTCAAGGCTACACACAGGTTGAAGGAATTGATTTCGATGAAACTTTTGCACCTGTTGCTAGACTTGAGGCTATTCGCATATTACTTGCTTATGCTAACCATCATGATATCATTTTATATCAAATGGATGTGAAAAGTGCATTCCTCAATGGTAAGCTTGAGGAAGAAGTATATGTTGTTCAACCCCCAGGTTTTGAAGATCCAAAGAATCCCGACAAAGTCTTCAGACTCAAAAAGGCCCTCTATGGCCTCAAGCAAGCCCCTCGGGCATGGTATGATACATTGAAGGAATTCTTCGTGAAGAATGGCTTCACACCCGGTTCACTTGACCCTACTCTCTTTACTAAATCTTATGATGGTGAACTGTTTGTGTGCCAAATATACGTTGATGATATTATCTTTGGTTGTACTGACCAACGTTATAGTGATGAATTTGCCTATATGATGAGTGAAGAATATCAAATGTCTATGATGGGAGAGTTGAAATTCTTCTTAGGTATTCAAATTCGTCAACAGCGCAATGGCATATTCATATCTCAGGAGAAATACCTCAAGGATGTTCTGAGGAAATTCGACATGCAAGATTGCAAAGGCGTCAAAATTCCTATGCCCACAAATGGCCATCTATGCACCGATGAAAATGGTATTGACTTCGATCACAGGGTATACCGCTCCATGATTGGTTCTTTATTGTACTTATGTGCATCTAGGCCAGATATAATGCTTAGTGTTTGCATGTGTGCCCGATTTCAAGCTGCACCGAAGGAATCACACCATAAGGCTGTGAAGCATATTCTTCGATATCTAGCTCACACACCAACACTAGGATTATGGTACACCAAGGGCTCTACTTTTGATCTCATTGGATATTCGACTCGACTATGTCGGTGATCGTGTGGACCGCAAGTCAACATCTGGTACTTGTCATTTCCTCGGACGATCTTTGGACTGTTGGTCCTCGAAGAAACAGAACTGTGTATCACTGTCAACTGCGGAAGCTGAGTACATTGCTGCTGGCTCTTGCTGTGCTCAACTGCTATGGATGAAGCAAACTCTCAAGGACTATGGTGTCAACATGAAGAATGTGCCTCTCTACTGTGATAATGAGAGTGCCATCAAGATTGCTCACAACCCTGTTCAGCACTCGAAGACAAAGCACATTCAGATTCGTCATCATTTTCTTCGTGATCATGTGTTGAAGGGCGACATCTCCATCGAGCACGTGAAGACTGAAGAACAGCTAGCTGATATCTTCACTAAGCCCTTGGATGAGAAGAGATTTAGCAAGTTGTGGTGTGAGCTAAATATCTTAGAGTCTTCGAATGTTCTTTGAAAAGGACACACATCCTGACACTTATGCAAAATTGATGACTTAGATGTGCAACACATGAAGAAACGTTTTTCTTCAATCAATGAAGAATAACACTCTAAGTGTGAAGAAATTAATAAAGAATTTGATTTTCAGAGCCCTACGACAATTGTACGCGGTGTCTGAAATCATCATTCTTATACGGTGGGTCATGCCACCACCAAAATTGAAAATCTTCAATTTGAGTTTTTCCTTAGTTTTGAAATTCTTCAGTTTTTCAAATTCTTCAACTTTGCTAAATCTTCACTGTTTCCGTCGTTTTTCTTCATTGGCTATATATATATATATATATATATATATATATATATATATATATATATATATAGGGTTTATGTCCTCTACATCATTCACTTATGGCTAATTCTTCAAGTTGCATTTTCTGCTAAGTGAATGTGATCGGACCCTTCCCCCTCTATGCTATACTCAACCCAATCTATTCACAAATTCTTCATGTGCGTTCTAGTTGAAACTCGTTCAAAATCTTCACTGTGTCCTTGTCAGCTGAAGATATTGCGAACGGAACTTTAAAACAAATCTTATCCAAACTTTCGGTTTTGCCGCTCAAACCGTTCCGCATCCCACGATAGATTTATCTATTCACCCACGATCTAACACAATCTCCACTTTTCAGTACGTGGGTGACACATGTCAAGCGAATGAGAAGGGTCAGGGGCACGTTCGTCCCAAATCTTTGGGCGAACAGTTTTTCACCATGGCTATAAATACCCCCTCTCCCCTTCCTCACTTCCTTTACTCCGCTCGACCGCTCTCCCTCTCGCTCGAGCTTCTCAAACCCTAGCGCCGCCGCTACTCCATCGTCGCCGGTGAGGAAGAGCTTCACTGCCTCGACCTCGTCGCCGTCGTACTCGCGCCGGTTGCGGAAATCTTCACTCCGCCGCCGCCATAGCTGTCTTCCTCCGCCAAGTTAGGGCGTGGAAGATCTAACCTGACGAACTTCACATCTGTTCTTCTCAGTTCGTCGTGTTCTTCACTTCGGGTAATTAAAAGTTACTTTTATTACTCGCTTTGATTCTCAAGCTTTCCTGAAAATCCTCAAAGTGTTTATTCTTCAAATCTTCACACATATGAACACCTCACACGTCATATGATCTTGATTCGTTTCTCTAAGCAATGATTTTTCTTCAAAGATTCCTCAATTGTGTGGATCCTTGATCTATACAACTCTGGAACCTAAGACAAAGAACGCTTAGTGAAATTCTTCAAGGCTCATCTGGTCAAATTCCTCAAACTTGTTCTTTTTGAAAAACCTTCTGAGAACGCATATGACCTCTCCAAATTCCTCGCAACTATACTCTGTTCACATGTACTCATGTCCGCTGCTGAATCACTAGGTTCTCATCAACTTAACTCATTTGCAGCATTCCTCGAAGAAAAGTTGCATACTTCTTCAGAGAATTCGATTATTCAAATTCCTCAGCTGAAGAATATGGCAGAAGGAAAGAAGCCACAGAAAGGAGGAAAGAGGCCTGAGGTCATGACTGCCTTTGAGATACCTGAGGACATTTATGCTGACTATTGCACACCTGATGAAGCCAAATTTGGCAAGGAAAACAAAAATCAGCGCAAGGTGCGCATTCAGAGGATTGAACGGAGATGGGCAAGGGAATGGAGGGAGTACAGGTATGTTACTCCAAAGTACATGAAGAAATTTGCACTCAATCCTCCATGCCCAAGAGCTCCATTGGCACCTGGCCAAGAAGCTGACCCCACCAGCATCAAGCATGGTGAGGATTTTCCTGAAGAATGGGCCAAGCGTCAAGCCAAATTGGCAAGACAAGCCAAGGAGGCAGTGAGGAAATTCAATGAGGACTCTTCTACTGCTGCTGCCACTGAGGCTTCTGTTAAGCCAAGAAAATCTATGGCCAAGAAGCCCGCACATAAGCCAAGTGCTTCAACAGCAATGCCCTCACGGCAAATTCCTCATGCTGCTCCTGCTCCACCAAAGTCCTCAGCAGCTCCTTCAAAGTCCTCAGCACCTGTGCATCTGGCCACGTGCCAAAGGACTGCAGCATCTCCATTGCCTCTGGTGTCTCAAAGAAGTTCTCACCGCACCATATTCTTCATCAGGCCCCACACTACTGAAGACCAAGGCAACAACTGGACGAGGTCCTCGGCCAAGTCCGAAGAAGAAACAGGTTGCTTTCTATGTGCCATCTGATGATGAAGCTTCTGATGATGAACTTGCAGAAATCATCAGAGACCAACAAGTAAAGGCCGCTAGAGCCAAAGGCACATCTGTGCCACTGCTTTTGGATCCGAAGAAAATCCTCGATTACATTGATCTCTGGCACAAGGATCCAGACACCCCTATGCCTGATTTTCATCTGACTCCTGGACAAAGTCATATGCTGACCCATTTCATCAGTGAAGAGAAATGGAGGTTTGAAAAGGCTAGACAGATCAAGAAAGCTCAATTCAGGAAGGAGAAGACCCTAAAGAAAAATGTTGTCAGAATGACACCTGAGGAACTTCTCAAGGTCCAGACTGAAATCCAAGCCCTCGGCAAAAACTTTGATGCTTATTATGCTGATTGGCAAGGAGCCAAAGTCAGATTCGTCAACCTGACGAAGAAATTCACAAATGTTGCAGCCCCAACGCAACAAGAAATTCCTCAGGCTGGAGCCTCTGCTCAGCCTGCTGAAGAACATGCCAGCACCGCTGATGATTTTCAGCCTGCTGATGACAATGCTAGTTCCGTGGCTGATGACTCCATTCCACCACCGAAGAAATTGCTGTGGCATCCACTAGTGGTGCGCCTGAAGAAACTGAAGAAGTCAGGGCAACTGCATCAGTTGCGCCTGAGGAAATTCAACCAGATTCCTCAGCTCCTCCCGCGCCTACACCAACTCCAATCCTTCCATATGCATCAGATGTGAAGAAGATCAAGGCTGCAGAGCGAGCTACAGTGAAGAAAAGGAAGGCATCAGCTGCGTCAAATTCTTCGGCTGCAACATTTGTGAATTTCTTCATTGTCAACATAACAACTAAGAGATGGCGATATCTTCCATGCTACACACATTATAGGCGGTTCCCAAACAGATTGGTAAAGTTTATACTCCCCCTCCACCAACAAGCATCAATCCATGACTTGCTCGAAACAACGAGTGTCTCCAACTAGCAACAAATCCTGTGGGGAGTTTTGTTTGCAATTAATTTTTATTTAGTTTGCATAAAGCATGGGACTGGGCATCCCGGAGACCAGCCATTTTCTCATGAATGAGGAGCAGAGTCCACTCCTCTTGAGAATAACCCGCCTAACATGGAAGATATGGGCAGCCCTAGTTGATACATGAGCTATTCGAGCATACAAAACAGAATGTTTATTTGAAGGTTTAGAGTTTGGCATATACAAATTTACTTGGAACGGCAGGTAGATACCGCATATAGGAAGGTATGGTGGACTCATATGGAATAACTTTGGGGTTTAAGGGATTGGATGCACAAGCAGTATTCCCGCTTAGTACAAGTGAAGGCAAGAAAAAGACTAGGAAGCGACCAACTAGAGAGCGACAACAGTCATGAATATGCACTAAAATTAATAAACATGGGATGCAAGCATGAGTAGGATATAATCCACCATGAACATAAATATCGTGAAGGCTATGTTGATTTTGTTTCAACTACATGCGTGAACATGTGCCAAGTCAAGTCACTTAAATCATTCAAAGGAGGATACCACCCCATCATACCACATCACAACCATTTTAATAGCATGTTGGCACGCAAGGTAAACCATTATAACTCATAGCTAATCAAGCATGGCATAAGCAACTATGATCTCTAATTGTCATTGCAAACATGTTTATTCATAATAGGCTGAAACAGGAACGATGAACTCATCATATTTACAAAAACTAGAGAGGTTGAGTTCATACCAGCTTTTCTCATCCCAGTCAGTCCATCATATATCATCATAATCGCCTTTCACTTGCACGACCGAACGAAGTGAATAATAATAAGAGTGCACATGCATTGGAGTAAGCTGCAATCTGCGAGCATTCATTAAACAGGAGAAGACAAGGCAATATGGGCTCTTGGTTAAATCAACAATAATGCATATAAGAGCCACTTCAACAATTTAATCATGGTCCTCTCCTAACGACCCCCAAAGAAAAAAAAAGAGAAGAAACTATTTACACGGGAAAGCTCCCAACAAGCAAACGAAGAACGGGAAATATTTTTGGATTTTCTTTTTAATTATTACTACTACAGCAAGAAAAGTAAACTAACTAAAAGCTAATACTATTTTTTTTCTTAAAGTTTAACAAACATACAAGAAGAAAACAGGAAAAAGAAAATAAACTAGCGTGGATATTACAATGAAAGAGCATGAGCACCGACATCTAGCAATGAGTGTGTGTAAACATAAATGTAATGTCGGTGTGAAATACGTACTCCCCCAAGCTTAGGCTTTTGGCCTAAGTTGGTTCATTGCCAGGGATAGCCTGGCGGATACCCGTAGGTGTAGCCGGGTCGACAGATGAAGAGGACTCGATCGCCATCGACCGGCAGCCACCTCCGGATCCCAAGAATAAACAGACAGTCGTGGAGGCTCATATTGTGGCTCCGGCTCCGGGGCTGGTGTAGGATTCTGGTAGGCTTGAACAGCCGCCCACGGAACGAGGTAAGGACCTTCACACAAGTTAAACGAAGAAGGAGCAGGCAAGGTAATAGTCTCAGGGTGATGTTTATTAAAGTACAATTTATATTTAAGCTCCCCTTCCCTGCCCTTGACAATAAAATCATGCGCTAGCATACTCTTATAATCTAAATAAGAATTGGGCAGCAATTTTTCTTCTTTCTCATAGAGCCTAATAAGTATGTTAAAATGTGCAGCTAGGCGTGAAGCATAATACCCCCAAAGATGGGGCCCTTAGTATAGTTCAAACTTAACCGTTTAGCAATAATTCTGCCCATACTAATAGTGTTATCGCGGTATAAACCATGGAACAAAATTATAATATCAGGAACACTAAGGTTTCCACAGTTTCCGCGACCAATCAAGCAACGACTAGCAAATAAGGCAAAGTAGCGTAAGACAGGAAAATGTATGCTAGTGATTCTTGCATCGGAAACCTTCCTGGTTTTCCCCACAGTGATGGTATCAATAAATTCTTCCACATCTTTACGGTGTGGTTCATCTAAGGTACCCTCAAAGGGTATTTTGCAAACCTTGCAAAATTCAGCTAATGACATCTTCTCAACAACGTCATATAAATGAAACTCTACTGAACGAGGTGATTCCTTAGGAAAATAGTAGAAGTTTTGAACAAAAGTATTAGTGAGTAAGAGATACTGATGACGTTGGTCGCGGAGGAAGTCGGTGAGGCCAGCATTATCAGCTAATGAATAAAAATCCTCATAAATCCCAGCTTGTCTCAAGAAGTCATCAGAAGGCCATTCACACGGCCGGACCTCCGCGGTACGAGGCAAATTATATTTGGGCCTCTGTGCTTCTTCATTTTGCTTTTCCTTTGAGCTTCGGCTCGATCAGCCCCTCAAAAGTCTCTTCATCATTTTCTGAAATATTCTGAAATTTTTAGTAACTTCAAATAAAAGTGAACCAAGCTCAACAAAATTGATAGCAACTACTCCTACAAGTGCCTAGAGGATATATCATGCATTAGAACTACTTGGAACCATATAAATTTGACATGCAAGCTCAAGAACATGGTCACCTATGCAGCACAAATTTGCAATGAATAAAGCACTAGAGCAAAAACTAATTGGACCAATGGAGGAGTCACATACTAAGGAACAATCCCCCCAAGCAGTTTTGTGACAGGTGCTTTGAGCAAGGAGATCGAAAATCACAGCAAAGTGAGTTAGAACTCGTGCTTGAGCTGGATATTGGCATTTGTGGGAGGAAGAAGGAGTGTATGAGTGCAGGAATAAGTGGAGGAGGGCCACCATGGGCCCACGAGGCAGGGGGCGCGCCCTGGGGGGTAGGGCGCGCCCTCCACCCTCTTGGCCAGGTGGTTCACCCCCCTGCTGTGTTCTCAGTTCCATAAATCCTTAAATATTCTAGAAAACATCATATTTCATTTTCAGGGCATTTGGAGAACTTTTATTTTCGGGGTATTTTTATATTGCACAGATAAATAAGAAAACAGACAGAAAAAATACTATTTTTGCTTTATTTCAACTAAATAACAGAAAATAGAAAAAGGGTACAGAAGGTTGTGCCTTCTAGTTTCATCCGTCTCATGCTCATCAAAAGGAATCCACTAATAAGGTTGATCAGGTCTTGTTAATAAACTCATTCCGAATAACATGGAACTGGAGAAATTTCGAATAACACTATGTTACCTCAACGGGGATATGCACATCCCCAATAATAAGAATATCATATTTCTTCTTAACAGTAGGAAGAGGAAATTCAGAACCTCCAAATATAATCGATGGAATTTTTCCAATAGAGTTGATACTATGAACTTGAGGCTATTTCCTCGGAAAGTGTACCGTATGCTCATTACCATTAACATGAAAAGTGACATTGCCTTTGTTGCAATCAATAACAGCACCTGCAGTATTCAAGAAAGGTCTTCCAAGAATAATAGACATACTATCGTCCTCGTGAATATCAAGAATAACAAAGTCCGTTAAAATAGTAACGTTTGCAACCACAACAGGCACATCCTCACAAATATCGACAGGTATAGCAGTTGATTTATCAGCCATTTGCAAAGATATTTCAGCAGGTGTCAACTTAGTCAAGTCAAGTCTACGATATAAAGAGAGAGGCATAACACTAACACCATCTCCAATATCACATAAAGCAGTTTTAACATAATTTCTTTTAATGGAGCATGGTATAGTAGGTACTCCTGGATCTCCAAGTTTCTTTGGTATTCCACCCTTAAAAGTATAATTAGCAAGCATGGTGGAAATTTCAGCTTCCGATATCTTTCTCTTATTAGTGACAATATCTTTGATATATTTAGCATAAGGATTCATTTTGAGCATATCAGTTAGTCGCATACGCAAAAAGATAGGTCTAATCATTTCAGCAAAGCGCTCAAAATCCTCATCATCCTTTTTCTTGGATGGTTTGGGTAGAAAAGGCATGGGTTTCTGAAACCATGGCTCCCTTTCTTTACCATGTTTCCTAGCAACAAAGTCTCTCTTATCATAACTTTGATTCTTTGATTGTGGGTTATCAAGATCAACAACAGGTTCAACTTCTACATCATTATCATTACTAGGTTGAGCATCATCATGAACATCATCATTAACATTTTCACTAGGTTCATGTTCATTACCAGATTGTGTTTCAGCATTAGACATAGAGATATCATTTGGATTATCAGGTGGTTCAGCAATAGGTTCACTAGAAGTTTGCAAAGTCCTATCATTTTTATTTTTCTTCCTTTTAGAAGAACTAGGTGCATCAATATTATTTCTCTGAGAATCTTGCTCAATTCTCTTAGGGTGGCCTTCAGGATACAAAGGTTCCTGAGTCATTCTACCAGTTCTAGTAGCCACTCTAACAGCATAATCATTTTTATTACTATTCATTTCATTGAGCAAATCATTTTGAGCTTGAAGTACTTGTTCTACTTGAGTGGTAACCATAGAAGCATGTTTGCTAACAAATTTAAGTTCACCTCTAATATTAGCCATATAAGCACCCAAGTGTTTAATCATATAAGCATTTTGTTTTATTTGTCTACCAAAATAAGCATTGAAATTTTCTTGTTTGATAATAAAATTATCAAACTCATCAAAGCATTGTCTAGTAGACTTATAGTGAGGAATATCACCTTCATCAAATCTATAGAGAGAATTTACCTTTACTACCTGTGTCGGGTTATCAAGACCAGGAGGTTCTTCAATAGGTAATGGATTAAGATCACAAGTTTCTTCAACAGGCGGTAGATTAAGACCATGTATTTCTTCAATAGGAGGTAAATTCTTAACATCTTCAGCTTCAATACCTTTTTCTTTCATAGATTTCTTTGCCTCTTGCATATCTTCAGGACTGAGAAATAGAACACCTCTCTTCTTCGGAGTTGGTTTAGGAATAGGCTCAATAATTGGAGCAGGAGCTGGCTCAGGAGGTGCCCAATTATTTTCATTTGTCAACATATTATTCAATAGAATTTCAGCTTCATCCAGTGTTCTTTCCCTGAAAAGAGAACCAGCACAACTATCCAGGTAATCTCTGGAAGCATCAGTTAGTCCATTATAAAAGATATCAAGTATTTCATTTTTCTTAAGAGGATGATTAGGCAAAGCATTAAGTAACTTGAGAAGCCTCCCCCAAGCTTGTGGGAGACTCTCTTCTTCAATTTGCACAAAGTTGTATATTTCCTTTAAAGTAGCCTGTTTCTTATGAGCAGGGAAATATTTAGCAGAGAAGTAATAAATCATATCCTGGGGACTACGCACACAACCAGGATCAAGAGAATTAAACCATATCTTAGCATCACCCTTTAATGAGAACGGAAATATTTTAAGGATATAAAAGTAGCGAGATCTCTCATCATTAGCGAATAGGGTGGCTATATCATTTAATTTAGTAAGATGTGCCACAACAGTTTCAGATTCATAGCCATGGAAAGGATCAAATTCAACCAAAGTAATTATATCAGGATCAACAAAGAATTCATAATCCTTATCAGCAACACAAATAGGTGAAGTAGCAAAAGCAGGGTCAGGCCTCATTCTATCTCTAGGAGATTGCTTATTCCATTCAGCCAATAACCTATTGAGTTCATATCTATCTTTGCAAGCTAAAATAGCCGAAGAAGCTTCCATATCAAAAACATAACCCTCAGGAATAACAGGCCTATCTTCATCATCACTTTCATCAATATAATCAGTTTCAATAATTTCTTTCTCTCTAGCCCTAGCAATTTGTTCATCAAGGAATTCACTAACGGGCACAGTAGTATCAAGCATAGAAGTAGTTTCATCATAAGTATCATGCATAGCAGAAGTGGCATCATCAATAACATGTGACATATTAGAACGAATAGCAGAAGCAGGTTTAGGTATCGCAAGCTTACTCAAAACAGAAGGTGAATCAAGTGCAGAGCAAGATGGCAGTTCCTTACCTCCCCTCGTAGTTGAGGGATAAATTGTTGTCTTAGCGTCTTTCAAGTTCTTCATAGTGTCCAACAGATATAAATCCCAAGTGACTCAAAGAATAGAGCTATGTTCCCCGGCAACGGCGCCAGAAAATAGTCTTCATAACCCACAAGTATAGGGGATCGCAACAGTTTTCGAGGGTAGAGTATTCAACCCAAATTTATTGATTCGACACAAGGGGAGCCAAAGAATATTCTCAAGTATTAGCAGTTGAGTTGTCAATTCAACCACACCTGGATAATTTAATATCTGCAGCAGAGTATTTAGTAGCAAAGTAATATGATAGTAGTGGTAACGGTAATAAAAGTAACGGAAGCAAAACTAATATTTTTGGTATTTTGTAGTGATTGTAACAATAGCAACGGGAAAGTAAATAAGCGAGAACCAGATATGGAAAGCTCGTAGGCATTGAATCGATGATGGATAATTATGCGGATGCGTTCATCGTGTGATCATAACATAGGGTGACATAGAACTAGCTCCAATTCATCAACGTAATGTAGGCATGTATTCGAATATAGTCATACATGCTTCGGAAAAGAACTTGCATGACATCTTTTGTCCTACCCTCCCGTGGCAGCGGGGTCCTAATGGAAACTAAGGGATATTAAGGCCTCCTTTTAATAGAGAACCGGAACAAAGCATTAACACATAGTGAATACATGAACTCCTCAAACTATGGTCATCACCGGGAGTGGTCCCGATTATTGTCACTTCGGGGTTGCCGGATCATAACACATAGTAGGTGACTATATACTTGCAAGATAGGATCAAGAACTCACATATATTCATGAAAACATAATAGGTTCAGATCTGAAATCATGGCACTCGGGCCCAAGTGACAAGCATTAAGCATAGCAAAGTCATAGCAACATCAATCTCAGAACATAGTGGATACTAGGTGTAGCGACCTGACCCGAATGGATCAAGTCTCTGTGCTAAAGTGTCATCCCTGGATCGGAATGCTGACACACACAGTACTCGAGGATTTATAACAGAGGTAAATCACATGTATAAAGTAACGTAAATACTATTACCTCAATCCAAATAGCGGAAGTAACAAGGTTGTGGATTCCCATCAACACCAACGGCAAGGTTGAGTGTAGAAACCGTAACCCTAACGTATCACTTACTCGTCGTAAGATCTTGCAACATGAGATGTTGCAGCCACAAAGGATCAGTACATTGAATGTACTGGCAAATTCACACCATAGAGCAATGATGAATAATGGCTATCTCTACATGCATATTTGGCTGGTGGAGGCTCTATGGTTACAATGTTTTTGCGAAAAGCCAATTTTTCCCTACTGGAAAGGAATTTATTTAACTATCATGGTGGTTGTTAAACATTGAGAATGGTTGACAGCATTCTCAATCCCAATTAATCATCATCATTAAAACCCAACAAATTATTTAAGTAACGTGATGAGATCAACAGGATAATCCAAGAACTAGATACTCAAGACGTCCATAACCGGGGAAACGGCTAATCATGATTAGTTTGTACACTCTGCAGAGGTTTGTGCACTTTGCCCACAAGACTCGATCTCCTCCGTTTGATTTCTCGCACTACATGGTGTTTGAGAAACGGATGACCGAGACATAGTTTTTCAGAAGCGCTTGCACCTGACGTATGGGTAGACCGTACCAACCTACAACCCCTACAACAGCTAGTCTACCACTGTAAGAGTTTGCACGACTTAGTTAACTATGCTAGAGCCCATAGTAGCATGTGGCTGCACACGGAAGTTTCTAGCATGAATAATCTCATGATCCCTTTGAGCCTGGGTGGCGGTCCGAAGAAAAACAGGCAAATCCTCGAAACCAGTACCTCAATCCACCCAGATGTGTGTTTAAGTTGCCACCTTAAGTAAACCATTAATTAACAATCTCACATCTATCATGGATACACTCACCCAATCCACGTCTACTAGCATAGCATGGCATAATAAGCAAACATAGAAGTATCTCCAAAAGGTTTGATAATAAACAGGTAATAGGTACTACCTCATCTACTTCCCATCCCACAGTTTAATTAGATCCTAATCATGCAATGTTTGAGGATTGATCTAATGCAATAAAACTGGGTAGTAGAAAAGGTATGATCAAAGTGTGAACTTGCCTGCAATGTTGATGAAGGTTATTCGCACTCAAAACTCTTGATAGTTCTTCTCGTCACACTTCGGTCAATCTATCGTAAGCAAGCAATAGTAACCACACATAAGCAATCACTCAAAAAATCGGAAAGAACGAATAAAACAATTCGGAAGACATCAAAACCAAGCAAATAACTCTTGCAACATAAAACAATTTCTAACAGTACCAAAATTATATGAATTTGGCCTTATCATAAAGTTAGGTCAAGAGCTTCGATTTGCAAAAATAATCAACTAAATCGGAGTTACGAGACTCAAGTTATGATCAAACGAAGAAGTGGACGTTGGTTTCGTTGAATTCTGACTTACGAGCAAAAAGTTGTAGAAGTTTGAAAACCAGGGGCTAATCTGTGAATAAAATATTTACAAACGGGTCCCTGATCTAATTCAAAATTTTAAACTTTCAAAAACATGTTTAAGTTATCTTACTGGATAGAGGGGATCATAACGAAGAAGTGGGCGTTGGTTTCGTTGAATTCCGACTTACGAGCAAAAAGTTGTAGACGTTTGAAAACCAGGGGCTAATCTGTGAATAAAATAATTACAAACGGGTCCCTGGCCGAAAACTAAAATAAAAACAAAAATCCTATCGAACGAACGTTCGCTCCAGAAGCATAAGCGATGACTTCGTCCACTACAGAGGCTTAACTAATGAATGTTCGCTATTTAGTAGAAAACGGTTTAAAAAAACAGAATCGATCTGGTCCATTGGATCCAGATGTGACGGTGGGGAGGAGCGGGGAGTTACCGCGGCGGCGGCTGCGGTCAACGGCGAGCCGGGACGGCGGCGGCGGCTCGGGTCCGGCCGGGGCGGCGGCTCCGGTCGCTCTCTAGCTTCGGCGGGACTATGGGGAGGCGCGGCTCGTCGAGGTGAAGGCGATGGTGGCGTCGGCGGTGGTCGAGGGGGCGGAACGGAGCGGGGCGGCGGCGGCAGATCTCATCGGGGCGTGAGCTCCGACGAGGGCGGCGACGATGGATCAGGAAGGAGAGAAACGGGGCCCGGGGCCTCGGGTTTTAAAGGAGGGGCGAGGGGTGGCGTGGGCAAGGGGCTAGGCGGCGGGGAGAGTCCGGTGGCGACACGGACGTCGAGGCGGCGGCGGCTATCGTGGCGGCGGCGGACTCCTGCGGGAGAGACGGCGCGCGGGGCTGGGCCGCTGCTGGGCTGGGCCGGCTGGCCTGGCACGGAGAGAGAGAGAGAGAGAGAGAGAGAGAGAGAGAGAGAGAGAGAGAGAGAGAGAGAGCAGTCCTGGGCTTCGGCCTAGCACTGTTCGACGAGTTTTAATTTTCAGAGAACTAAAATAACAAAACAAAATAACTAAAACTTTTATATAGGCATATAATATATCAAAATTTTCATAAAAAGATTTTCTACATTGTGAACATTTCTATTGAGTCAAATAAAATCCACACAAATTTAAATAAAGCAAAGAGTGCTACAGCTCTAATAGAATCAAATAAAATCATTTTAAAAATACCAAAATTAATTCAAATTTATTTCTCTCCAATTTTCTTATGTAGGGAATCATGTTACCCTATTTTCCATATATTTTATTTTGGAGAAAAATAATTTGAATAAAACTCAAATAACTCCAATTGAAAATAAATTCAAAAGAACTTTGAATTTAATTCTTTGAAACTCCCAACTCATATTTCATACAATTTGAAGAAGTCATTTTATCTTCGCTCGTGAAAATCATTGCATAAAGTTTCAGAATTGGAAATATTCTCAAATGAAATTCAAATATTTTCAACACCCCTTGTCATTTAAATAAATGGAAGAAGTCATGTCATCTTCTCTCCAGGGTTTTGTGGTGAAAAGAATTTGAATTCCCGAAGATCATATAAGCAAAAATGAAAGTTTGGGAAAGTCCTTTTATTCCCTCTCATTTAACTTTCAATTTTTTTTCGAATTTCACTCAATCAATCAAATCTATCAATTTATTAGAACATTCCAAAATTTAGAATTTTGGGATGTTACAAACCTACCACCCTTAAAATGAATCTCATCCTCGAGATTCGGAGAGGCTAGCAAGAAATAGGTTAGGGTAGGGGGTCTTCTCAAAAATCCATCGATCGTCTTCGGGGTCTCGGGTGCTACCACCCTTAGAAGCATGGTTACGATTCCATCAAAACTCATATACTCCATCCTTATTGTTGACAGTGTTGGTCTTCCCAGATCCCGGGAAATTCCATCTCTGGGCTCTTCCGGTAGCGGCATAACCTTTTCCTCAATTCTTATGTCCTTTTTCCTCTTGGTAAGGTTATTCCGAGATTGGGTCTTCTTAGTTGATGGGTCTAGCGCCAATATTAAACAACTATCGATATCTCATGGTGGTCATCAATTTATGGTTTCCCCTGCAGGAAATGGGTCTGGGTTGATCCTCACCGTATATCCTACGGTTGGCAACAACTGCCTTGTACAAGGGAAAATACTTATACCATTCTAAGGTTTAAACAGGGTTTAATATCGTCGTCACTCTACTATAGGTAGGTCACTCAGATTTACCATCCCATATAGCAAGGCGAATAATAAGAGTAAGTCGGTATGGTGATCAATCCATCCCGCACCCAAATCATTACCTTGTACATGGTTTAGCTTAATCTCGCATTCTAACACTCGGTCATCCTCACAAGCATTGCAGAATTTCTCTTGTCGACGAACCAAGTTCGGATAAATCCATTGATTCTCGCAAGCCAAACAAACATCTATCGCTCCTTAACAACTCTCGTGTTTTATGTAAATTCCTATAGAATCGTCGGTTGATAAAATCATAACTTCTTCCAGGGTTTTTCCTTCAGCAAGAATGTGCTTGCTTCTTGGCAGGTCCTGGGGCCTGTGGGTTACGGCCCATCTCATCACTTGTAAACCTTGAATTCATCATCGGGCCAGCTGATCGTTATTCCAACATCCAACTTCCAGCTTCCAAGCATACTTAAAATCCATCCAATTGTATTGTCTCCCTTCCTTCTATTTGCACCAAACTAAGACGTGATTACTCAGACTCATCATGGAATTTCCATTGATCCATATTTCCAACATCATACCTCCTTTATATCCAATAGTAATTCATCTCTTCATCCTCGTGGGATATCCCACATACCGAGATAAAAACTTATACTTATGAAGTCCATACTCCACTTCATGGAACATCATTATCCTTTCCAGGGTCAAGCGTCCTTTCAAGGGAATATTGGCCATCTCTGCATGGCACTTCTTCAACTGGGAAACGTGAAACACCTCATGAACTCCTGACAGTCCTTCGGGTGACTCCAACTTGTTGGCCACTTCTCCCATACGCTCCAAAACTCGGTATGGTCCTACAAATCTCGGGGCTAACTTTCCCTTAACTCCAAATAGTTTAACTCCTCGCAGAGGGGACACACGAAGACATGCTCTATCTCCATTTCATAGACTACCTCCTTGCGTTTCTGAGTCTGTATAACTCTTCTGCCAGGACTGAGCTACCTTCAGTCTATCTCGAATCAACTTAACATTCTCTTCTGACTCCTTGATCACACTTGGTCCAAACAACTGACGGTCTCCAACTTCATCCCACACCAACGGTGTCTGGCTCCTTCTCCCATACAAAGCTTCAAAAGGGACCATCATCGAACTGACTTGGTAGCTGTTGTTGAATGAGAACTCCGCGTAAGGTAGATTATCATCCCTACTAGATCCATAATCTAGCGCACACGCTCTCAACATATCCTCCAGAATCTGATTGACTCTCTTGGTCTATCCATCTGTCTGCGGATGAAAGGTTGTACTGAACTCTAGCCTAGTACACAAAGTCTGGTGCAGCTGATTCCAAAACTTTGAGGTAAACTATGTTCCTGTATCTGATACGATGGTCCTCGGAACTCCATGCAGACATACGATCCTGGTCAAAATATCTTGGCCAACTTCGCACTTGTATAGGTGGTTTTCACTGGGATAAAGTGGGCCACTTTGGTCAAGCGAATCAACTACTACCCACATAGAAGCATGTCCTGATCAGGTTCTGGGAAATCCGGTAATGAAATCCATGCCAAGCTTATCCTCGCTCCATTCGGTATCGGCATAGGCTGTAGTAATCCTCGCCGCTTCGATGCTCGCTTTTACTCTCTCTAGCATACATCACCTACAACTACATACTCCGCAATATCCTTCTTCATACCAGTCCACCAGAAACGCTCCTTCAAATCCAAATGCATCTTGGTGCTTCCAGGGTGAATCGAGTATGGTGAGTCATGACCCTCCTGAAGTATTAACTTTCTGATCTTTGCATTATTAGGCACATATACACGATCCTCGAACCATAAGGTGTCGTGCTCATCCTTACGAAAACCTTCGGCCTTTCCCTTGCTCATCCTCTCTTTTACCTTAGCAATCTCTTTGTCATCCTTCTGAGCTTCACGGATCTTTCCCAACAATGTAGACAGAACTTCCATTGCTGCAACAAAACCTTTGGGAACAATCTCCAACCGAAGTTCCCTGAGATCCTCGGCTAACTCCTTTGGTAATCCTCTGCTTATGAGGGTATTCGTCCTTATTTTCTTTATGGTTGTGTCCTATTTCTCCACAAAGCTTGTATGCACAAGGTTTCTTCATATCATGTAACGCCCGGATAATCATGCTACAGTAATCTCACGTTGATGGTGCCACGTCGCCTCTGTCACTGTAGATAATCTCGGGTTGGATCAAAACTGTTTCAAAATTTAATTCAAATATATGAGGACAATAAAAGTTTTCAAAAATTAAAACTAAAATGTTCGGGGGTTGTCAAATATTACAAAGTTAATTATGGTGGGGTGCACACATTTTATAAAGTGTCTGGATATTTTAAATAAATTAAAGCGAAAAGAAAAAAAATAAGAAAAGGTAAATAAAACAAAAAAGGAGAGGGGAGAAAAACCCATCGCCCAACCGGGCCAAGCCCCCACTGCCCAGCCGGCCAGCCTCGCCCGCCCACCCCGCCCCCATTACCCCCGATCGGCGGAAACCCCTAGCCGCCCCACTCCACCCGATTCCTCCCGATCCCTTCTCCTCCTCCCTCGCCAATGGATCGATCCGCCCGATCCTGTCGCCCCGATGCCGGCGACCCACCGCCTGTCCTCACCTCCTCCTCCTCCCGATCGGCGCGCAGGCGCCCGCCACTCTCCTCGTCGCCTCGGAGCCGCCCCCGACGACCACCACGCCGCACGCCACCGCCCCGTCGCCGTCGAGCGCCTCACCGCCCTCCTCCTCGCCGGTCGCCCCCGACCGCCCCCGAGCCCGCTTTCCCGAGACCCTACGCCCCCCCACCGTGAGCTCTTCCCCTTCGCCCCCGATCCCCAGATCGATCCCTCTTCCCCTGTCGCCGGTTCGGCCAACCATGCCTCTCCTCGCGCCCGCCGCCGACCGGACCCCTTCCCCCCCGCGGCCTCCGCCCAGCCCTCCCTCTCTCTTCCTCGCCGCGATTGAGCGGGCCCGGCGCCACCACCGCTCCCGTCGCTGGTCCGCCAGCTCCGGCCTCCCTAGCGTCGCCATTCCCACCACTCGACGCGTCGCCGACCCAACGATAAACGCCTCGACTCCGTTCATGCCCCTCGCCGCCGACCCGTCCTCGCCCAACTCCGGCGATCATGACTCGACGCCGGCGCCGCTTCGGCTGTCCCAGCCGCTGCCGCTCCCATGGTTAGACGCGCGACGCCGAGCCGCGCTGAACGCGCTTCGCCACGGCCCAGCAGACTTCGGCGCGAATCCGCATCCTCCCGAGCCGCGCCGCCGCGTTTGGCTCGCCGGAGGCAGCTCCGGCGCGTCTCCGGCCAGTGTCCGGCGTGGCGCCGACGTGGCCGACCTAGCCCCACCCTTTGGGTCACTGCCTGGTGGCCCCAAGGGCCCGGGCTGGCTGATTGATCGAGTGTAGCGACCGACCTCGACGGTCAAGCCTTCGTATTATCGTGCCATCCTCGATCAAGATCTTTGGCACACACAAGACATTAATGTATATATCAAAGTGCAATCACATGTATAAATAACGTAAATGGTAAATACCTCATAATAATCAGCGGAAACAATCAAACGGGTGTGGAGTCCCATCAACGCCATCGGCAGGTTGAGTGTAGACCGTAACCTCAGATCGTAACTCTTACTGCGTCGAGGAAATATCTGCAACATGATACGTTGCAGCCGTGTAGGTCAAGACATTGAATGTACCGCAAGATCACAACATGAGAAAACAGATGATAAAACTATACTATATGCAATATGGCTTTATGGCTCAGATTCTGAATTTTGTTTATGTAAAAGCTGGTTTTATTTTTACCTACATCAAAGGAATAAAATGAAGCCTGTACTATGGAGTTTTTTCTGTCATGACATGGTTCCGCCAACCGATGTCTCATAGCCCAAAATCATCATAAGTTGCCCACAATTAAGTTATCAATCCGTGTTGAGAGTTCCAAATAGATCCAAGTCCGGATGCTCAAATTGTCCGTAATCGGGACACGGCTAATCGATTAGGTTTAAACCCTCTGCGCAGAGGTTTGTACACTTTACCCGCAAGATTCGATCCTCTCTTTACGCTCTCGCACTTCGGGTGTTTGAGAACAAGATGACCAAACATGGTCTTCCAAAGAGTTCCTCGACCACCGTCCGCACCCATCCAATCCTACCGTAGTTCTACATCTGCTAGCACCGTCCCAGCCAGAGTCACAACTAAGGTCAACCAAGCCAGAGCCCATAATGACTTGCGGTTGCACGTAAGCTTCGGGCATGAAGTATTCTTCCGTCTCTTTGAGTCTGGGTGAAGCTTTCAAAGATGTCATGGCGCTTCTCCATGCATCCCGCCAACCACTGGGTTCTCCAGGTGCCCACAACCGCCCTTCACCCAGTGAGTGTGTATTGAATTCTTGTCTCGAGTCTTGAAGTCTTGAGGTCTTGAAGATGCAGTCCTTGCAGATTCCATCATGGAGTTGTCGTCATTGACGAGAGTCCTCCTTCTTCACACCACTCTCGAACACTCATACCAAACCCGTCTACTACAGCGTAGCATTAGAATAAAATAACGTCCGGGCTTGGTAACAGGGTGATGGGTTCCTACCTCATGCATACTACTCAACTACAAGAATTTCAATAACACTACTGAGGGGTGGTTGCAAAGGTGCCACTAAATGCAATAAAACATAGGTAAGAAAGCATGGTCAAAGTGAACTTGCCTTGTTGACGATCTTCAAAACTAGGGTTTCAGAGTAGCAATCTTCGCACTCGGAAATTCTACCGAGGCAAACAATAACTATAATAAGCACATAGCATAACATCACTTAACACAATAACATAACAAAGTAACACACCAAAACCAACAAAAGCAAAACCCAAAGGAAAACTTAAAGAAAAACAACTCAAAGTTTTCCTACTTCAAATAACAACAAAAAATAGTTTTATATAACAAAATTTTCTTAACATCACCTAATCATGTTTTTATGTTAACTAAACAGAAAATATTTCATTAAGCAACTAGGAGCAAAAAGAATTAAATAAAATCTATTTTTAAACTCCCGAATAAGCAAAACAAGCTTTAATTCAAATCTGATCTAACTCAATTTTATAAATCCAAACATAGACAAATTATATATTTTGGAAACTACAAGAAAATTGTGATCTAACTCAAAAGAATCAGCATAATTGGACTTCTAGATCAAAAGTTATAAGCTAAACAAGAACGGAACTAAATCTGTTACAGGAATAAATCTGAAAACGAAAACGGAGTTACCTGACGTGAGGCAGAGATGGCAGGAAGGAGACGGCGATGTGGAGGGCTGCTCGGCGAGGGGCGAGGTCGCCAAGCGAGGGTGGGGGTGGCGGAGGAGGGGTCGGCGCTTGGGGAGGTGGCGCTGGGCGATGGGGAGGTTCCAAGAGCTCCCGGTGAGCGTTTCTAGGCAGGAAAAGGAGGACGGTGGCGAAGGCTACGGGCAGGGAGGCGTGGTGATGGGAAAAATGGAACGAGGAGAGGAGGGGTTTATAGGCGGTCTCGGGAGGCGCTGGGATGGAAAGACGAGGGAGATCGAAGGTGGAGATTTCCTGTCTCCATGGACATGGAAAGCTTCAGAACGTGAGAGGAAACAGAGGAAGGAGATGATCTCTTGTTGGGCTAGAATAGGAAAGTGCTTAATGGGCCAGCAGGTTTTTCCTAATAAAAACGATTTCATTCCTATTTTTAAAATTAGGAAACTAAAACAATAAAAAGGAAATCAAATCAATTCGAATAAAGAGTTTTTATATACTAAAATTATCAGAAAAATAAAATGTAGATGATGAGCATTATTCCACGGCCAAAATAAAACATAAAAAATGTTTTTCAGAAAATCCCTAAAGGCTTTATTTCTTTTTGCAAATAATTTTTAAATAAAAACTTTGGTTTTTTCTTCGCTCAAATATTTTCAAAATGCCCCTGATTTTGGAGGGTCATTTTCCTCCTCTTTCTTGCTTGCAAGAATTTATTTTTTGGGGTATTTCTCGGGGAAGAAAAATAGAGAAGCAAGTGCAAATATTTGAAAGAATTAAATTGCAAAACTCCGTTCAAATTCTTTATAGTTGAAGAAGTCATGTCATCTTCTCTCATTGATTTTAATAGGATGAATTTGAATTTACCGGAGAAGGGGAAAGTCATTTTATTCCCTCTCTTTCAAAAGTTTTTGAAAAGGTTCAAATTTCACTCAAGTTTAATTCACTCAAGCAAACAAACAAACAATTCAATTAATTATATTAACATTCCAAAATTTGGGATGTTACACTGAGTCAACGCAGCTGACTGGGTAGCCCAGTCGGCCGCCGACGTAAAGGCTTACGGCCGACTGTTGACCCGATCGAACATGCTTGACTGGCACCCCAGTCTGTGACCGATCCGCAGCCCCCTAACGCTTTTGAATAAAAGAAAAGGAAAAGGAAAATTAAGTAAATATAATTAATAAAATAAAATGAATAAAATTAATTAATTAATTAATTAAGTAAATAATTAATTTAATTAATCCTCATTAATTAACCTAATGGCTAATTAACCTAATTAACTATTGTTAATTAAACTAAACTGGGGTAATTAGTTAACAAATACCCATTTAACGGGACCCACATCAGTTGACCAAGTCAACCTGTTGATCACTTGGCGTCAAGATGGCATCATGATGACGTCATAAATTCCTTTTCGAATTAAATAATTAATTACTTAAATTCCGAAATTAATAAAATCTTTAGAAAATCATATCTTTTAATCCGTAACTTCGGTTAAAATATTTTCAACATGAAAGTTACTCGAACGGCGAGACGAATTCGATACGCAGTCCGTTCGTTCGCCACACACCCTAACCTATCGAACCTGCAACTTTCCCCCCGCCTTCCGCTCAAAACACGAAACACCGGATTACTTTCCGGATGTTTCTTAACCAAGTACCACCTCATACCACGTTAGGGCACGCCTAGCCTCGCTACTTGTCATGTCATGCATCGATATGCATCTGTTTACTTGGTATTCATTGTTTCTTCCCCCTCTTCTCTCCGGTAGACTACGAGACCGACGCTGCTGCTGCCCAGTTCGACTACGGTGTTGATGTTGGGGAACGTAGTAATTTCAAAAAATTTCCTACGATCACGCAAGACCATGGTGATGGCATAGCAACGAGGGGGATGATGTCCGTCCACGCACCCTCGTGAGACCGAAAGCGGAAGCGTTATAACAACGCGGTTGATGTAGTCGTGCGTCTCCACGATCCGACCGATCCAAGCACCGAACGTCGGCACCTCCGAGTTCCGCACACGTTCACTCGATGACGATCCCGGACTCCGATCCAAAGAAAGTGTCGGGGATGAGTTCCACAAGACGACGGCGTGGTGGCGATGATGATGCTCCACCGACGCAGGGGCTTCGCCTAAGCTCATGACGATATGACTTCTCCGGCGCAGGCTTCTCCTAAGCTCATGACGATATGACCAAGTGGAATATGGTGGAAGGGGCACCGCACACGCTAAGGAAAGATCCGTAGATCAACTTGTGTGTCATGGGTGCCCCCCCCCCGTATATAAAGGAGACAAGGGGAGGTGGCCGCCCAAGGGGAGGCGCACAAGGAGGAGTCCTACTCCCACCGGAGTAGGACTCCCCCCTAGTTGGAGTAGGATTGGGGAGGGGAAGAGGGAAGGCGCCCCCTCTCCTTGTCCTATTCGGATTTGGAAGGGGAGGGGCGCAGCCCACCTTGGCCGGCCCTTCTCCTTCTCCTTGAGGCCCATGAAGGCCCATATACCCCCGGGGTTCCGTAACCCCGGTGTTCGGTAACATCTGTTTTCACTCGGAACCATTCCAAGTCAAACATAGGCTTCCAATATATCAATCTTTATGTCTCGACCATTTCGAGACTCCTCGTCATGTCCGTGATCACATCCGGGACTCGAACAAACTTCGTGCATCAATACTTATAAACTCATAATGAACTGTCATCGAAGCGTTAGCGTGCGGACCCTACGGGTTCGAGAACTATGTAGACATGACCTAGAACCATTCTCGGTCAATAACCAATAGCGTAACCTGGATGCCCATATTGGTTCCTACATATTCTCGAAGATCTTTATCGGTCAAACCGCATAACGACATACGTTGTTCCCTTTGTCATCGGTATGTTACTTACCCGAGATTCGATCGTCGGTATCCAATACCTAGTTCAATCTCGTTGCGTAAGTCTCTTTACTCGTTCCATAATACATCATCTCACAACTAACTCGTTAGTTGTAATGCTTGCAAGGCTTAAGTGATGTGCATTACCGAGAAGGCACGGAGATACCTCTCCAGACAATCGGAGTGACAAAACCTAATCTCGAAATCGCCAACCCAACAAGTACCTTTGGAGACACCTGTAGTACTCCTTTATAATCACCCGATTCGTTGTGACGTTTGGTAGTACCAAAGTGTTCCTCCGTAAACGGGAGTTGCATAATCTCATAGTTATAGGAACATGTATGGGTCATGAAGAAAGCATTAACATACTAAGCGATCAACTGTTAAGCTAACGGAATGGGTCATGTCAATCAGATCATTCAACTAATGATGTGACCTTGTTAATCAAATAACAACTCCTTGTTCATGGTCAGGAAACATAACCATCTTTGATTAACAAGCTAGTCAAGTAGAGGCATACTAGTGACATCTTGTTTGTCTATATATTCACACATGTATTATGTTTCGGTTAATACAATTCTAGCATGAATAATAAACATTTATCATGATATAAGGAAATAAATAATAACTTTATTATTGCCTCTAGGGCATATTTCCTTCATCTCCCACTTGCACTAGAGTCAATAATCTAGTTCACATCATCATGTGATTCAACACTAATATTCACATCTGTATGTGATTAACACCCATAGTTCACATCATCATGTGACCAACACCCAAAGGGTTTACTAGAGTCAATAATCTAGTTCACATCGCTATGTGATTAACACCCAAAGAGTACTAAGGTATGATCATGTTTTGCTCGTGAGAGAAGTTTAGTCAACGGGTCTGTCACATTCAGAGCCGTATGTATTTTGCAAATATTCTATGTCTTCAAAATCATCAAACTCTTCAAGTCTTGTTCATGCCTCCAATGGCTTCTTCCGATCGTGCTTGTCTTTCTCAACTCCTTTTTGCCAGCTCATCTCTGTTGTCGCAAAGTCCCTCGAGGCCCCTGGCTTGTATTATGATGCTTGTATGACTTATTTTATTTGTAGAGTTGTGTTGTGATATCTTCCCGTGAGTCCTTGATCTTGATCGTACACATTTGCGTGCATGATTAGTGTACGATTGAATCGAGGGCGTCTGAGTTGGTATCGAGCCATTGCTGTAGGAATCCCCCTTCCACACTCCTTGGCCGAAGTCGAGTCTAGACATTGCAAAAACTTTTACTAACTTGGTTGTGTGCCTTACGGGCCCACGTCGCCATCGGGTGGTACTAGGATCTTTTACTCCTCGACCTTTACTCTGGGACTCTGAACTCTCTTCTACTCGGGTTAAATGATTTTACTAACTAACACTAGGATCCCGTGACCACATTCACCCCAAAGTTGGATATAGCCATAGTTGTTCTTGGAATTGTATTTGATCAATTTCCACACTGTCATTTGACTCCTTTGAAACGTCTTTGTTTTCAGATGGAACCCACGAGGCAGGTCGTGCGCCACACGACGGCCATTGGTGCCTCGGGATCACCTGCGGTGCTAGCAGAGATGATGACCTATCTGGGTTATCGCTGGCACCCTGAGTACACCGTCTTTGAGGAGTACCAGGACTATAACCAGGAGCAGTACCGCGCCATCGTCCACCTCTACTCTCGGGAGTATGACTCCACTACTGTGCTGCACACCGCACATGGTGTTGGGGTGACTATCGATATGGCAGTCCACGATGCTGCTTATGCTGCTCTGACACGTCTTCGTGGAGAGTATCGGGAGTTGGACACCTCCCCCTTCAGGCACATTGCTATCGCATCTGATGTGGGTGAGGAGGGTTACTACACTGCTGCCTACTCCACTGTCACCAGAGAGCCCTTCTACCATCAGAACTTTGTTCTGCATGCTGATGGGCTGGATCGAGCTAACCGAGCTCTTCGCCACGAGTTGTACATCACCCGTCAGCACCTTTACCGTGCTCTGACGCTACTGCACCCCTATGTCCGATCCGGAGAGCTGCCGCGTTCTGCGATCTACCCAGCCAGGACCGTGATGCCTCAGGGTGTCGGTTGGCCAGACGTGGGAGGCTACTCTCCCGCACTTGGCCCTCTTCTGCCACTTGGACGTCGGGTTCAGCACCGAGTATCCGCGCCCCAGTGTCACCGATGTGGAGGACTATCCGCTGCCACACCACCAGCTTTCAGCTCTGACTACCTCCATGATGCGCGTGGGACTGATGTAGGCTTGCTAGTTAGTGTTAGATGTATTCGCCATGAGCTGCGTGCCGCCTATGATGTCTTAGTCTATGTCTTGAACTCTATGTACGAACTCTATGCATGATCCCTTTTGTAAGATATGCCGACTACTATGTAGTTCCTATCGTCTGCTTTCATTATGCATGTTTCATCATGAATGATTCTTGTCCTTTGCATAATTTCTCAAATGCTGAACTACCTGTTATATATTAGCAGGATGGTTAGACCAGCTGGTCGTGGTCGTGGTGGCAACTTCCCACCACCGCTTTGAGTACATGGCTGGTATGATCCAACAGCTAGAGATGAATCGCCACCATGGAGAACATGATGGCTCGGTTTCCTCGCCCCAATATGAACCAGCAGCCAAACACAACGACTCTGCAGGGACTTCATGCGCTGAACCCCAGTGTACCGCAGCTCAACCCAGCCCTCGGATGTCGATGGTCGCTCCGTGACATCACCTATGAGATGGAGTCTGCTGATGTAGCCCCTGCCAGCTATGTCACTTTTGCTTCCTTCTTCTTGAAGGGACCCATGACTCAATGGTGGGACAGCCACAGCGTACTCTGCCGATTGGAACACTCATCACTGGCGGACTTCCAAGCTGCCTTCGTGCCCGCTTCATCCCACGGGGTCATGGACGGAAGAAGCGTGAGTTCCGCAACCTCACCCAAGGCAACAAGATGTTGAAGCTTATCGGCGAGAGTTCTGGACTTGTCTCGCTATCTTTGAAGAGGATATTGCAACCGATGCACGCAGACAAGAGAAGTTCGTGGCGGCCTTCAAGTCGACATCAAGCTCGCACTTCTAGTGCACGACTTTGCTGATTTCGCCACCTTGGTGAACAAGGCTATCAATGTCGAAACTGGTCTGCAGGAATATCGAGCTCTAACAGGCGCAACTGTGACACGAGCTCATCTTGGGCCCGTCCTCGCAGAAGCGCAAGATATGGATTCCCAACAGCATGTACCAAATTAATGCACCTGCTCCAAGGCGAGCTATGCTGCACCTCGTCCCGCTGCTTCAACTAAGCAGCCAAAGCTTCAGCTCCACCACCCCAAGCTCCTGTTCCCACCCCCAATAATGGTTTGTGCTTGGTGTGGACAACCAGGCACCGTGCTAGAGAATGCAACGAGAACCAAAATCAGTGGCCCTTCCAAAGAATCGGCCGTGAAACACCCAGCCCCGCAACAACACCGCCAAGCCTTATGGTCGAGTGCAAGCCAACCACGTTGATCCGAGCGAAGCTCAAGACCAACCTGCTCTTGTGATGGGTACACTTCTCGTAAATTCAGTACCAAAGATGCGTTCTATTTGATACAGTGCATCGCATTCATTCATGTCAGAAGATTTTGCATGCTTGCACGATATTAAATGTGAAGACATGAATGCTTCACTATTAGTACACACCCCCGCGGGCCAATGTCGAACCTCCATGATTTGCAACGACGTCCCCGTTGAAATCGAAGGAATGGAATTCCTTGTCTCTCCCATCGTGCTGAAGTCTTGTAGCATTGACCTCATTCTGGGAATGAATTGGTTAAAAGCGCATACTGCTTCCATAGTTTGCGCCACGAAGACCGTCCATCTGCTACACCCTTCAGATGAAATAGTCACTTACCAAGCTCATCTGGTGCAAAATGCCGAGGCAAGGCTCTATGCATTGAATGCCTTGAACGCCGCACCACTCGAGGGTATTGAAAACATTCCTTTCGTTCGCGACTTCCATGGACGTTTTTCCTGAAGAACTTCCAGGGATCCTCCCTGCTAGAGCTGTCGAATTCGTCATCGACTTGAAACCAGGCACCACTCCTATAGCCAAGCGACCCTACAAGATGCCGCCGCATGAACTCCTTGAGCTCAAGGAGGAAATCGACAAATCTCTTCAAAGTGGTTTCATTCGCCCAAGTTGCTCTCCTTGGGGAGCACCTTCTCTCTTTGTCAAGAAGAAGGATGGGACAAACCGATTGGTCCAAGACTACCGTCCTATAAATCAAGCTACCATTCAGAATAAGTATCCTCTTCCTCGGATCAATGATCTGTATGATCAACTGGCTGGTTCGTCAGTGTTCTCGAAACTCGACTTGAGGTTGGGTTACCACCAGATCCGTGTTCGTGAGGAGGATATCCCCAAGACCGCCTTTGTGACTCGTTATGGTTCTTACGAGTACACCGTCATGTCTTTCGGCTTAACCAATGCTCCAGCCACCTTCTCTCGCTTGATGAACTATATATTCATGGATTACCTCGACAAGTTAAATCGTGGTTTATCTGGATGATATCCTGATATTTTCTAAGAACGAAGAAGAGCATCTTGAACATCTTCGTCTTGTCTTTGGAAAAGCTACGAGAGCATCAACTCTATGCCAAGTTCTCCAAATGTGAATTCGGCTTCCAAGTAACCTATCTTGGGCATGTCATCTCTAAGGATGGTATTGCCGTCAACCCCGAAAGAGTTCAGGCTATTCTCGATTGGACTCCTCCAAGAACGTTAAGCAAGTCGAAGTTTTCTCGGTCTCGCCACTATTGCCGTCGATTAAATGAGAACTTCTCCAAGATTGCCAGCCTCGACTAACTTTGTTGCATAAGGGCATCAAGTTCCAATGGATGATAAGTGTCGGGAAAGTTTCCGAGCACTCAAAGACAAGTTGACTTCTGCCCAAAGCTAGCTCCTCCGATACTAAGAAGGACTTCGTCATTTATCGCGGCGCTTCCGTCAAGGATTAGGCGGTGTCCTAATGCAAGAGCGCAAAGTGGTTGCTTATGCCTCTCGACAATTGCGCCCTCACGAAGAGAACTACCCAGTTCACGACCTCGAGCTTCTGTTGTCATTCATGCCTTTGAAGCAGTGGCGACATTACCTTCTCGTGTCGTTGCGAGATCTTCACCGACCACCAAAGTCTGAAGTATCATTTACTCAGCCAGACCTGAACCTCCGTCGGCAGAGATGGATGGAAGCTGTTGCGAGACTTTGATTTGGGTATTTCTATCGCGCCTGACAAGGCTAATGTAATGGTTGATGCCTTGAGCCGCAAGTCTTACTGCAACCACCTTCAGGTTCACCAAGTTCAGCCCCCACTTGTTGAAGAATTCAGAAAGCTGAACCTCCATATTGTTCCTCCGGGTGCACTCGCTCCCCCTCCTCCGGAGTTCCACAAGATGAATCTCCGTGTTGTTTCCCAGGGTTCCCTCTATACCCTGGCTGTTGAACCCGATCTCGTGGGCACCATAAAGACAATGCAGGGATTTGACTCTGTAGTCTACAAGATTAAGCGCGACCTCAAAGAAGGAAATCCCTCATTCTTCACTATTGCTGATGATGGCGCCTTGTACTTCAAAGGCCACCTAGTGGTGCCGTGTAAGAAGGAAAACCTGAATATGACTCAGAAGGTTATGAAAGAAGCTCATGATACGCCTCTATGTATCCATCCTGGTAGTACAAAGATGTATCAAGACATTCGTCAGAGATTCTGGTGGTCTAATATGAAGCATGACATTGCTCGCTATGTTGCTGAATGTGACGTTTGCCGTCGTATCAAAGCAGAACATCAAAGGCTTACTGGAACTCTGCAACCTATCTCTATTCCTGAATGGAAATGGGACCATGTTGAAATGGACTTCGTCACTGGATTTCCCAAATCGCAGAAAGGTAATGATGCTATTCTTGTCGTCATTGACCGGCTTTCTAAAGTTGCACATTTTCGGTGGTCAAAAAACGATCATTTGCTAGTCAGCTTGCAACTCTCTATATGTCGAAATTGTTTCACTTCACGGTATTCCATTGGTTATCGATTCGGACCGTGGCAGCTTATTCACTTCAAGATTCGGGCAAGTTTTCAAGAAGCTATGGGGACTCATTTATCTTTCGATCTGCGTTTCATCCGATCCACAAGGGCAAGTTGAGCGTGTCAACCAAGTTCTCGAAGACATGCTTCGAGCTTGTGTCGTTTCCTTGACAAGAAATGGGAGGAATCTCTCCGTATGCTGAGTTCTCTTATAATAATAGCTATCAAGCTAGTATGAAGATGGCCCCCTTGAAGTGTTATATGGATGAAAGTGCGAACCCTCTCGAACTGGTCAAAACTGGGAACGTCCACTCTTGGTCCGGATATTATCCAACATGCGAAGAACAAGTCCGCATTATTCGCGAGAATCTCAAGACTGCTCACCACGTCAAAGAGTAATTATGACCGTCATCACAAAGACATGGTCTATCAACTTTGCGAAAAGGCCTATCTTCGCGTTACACCAATGAAGGGTGCTCACCGCCGGGATCAAGGGCAAGCTAGCTCCTCGCTATATTGGCCCATTCACTATACGGAAAGGCGTGGAAAAGTGGCATATCAAGCTGGAGCTTCCGTCGAACCTTTCTCGGAGTTCACGATGTGTTCCACGTGTCACAACTCCGACGCTGCTTCAAGGACCCAATCCGGCGATGGACCATGAAGTGCTCGAATTGCAACAGGACCTCACCTATAAAGAGCATCCGGTCCGCATTCTCGACCAAGCTGAACGCCGCTGCGTAAGAAGGCGATCTAGTTCCTCAAAGTCCGATGGTGAATCACTCAAGGCGAAGCCACACGGGAACGCGAGGATCGTCTTCGAGATGAATACCCTGCACTCTTTCCTTCTACCTCCTAAATCTCGGGACGAGATTTCTTGTAGTGGAGGAGATTTGTAACGCCCGGACAATCATGCTACAGTAATCTCACGTTGATGGTGCCACGTCACCTCTGTCACTGTAGATAATCTCGGGTTGGATCAAAACTGTTTCAAAATTTAATTCAAATATGTGAGGACAATAAAAGTTTTCAAAAATTAAAACTAAAATGTTCGGGGGTTGTCAAATATTACAAAGTTAATTATGGTGGGGTGCACACATTTTTATAAAGTGTCTGGATATTTTAAATAAATTAAAACAGAAAAGAAAAAAAATAAGAAAAGGTAAATAAAACAAAAAAAGGGAGAGGGGGAGAAAAACCCCACTGGCCCAACTGGGCCAAGCCCCCACTGAAGGAAATATGCCCTAGAGGCAATAATAAAGTTATTATTTATTTCCTTATATCATGATAAATGTTTATTATTCATGCTAGAATTGTATTAACCGGAAACATAATACATGTGTGAATATATAGACAAACAGTATGTCACTAGTATGCCTCTACTTGACTAGCTTGTTAATCAAAGATGGTTATGTTTCCTAACCATGAACAAGGAGTTGTTGTTTGATTAACAAGGTCACATCATTAGTTGAATGATCTGATTGACATGACCCATTCAGTTAGCTTAACACTTGATCGTTTAGTATGTTAATGCTTTCTTCATGACCCATACATGTTCCTCGTAACTATGAGATTATGCAACTCCGTTTACGGAGGAACACTTTAGGTACTACCAAACGTCTGGCAACGAATCGGGTGATTATAAAGGAGTACTACAGGTGTCTCCAAAGGTACTCGTTGGGTTGGCGTATTTGAGATTAGGTTTTGTCACTCCGATTGTCGGAGAGGTATCTCTAGGCCTTCTCGGTAATACACATCACATAAAGCCTTGCAAGCATTGCAACTAAAGAGTTAGTTGTGAGATGATGTATTACGGAACGAGTAAAGAGACTTTCCGGTAACGAGATTAAACTAGGTATTGGATACCGGCGATCGAATCTCGGAAAGTAACATACCGATGACAAAGGGAACAACGTATGTTGTTATGCGGTTTGACCGATAAAGATCTTCGTAGAATATGTAGGAACCAATATGAACATCCAGGTTCCGCTATTGGTTATTGACCGAGAATAGTTCTAGGTCATGTCTACATAGTTCTCGAACCGTAGGGTCCGCACGCTTAAGGTTTCAATGACGGTTATTATGAGTTTATGTATTTTGATGTACCAAGGAGTTAGTCCCGGATGTGATCACGGACATGACGAGGAGTCTCGAAATGGTCGAGACATAAAGATTGATATATTGGAAGGTTATATTCGGACACGGAAAGGTTCGGAAGTTTCGGAGAAAACCGGAGTGCCGGGAGGGGTTACGGAACCCCGGGAAGTTATGGGCCTTATTGGGCCAAGAGGGAGAGAGAGGGCTGCACCAGAGGTGGTGCGCCCCCCCTCCATGGGGAGTCCGACTGGACTAGGAGGCGCAGCCCCCTTCCCTCTCCTCTCCTCTCTTTCCTTCCCCTTCCCTCTTCCTAGTAGGACTAGGAAAGGGAGTCCTACTCCTACTAGGAGGAGGACTCCCCCCTTGGTGCGCCCCAAGGCTGGCGGCCCTCCCCTTGCTCCTTTATATCACAGGGCAGGGGGCACCCTAGGACACACAAGTTGATCTCACGGATCGTTCCTTAGCAGTGTGCGGTGCCCCCTCCACCATATTCCACCTCGGTCATATTGTAGCGGTGCTTAGGCGAAGCCTGCGACGGTAGAACATCAAGATCGTCCTGCGCCGTCGTCGTCTTGTGGAACTCCTTCCCGGCGCTTTGCTGGATCGGAGCTCGGGGATCGTCATCGAGCTGAGCGTGTGCCAAGAACTCGGAGGTGCCGAGTATGCGGTACTTGGATCGGTCGGATCGTGAAGGCGTCTGACTACATCAGCAGCGTTAATATAACGCTTCGCTTTCGGTCTCACGAGTGCGTGGGCGGACACTCTCCCTCTCGTTGCTATGCCATCACCATGGTCTTGCGTGATCGTAGGAAAATTTTTGAAATTACTCGTTCCCCAACACCCACTGGCCCAGCCGCCAGCCTCGCCCGCCCACCCCTCGCACCCATTACCCCCCCCCCGTCGGCGGAAAACCCTAGCCCCCCCACTCCACCCGATTCCTCCCGATCCCTTCTCCTCCCTCCTTGTTGGATCGGGATCCGCCCGATCCTGCCGCCCCGACGCCGGGCGACCCACCGCCCGTCCTCACCTCCTCCTCGTCGCCTCGGAGCCGCCCCCGACGACCACCACGCCGCACGCCACCGCCCCGTCGCCGTCGAGCGCCTCACCGCCCTCCTCCTCGCTGGTCGCCCCCGCCCCCGAGCCCGCTTTCCCGAGACCCTACGCCCCCCACCGTGAGCTCTTCCCCCCGCTCCCCGATCCCCACAGGATCGATCCCCTCTTCCCCCGCTGTCGCGGTTCAGGCCGCGCCCAAGCCCCTCCCTCGCGCCCGTCGCTCGACCGGACCCCTTCCCCCCCCGCGCGGGCCTCCGCCCGCCCTCCTCTCTCTTCCTCGCCCTTGATTGAGCGGGCCCGGCGCCACCGCCGCTCCCAGCCGCTGGTCCGCCAGCTCCGCCTCCCTAGCGTCGCCTCCCACCACTCGACGCGGTCGACCCAACGATCGCGCCCCCCTCGACTCCGTTCATGCCCCGTCGCCGACCCGTCCTCGCCCAACTCCGGCGATCATGACCTCGGCCTTGGCGCCTTCCGGCTGTCCCAGCCGCTGCCGTTCCCATGGTTGGGCCAGCGACGCCGAGCCGCGTCGAGCGCGCCGCCACGCCCAGCAGACCCCACAGGCGCGAATCCGCATCCTCCCGAGCCGCACCGCCGCGTTTGGCTCGCCGGAGGCAGCTCGGCGTCTCCGGCGATGTCCGTGGCGCCGACGTGGCCGACCTAGCCCCACCTTTGGGTCATCACTGGTGGCCCCAAGGGCCCGGGCTGGCCGGTTGGCTGAGTCAACGCAGCTAAGCTGGGTAGCCCGATCGGCGACGTAAGGGGCCCGGCCACTGTTGACCCGATCAACATCTTGTTGGGCACCAGTGCCTTGACCGCCCCCCTAGAGCGTTTGGAATAAAAGAAAAGGAAAAAGGAAAATTAAGTAAATATAATTAATAAAATTAAAAATGAATAAAATTAATTAATTAAGTAAATAATTAATTTAATTAATCCTGATTAATTAACCTAATGGCTAATTAACCTAATTAACTACAGTTAATTAAACTAAAGCTGGGGTAATTAGTTAACAATCAGCGATTTAACAGGACCCACTGTCGGGTTGACCAAGTCAACCCTGTTGATTGCTGACGTCAGCATGGCATCATGCTGACGTCATAAATTCCTTTTCTAATTAAATAATTAATTACTTAAATTCCAGAAATTAATTAAATCTTTAGAAAATCATATCTTTTAATTCGTAACTCGGATTAAAATATTTTCAACATGAAAGTTACTCGAGCGACGAGGCGAATCCGGATCGCGATCCGTTAAATCGCCACACACCCTAACCTATCGAACCTGCAACTTTCCCCTCCGGCTCCTCCGCTGAAAACCACGAAACACCGGATTACTTTCCGGATGTTTCCCCAACCAATACCACCTCATACCACGTTAGGGCACGCCTAGCCTCGCTATTTGTCATGTCATGCATCGATATGCATCTGTTTACTTAGTATTCATTGTTTCTTCCCCTCTTCTCTCCGGTGACTACGAGACCGACGCCGCTGCTGCTGCCCGAGTTCGACTACGGTGTTGTGACCCCTCTCTCTTGCCGAGCAACCAGGCAAGCCCCCCTTGATCCCAGATATCGCTTACTCTTCTCTATCTTGCTTGCATTAGAGTAGTGTAGCATATTCTTGCTTTCAGATACTCCTATCTTGCTGCATAGCTTTGTCCTTGTTACTCTTGTTGTTTCCTTACCGCAATCCTATATGCTTAGTATAGGATGCTAGTACTTTCATCTGTGGCCCTACATTCTTGTCCGTGCAGTCGTGCTATACTATCGGGCCGTGATCACTCGGGAGGTGATCACGGTATATCTATATACTTTATACATGATACATGTGGAAACTAAAGTCGGGTCGGTGGTGGAGCACCGTGAGTGGATCTTTGAGGCGGAGCGGCAGGCAGGTTGAGACCGCCTAGGAGAGAGGTGGGCTGGCCTGTTCGGCGTTCGCGGATACTTAACACGCTTAACGAGGTCTTGGTATTTGATCTGAGTTGGCTCTGAGCTTATCGCACTAACCATCTACGCGGGAGTAGTTATGGGTATCCGGTGTCGTGGTATCACCAAGCACTTCAGACGTCGGCGTGACGGGCGCTTGCCGGATTGGACTGAACGCCACTAGGCTAGGTCTGCTTCCGGCCGCCCGCAGCGTCTTGGTGTGCTCGGGCGATGGGCCCGACCCTGCTGCTTAGGTTTAGACCGGCGTCTTGGCCTCTCTGTTGTGCCTAGGTGGGGCTGCGACGAGTTGATCTTCAGCGGCGGGCATGACCGAGAAAGTGTGTCCGGCCAAATGGGATCAAGCGTCTTTGGGTAAGATGGTGCACCCTGCAGGGAAGTTAATCTATTCAATAGTCGTGATCTTGATAACAGGACGACTTGGAGTTGTACCTTGAGCTTATGACAACTAGAACCGGATACTTGATAAAACACACCCTTTCAAGTGCGGATACAACGGTGGTCGCTCTCTCTCGGGGATATGAGGAGGGATGGCGGGTAGGATTATTGCTATGTGATGTTACTTGGAGGACTTGATTGCCCTCCTTACCTGTTGCAAGACGGTGACCGAAGCGTAGTCTTCGTTAAGACTAGCTATCCCCTCTTATTACGGCATTCTGCGATTCGGTCCCGATATGGCCCTTTACACATATATCCATGCATATGTAGTGTAGCTCCTTGCTTGCGAGTACTTTGGATGAGTACTCACGGTTGCCTTGTTTCCCCTTTTCCCCTACCTCTACTCGATTGCTGCAACTGCACGATGGAGCCAGGAGCCGACGCCACCCTCGATGGCGACTACTACTGGAGGTGCCTACTACTACGTGCAGCCAGCGGCGACGACCGGAGTAGCTAGGAGGATCCCGGCGGGAGGCCTGCTCCTCTTCGATCTGTATCGGTTTGTGCTAGCCATCTTATGGCAACTTGTTTAACTTATGTCCGTACTCGGATATTGTTGCTTCCGCTGAGTCGTCTATGATCGAGCACTTGTATTCGAGCCCTCGAGGCCCCTGGCTTGTATTATGATGCTTGTATGACTTATTTTATTTGTAGAGTTGAGTTGTGATATCTTCCCGTGAGTCCTTGATCTTGATCGTACACATTTGCGTGCATGATTAGTGTACAATTGAATCGAGGGCGTCACATATCATTTCCATAAGGCTCCAATTTCTGGGACACAAACCTAGACTTTGACAAAGTCAACTTAAATTCTTTCCAAGTGGTTACTCCTTGCCATCCATTGAGGATTTGGTACATCCTCCACCAAGTAGCAGCACCTCTTTCAAAGCATTGAAGAGCATGCTGGGCCATAATCTTTCCGGTTATAGGGTTATTCTCCATGTGATCCTCCATGTTCTGAATCCATCGGTCTGTCTCCAATTGACTCATTGGTCCAGACAATACAAGCTCATCTCCATTCATCCTCTATGGGGTCCATGGGTTTTGGGGTGGGATAAGAGAGATAGAGAGGGATACACACAATACAAACAACAGTTTTGAAAAGACAGATTTTTATTTGTGGCTGTCAGGAAAACATCAAACAAATGACAGCTCACAAACGTCGCATCTAACGCAGGTATGTAATAGGGGTTTGGGCTTCTAATGGTCAATAAATCTTCAAAATCACCAAACTCTTCAAGTCTTGTTCATGCCTCCAATGGCTTCTTCCGATCGTGCTTGTCTTTCTCAACTCCTTTTTGCCAGCTCATCTCTGTTGTCGCAAAGTCTCTGGTGGCGTCCTTCAATATTTCTGGAGTTTCGTTCCAACTTCTGGATTTCATCAACCTCGATATGAACGATGATCCTACTGTCCTTCAGTTCCTGACGAATCTTTGATGTCTCAAGGTTTTGCTCCTCTAGCTTGGCTACCTTCAGCTTCTGGGTCCTGAGTTCTTCACGAAACGCTTCCTTATCAAATACAGCTTCCTGCAGTCTATCGTAAAATCCTTGATGTAATACTCCAGATCCTGGCGATACACCAGCTATGTTAAAACTGCATCCTTCGCTGATAGATGCTCCTTCAGCCTTCTACCATCCAATTCTTCCATGCATCTGCACGCTTAACTCCGCATGGTGACAATAGCATAGGCGGGCAATAACACCATGGTTAGCCATGTCTATGCCCATGTTACTGCCATGAGCTTTCATTCCATAATTGATATCTCCTGCCTTAGGGTTTTCCTGACAAAACTTTGAGTTTCTAACTCTTCATGTTCCGGTCTTACTCCAATACACCTTGATCTCGGGTATTGATAACTTCCATAGTCTGTCAAATTCCATAAGCGTAACCTTCCTAGGTCATAAAAATCTGGGAATTCTTCAGAGCCTTCAAAATCTCCTAGTCTTCGGAGTCTTCAACAGTTGTAGTTTCCATTTACACGGTAAAATCCTCTTCATTCCAAATGGTCTTAATTGTCCGATATCTTGTACTCCTTGGTGTGGTCTCATCAGCCGAATCTTCATGTGGTCAAAGGGGGGAAAGGGTATAGCTCACTAAAGGGAATATTTGAATAAGCTCAGAAGAGAAGAGAGGTAAAAGATTCTTTTTAAAAGAAAGTTATAGAGAAAAGAATCTTTCTATGGGCTTGCCAGTTTCTAGGGTCACGTCCTATAGTCAACATGTGCTCTGATACCATCTTGTAGCGACCTGACCCCAATGGATCAAGTCTCTGTGCTTAAGTGTCATCCCTGGATCGGTATGCTGACACACACAGTACTCGAGGATTTATAACAAAGGTAAATCACATGTATAAAGTAACGTAAATACTATTACCTCAATCCAAATAGCGGAAGTAACAAGGTTGTGGATTCCCATCAACACCAACGGCAAGGTTGAGTGTAGAAACCGTAACCCTAACGTATCACTTACTCGTCGTAAGATCCGGCAACATGAGACGTTGCAGCCACAAAGGGTTAGTACATTGAATGTACTGGCAAATTCACACCATAGAGCAATGATGAATAATGGCTATCTCTACATGCATATTTGGCTGGTGGAGGCTCTATGGTTACAATGTTTGTGCGAAAAGCCAATTTTTCCCTACTGCAAAGGAATTTATTTAACTATCATGGTGGTTGTTAGACATTGAGAATGGTTGACAACATTCTCAATCCCAATTAATCATCATCATTAAAACCCAACAAATTATTTAAGTAATGTGATGAGATCAACAGGATAATCCAAGAACTAGATACTCAAGACGTCCATAACCGGGGACACGGCTAATCATGATTAGTTTGTACACTCTGCAGAGGTTTGTGCACTTTGCCCACAAGACTCGATCTCCTCCGTTTGATTTCTCGCACTACATGGTGTTTCAGAAACGGATGACCGAGACATAGTTTTTCAGAAGCGCTTGCACCTTACGTATGGGTAGACCATACCAACCTACAATCCCTACATCAGCTAGTCTACCACTGTAAGAGTTCGCACGACTTAGTCAACTATGCTAGAGCCCATAGTAGCATGTGGCTGCATACAGAAGTTTCTAGCATGAATAATCTCATGATCCCTTTGAGCACAGGGTGGCGGTCCAAAGAAAAACAGGCAAATCCACAGAAACCAGTACCTCAATCCACCCAGGATGTGTGTTTAAGTTGCCACCTTAAGTAAACCATTAATTAACAATCTCACATCTGTCATGGATACACTCACCCAATCCACGTCTACTAGCATAGCATGGCATAATAAGCAAACGTAGAAGTATCTCCCAAAGGTTTGATAATAAACAGGTAATAGGTACTACCTCATCTACTTCCCATCCCACAATTTAATTAGATCCTAATCATGCAATGTTTGAAGATTGATCTAATGCAATAAAACTGGGTAGTAGAAAAGGTATGATCAAAGTGTGAACTTGTCTGCAATGTTGATGAAGATGATTCGCACTCAAAACTCTTGATAGTTCTACTCGTCACACTTCGGTCAATCTATCGTAAGCAAGCAATAGTAACCACACATAAGCAATCACTCAAAAAATCGGGAAGAACGAAGAAAACAATTCGGAAGACATCAAAACCAAGCAAATAACTCTTGCAAAATAAAACAATTTCTAACAGTACCAAAATTATACGAATTTGGCCTTATCAGAAAGTTTAGGTCAAGAGCTTCGTTTTGCAAAAAGAATCAACTAAATCGGAGTTACGAGACTCAAGTTATGATCAAACGAAGTTCAAATTCAAATCTGATCTAATTCAAAATTTTAAACTTTCAAAAACATGTTTAAGTTGTCTTACTGGATAGAGGGGATCATAACGAAGAAGTGGGCGTTGGTTTCGTTGAATTCCGACTTACGAGCAAAAAGTTGTAGACGTTTGAAAACCAGGGGCTAATCTGTGAATAAAATATTTACAAACGGGTCATTGGCCGAAAAATAAAATAAAAAGAAAAATCCTATCGAACGAACTTTCGCTACAGAAGCATAAGCGACGACTTCGTCCACTACAGAGGCTTAACTAATGAACGTTCGCTATTTAGTAGAAAACGGTTTAAAAAAACAGAATCGATCTGGTCCATTGGATCCAGATCTGACGGTGGGGAGGAGCGGGGAGTTACCGCGGCGGCGGCGGCGGTCAACGGCGAGCCGGGACGGCGGCGGCGGCTCGGTCCGGCAGGCGGCGGCTCGGTCGCTCTAGCTTCAGCGGGACCACGGGAGGCGCGGCTCGTCGAGGTGAAAGCGATGGTGGCGTCGGCGGTGGTCGAGGGGGCGGAACGGAGCGGGGCGGCGGCGGCAGATCTCGTCGGGGCGTGAGCTCCGGCGAGGGCGGTGGCGATGGATCGGGGAGGAGAGGAACGGGGCCCGGGGCCTCGGGTTTTAAAGGAGGGGGCGAGGGGTGGCGTGGGCAAGGGGCTAGGCGGCGGGGAGAGTCCGGTGGCGGCACGGACGTCGAGGCAGCGGTGGCTGTCGTGGCGACGGCGGACTCCTGCGGGAGAGACGGCGCGCGGGGCTGGGCTGCTGCTGGGCTGGGCCGGCTGGCCTGGCGCGGAGAGAGAGAGAGAGAGAGCAGTGCTCGGCTTCGGCCTAGCACTGTTCGACGAGTTTTTTTAAACAAATTTTCAGAGAACTAAAATAACAAAACAAAATAACTAAAATTTTTATATAGGCATATAATATATCAAAATTTTCATAAAAAGATTTCCTACATTGTGAACATTTCTATTGAGTCAAATAAAATCCACACAAATTTAAATAAAGCAAAGAGTGCTACAGCTCTAATAGAATCCAATAAAAATCATTTTAAAAATACCAAAATTAATTCAAATTTATTTCTCTCCAATTTTCTTATGTAGGGAATCATCTTACCCTATTTTCCATATATTTTATTTTTGGAGAAAAATAATTTGAATAAAACTCAAATAACTCCAAATTGAAAATAAATTCAAAAGAACTTTGAATTTAATTCTTTGAAACTCCCAACTCATATTTCATATAATTTGAAGAAGTCATTTTATCTTCGCTCGTGAAAATCATTGCGTTGCATAAAGTTTCAGAATTGGAAATATTCTCAAATGAAATTCAAATATTTTCAACACCCCTTGTCATTTAAATAAATGGAAGAAGTCATGTCATCTTCTCTCCAGGGTTTTGTGATGAAAAGAATTTGAATTCCCGAAGATCATAAAAGCAAAAATGAAAGTTTGGGAAAGTCCTTTTATTCCCTCTCATTTAACTTTCAAATTTTTTTCGAATTTCACTCAATCAATCAAACAATCAATTAAATCTATCAATTTATTATAACATTCCAAAATTTAGAATTTTGGGATGTTACACTAGGGATCAAACCCTAAAAAAAATAACTCGATTACATGATAGATCTCATCCAACCCATCACCGTCCAGCAAGCCTACGACGGAATTACTCACGCACGGCGGTGAGCATCATGAAATTGGTGATCGAGGATGGTTGATGATGACGACGGCGACGAATCCCCCTCTCCGGAGCCCCGGACGGACTCCAGATCAACCCTCTCGAGAGGTTTTAGGGCTTGGCGGCGGCTCCGTATCGTAAAACGCGATGATTTCTTCTCCTTGATTTTTTTCTCTCCGAAAGCAAATATATAGAGTTGGAGTTGGCGTCGGAGGACCTCCAGGGGGCCCGCAAGGTAGGGGCGCGCCCTGGGGGGGGGGGGGGCGCCCCCACCGTCGTGGACAGGTGGTGGGCCCCCTGGCCTTCATGTTTTGCAACGATTTTTTATTATTTTCAAAAAGATGTTTCGTGAAGTTTCAGGTCATTCCGAGAAGTTTTGTTTCTGCACATAAATAACACCATGGCAATTCTGCTGAAAACAACGTCAGTCCGGGGTTAGTTCCATTCAAATCATGCAAGTTAGAGTCCAAAACAAGGGACAAAGTGTTTGGAAAAGTAGATACGACGGAGACATATCAGTGGCGTACCGCAAAATGGAAGAAACGGACTTGTGTTGGAGCGCTACGGTCGAAACAGGGGTCCTGTTCATCGGGAGGGGTGTGGTGTACCGCAAAACAGAACTCCACGGGATACTGTTCATCTCCACCGTTGATAACCCACAAGTATAGGGGATCTCAACAGTTTTCGAGGGTAGAGTATTCAACCCAAATTTATTGATTCGACACAAGGGGAGCCAAAGAATATTCTCAAGTATTAGCAGTTGAGTTGTCAATTCAACCACACCTGGATAACTTAGTATCTGCAGCAAAGTATTTAGTAGCAAAGTAATATGGAAGTAACGGTAACGATGGCAAAAGTAACAATGATAGTTTTGTAGTGATTGTAATAGTAGCAACAGAAAAGTAAATAAGCGAAGAACAATGTGTGAAAAGCTCGTAGGCATTGGATCGGTTATGGAGAATTATGCCGGATGTGATTATTCATGCAACAGTTATAACAAAGGGTGACACAGAACTAGCTCCAATTCATCAATTGAATGTAGGCATGTATTTTGAATATAGTCATACCTGCTTATGGAAAAGAACTTGCATGCCATCTTTTGTCCTACCCTCCCGTGGCAGCGGGGTCCTAATGGAAACAAAGCATTAACACATAGTGAACACATGAACTCCTCAAAGTACGGTCATCACCTAGAGTGGTCCCGATTATTGTCACTTCGGGGTTGCCGGATCATAACACATAGTAGGTGACTATAGACTTGCAAGATAGGATCAAGAACTCACATATATTCATGAAAACATAATAGGTTCAGATCTGAAATCATGGCACTCGGGCCCTAGTGACAAGCATTAAGCATAGCAAAGTCATAGCAACATCAATCTCAGAACATAGTGGATACTAGCGATCAAACCCTAACAAAACTAACTCGATTACATGATAAATCTCATCCAACCCATCACCGTCCAGCAAGCCTACGATGGAATTACTCACGCACGGCAGTGAGCATCATGAAATTGGTGATGGAGGATGGTTGATGATGACGATGGCGATGGATTCCCCTCTCCGGAGCCACGAACGGACTCCAGATCAGCCCTCCCGAGAGAGATTAGGGCTTGGCGGCGGCTCCGTCTCGTAAAACGCGATGAATCCTTCTCTCTGATTTTTTTCTCCCCGAGCATGAATATATAGAGTTGGAGTTGAGGTCGGTGGAGCTCCAGGGGGGGCACGAGGTAGGGGCGCCCCCAGGGGGGCAGGCGCGCTCCCCACCCTCGTGGACAGGGTGTGGGGCCCCTGGCCTTGATTCTTTCGCCAGTATTTTTTATTAATTCCAAAATAATTCTCTGTTGATTTTCATGTCATTCCGAGAACTTTTATTTCTGCACAAAAATAACACCATGGCAATTCTGCTGAAAACAGCGTTAGTCCGGGTTAGTTCCATTCAAATCATGCAAGTTAGAATCCAAAACAAGGGCAAAAGTGTTTGGAAAAGTAGATACGTTGGAGACATATCAACTCCCCCAAGCTTAAACCTTTGCTTGTCCTCAAGCAATTAAGTTGATAAACTGAAAGTGATAAAGAAAAACTTTTACAAACTCTGTTTACTCTTGTTGTTGTAAATATGTAAAGCCAACATTCAAGTTTTCAGCAAATATTATGAACTAACCATATTCACAATAACATTTAGGTCTCATGTTTACTCATATCAATGGCATAATCAACTAGCGAGCAATAATAATAAATCTCGGATGATAACACTTTCTCAAAACAATCATAATATGATATAACAAGATGGTATCTCCCTAGCCCTTTCTGAGACCGCAAAACATAAATGCAGAGCACCTTTAAAGATGAAGGACTGACGAAACATTGTAATTCATGGTAAAAGAGGTCTAGTCATACCGAATATAAATTAATAGTAATGGATGCAAATGACAGCGGTGCTCTCCAGCTGGTGCTTTTTAATAAGAGGGTGATGACTGATACGTCTCCAACGTATCTATAATTTTTGATTGTTCAATGCTAATTACTATGTGTTTTGAATGATTATGGGCTTTATTATACACTTTTATATTACTTTTGGGACTAACCTATTAACCGGAGGCCCAGCCCATATTGTTGTTTTATTGCCTATTTCAGTATTTCGAGGAAAAGGAATATCAAACGGAGTCTAAACGGAATGAAACCTTCGGCAACGTGATTTTTTTGGAAGAATATCATCCTGGAGACTTGGAGTTCACGTCAGGAGATACTCGAGGAGCCCAGGAGATAGCGGGGCACGCCCCCCCCCCCCTACTGGGCGCGCCCCCCTGCCTCGTGGGCCCCTCGAGCACCTCCCGACCGACTTCTTTCGCCTATATATCCCTACGTACCATAAAACCACCGAATATCAAGATAGATCGGGAGTTCCGCCGCCGCAAGCCTCTGTAGCCACCAAAAACCTCTCGGGAGTCCGTTCCGGCACCCTGCCGGAGGGGGAACCCATCACCGGTGGCCATCTTCATCATCCCGACGCTCTCCATGACGAGGAGGGAGTAGTTCACCCTTGGGGCTGAGGGTATGTACCAGTAGCTATGTGTTTGATCTCTCTCTCGTGTTCCCTCTATGGCACGATCTTGATGTATCCCGAGCTTTGCTATTATAGTTGGATCTTATGATGTTTCACCCCCTCTACTCTCTTGTGATGAATTGAGTTTCCCCTTTGAAGTTATCTTATCGGATTGAGTCTTTTATGAGAACACTTGATGTATGTATTGCCGTGTTTATCTGTGGTGACAATGGGATATCATGTGCCACTTGATGTATGTTTTGGTGACCAACTTGCAGGTTCCGCCCATGAACCTATGCATAGGGGTTGGCACACGTTCTTGACTCTCCGGTAGAAACTTTGGGGCACTCTTTGAAGTACTTTTATGTTGGTTGGATGAATCTGAGATTGTGTGATGCATATCGTATAATCATGCCCACGGATACTTGAGGTGACAATGGAGTATCTAGGTGATATTAGGGTTTTGGTTGATTTGTGTCTTAAGGTGTTATTCTAGTACGAACTCTTTTATAGATCGATCCGAAAGAATAGCTTTGAGGTGGTTTCGTACCCTACCATAATCTCTATGTTTGTTCTCCGCTATTAGTGGCTTTGGAGTGACTCTTTGTTGCATGTTGAGGGCTTGTTATATGATCTATCTATGTTATTATTGTTGAGAGAACTTGCACTAGTGAAAGTATGAACCCTAGGCCTTGTTTCCTATCATTGCAATACCGTTTACGCTCACTTTTACCACTTGTTGCCTTGCTGTTTTTATATTTTCAGATTACAAAAACCTATATCTACCATCCATATTGCACTTGTATCACCATCTCTTCGCCGAACTAGTGCACCTATACAATTTACCATTGTATTGGGTGTGTTGGGGACACAAGAGACTCTTTGTTATTTGGTTGCAGGGTTGCTTGAGAGAGACCATCTTCATCCTACGCCTCCCACGGATTGATAAACCTTATGTCATCCACTTGAGGGAAATTTGCTACTGTCCTACAAACTTGTGCACTTGCAGGCCCAACAACGTCTACAAGAAGAAGGTTGTGTAGTAGACATCAATGACTCGACATAAAAGTAAATAGCTAGGCCCTTCGCAGAGGGAAGCAGGGATTTGTAGAGGTGCCAAAGCTTGATTTTAAAGCAGAGATAAATAATATTTTGAGCGGCATACTTTCATTGTCAACATAACAACTGAGAGATCTCGATATCTTCCATGCTACACACATTATAGGCGGTTCCCAAACAGAATGGTAAAGTTTATACTCCCCCTCCACCAACAAGCATCAATCCATGGCTGGCTCGAAACAGCGAGTGCTTCCAACTAACAAGAGTCCTGGGGGAGTTTTGTTTGCAATTATTCTGTTTTCATTGTGTTGTTTGCTTATTTTGATGAATCTATGGCTAGTAAAATAGTTTATAAACCATAGAGAAGTTGGAATACAGTAGGTTTAACACCAAAATAAATAAAGAATGAGTTCATTACACTACCTTGAAGTGGTGTTTTGTTTTCTTTCGCTAACGGAGCTCACGAGTTTTCTGTTAAGTTTTGTGCTGTGAAGTTTTCAAGTTTAGGGTAAAGATTCAATGGATTATGGAATAAGGAGTGGCAAGAGCCTAAGCTTGGGGATGACCAAGGCACCCCAAGGTAATATTCAAGGACAACCAAGAGCCTAAGCTTGGGGATGCCCCGGATGGCATCCCCTCTTTCGTCTTCGTTCATCGGTAACTTTACTTGGAGCTATATTTTTATTCACCACATGATATGTGTTTTGCTTGGAGCGTCATTTTATCTTGTTATTATTTGCTTGCTGTTATTTAGAATAATGTTTTTCATCTTTAGTTTCAATAAAAAAGTCAAGGATAGCCTTTGCCATGCTTATTTTGCTAGTATACATGTTGCTGTTTGAAAAACAGAAAGTTTACCGCTGTTGCAAAAATTCCCTAGAAAAGTCAGAATGTGATAAAATGTTGAAACCTTTTGCATATTGAGCTTTATTACAGTGGGAATTTTATTTCATAATTTTTGGTGTTAGGGAAGTATAGATACTCTTGCATTCTTTACAGACTGTACTGTTTTGGCAGATTGCTGTTATGTTTGCATTGTTTGCATATGTTTGCTTGTTTAATGATTCTATTTGAGGATAGGAGTATTAAATATGCAGAGGCATTTAGTATTCAATGTTTAATAATAATTTAGTGATTTGTCACAGTAGAAAATGATACGGTTTTGCATTGGTTTATACTAACCTATCTCACGAGTTCTTGTTGAGTTTGGTGTGTATGATGCTTTTGATAAAAAGAGAAACCATGATATGAGAGGAATTATGGAGACACAAAAGTTCAATCTTGGGGATGCCCAAGGCACCCCAAGATAATATTTCGAGAAGTCTCAAGCATCTAAGCTTGGGGATGCCCCGGTAGGCATCCCACCTTTCTTCTTCAACCACTATCGGTTAGTATCGGATGAGCCTAAGTTTTTGCTTATTTACATGAGTTGTGCTATCCTTGCAATGTCATTTTATTTTGCTTTGCTTGCTGTTTGAATACAATACCAAGATCTGAAATTCTTTAAATGGGAGAGTCTTCACATAGTTGTATAATTATTCGACTACTCATTGATCTTCACTTATATCTTTCGGAGTAGTTTGTCATTTGCTCTAGTACTTCACTTATATCTTTTAGAGCACGGTGGTGGATTTATTTTGTAGAAATTAATGAACTCTCATGCTTCACTTATATTATTTTGAGAGTCTTAAACATCATGGTAATTTGAATGAAAACTATCATAGGAAGTGAATTGGATGCTATATTTGATACTTGATAATTGTTTTGAGATATGGAGGTAGTGATATTAAAGTCATGCTAGTTGGGTGATTATGAATTTAAAGAATGCTTGTGTTGAAGTTAGCAAGTCCCGTAGCATGCATGTATGGTTAAAGTTGTGTAACAAATTTGAAACATGAAGTGTACCTGGCTTGTGCATCCTTATGAGTGGCGGTCGGGGACGAGCGATGGTCTTTTCCTACCAATCTATCTCCCTAGGAGCATGCGCGTAGTACTTGATTTTTGATGACTTCTAAATTTTTGCAATAAGTATATGAGTTCTTTTGACTAATGTTGAGTCCATGGATTATACGCACTTTTACCTTTCCGCCATTGCTAGCCTCTTGATGCACTGCATTGCCCTTTCTCACCTTGAGACTTGGTGCAAACTTCGCGGTGCATCAAACCCGTGATACGATCGCTCTATCACACATAAACCTCCCTATATCTTCCTCAAAACAGCCACCATACCTACCTATTATGGCATTTCCATAGCCATTCTGAGATATATTGCCATGCAACTTTCCACCGTTCCGTTCATCATCATCATGACATACTTTACTTTTGTCATATTACCATTGCATGCTCATGTAGTTGACATCATATTTGTGGCAAAGCCACCATGCATTACTTTTCATACATGTCACTCTTTATTCATTGCACCATCCCGGTACACCGCCGGAGGCATTCATATAGAGTCATATCTTGTTCTAGTTTCGAGTTGTAATTCATATGTTGTAATCAATAGAAGTGTGATGATCATGATTATTAGAGCATTGCCCAAAAAAAAGAAGAAAGGCCAAAAATAAAAAAAGAAAGGCCCAAAAAAAAGAATAAATAAATAAAAAGGGCAATGTTACTATCTCCTCTTTTTCCACACTTGTGCTTCAAAGTAGCACCTTGTTCTTCATGCAGAGAGTCTCATATATTGTGCTTCAAAGTAGCACCATGTTTTTCATATAGTGAGTCTCATAAGTTGTCTTTTTCATACTAGTGGGAATTTTTCATTATAGAACTTGGCTTGTATATTCCTACAATGGGCTTCCTCAAATGCCCTAGGTCTTCTGAGCAAGCAAGTTGGATGCACACCCACTAGTTTTCTTTTGTTGAGCATTCATTTATAGCTCTAGTGCATCCGTTGCATGGCAATCCCTACTCCTCATGTTGACATCAATTGATGGGCATCTCCATAGCCCGTTGATTATCCTAGTCAATGTGAGACTTTCTCCTTTTTTTTCTTCTCCACACAATCCCCATCATCATATTCTATTCCACCCATAGTGCTATATCCATGGCTCACGCTCATGTATTGCGTGAAGGTTGAAAAAGTTTGAGATTATTTAAGTATGAAACAATTGCTTGGCTTGTCATCGGGGGTATATAAGTTGGGAACATCTTTGTGTGACGAAAATCAAGCATAGCCTAACTATATGATTATGTAGGGATGAACTTTCTTTCGCCATGCTATTTTGAGAAGACATGATTACTTTGATTAGTATGCTTGAAGTGTTACTATTTCTTTTATCAATATGAACTTTTATTTTGAATCATTTGGAACTGAACATTCATGCCACAATAAAGAAAATTACTTTGAGAATCATGCTAGGTAGCGTTCCACATCAAAAATTCTGTTTTTATCATTTACCTACTCGAGGACGAGAAGGAATTAAACTTGGGGATGCTTGATATGTCTCCAACGTATCTATAATTTTTTATTGTTCCATGCTATATTACTATGTGTTTTGAATGATTATGGGCTTTATTATACACTTTTATATTACTTTTGGGACTAACCTATTAACCGGAGGCCCAGCCCATATTGCTGTTTTATTGCCTGTTTCAGTATTTCGAGGAAAAGGAATATCAAACGGAGTCGAAACGGAATGAAACCTTCGGCAACATGATTTTTTGGAAGAATGTCATCCTGGAGACTTGGAGTTCACGTCAGAAGATACTCGAGGAGCCCAGGAGATAGGGGGCGCGCCCCCCCTACTGGGCGAGCCCCCCTGTCTCGTGGGCCCCTCGAGCACCTCCCGACCGACTTCTTTCGCCTATATATCCCTACGTACCCTAAAACCACCGAATATCAAGATAGATCGGGAGTTCCGCCACCGCAAGCCTCTGTAGCCACCAAAAACCTCTCGGGAGTCCGTTCCGGCACCCTGCCGGAGGGGGAACCCATCACCGGTGGCCATCTTCATCATCCGGCGCTCTCCATGACGAGGAGGTAGTAGTTCACCCTCGGGGCTGAGGGTATGTACCAGTAGCTATGTGTTTGATCTCTCTCTCTCGTGTTCTCTCTCGTGTTCCCTCTATGGCACGATCTTGATGTATCCCGAGCTTTGCTATTATAGTTGGATCTTATGATGTTTCTCCCCCTCTACTCTATTGTGATGAATTGAGTTTCCCCTTTGAAGTTATCTTATCGGATTGAGTCTTTTATGAGAACACTTGATGTATGTCTTGCCGTGTTTATCTGTGGTGACAATGGGATATCATGTGCCACTTGATGTATGTTTTGGTGACCAACTTGCGGGTTCCGCCCATGAACCTATGCATAGGGGTTGGCACACGTTCTTGACTCTCCGGTAGAAACTTTGGGGCACTCTTTGAAGTACTTTTATGTTGTTTGGATGAATCTGAGATTGTGTGATGCATATCGTATAATCATGCCCACGGATACTTGAGGTGACAATGGATTATCTAGGTGACATTAGGGTTTTGGTTGATTTGTGTCTTAAGGTGTTATTCTAGTACAAACTCTTTTATAGATTGATCCGAAAGAATAGCTTTGAGGTGGTTTTGTACCCTACCATAATCTCTATGTTTGTTCTCTGCTATTAGTGGCTTTGGAGTGACTCTTTGTTGCATGTTGAGGGCTTGTTATATGATCTATCTATGTTATTATTGTTGAGAAAACTTGCACTAGTGAAAGTATGAACCCTAGGCCTTGTTTCCTATCATTGCAATACCGTTTACGCTCACTTTTACCACTTGTTACCTTGCTGTTTTTATATTTTCAGATTACAAAAACCTATATCTACCATCCATATTGCACTTGTATCACCATCTCTCCGCCGAACTAGTGCACCTATACAATTTACCATTGTATTGGGTGTGTTGGGGACACAAGAGACACTTTGTTATTTGGTTGCAGGGTTGTTTGAGAGAGACCATCTTCATCCTACGCCTCCCACCGATTGATAAACCTTAGGTCATCCACTTGAGCGAAATTTGCTACTGTCCTACAAACCTGTGCACTTGTAGGCCCAACAACGTCTACAAGAAGAAGGTTGTGTAGTAGACATCAATGACTCAACATAAAAGTAAATAGCTAGGCCCTTCGCAGAGGGAAGCAGGGATTTGTAGAGGTTCCAAAGCTCGATTTCAAAGCAGAGATAAATAATATTTTGAGCGGCATACTTTCATTGTCAACATAACAACCGAGAGATCTCGATATCTTCCATGCTACACACATTATAGGCGGTTCCCAAACAGAATGGTAAATTTTATACTCCCCCTCCACCAACAAGCATCAATCCATGGCTGGCTCGAAACAACGAGTGCCTCCAACTAACAAGAGTCCTGGGGGAGTTTTGTTTGCACTTATTTTGATTTGAGTTGCTTAGAGCATAGGGCTGGACATCCCTGTGACCAACCTTTCTCTTGAGTGAGGAGCGGAGTCCACTCCTCTTGAGAATAACCCGCCTAGCATGGAAGAGACAGACAACCCTAGTTGATACATGAGCTATTCGAGCATGCAAAACAGAATTTCATTTGAAAGTTTAGAGTTTGGCACATACAAATTTACTTGGAATGGCAGGTAGATACCGCATATATAGGAAGGTATAGTGGACTCATATGGAATAACTTTGGGGTTTATGGAAGTGGATGCACAAGCAGTATTCCCGCTTAGTACGAGTGAAGGCTAGAAAAAGACTGGGAAGCGACCAACTAGAGAGAGACAACAGTCATGAACATGCATTAAAATTAATAAACATTGAGTGCAAGCATGAGTAGGATATAATCCACCATGAACATAAATATCGTGAAGGCTATGTTGATTTTGTTTCAACTACATGCATGAACATGTGCCAAGTCAAGTCACTCGAATCGTTCAAAGGAGGATACCACCCTATCATACCACATCACAACCATTTTTAATAGCATGTTGGCACGCAAGGTAAACCAGTATAAACTCCTAGCTAATTAAGCATGGCATAAGCAACTATAATCTCTAATTGTCATTGCAAACACATTCATTCATAATAGGCTGAGTCAGGAACGATGAACTAATCATATTTACAAAAACAAGAGAGGTCGAGTTCATACCAGCTTCTCTCATCTCAATCAGTTCATCATATATCGTCATAATTTCCTTTCACTTGCACGACCGAATGATGTGAATAATAGTAATAGTGCACGTGCATTGGACTAAGCTAGAATCTGCGAGCATTCAATAAACAGGAGAAGACAAGGCAATACGGGCTCTTGGTTAAATCAACAATAATGCATATAAGAGCCACTTTAACATTTTCGTTATGGTATTCTCCTCTCGACCCCCAAAGAAAAGAAAAGAAATAAAACTATTTACACGGGAAAGCTCCCAACAAGCAAAAGAAGAACATGAAATCTTTTTGGGTTTTCTTTTTAATTACTACTACAAGCATGGAAAGTAAACTAGCTAAAAGCTACAACTATTTTTTTTGTTTTTCTTAAGGTTTTTCAAACACACAAGAAGAAATCATAAAAAGGGAAATAAACTAGCATGGATAGTACAATGAAAAAGTATGAGCACCGACAACTAGCATGAGTGTGTGAACATGAATGTAATGTCGGTGAGAAATACGTACTCCCCAAAGCTTAGGCTTTTGGCCTAAGTTGGTCTATTGCCATGGCTGGCCTGGCGAATATCCAAAGTTGTAGTTGGGGTCGTACTGAGATGTAGTGGCTATCGCATCGTGGGCTGCAGCTTGGAGGCGAGCTGTCTCAGTCCTCCTCTGGTACTCGTTCGCCTCCTCCCTAGTTATAACATGTCTCCGTTTTGCCTGAAAGTCAAAGAAAGTAGGAGCAGGGAGAGCGACGTGGTAGGTGCATCGTCTGTCAAAGATTAGTCGGTACTGGAGGAACTGATCGTTCCTCTCAACAAACTGATGACAAACCATAGCCTCATAATCTAAGTAAACAGGAGGAAACTCAATATCATACTCACGTACGGGTATATCAAGAAAAATAGCTAAACGGGTTGCATAAATTCCACCAAAGAAATCTCCATTAATTCTATTATTATGCAACCTACGTGCAACAATGGCTCCCAAATTATAATGTTTATCTCCTAATACAGCACTCCTGAGAACACTGAGGTCAGGGACACACATGTGACATGCTTCATCCTTACCATTTATGCACCTACCTATGAAGAGAGCAAAATAATGTATAGCAGGAAAATGAATGCTCCCTATGGTAGCTTGTGTTATATCTGTAGACTCCCCCACAGTTATACTAGCAAGAAAATCTCTAAGCTCAAATTTGTGAGGCTCACTAGGGCTACCCCATTGTGGAAGTTTGCAGGCAGTATTAAAATCCTCTAAGTCCATAGTATAAGAATTTGCATAAAGATCAAACAGGACAATTTTAAGAATTGCGTGATGATGAAAATTCAAACCTTCTCACAAAGGAATCAGTGAGATAGTGGTACTGGTGGCACTTATCTGCCTCGAAGCGCTCAAGATCAGCGTTACGCACATATGCGTCAAATTCCTCCTTGATTCCTGCTCGAACCATAAAGTCCTCTGACGGCCATTCACAAGCCCGCACTTGAGCTTCCCTCGGTGGTTCATCGTCCGCATCGCGTATTGCGAGTCTGGGTCCTTGCTTCCTTGAAGGACCACCTTGGTACATTTTCCTAAACATATTTCTTCCTCTGAAAAATTTCTGAAAATTTTAGTAACTTCAAATAAAAGTGAACCAAACTCAACGAAATTGATGGGAACTACTCCCACAAGTGCCTAGAGACTATATCATGCATTAGAACTACTTGGGACCAAATAAATTTGACACGCAAGCTCAAGAACAGGGTCCCCTAAGTAGCAAAAACTTGCAATGAATAAAGCACTAGAACAAAAACTAATTAGACCATTGGAGGAGTCACATACCGAAGATCAATCCCCCGGAGCTGTTTTGTGAGTGGAGCTTTGAGCAAGGAGATCGAAAATCGCAGCAAAATGAGCTAGAACTCGTGCTTGAGCTGGTTGGTGATTTTTTTGGGAGGAAGAAGGAGTGTGTGGTGGCTGGAATAAGTGGAGGGGAGCCACCATGGGCCCACGAGGCGGGCGCCCGGGGGTGGGCGCCCTGGACCTCGTGGCAGTGCTTGCTCCCCCTGTTGTGTTCTCAGTGCCAGATATTCTCAAATATTCTAGAAAAAATCGTATTTCATTTTCGGGGCATTTGGAGAACTTTTATTTTTGGGGTATTTTTTATTGCACGGATAATTCAGAAAACTAACAGAAAATACTATTTTTGTTTTATTTAATCTAAATAACAGAAAGTAAAAGAAGGGTACAGAAGGTTGTGCCTTCTAACTTCATCCATCTCATGCTCATCAAAAGGAATCCACTAACAAGGTTGATCAGGTCTTGTTAACAAACTCATTTCAATAACATGAAACCGGAGAAATTTGAATAACACTATATTACCTCAACGGGGATATGCACATCCCCAACAATAAGAATATCATATCTCTTTTTGACAGTAAGAAGAGGAAATTCAAAACCTCCAATAGTAATCGATGGAATTTTTCCAATAGAATTGATACTGTGGACTTGAGGTTGTTTCTTCGGAAAGTGTACCGTATGCTCATTACCATTAACATGAAAAGTGACATTGCCTTTATTGCAATCAATAACAGCCCCTGCAGTATTCAAAAAGGGTCTTCCAAGAATAATAGACAGGCACATCCTCACAAATACCGACAGGTATAGTAGTTGATTTATCGGCCATTTGCAAAGATATTTCAGTAGGTGTCAACTTATTCAAAACAAGTCTACGATATAAAGAGAGTGGCATGACACTAACATCAGCTCCAAGATCACATAAAGCAGTTCTAACATAGTTTCTTTTAATGGAGCATGGTATAGTGGGTACTCCTGGATCTCCAAGTTTCTTAGGTATTCCACCCTTATAAGTATAATTAGCAAGCATGGTGGAAATTTCATCTTCCCGTATCTTTCTCTTATTTGTAACAATATCTTTCATATACTTAGCATAAGGATTCATTTTGAGCATATCAGTTAAACGCATACGCAAAAAGATATGTCTAATCATTTCAGCAAAGCGCTCAAAATCCTCATCATCCTTTTTCTTGGATGGTTTGGGAGGAAAAGGCATGGGTTTCTAAACCCATGGTTCTCTTTCTTTACCGTGCTTCCTAGCAACAAAGTCTCTCTTATCATAACGTTGATTCTTTGATTGTGGGTTATCAAGATCAACAGCAGGTTCAATTTCTACATCATTGTTATTACTAGGTTGAGCATCAACATGAACATCATCATTAACATTATCACTAGGTTCATGTTCATTTCCAGATTGTGTTTCAGCATTAGAGATAGAAATATCATTGGGATTCTCAGGTGTGTCTACAACAGGTTCACTAGAAGCATGCAAAGTACTATCATTTTTCTTTTTCTTCCTCTTAGAAGGACTAGGTGTATCTACAATAGTTCTCTGAGAATCCTGCTCAATTCTCTTAGGGTGACCTTCAGGATACAAAGGTTCCTGAGTCACTTTACCCCCCTCTAGTTGCAACTCTAACATCAAAGTCATTATTCTTACTATTCAATTCATTGAGCAAATCATTCTGAGCTTTAAGTACTTGTTCTACTTGAGTGGTAACCATAGAATCATGTTTACCAATGAGTTTAAGTTCACCCTTAACTCTAGACATATAATCACCCAAGTGTTCAATCATATAAGCATTGCATTTTAATTCTCTGCCAAAATAAGCATTGAAGTTTTCTTGCTTAACCATAAAGTTATCAAAATCATCCAAACATTGGCTAACAAACTTAGTAGGAGGGATTTTAGCTTTATCATATCTATAGAGAGAATTTACCTTTACTACATGTGTTGGGTTATCAAGATCATGTGTTTCTTCAATAGGTGATGAATTAAGACCATGTATTTCTTCAACAGGAGGTAAATTCTTAACATCTTTAGCTTTAATACCTTTTTCCTTCATAGATTTCTTTGCCTCTTGCATATCGTCGGGACTGAGAAATAGAATACCCATTTTCTTCGGAGTTTGCTTAGGAGTTGGTTCAGGAAGTGTCCAATTATTTTCATTGGTCAACATAGTATTCAATAGAATTTCAGCTTGATCAACTGTTCTTTCCCTGAAAACACAATCAGCACAACTATCCAGGTGGTCTCTGGAAGCATCGGTTAGTCCATTGTAAAAGATATCAAGTATTTCATTTTCCTTGAGAGGATGATCAGGCAAAGCATTAAGTAATAAGCCTCCCCAAGCTTGTGGGAGACTCTCTTCTTCAATTTGCACAAAATTATATATTTCCCTCGAAGCAGCTTGTTTCTTATGAGCGGGGAAATATTTAGCAGAGAAGTAATAAATCATATCCTGGGGACTACGCACACAACCAGGATCAAGAGAATTAAACCATATCTTAGCATCACCCTTTAATGAGAATGGAAATAATTTAAGGATATAATAGTAGCGAGTTTTCTCATCATTAGTGAACAGGGTGGCTATATCATTTAATTTAGTATGATGTGCCACAACAGTTTCAGATTCATAGCCATAAAAAGGATCAGATTCAACCAAGGTTATTATCTCAGTATCAACGGAGAAATATAATCCTTATCAGTAATAAAGATAGGTGAAGTCACATAAGCAGGATCATATTTCATTCTAGCATTCAGAGTTTTTTTCTTTCAGCTTAGCTAATAATTTCTTAAGATCACTTCTATCATTGCAAGCAAGAAAGTCTCTAGAAGTTTGTTCATCCATAACATAACCCTCAGGCACAACAGGAAATTCATATCTAGGGGGAGAATCTTCATCATCACTTTCATCAATATTATCAGTTTCAATAATTTCATTCTCTCTAGCCCTAGCCAGTTGTTCATCAAGAAATTCACCAAGTGGCACAGTAGTATCAAGCATAGAAGTAGTTTCATCATAAGTATCATGCATAGCATAAGTGGCATCATCAATAACATGCGACATATCAGAATTAATAGCAGAAGCAGGTTTAGGTGTCGCAAGTTTACTCAAAACAGAAGGTGAATCAAGTGCAGAGCTAGATGGCAGTTCCTTACCTCCCCTCGTAGTTGAGGGATAAGTCTTGGTTTTTTCTTCTTTCAAGTTCTTCATAGTGACCAGCAGATATAAATCCCAAGTGACTCAAAGAATAGAGCTATGCTCCCTGGCAACGGCGCTAGAAAATAGTCTTGATAACCCACAAGTATAGGGGATCACAATAGTTTTCGAGGGTAGAGTATTCAACCAAATTTATTGATTCGACACAAGGGGAGCCAAAGAATATTCTCAAGTATTAGCAGTTGAGTTGTCAATTCAACCACACCTGGATAACTTCGTATCTGCAGCAAAGTATTTAGTAGCAAAGTAATATGGAAGTAACGGTAACGGTGGCAAAAGTAACAGTGATAGTTTTGTAGTGATTGTAATAGTAGCAACGAAAAAGTAAATAAGCGAATAACAATATGTGAAAAGCTCGTAGGCATTGGATCGGTGATGGAGAATTATGCCGGATGCGATTATTCATGCAACAGTTATAACATAGGGTGACACAGAACTAGCTCCAATTCATCAATGTAATGTAGGCATGTATTCCGAATATAGCCATACGTGCTTATGGAAAAGAACTTGCATGACATCTTTTGTCCTACCCTCCCGTGGCAGCGGGTTCCTAATGGAAACTAAGGGATATTAAGGTCTCCTTCTAATAGAGTACCGGACCAAAGCATTAACACATAGTGAATACATGAACTCCTCAAACTACGGTAATCACCGGGAGTGGTCTCGATTATTGTCACTTCGGGGTTGCTGGATCATAACACATAGTAGGTGACTATAGACTTGCAAGATAGGATCAAGAACTCACATATATTCATGAAAACATAATAGGTTCAGTATGAATTCATGGCACTCGGTCCCTGGTGACAAGCATTAAGCATAGCAAAGTCATATCAACATCAATCTCAGAACATAGTGGATACTAGGGATCAAACCCTAACAAAACTAACTCGATTACATGATAAATCTCATCCAACCCATCACCGTCCAGCAAGCCTACGATGGAATTACTCACGCACGGCGGTGAGCATCATGAAATTGGTGATGGAGGATGGTTGATGATGACGATGGCGACGGATTACCCTCTCCGGAGCCTCGAACGGACTCCAGATCAGCCCTCCCAAGAGAGATTAGGGCTTGGCGGCGGCTCCATATCGTAAAACACGATGAATCCTTTTCTCTGATTTTTTTCTCCCCGAACACGAATATATAGAGTTGGAGTTGAGGTCGGTGGAGCTCCAGGGGGCCCATGAGGCAGGGGGCGCACCCAGGGGGGCAGGCTCGCCCCCACCCTCGTGGACAGGGTGTGGGCCCCTTGGCCTTGATTCTTTTGCCAGTATTTTTTATTAATTCCAAAATAATTCTCCGTTGATTTTCAGGTCATTCCGAGAACTTTTATTTCTGCACAAAAATAACACTATGGCAATTTTGGTGAAAACAACGTCAGTCCGGGTTAGTTCCATTCAAATCATGTAAGTTAGAGTCCAAAACAAGGGCAAAAGTGTTTGGAAAAGTAGATACATTGGAGACGTATCAATCGTTGACCCCCTCCAGCCTCCACGGGCTACTGTTTATCCACCGTCGACCTCCTCCAGCCTCCACCTGTGACTGTTCATCCACGGGCTCCTGTTCATCCAGCCTCCACCGCGCCTACTCTCATCAGCTCTTGCTCAACCAGCCCTCTCCACGGGCTCTGTTCAACCACCCTCCACGAGCCATCGCTCATCCAGCCCTCCACCTGCTCGTTCATCCAGCCCTCCATGGGGTGGTCCTGTTCATCTAGCCCTCCACGGGGTCCTGTTCATCCAGCCCCAACCGGCTCGATCGATCGAGGTCCTGTTCATCTAGAGGCAACACCACGGGGTCCTGATCATCCACCCCTACCGGGAACTGTTCATCCAAACCCACCAGCAACGCTCACTGTTCATCCAGAGGCACCATTGATCGGCTTCAGTTAGCAGCAGTAGTGAAGGAATCGCTCGATCAGGTTCAGTTAACAGCCATCGATCGATCGCTCGGGTTCGGTAACGCGTAGCCTGCAGTCCAATCGCTCGGGTTCAATTAGAGCCCAACGCCTCGCTCGGGTTCAGTTAGAGACCAACGCCTCACACCCACTCGCGTACGTGTATGAGAGAAATGCGCATCGCTCGGCCCCGACCACCCACCGTAACCGGGAACACCCCGATATTTCCCTCGCCCTCGCTTCTACCATGGTTTTTTCCGTCATGGACGGCCCAAAGAATGCCATGCAGCTGCCACTCCGGCCCGCCCAGGACGAAAAGCCCATTTTCTGTCATGATTTTTTGTCATAGAAGTAGGAGCCCACCACATCTATGATGATACCGGGTTTTGTCACAATTATCATCATAGAAGTGTCATAAGTATCACAGAAAAAAATCGTTTGGCCCAAAATGTCACGGATATGTCTTTTTTTTATAGTGTGAGCCTCTACTTGACTAGCTCATTGATCAAAGATGGTTAAGGTTTCCTAACCATAGACATGAGTTGTCATTTGATAACGGGATCACATCATTAGGAGAATGATGTGATGGATAAGACCCATCTGTTAGCTTAGCATTATGAACGTTTAGTTTTATTGCTATTGCTTTCTTCATGTCAAATACATATTTCTTGGACTATGAGATTATGCAACTCCCGGATACTGGAGGAATACCTTGTGTGCTATCAAACATCACAACGTAACTGGGTGATTATAAATATGCTCTATAGGTATATTCGAAGGTGTTTTGTTGGGACGGCATAGGTCGAGATTAGGATTTGTCACTCCGATTATCGGAGAGGTATCTCTGGGCCCTCTCGGTAATGCACATCATAAGAATCCTTGCAAGAAAGGTGACTAATGAGTTAGTTACAAGATGATGTATTACAGAACGAGTAAAGAGACTTGCCGGTAACGAGATTGAACTAGGTATGTGGATACCAACGATCGAATCTTGGGCAAGTAACATACCGATGACAAAGGGAACAATGTATGTTGTTATTACGGTTCGACCGATAAAGATCTTCGTAGAATATATAGGAACCAATATGAGCGTCCAGGTTCCGCTATTGGTTATTCACCGGAGAGGTGTCTCGGTCATGTCTACATAGTTCTCGAACCCGTAGGGTCCGCATGCTTAACGCTCAATGACGATTTTATATTATATGAGTTATGTGATTTGGTGACCGAATGTTGTTCGGAATCCCAGATGAGATCAAGGACATGACGAGGAGTCTCAAAATGGTCAAGAGATAAAGATTCATATATAGGACTATAGTATTCGGACATCGTAAGTGTTCCGGGGGTACCGGGTACATATCGGGTCACGAGAAGGGGTTCCGGGAAACCCCCGGCAAACTATATGGGCCTAATGGGTCAACAGGGGAAACGCAACAGCCAGCAGGGGCTGCTGCGCCCCCCATATGGGCCGCACCTGAGGGAAAGGAAAGGAGGGAAGAGAGAAGGAAGGGGAGGGATTCGGCCTCCCCCTTCCTTCCCTCCTCCCTCCTCTTTCCTTCCCCTTCCGGTGGATATGGTAAGGGGGGCCAAATTGGACAAGGCCCCCAAGTAGGATTCCTCCTACTTGGGGCGCCCCATGGCTGTCCCCCTCCCCCTCCCACCTATATATACATGGGGAGGGGGCGCCTAGCACACACACCAACAATTGTTAGCCGTGTGTGGCACCCCCTCCATAGTTTACACCCCCGGTCATAGTATTGCAGTGCTTAGGCGAAGCCCTGCGAGAATCACTTCACCATCACTATCACCACACCGTCGTGCTGACGAAAATCATCTACTTCCTTGACACCTTGCTGGATCAAGAAGGCGAGGGACGTCATCGCGCTGAACGTGTGCAGAACTCGGAGGTGTTGTACGTTCGGTGCTTGATCGGTCGGAGGTAGAATAAGTTCGACTACATCAACCGCATTGTCAAACGCTTCCGCTTTCGGTCTACGAGGGTATGTTGACACACTCTCCCCCTCTCGTTGCTATGAATCTCCTAGATAGATCTTGTGTGAACGTAGGAATTTTTTTGAAATTGCATGCTATGTTCCCCAACAAACCATTAGTATAAGAAAATAAAATCACCATTTTTGGTACTGTTGTAAACTCATTCTTTATTTATATTGGTGTAATATATATTGTATTCCAACTTCTCCGTGGTTCATACCCCCCGATGCTACCCATAGATTCATCAAAATAAGCAAACAACACATAGAAAACAGAATCTGTCAAAAACATAACAGTCTGTAGAAATATGTAAACTTTGAATACTTCTGTAACTCGAAACATTCTAAAAAATTAGGACAACATAGGCAATTTGTATATCAATCTTACGCAAAAAGAATTAGTATTTTATCACGCTTCTGTTAGAAATGAGAATTATTTTTCTGGGTGCAAAAGTTTCTGTTTTTCAGCAAGATCAAATCAACTATCACCGTAAGCCATCCCAAAGGTCTTACTTGGCACAAACACTAACTAAAACACCAAAACACAATTACTACAGAGGTAATAATGTGTATACTCATAAAAACAGAAAATAAAAAAAAATGGGTTGTCTCCCAACAAGCACTTTTCTTTAAAGCCTTTTAGCTAGGCATTGACATTTCGATGATGCTCACATGAAAGATAATAACTGAAACACAAAGAGAGCATCATAAAACATGTGACAAATAAATCTAAGTCTAACATGCTTCCTATGCATAGGAATTTTATAGGAAACAAATTAGCAAGGCAAAAAGGTCTAGCATATGCAAGGAAAAAGAAAGAAAGAATAGCAATCTCAACATAACGAGAGGTAATTTAGTAACATGAAAGTTTCTACCACAATATTTTCCTATCTCATAATAATTACATATGGAATCATATTCAAATTCAACAATATAACTATCACAAAACATATTCTCCACATGATCCAAATGCATGCAAAGTTGACACTCTTCCAAAATAGTGGGATTATCAAATAAAGTCATGACCTCTCGAAGCCCACTTTTATAAAAAATTTCATAAGATTGATCATACTCCAAGGTAGTGGGATCATTATTACCTAGAGTTGACACTCTTACAAACCCACTTTCAATATCATTGCAAACACTATTATCAATATCATATTCATCATGGGGCTTAAATAAATTTTCAAGATCATAAGAAAAATCACCCCAATCATGATCATTGCAACAAAGTAGCGGACATTGTCGGATTTCGGGTTCCGGCAAAACCCTTGAGGTTCGAACACTGGGGTGCGCACGAAGATCTCTCCCTGCCTAATCATACCCTCGTCTCACCGTGATCTCAAAGCCTAGCTCGACGAACCCGCAGGAAGAGAGACACAAGAGGTTATACTGGTTCGGGCCACCGTTGTGGTGTAATACCCTATGTCGGTGTACAAAAAGAGGGGCACACTTTTGTACCCATTTACCTGTGCACGGGCAGTAGGAGTCGCGCCTACGGTCACGCCAAGCAGAGCAGGGGAGGTGAGCCAAGGTAAGACCAAAGCCCAAGATAATAAGAGCAACGCCAAGGCCAAGACCACGAAGAGCAGAGGGATGAAGCGGGTTCCCCCGGCATGACCCTTGCCGGGGCAGCCTCAGCAGCCTCGGCAAGACCCTTGCCGGGACAGCTCGCCCCGCACCAACAGAGCGGGCCACCCTTGAGCCCACGGTCTCCAACATCACGGATTGGAGACAGGGCTCGGGAGGCACCTCCGTGGTGGCATGTAGATCTTTGTGAAGACATATTCAAGATCAGATGAGGAATAAAAGACGACGATCCTCGGCAAGGTCCTTGCCGAGGAAAGCCACCAGACCCCCGACAAGGCCCTTGCCGGGGACGCCAGCGCGCCGCAGCAAGACCCTTGCCGGGTCACCCGACAAGGCCCTCACCAAGGACGCCAGCAGGGCCACCGCCAGGCCACACCAACCAAGCTTCCACCGTCGTTCGCATGCAGCTGCCAGCCCAACCAGCTGGGCGGGCACCTGCATGGCAACATGCAGCTCCCAGGCCAACTCATCGAGCGCCTGCGTGGCGGCATGCAGATCTTCTTGAAGGCTCCACCACTGCGCCACCTCAGCTGCCTACCTGCCTACATGGCACCACGCGCCTCACTGGCCAGGGCGCGTGTCAAGGCGAGGAGGAGCGGCGACGGACGGGACGGGCCTCGCCCCCGTCCCCAATAAAGCAAGGGACACCTAAGCTACGCATTAAATCGTCTTGTCCTGTAATCTGACGATAAGCTCGGGGCATCAGACGTCTTTCCACCTCCTGTGTGCCACTATGGCAGCCCCTTCCGACTATAAAAGGAGGCCCATGGCATACTGGAGAAGGATTCGGCTCTTTCGAACCACGCACTGACCACAGCTAGTTCGAGAGCTCAAGAACTCTCTGAAATACACCCACCAAAGCAGGATTAGGGTTTTACGCATCCTCGCGGCCTGAACATGGGTAAACGATCCTTGTGCTGTCTACTAGCCCTGCTCTTCTCGCAATCCTGCGCCCCGGCAACCGTAGTAGGGATTCTTGTGATCCCACAGGTGTCGTTCCACACCGACATCTTTGGCGCGCCGGGTAGTGGGCGCAATTGTGAGAATCTGGTCTAGTAGTTATCCTAGCAGTTCTTCGTCGCCATGGCTCCTAAGAAGAAGACGGCCACGGCGATCGGCTCATTGGGAGCCGAACGGCCCATGCCGGTCGCAGACGAGCATGGACCGTCGCGACAGACCCGGCCGCGTTCGCGAAAGCACCAAGATCGCCCGAGCGATCGAACTGGCGGCGGCGTCGTTCTGCGCTAAGACGACCGGATACGTCGCCGGATCAAAAGACGGAGCTGGGCCCCGCAGCGCGCGAGGCCCTCGAGGTGTCGATGTGCCACCTCCGGCGGCGCACGACCTCCGTGGCGCCCACATCGACCACCGTGGCGTTCTTCCCGTGGTGTCTTGGCCGAGCAGCGTCACCACGTTGGTGACCCTGGGCACCGCCGTGGGAAGAGCCATGTGCGTCATCCGCAAGATGAAGGGGTTCAGCACGCTCGCCGAAGCACTGGCGAAAATGGCGCGCAGCCACTGGGTCGTAACAGAGATCCTTCTAACATAGTTAGAAGTCGAAGCGCGCCGCAATCCACGCAGCTGTCGCCGCCGCCCACACCAGCGGAAGCTTTGGCGCGCGCGCAGCTGCTCCTCGACTTCCCTCCTGCTACGGAGAAGCTCGACGAGTGGAGGGCCACCATCCGGAGCCTCGTCGCCGTCGCCAACAAAGACGATCCACGACCGGCGGGGCCCTCAGGTCGGCGCTCCATCGAGCCGCCACATGCTGACGCTGGGAGGACCGGGGGAGCTGCGGCCACGGTGCACTCTCCTCCTCCTCGCCAGCCGCCGCGGGCGTTGGCCCGTCGTGACAATGTTTGTGATAACATCTCCATAGCGTCGTCCGACCCGCGGACCCTCCGCGACCAGCGCCAGGTCCTTCGGGAACGAGCTCACTTAGACGCTCGAACCACCGTCGAGTGCCGGCGCGAAACGCGCCGCCAGTCGGACAAGCGGGCGGGACCTGCTATGGACCACCCAGCACCGGGGGGCTCCGGCGGCCTACCTTACGAGGTAGGCTGCCCGGTCTTTACCCGTGAGCTGCGGCAGTTCCAGTGGCCGTCCCACCACATGTTCAAGCCCGACGTCGGCGAGAAGTACACCGGCAAGACCCATCCGTCCGAGTTCCTCAGCATCTACACCATCGCGATGTAGGCCGCTGGAGCTCGCGACGACAAGGTGCTTGCCAACTATTTCCCGCTGGCGCTCAAGCCCAATGTGATGTCTTGGTTGATGCACTTGCCGGTGGATTCCATTTCTTCTTGGTCGGATCTATGCCATGAGTTCGTTGGCGCCTTCACAGGAGGCCACCAAGCTCATGGCCAGGCCAGTGATCTGCATATCATTCCCCAGAAGGAAGGGGAGACCCTGCGCAAGTACATCCAGAGATTCAGCCGGGTGCAGTACAACATCCCCGATGTTCATCCCGCCGCTGTGATTAGCGCGTTCCACCAGAACATGCGCAATTGCAAGATGCGCAAGGAGCAGGCGATGACCAAGGTTAAGGATGTGGCCGAGCTCTACGTTCTGGCCGATAGGTGCGCCCGGGCTGAAGAAGGAAGGAAGTACCTCGGCGAAGACGCCGGCGCAGAAACTGACTCTACCGATGAGGACGCCGCTACCCCGGCGAAGAAGGGCCGACGTTGCAACAGGAAACGCAAAGGCAAGGCCGTGCTTGCCGTTGAGAGATCTGAAAACACCGGTGCCGGCAAGAAGGTCAAGGCAGACACCCCCAGCAAGGAGATTGCCGGGTGCGCCGCCTGCCGGGCCTTGGCGGCTACCGACAAGCCAGGAAGCTCCGACAAGTAATACTGCAAGATCCACCGCACCAAGGGCCACGACCTCCAGAACTGCCGACAAGTCGAGCTGCTTGCTGAGAAGCGAAAGGCTGAGTACGAGAGGCGGGACAATGAGAAGGACCAGGACGATGCTGAGGGATCCGACAAGAAGCGTGGTGGCCAAGGAGGCCGCCCCGGCAAGGACAACCAACAAGAGAGGCCCGCCCGGGGCCACGACAAGAAGCAAGAAGACGATGATCACGACGAAGACGACGAGTCTAGTGAGCAAGGGTTCTAGAAGGCTACGGAGGCCATGTGCCTCGATGGCGGCGCCTCACTGCATACCTCTCACCGCCAGCTCAAGCAGTGGGCGCGTGAGATTACAGAGCAGAGCTGTCGTTCGACGCTCAGAAGCCGCTGAAGTGATCCAGCACGCCCCTCATCTTTGACGCCGAGGAACACCCTAACCGCATTACCGCGGTCGGGTGTTTTCCATTGTTGGTCTCACCAACGATACGCAGCCTCAGGGTGAACAAGATGTTGGTTGATGGCGGGGCCGGCCTGAACCTGATCTTGCCTGTCGTGATCAAAAAGTTGCAAATCCCTGATGGAGACCTCGAGGAAACGGGCACGTTTCAAGGGGTCAATCCGGGGAGGAGCCAGCCGAAGGGAAATGTCACACTGCCCGTGACGTTTGGAGGAGAGTTGAACTACAGGATGGAGAGGATCGTCTTCGACGTGGCCGAGATCCCCTTGCCCTACAACGGGATCCTCAGCCGCCCGGCACTAGCCAAGTTCATGGCGGCGTCACACTACGCCTACAATATGCTAAAGATGCCCGGGCCGTTGACCATCATCTCCGTCCCCTCCTACAAGAAGGACGTGCTGATTTGCGCCAACCAATTCTATCGGGAGGCAGTTGCAGCTGCTGCGGTCAAGGCACCTGCTCCTGCCGCTGAAGCCCCGGGAGGGAGGAAGAAGCCCGGCAAGACCTCTCGCACCCTCTCCGGCATGCGCACCTCTTCGGAGTGTTGTGCCGCCGTCGAGGACGTGCCAGAGAGCTCTACCGACAAGAGCAAGAGATCCAGAGCCGAGCCGCCGCGGACCAAGAAGGTGCCCGTTAGGGAGGATGGCACGAGAGGGGCCTTCACCATAGGCTCCACCCTCGACAGCAAATAGGAAGGCGCGCTCGTCACCTTCCTGCGGGCGAATGTCAACGCGTTTGCATGGCAAGCATCCGACATCCCCGGTGTTCCCAGGGAGGTGATTGAGCACCACCTAGCTGTCTGCCCCCACGCGCCCGTCAGCGTAAGGTCGAAGCAGGCTACAGAGGCAGGAGTTCATCATAGAGGAGATCAGGAAGTTGGAAGCGGTAGGTTTGGTGAGAGGATTGCTCCAGCCGACGTGGTTGGCCAATCCGGTAGTGGTGCGCAAGGCGAATGGGAAGTGGAGATTGTGTATTGATTACACATATATCAATAAGGCTTGTCCTAAGGACCCCTTCCCGTTGCCGCGCATCGACCAGATTGTTGACTCCACGGCCGGGTGTGATCTGTTGTCATTCCTCGACGCCTACTCGGGCTACCACCAGATCTTCATGACAAGAGAGGATGAAGAAAAGACAGCATTCATCACCCCATGTGGTATGTATTGCTTTTTACGGATGCCTTTCGGGTTGAAGAGTGCTGGCTCAACGTTTGCAGGGGCAGTCCAAATTGGTTTTGAACCTCAGCTCCATAGAAATATGGAGGCATACATGGATGACATAGTGGTCAAAACCAAGGACAGGCCAACTCTTGTGCAAGATTTAGAAGAGACATTTGCCAACCTGCGCAAGATCAACCTCAAGCTGAACCCTGAGAAGTGTGTCTTCGGCGTCCCATCCGGCAAGCTTCTCGGGTCCTTTGTGTCGCAGCGCGGGATCGAGGCAAACCCAGACAAGATCAAGGCTATTGGACAGATTGAGGCGCCCAAGTGGGTCAAGGATGTGCGTAGGCTCGCCGGCTGCGTTGCAGCCATGAGCCGATTCATCTCCAAGTCTGCCGAGCGCGCCCTTCCCTTCTTCAAAATCTTGAAGAAGGCAAGCCCAATAGAGTGGACCCCAGAAGCCGAGGCGGCATTGCAGGATCTGAAGAAATACCTTTCCTCCACGCCAATACTGGTTGCGCCTAAACCACAAGAGCCGTTGCTGCTGTATCTGGCGGCGACGAATCAAGTGGTTAGCGTTGCGCTAGTGGCACAGAGGGAGGTCAACGAGGAGGCAGTGACGGCGGCGGAACCAGCGGATGGCAAGCCCAAGATTCCCCCAGCAGGGCCTGGTGCCGGCAAGGCGAGGCCCCCGGCAGAGTCTAATGCCACCGAGGTCGTGCCCGCGCAGTCAAGTGAGGTGGTGCAGAAGAAGAAGATGATGCAGCACCCGGTTTACTTTGTCAGCTCCCTCTTGCAGGCCAGATCGAGGTACTCCGTTGTGCAGAAATTGCTCTTCGGCCTCCTTATGACCTCGAGGAAGATGCGTCATTACTTCCAAGCCCACGAGATCACTGTCGTCACCCGCCTCCCATTGCAACGGATACTGCATAACCCAGATGCGACTCGGAGGATTGTGGAATGGGCCTTGGAGTTGTCAAGCTTTGGGTTAAAGTTTGAAAGTACCTCGACAATTCAGAGCAGAGTCTTGGCGGAGGTCATTGCAGAATGGACCTCGACGCCTGACGAAGAAATCCAGGAGACCACTCTCCCCGGCAAGGAAGCAGACCGCGACTGGATCATGTACTTTGATGGGGCTTTTTCGCTGCAAGGCGCCGGTGCCGGTGTGCTGCTCGTCGCACCCACCGGAGAGCACCTCAAGTACGTGATCCAGATGCACTTCCCGAGGGAGATGTCCACCAACAACACTGTTGAGTACGAGGGATTGCTTGCCGGTCTCAAGATCGCGGCAGACCTCGGGGTTAAGAAGCTCATCGTCAGGGGTGACTCACAGCTCGTTGTCAGACAGGTCAACAAGGATTATCAGAGCCCATTGATGGAAGCTTACGTAGATGAGGTGAGGAAGCTGGAGGAACGCTTTGACGGTATCCAAGCGGAGCACGTCCCCCGAGCGGAGAACGAAATCGCCGATTACCTGTCAAAGCGCGCCGCATTCAAGCTACCTGTGGAACCAGGTACCTTTTTTGCTCCGGTTAACTCAACCATCCGTCGAACCATCAGCGGGGCAGAACAAGCGGAGGAAGTCAGGTCCCGGCTAGTACTTTCCTACCGAGCCCCCTGGGGCTGCCGGCAAGGGTGCTGCCGCGGACGCTGAGCCTGCCCAAGAGCAACTAGCTCCGGCAGGGCGTCAAGCCCTGGCCGTAGAGACAACCGCTCCCATGGCGGAAGAAATGCCTTTGGTCCTTGTCGTCGATCCCCAGGCTCTGGCATGGGCGCAGCATACCGTCCAATTCCTCCAAACAGGGGAGCTTCCTGAGGAGCAGGAAGAAACGGAAAAAGTAGCCCGTCGGTCCGCCCTGTACCAGTTCGTCAATGAGGTCCTATACAGGAGAAGGCCAAACAGTGTGAAATTGAAGTGCATCCCCCGGAAGTAAGGACTGGAGCTGTTGGCGGAGATACATGGAGGCATATGTGGCTCCCACATAGGGTCGAGGGCCCTTGCCGGGAAGGCGTTCCGGCAAGGTTTCTTCTGGCCCACCGCCCTCCAGGATGTGACGGCACTAGTAACCAAGTGTGAAGCGTGTCAGTTCCATTCAAAGAAGCTTCATCAACCAGCTCAAGCCCTTCAAACAATCCCTCTCTCCTGTCCATTATCGGTCAGGGGGCTCGATATACTGGGCCCTTTCACCCGCGCTGTTGGGGGCTTTGAGTACTTGTACGTTGCAATCGACAAGTTCACAAAGTGGCCGGAGGTGGAAGCAGTGAGAAAGGTGACTGCTCAGTCAGCTGTCTAGTTTTTCAAGGGACTGGCCTGCCATTTTGGTGTGCCAAATAGAGTCATCACTGACAATGGCACACAGTTCACAAGCCACACCTTCATGCAATACATTCAAGACCTCGGCAGCAAGGTCTGTTTTGCTTCCGTGGCACACCCACGGAGCAACGGCCAAGCGAAGAGGGCGAATGCTGAAGTGTTGCGAGGCCTAAGGACAAAGACTTTTGACAAGCTGTGCAAGAGCTGAAGGCGCTAGATTGATGAATTGCCGGCGGTTCTTTGGTCGATCAGGACGACGCCAAATTGAGCCACCAGCCAGACACCTTTTGCCCTAGTCTACGGGGGAGAAGTAGTTCTCCCAACGAAACTCATATACGGGTCACCTCGAGTGCTCGCTTATGATGAGCTTGAGCAAGAGCAGTTGCGCCAAGATGACGCGACGCTCCTTGAGGAAGATTGTCTTCGGGCGGCTGTGAGAGCAGCGCGCTACCAGCAAGCCTTGTGCCGGTACCATAGCCGCAAGGTTCATGCCCGAAGCTTTGAGGAAGGCGACCTTGTTCTTCGGCGTGTTCAGTCGGCCAAGAATGCCAACAAGTTGACACCAAAGTGGGAAGGCCGTTATCGGGTAATACGAGTTACCAGGCCCGGCGTAGTTCGCCTGGAGACCGAAGATGCCGTCCCAGTGAGCAACTCCTGGAACATCGAGCATCTTCGCAAGTTTTACCCATAAGGCACGGCTTGCCGGGCCTCCCGGCAAGCCACCTTTTGTACAAGCTTTGCCGGCAAGGCATGTAACCCTTCGTACAAAACCAGGCGCAGACCCTGAGTATAAATAAATGAAGCGCTGGCGCCCTAAGTCATAGCATGCATGCTCGGTCGAGTCTCTTCCTTGTTTAGGGTTGATAGTGCTCAGCAGCGGCTAACCCCTAGCTTAGAGGTCGAGTGCGTGTCTATCTGTTTCTCTTCTGTCCTCATTTGGTTCGCAGGGCACATGAGCACTTCTGCCGAGCTACTTGGAAGAAAGGAAATGGACTGGCGTCCCGACCCCGGCAAACCAGAGTTGCCGGGGGCTGCAAGCACAAGGATCCAACCGCGGGAAGATGAGATTGCTGGGTGCTGCAGATCCAGATAAGTCTTTTTATCCTCTGTCATGCATTTCGAAACAGGACTGGGGCATGTGAAACCTCGTTTTTATCTCTAGGCTGTCGTGCTCCCCTTTTTCCTACACCTAAGGATTATTTCCTGGGTCCGGATTTGGTTGTTGCCGCGGCGGCAAGGAGGTAGAACGAGGAGCCTAAAGCCCACTTCATCCCTGCCTCCGCCAAGAGCGCGAGAACGGTCGAGTGGAGTGGGGGGACAGCAAGGCCTGTTGCCGGGCGAAAAATGTTTATCTTAAACAATAACAAGGATTCGCTCCTTGTCGCAGGATTTACCCGCGAACGAAAAACCAGCAAGCATCCTTTTTTCATTAAAAGTATCCCATACAGGTACAGTTCGTACGAAATGAAAAACATGAACAAAGGGGATTACAAGCTTTAAATTTAATAAGGCCCGAAGGCTTACAGATTGAAAAAGAGATAAGGTGCCCGTGATTCCTTTCTTGTCCCTCTCCTCAGGAGGTAGGTCAAGGAGGCGAGAGGACAAAAGGGGCGCCTAAGCGAGCTACGAGCAACAGAAAGCACCAAGAGAACACCTCGGTGGCCGCCCACGGATAGGCCGGTGATGACGGTGCCGAGAAAGGAGCTGGAAGACGAGGAGGCAGGACCGGCAGTACGCGATGAAGGCGTCGGTGCCCGCGTACTCCGAGTTGACGACCTTGCCGCCCGCCCTCTTCCTCTTCTGCAGCCTCCCGACGCCAGCCGCCCAAGGAGACGGCCCCGAGAAGTTCAAGGAGCTGGCCCCACCCCCGGCAAAACCCTACCCGAGGGGCGGCCATGTGCAGATGCTGCTGCTGCCGCACCCGCCCAGGCGCGGGGCGTCCGACGCCTAGTCGGACTCATCCCCGTCATCTGCCCCGCTGTCCTCCACATCACTTTCGCTCGAGGAAGAGCTTCCATCGTCAGAATCTCCATCGGAGGAGCTCTCCACGCAACACTTCAGGCGAGTCCCGAACTCTCCGAAGACCTTGACGGAGAGCAGGCCGTCCTCCATCAATTTGAAGTAGATGACGAGCCCTGCCGTCAGGCTGTGGATGCGAGCGAACGTCTTCCACCCACGATGGAGGTACATGACCCGAGGAGCCGGGAAGTCGACGTCGACCCGCGTGCCCCCATTCCCACAACCCCTCATGTGCAATCTAAGGGATTGGGACCGGTCACGCTCCATCTCCCGAGCAAACGGGGCGGGAAGACGGAGACGGCGACGCGGAGGCCGGCGCAGCCTAAGGAAGAACTCACGGGGCTGATCTCCGACATGGCCTTCCATCGGGAAAGGCACCATTGGCGGGGGCGAAGCCGGCGCGCCGCCCCGTCTTCCTCTTCCCCGATCACTGCGACCTCTGCCCCAGCCTCACCCACGGCCACGCCCCCTCCCCCTTCCCCTCGCGGCCGGTTCCACCACCACGGGCTCAAGAGGAGGAGGGACGCGCTGTCGAGGGGCGACCCTCGCCGCCACCGTCGAGGGACCCAGATTCCCTTTCTCCATGGAGAGTGAAAAGGAGAAGCTGAAGCAAGAGGAGGCAGATCATAGAAGAATGCGGGACGCCATCCCCCCTTCCCCCTCTTTATAAAGGGGCGGGGTCGGGGCTCGGCCGCCCCGCTCGGTCAGTCCAGCCACCGGAGGCGCAGGGAATCAGGACCGACCCGCTGCCCCAACCAGCGACGGCCCTGTTTCCCGCCTCCACCGCTTGCTACCCCAGGCGCATGAAGGACGCGTGGCGGACGTGCAGAACTGAGGGGACGGGTGAAGCGACCTCTCCCCACCCCGTGATCGTGGGAGTGGACGCCTTGAAGACCGCGACCCGGCCCCATTCAGTAAATGAGCCGCGCCTCCATGCCTCCCTCCTTTTATGGGGAAGGCGCGAGCAGTATCTTTACTGCGATATGACGCACGCATGTGGAAATCACCCCACGCATGCCGCCCACGTCACGCATACCCCTCCACGCCGCGCCACGCGCACGGGTCATGGGAAGTGCTACGTCTTGAGCTTGCGTTGGTTTTTCCCGAAGAGGAGAGGATGATGCAGCAGAGTAGCGTAAGTATTTCCCTCAGTTTTTGAGAACCAAGGTATCAATCCAGTAGGAGGCCACGCGTGAGTCCCTCGTACCTACACAAAGCAAATAACTCCTCGCAACCAACGCGAATAGGGGTTGTCAATCCCTTCATGGTCACTTACGAGAGTGAGATCTGATAGAGATGATAGATAAATTTTTTGGTATTTTTAGGTATAAAGATGCAAAGTAAAATAAAAGGCAAAGTAAAAAAACAAAGCAATAATAAAGAGTAGGAAGATTAATATGATGAGAATAGACCCGAGGGCCATAGATTTCACTAGTGGCTTCTCTCAAGAACATAAGTATTTTACGGTGGGTGAGCAATTCTTGTTGAGCAATTGATAGAATTGAGCATAGTTATGAGAATATCTAGGTATGATCATGTATATAGGCATCACGTCCAAAACAAGTAGACCGACTCCTGCCTGCATCTACTACTATTACTCCACTCATCGACCGCTATCCAGCATGCATCTAGAGTATTAAGTTAACGAAAACAGAGTAACACCTTAAGCAAGATGACATGATGTAGAGGAATAAATTCATGCAATATGATAAATACCCCATCTTGTTATCCTCGATGGCAACAATACAATACGTGCCTTGCTGCCCTTACTGTCACTGGGAAAGGACACCGCAAGATTGAACCCAAAGCTAAGCACTTCTCCCATTGCAAGAACTACCAATCTAGTTGGCCAAACCAAACGGATAATTCGAAGAGACTTGCAAAGATAACCAATCATACATAAAAGAATTCAGAGAAGATTCAAATATTGCTCATAGATAATCTTGATCATAAACCCACAATTCATCGGTCTCAACAAACACACCGCAAAAAGAAGATTACATCGAATAGATCTCCACGAGAGAGGGGGAGAACATTGTATTGAGATCCAAAAAGAGAGAAGAAGCCATCTAGCTACTAACTATGGACCCAAAGGTCTGAAGTAAACTACTCACACTTCATCGGAGAGGCTATGATGATGATGTAGAAGCCCTCCGTGGTGGATTCCCCTTCCGGCGGAGCTCCAGAACAGGCCTCGAGATGGGATCTCGTGGATACAGAAAGTTGCGACGGTGGAATTAGGTTTTTGGCTCCGTATCTGATCTGTTGGGGGTGCGAGGGTATATATAGGAGGAAGGAGTACGTCGGTGGAGCTTGGGGCCCACGAGGCGGGGCGCCCTAGGGGCTCCCTCCACCTCGTGGCCGCCTCCTCCTTTCTTGACCAAGGGTCCAAGTCTCCTGGATCTTATCGATGAGAAAATCACGTTCAAGATTTCATTCCGTTTGGACTCCGTTTGATATTCCGTTTCTTGAAACACTGAAATAGGCAAAAACAGCAATTACAGGCTGGGCCTCCGGTTAATAGGTTGGTCCCAAAAGTAATATAAAAGTGGAAAATAAAGCCCAATATAGTCCAAAACAATAGATAATATAGCATGGGGCAATCAAAAATTATAGATACGTTGGAGACGTATCAGGCATCCCCAAGCTTAATTCCTGCTCGTCCTTGAGTAGGTAAATGATAAAAAGAGAATTTTTGATGCGGAGTGCTACTTGGCGTAATTTCAATGTAATTCTTCTTAATTGTGGTATGAATATTCAGATCCGAAAGATTCAAGACAATGGTTTAATATTGACATAAAAATAATAATACTTCAAGCATACTAATAAAGCAATTATGTCTTCTCAAAATAACATGGCCAAAGAAAGTTATCCCTACAAAATCGTATAGTCTGGCTATGCTCTATCTTCACCACACAAAGTATTTAAATCATGCACAACCCCGATGACAAGCCAAGCAATTGTTTCATACTTTTGACATTCTCAAAACTTTTTCAATCTTCACGCAATACATGAGCGTGAGCCATGGATATAGCATTATATGTGGAATAGAATGGTGGTTGTGGAGAAGACAAAAAGAGGGAAGATAGTCTCACATCAACCAGGCGTATCAAAGGGCTATGGAGATGCCCATCAATAGATATCAATGTGAGTGAGTAGGGATTGCCATGCAACGGATGCACTAGAGCTATAAGTATATGAAAGCTCAACAAATGAAACTAAGTGGGTGTGCACCCAACTCGCTTGCTCACGAAGACCTAGGGCAATTTGAGGAAGCCCATCATTGCAATATACAAGCCAAGTTCTATAATGAAAAATTCCCACTAGTATATGAAAGTGACAAAACAAGAGACTCTCTATTATGAAGATCATGGTGATACTTTGAAGCACAAGTATGGTAAAAGGATAGTAACATTGTCCCTTCTCTCTTTTTCTCTCATTTTTTCGGGCCTTTTCTCCTTTTTTTATGGCCTCTTTTCTTTTCTTTTCTTTTTTATTTTTCGTCCGGAGTCTCATCCCGACTTATGGGGGAATCATAGTCTCCCTCATCCTTTCCTCACTTGGGACAATGCTCTAAAAATGATGATCATCACACTTTTATTTTTCTTACAACTCAATGATTACAACTTGATACTTAGAACAAAATATGACTCTATATGAATGCCTCCGGCAGTGTACCGGGATATGCAATGATTCATAAGTGACATGTATGAAAGAATTATGAACGGTAGGTTTGCCACAAATATGATGTCAACTACATGATCATGCTAAGCAATATGACAATGATGGAGCGTGTCATAATAAACGGAATGGTGGAAAGTTGCATGGCAATATATCTCAGAATGGCTATGGAAATGCCATAATAGGTAGGTATGATGGCTGTTTTGAGGAAGGTTTATGGTGGGTGTATGATACCGGCGAAAAGTGCGCGGTATTAGAGAGGCTAGCAATGATGGAAGGATGAGAAAAATGCATATAATCCATGGACTCAACATTAGTCATAAAGAAGTCATATACTTATTGCAAAAATCTACAAGTTATCAAAGCAAAGTATTACGCGCATGCTCCTAGGGGGATAGATTGGTAGGAAAATACCATCGCTCGTCCCCGACCGCCACTCATAAGGAAGACAATCAATAAATAAATCATGCTCCGACTTCATCACATAACGGTTCACCATATGTGCATGTTACGGGAATCACAAACTTTAACACAAGTATTTCTCAAATTCACAACTACTCAACAAGCATGACTAATATTACTACCTCCATATCTCAAAACAATTATCAAGCATCAAACTTTTCTTAGTATTCAACGCACTCAAAAGAAAGTCTTACAAATCTTGAATACCAAGCATATTATTATTTTTAAGCAAATTACCATGCTATTTAATACTCTCAAAATAATCTAAGTGAAGCATGAGAGATCAAAGGTTTCTATAAAACAAATCCACCACCGTGCTCTAAAAGATATAAGTGAAGCACTAGAGCAAAACTATAAAGCTCAAAAGATATAAGTGAAGCACATAGAGTATTCTAAAAAATACCAATTCAGGTATGGCTCTCTCAAAAGGTGTGTACAGAAAGGATGATTGTGGTAAACTAACAAGCAAAGATGCAAATAATACAAGACGCTCCAAGCAAAACACATATCATGTAGTGAATAAAAATATAGCTCCAAGTAAATTTACCGATGGAAGTGGACGAAAGAGGGAATGCCTTCCGGGGCATCCCCAAGCTTTGAATTTTTGGTGTCCTTGGATTATCTTGGGGGTGCCATGGGCATCCCCAAGATTAGGCTCTTGCCACTCCTTGTTCCATAATCCATCAAAAGGTTTCACCCAAAACCTGAAAACTTCACAACACAAAACTCAACAAAAATCTCGTAAGCTCCGTTAGCGAAGGAAAACAAAAGACCACTTCAAGGTACTGTAATGAACTCATTATTTATTTGTTTTGGTGTTAAACCTACTGTATTCCAACTTCCCTATGGATTATAAACTATTTTACTAGCCATAGATTCATCAAAATAAGCAAACAACACACGAAAAACAGAATCTGTCAAAAACAGAACAGTCTGTAGTAATCTGCAACTAACGCAAACTTCTGGAACTCCAAAAATTCAGCCAAAATAGGACGACCTAGGAAATTTGTTTATTGATCATAAGAAATTGGAATAACTATTTTATCACGTTCTGGTGATTTTTAACAATTGTTTTCGTGAACAGAAAGTTTCTGGAAATTACAGCAAGATCAAATAACTATTATCCAAGAAGATCCTATAGGTTTAACTTGGCACAAACACTAATTAAAACATAAAACCACATCTAAACATAAGGTAGATGGATTATTTATTGAATAACAGCAAGGAAAAATATTTGGTTGTCTCCCAACAAGCGCTTTTATTTAAAGCCTTTTTAGCTAGGCATTGAGATTTCAATGATGCTCACAAGAAAGACAAGAATTCAGGCACAAAGAGAGCATCATAAAACATGTGACAAACACACTTAAGTCTAACATGCTTCCTATGCATAGGCATATTATAGGCAAACAAATTATCGTAGCAAGCAGAAACTAGCATATGCAAGGAAGCGGAAAGGAACAATAGCAATCTCAACATAACGAGAGGTAATTTAGTAACATGAAAATTTCTATAACCATATTTTCCTCTCTCATAATAATTACATGTAGGATCATAAGAAAATTCAACAATATAGCTATCACATAACATATTCTCAACATGATCCACATGCATGCAAAGTTGACACTCTTCCAAAATAGTGGGATTATCATTAACTAAAGTCATGATTTCTCCAAGCTCACTTTTATCAAAAATTTCATAAGATTGAATGTTATCCAAATGTGTGGTATCTAAAGTTGACACTCTTCCAAACCCACTTTAAATATTATTGCAAACACTATTATCAATCTTATATTCATCATGGGGCTTAAATAAATTTACAAGATCATAAGAAGAATCTCCCCAATCATGACTATTGGACATAGCAAAACTAGCATCCCCAAGCTTCGGGTTTTGCATATTATTAACATAATTTACATCAATAGAATTTATAATAAAATCATTGCAATCATGCTTTTTATTCAAAGATCTATCGTGAAACACTTCATCACAATTTTCAGATTTACGGATTCCAGGCAAAAGCTTATAAAGATAATCTAGTGCATCCAAATCACTAGGAATTGGTTCATCATAATTGGATCTCTTAAAAAGATTGGCAAGCGGATGAGGATCCATAGATATTAGCTTCTCTGTTTAGGAATAAATACTCAACTATTTCAACCAAGCGAGAAAACGAGCCAAGAAAGACATCAAGGCGAACGGAAAAAGGGCGAATAAAACGGCAAGGGTGAAGTGGGGGAGAGGAAAACGAGAGGCAAATGGCATATAATGTAATGCGAGGGATAAGGGATTGTGATGGGTACTTGGTATGTTGACTTTTGCGTAGACTCCCCGGCAACAGCGCCAGAAATCCTTCTTGCTACGTCTTGAGCTTGCATTGGTTTTCCTCGAAGAGGAGAGGATGATGCACCAAAGTAGCGTAAGTATTTCCCTCAGTTTTTGAGAACCAAGGTATCAATCCAGTAGGAGGCCATGCGCGAGTCCCCCGTACCTACACAAAGCAAATAACTCCTTGCAACCAACGCGAATAGGGGTTGTCAATCCCTTCACGGTCACTTACGAGAGTGAGATCTGATAGAGATGATAGATAAAAATTTTGGTATTTTTTGGGTATAAAGATGCAAAGTAAAATAAAAGGCAAAGTAAAAAAGCAAAGCAATAATAAAGCGTAGGAAGATTAATATGATGAGAATAGACCCGGGGGCCATAGATTTCACTAGTGGCTTCTCTCAAGAGCATAAGTATTTTACGGTGGGTGAACGAATTACTGTTGAGCAATTGACAAAATTGAGCATAGTTATGAGAATATCTAGGTATGATCATGTATATAGGCATCACGTCCAAAACAAGTAGACCGACTCCTGCCTGCATCTACTACTATTACTCCACTCATCGACCGCTATCCAGCATGCATCTAGAGTATTAAGTTAACGAAAACAGAGTAACGCCTTAAGCAAGATGACATGATGTAGAGGAATAAATTCATGCAATATGATAAATACCCCATCTTGTTATCCTCGATGGTAACAATACAATACGTGCCTTGCTGCCCTTACTGTCACTGGGAAAGGACACCGCAAGATTGAACCCAAAGCTAAGCACTTCTCCCATTGCAAGAACTACCAATCTAGTTGGCCAAACCAAACGGATAACTCGAAGAGACTTGCAAAGATAACCAATCATACATAAAAGAATTCAGAGAAGATTCAAATATTGCTCATAGATAATCTTGATCATAAACCCACAATTCATCGGTCGCAGCAAACAGACCGCAAAAAGAAGATTACATCGAATAGATCTCCACGAGAGAGGGGGAGAACATTGTATTGAGTTCCAAAAAGAGAGAAGAAGCCATCTAGCTACTAACTATGGACCCGAAGGTCTGAAGTAAACTACTCACACTTCATCGCAGAGGCTATGACGATGATGTAGAAGCCCTCCGTGGTGGATTCCCCTTCCGGCGGAGCTCCGGAACAGGCCCCAAGATGGGATCTCGTGGATACAGAAAGTTGCGGCGATGGAATTAGGTTTTTGGCTCCGTATCTTATCTGTTGGGGGTACGTAGGTATATATAGGAGGAAGGAGTACGTCGGTGGAGCTTCGGGGGGCCCACGAGGCAGGGGGCGCGCCCTCCACCCTCGTGGCCGCCTCCCTCCTTTCTTGACCGAGGGTCCAAGTCTCCTGGATCTTATCTGATGAGAAAATCACGTTCCTGAAGATTTCATTCCGTTTGGACTGTGTTTGATATTCCGTTTCTTCGAAACACTGAAATAGGCAAAAAACAACAATTCTGGGCTGGGCCTCCGGTTAATAGGTTAGTCCCAAAAGTAATGTAAAAGTGGAAAATAAAGCCCAATATAGTCCAAAACAATAGATAATATAGCATGGAGCAATCAAAAATTATAGATACGTTGGAGACGTATCAGGAAGCGCAGCACGCGAAAAGTCTTACCGCGGTAAAAACCGCCCTGCCTGCCCGCGCACAGTTTTTGGGCCTGGCCCAACAATGTGTCGCGCTTATGTGTGGCCCAGGCCCGGGGGCTCCTGTCGGTGTACAAAAAGAGGGGCACGCTTTTGTACCCCTTTACCTGTGCACGGGCAGTCGGAGCCGCGCCTACGGTCACGCCAAGCAGAGCAGGGGAGGTGAGCCAAGGTAAGACCAAAGCCCAAGATAATAAGAGAAACGCCAAGGCCAAGACCACGAAGAGCAGAGGGAGGAAGCGGGTTCCCCCGACAAGACCCTTGCTGGGGCAGCCTCAGCAGCCCCGGCAAGATCCTTGCCGGGACAGCTCGCCTAACACCAATAGAGCGGGTCACCCTTGAGCCCACGGTCTCCAACATCATGATTGGAGACAGGGCTCGGGAGGCACCTTCGTGGTGGCATGCAGATCTTTGTGAAGACATATTCAAGATCAGATGAGGAATAGAAGACGACGATCCTCGGCAAGGTCCTTGCCGAGGAAAGCCACCAGACCCCCGATAAGGCCCTTGTCGGGGACGACCGCGCGCCGCGGCAAGACCCTTGCCTGGCCACACGGCAAGACCCTTGCCAGGTCACCCGGCAAGGCCCTCACCAAGGACGCCAGCAGGGCCACCACCAGGCCCACACCAACCAAGCTTCCACCGCCGTTCACATGCAGCTGCCAGCCCAACCAGCTAGGCGGGCACCTGCGTGGCAACATGCAGCTCCCAGGCCAACTCATCGAGCGCCTGCGTGGTGGCATGCAGATCTTCATGAAGGCTCCACCACCGCGCCACCTCAGCTGCCTACCTGCCTACATGGCACCACGCGCCTCACTGGCCAGGGCGCGTGTCAAGGCGAGGAGGAGCGGCGACCGACGGGATGACCTCGCCCCCGTCCCCAATAAAGCAAGGGGACACCTAAGCTACGCATTAAATGCGTCTTGTCCTGTAATACGAGCGATAAGCTCAGGGCACTGTATGCCTTTCCACCTCCTGTGTGCCACTGTGGCAGCCCCTTCCGACTATAAAAGGATGCCCATGGCATACTGGAGAAGGATTCAGCTCTTTCGAACCACGCACTAACCACAGCTAGTTCGAGAGCTCAAGAACTCTCTGAAATACACCCACCAAAGCAGGACTAGGGTTTTACGCATCCTCGCGGCCCGAACCTGGGTAAACGATCCCTGTGCTGTCTACTTGCCCTGCTCTTCTCGCAACCCTGCGCCCCGGCAACCGTAGTTGGGATTCTTGTGATCCCATAGGTGTCGTTCCACACCGACACCCTACTCTAGTGTGGTGTGGTGGATTGCCTCTTGGGCTGAGGATGAACAGTTACAAGGGAAGAACAGCCTCCTGAGGAGGGGTGTTCTTGTGCTTGGTGGGGGCTCTGTTCGAGATGAGATCCAGATGCCTCCTTTGGTGGTGGCTAGTTCTATTTATAGAGGCCCTGGTCCTATCCCCAAATATTGAGCGGCAAGGGATCCAACAACGGCCAAATTCGAAGGGGGACATGTAGTACAAGCTATCCTGACTAAAGGTGGTCTTCGCCTGCCAAAGGCTCTGGTGGTGACGCCGTCTTGGGCTCCACAGTGACCTCCGTCCCGTCGTCCTGCTGGTCTTGGTCTCGTTGCACCGATATAGGAACCTTTGCCTGACGCCTCGGGACTCCTCGCCTGCGCTTGCCCCTTTAGAACCAAAGAGGAAACAAGGACACTGCGCGCTGGTGCCCGCCGGGCGCCTGCCTGGCTCCAGTCATCATGGCTTGCATCACAGTAACCTCACGAGGTGTCCCTTGCCTTGATCTCTCCACCCCTTGTGAGCCAACCTGGTGAGGTCGCTCCCGAGGAGGTCTTATGTCGTCTGCCTCGTGAGGCTTGGCCCCTCGCGAGAGTCTTGAGTGTTTGTTGGTGAAGATGGGCCATACAGGGCCGCTGGTGGAGCCACGCAGTGGGCCGCAGGCAGGCAAGTTTGGGGACCCCCGTTCCCAGGACGCCGACAGACATAGCAAAATTAGCATCCCCAAGCTTAGGGTTTTGCATATTATTAACACAATTGACATCAATAGAATTTATAATAACATCATTACAATCATGCTTTTCTTTCAAGGAGCTATCGTGAAACACTTCATAAATTTCTTCTTTTAAAACTTCATCACAATTTCCAGATTCACGAATTTCAAGCAAAACTTCATAAAGATAGTCTAGTGCACACAAATCACTAGAAATTGGTTCATCATAATTGGATCTCTTAAAAAGATTAGCAAGTGGATGAAGATTCATAAACTCTTTGCTTCCTATTTTTGAATAAAATACACAATTATGCCAAGCAAACTAGCAAACAAACCAGGTAAGACATAAGGGCAGACGGAAAGAAGGCAAAAAGAAAAGGCAAATATTTTTGAAAATTGTTTTAGAAGTGGGGGAGAGGAAAATGAGAGGCAAATGGCAAATAATGTAATGCAAGAGATGAGAGTTTTATGATGGGTACTTGGTAGGCTTGACGTAGATCTCCCCGGTAACGGTGCCAGAAATTCTTCCTGCTACTTCTTGAGCTTGCATTGGTTTTTCCCTTGAAGAGGAAAGGGTGATGCAGCACATTTGAGATAAGTATTTCCCTCAGTTAAGAACCAAGGTATCAATCCAGTAGGAGAAACGCGGAAGTCCCCAATAGATGCACCTACACAAACAATCAAACACTTGCACCCAACATGATAAAGAGGTTGTCAATCCCTTCACGGTCACTTGCAAAGGTGAGATCTGATAGAGATAGATAAAACTAAACAAAAGATAAAATATTTTTGGGTTTCTTGGTTTATAGATCTGAAAATAAAAGATTGAAAAATAGTAGATTGGAAAATAGACACGAGGGCCATAGGTTTCGCTAGAGGCTTCTCTCTTGAAGGCAAATAATACGGCAGGTGAACAAATTGTTGTCGAGCAATTGATAGAAAAGCGCAAAGTTATGACGATATCCAAGGCAATGATTCTGCAATATAGGCATCACGTTTGTGTCAAGTAGACTGACTCCTGCCTGCATCTACTACTATTACTCCACACATTAACCGCTATCCAGCATGCATCTAGAGTATTAAGTTCATAAACAACGGAGTAACGCCTTAAGTAAGATGACATGATGTAGAGGAATAAACTCAAGCAATATGATGAAAAGCCCATCTTTTTATCGTCGATGGCAACAATTCAATACGAGTCTTGCTACCCCTACTTTGTCACTGGGTGAAATCACGCAAGATTGAACCCAAAGCTAATCACCTCTCCCATTGCAAGAAAAACCAATCTAGTTGGCCAAACCACACCGATAATTTGAAGAGAAATACAAAGATATCAAATCATGCATATAAAAATTCAGAGAAGAATCAAATAGTATTCATAGATAAGCTAATCATAAATCCACAATTCATCAGAGCTCAACAAACACACCGCAAAAGAAGATTACATCGAATAGATCTCCAAGAACATCGAGGATAACATGGTATTGAGAATCAAAGAGATAGAAGAAGCCATCTAGCTACTAGCTATGGACCCGTAGGTTTGTGGCAAACTACTCACGCTTCATCAGAAGGGCAATAGAGTTGATGTAGACGCCCTCCGTGATTGAATCCCCCTCCGGCAGGATGCCGGAAAAGGCCCCAAGATGGGATCTCACGAGAACAGAAGGTTGCGGCGGTGCAAAAGTGTTTTCGTGGATGGTTCTGAGGGTTTTGGAATATATATGTGAATACGTAGGAGGAAGATCTAGGCGAGGGAGTCACCGAGGGGCCCACAAGGTAGCGGGGCACCCTCCTAGGGCGCGCCCTCCACCCTTGCCGCCGCCTCGTGGCTCTTCTGACTTGCACTCCAAGTCCCCTTGGTGTCTTCTGGTCCAAGAAAAATCATCGTGAAGTTTTATCCCGTTTGGACTCCTTTAGTATTCCTTTTCTGCGAAGCTCAAAAACAAGGAACAACAAAAGCTGGCACTGGGCTCTAGGTTAATTAGTTAGTCCCAAAAATAATATAAAATAGCATATTAATGCATATAAAACATCCAAAACATATAATATAATAGCATGGAACAATAAAAAATTATAGATACGTTGGAGACGTATCAATGGTATATATGATTACTATGATGTGGAATGAATATAAGAATTTGTTGCTTTTAAGGGTGCTTATGAAATCGAATCTTTGTTTGAAATTTGATGATGCTGTTTATAGACCTAAATTTTGAGTATAATGCCAATATTAATGATTTTATTGAGAAAGTCTCCGTTTTCCAAGAAGAGACTAATATTTTGCAGGAATATATGGAAGAAGAAACTGATGACACTGTGAGCTCATTAGACGAAAAAGATGACGAGGAGAGCGGAGAACAAAAGGAGGAAGAGCTGATTAGCTACCCATGCCCACCTTCTAATGAGAGTAACTCTTCAACTCATATATTGTTTAATTTCCCTTTGTGCTTACCGAAGGATGGCTATGATGATTGCTATGATCCCATGGATTCGGTTGAAATATCCCTTTTTGATGAAATTGATGCTTGCTATGCTTGTGGCCATCATGCCAATATGAATTATGCTTAGGGAGATGAACTTGCTATAGTTCCTTATATTAAGAATGAAATTGTTGCTATTGCACCCACACATGATAGTCCTATTATCTTTTTGAATTCTCCCAACTACACTATATCAGAGAAGTTTGCTCTTATTAGGGATTACATTGATGGGTTGCTTTCTACCATTACACATGATGATTTTGATGAGTATAATATGCATGTGCTTGCTACTCCTACTTGCAATTATTATGAGAGCGGAATTACATCTCCGCCTCTCTATGTTTCCAATTCAATAAAATTGCAAGAAACTATGTATGCTATGTATCGACCTTTACTTTGTGTGCATGAATTGTTTTTTTATGACATGCTGATGCATAGGAAGAGAACTAGACTCTGTTTTTGCATGATATATGTTCCTTTGTGCTCAATAATAAAGTACAAGTCATTGTTAATTAAAATTGGCTTTGATATACCTTGGGATCCGGGTGGATCAATTACTTGAGCACTTTATGCCTAGCTTAATGGCTTTAGAGAAAGCGCTGCCAGGGAGACAACCCGAAAGTTTTAGAGAGTCATTTTATTCTGTTGTGTGCTTTTAAAAAGTTAAAAAAAATATAGAGAGGGGAACCTAAAACTTTTCAAAAAGAAAGTGAAAGTAAGAAAGACGAGCACCGTTGAAGTGGGGGAGCTCCTTAAACTTTATTCATGCCGATGGAAACTTTGCAAATCTTGATTACAGAAACTTTTCAACAAAAATAATTATCCCCTTGTAAAAACTCATTGCATTATAAAAATAATGTGCCAAGATTTGCCTTTAGGATGATTAGATTGCTTGTTTGGTTTGTGGAGTGCAAAAACAGAAACTTTTGTTGTAGTGCGTGAATTTATGTTTTTTATGGAACGTGCAAAATTTCTGAAATTTTTACACAGTACTGCTATACTAATTGTTTAGTATGTCCTAAATTTTCAGAATTTTTCGAGTTACAGAAGTATGGTAGATGTTCAGATTGCTACAGACTGTTCTGTTTATGACAAATTCTATTTTTGATGCATTGTTTTGCATGTTTTGATGAATCTATGGATTGTATCGGTGATATAAGCTGTGGTGAAGTTAGAGTACAATAGGTATAATGCAAAAATAAAATATGAATGAGTTTGCAACAGTACTTAAAGTAGTGATTTGCTTTATTATACTAACGGATCTCACGAGGGTTTTGTTAAGTTTTGTGTGATTGAAGTTTTCAAGTTTTGGGTGAGATCATGATGGATGAAGGAATAAGGAGTGGCAAGAGCCTAAACTTGGGGATGCCCGAGGCACCCCAAGGTAATATTCAAGGACTCCCAAGCAACTAAGCTTGGGGATGCCCCGGAAGGCATCCCCTCTTTCTTCTAACGACCACCGGTAATTTTACCTGGAGCTACATTTTTATTAGTCACATGATATGCGTAAATTCTTGGAGCGTCGTGTTCCCTTTTTTCTTTTATTAATGCACCATGCTGGTATGAGATAGTCCTTGGTTTATTTATAGAATGCTTCATGCACTTCAGTTATGTCTTTTGAGTATGGCTTTGTAGAATGCTTCATGTGCTTCACTTATATTATTTGAAGTTTGGATTGCCTGTTTCTCTATGCATAGACAACCGCCATTTGTATAATGTTCTTTTGCTTCACTTATATTTGTTAGAGCATGGGCATATCTTTTGTATAAAGAATTAAACTCTCATGCTTCACTTATATCTATTTAGAGAGTTAACAGGAATAGGTCATTCACATGGTTAGTCATAAAATCCTACCTAAAAACTTGTAGATCACTTAATATGATATGTTTAATTCCTTGCAACAGTTTTGTGATATAAAGATGGTGATATTAGAGTCATGCTAGTGAGTAATTGTGGATTAGTAGAAATACTTGTGTTAAGGTTTGTGATTCCCGAAGCATGCACGTATGGTGAACCGTTATGTGATGAAGTCGGAGCATGATTTATTTTTTGATTGTCTTCCTTATGAGTGGCGGTCGGGGACGAACGGTGGTCTTCTCCTACCAATCTATCCCCCCAGGGGCATGCGTATTAGCACTTTGCTTCGATAGCTAATAAATTTTTGCAATAAGTATGTGAGTTCTTATGACTAATGTTGAGTCCATGGATTATACGCACACTCACCCTTCCACCATTGCTAGCCTCTCAAGTACCGCGCAACTTTCGTCGGTGCAATAAACCCACCTTATACCCTTCCTCAAAACAGCCACCATACATACCTATTATGGCACTTCCATAGCCATTCCGAGATATATTGCCATGCAACTTCCACCGTTCCGTTTATTATGACATGCACCATCATTGTCATATTGCTTTGCATGATCATAAGATAGCTAGCATGATGTTTTCATGGCTTGTCCGTTTTTGATGTCATTGCTACGCTAGATCATTGCACATCTCGGTACACTTCTGTAGGCATTCATATAGAGTCATATCTTTGTTCTAGTATCGAGTTGTAAGTAAATAAAAGTGTGATGATCATCATTATTAGAGCATTGTCCCATGTGAGGAAAGAATGATGGAGACTATGATTCCCTCACAAGTTGGGATGAGACTCCGGACTTAAAAATAAATAAAAAGAGGCCAAAGAGCCTAAAATAAAAAAAGAGGCCAAAGAGACCAAAACAAAAAAATAAAAAATGAGAAAAAAAGAGAGAAGGGGCAATGCTACTGTCCTTTACCAAATTTTGCTTCAGAGTTGCACCATGTTTTTCATATAGAGAGTCTCCTATGTTGTCACTTTCATATACTAGTGGGAATTTTTTATTATAGAACTTGGCTTGTATATTCCAATGATGGGCTTCCTCAAATGCCCGAGGTCTTTATGAGCAAGCAAGTTGGATGCACACCCACTTAGTTTTCAGCTTGAGCTTTCATACACTTATAGCTCTAGTGCATCCGTTGCATGGCAATCCCTACTCACTTGCATCGATATCGATTGATGGGCATCTCCATAGCTCATTAATTTGCCTAGTTGATGTGAGACTTTCTCCTTTTTTTCTTCTCCTCACAAGCACCATATTTTATTCCACCTATAGTGCTATATCCATGGCTCACGCTCATGTATTGCGTGAAAGTTGAAAAGGCTTGAGACCATTAAAAGTATGAAACAATTGCTTGGCTTGTTATCGGGGTTGTGCATGATGAAATACTTTGTGTGATGAAGATGGATGTGACGCCCTCGATTCAATCGTACACTAATCATACACGCAAATGTGTACGATCAAGACCAAGAACTCACGGGAAGATATCACAACACAACTCTAGACACAAATTAAAATAATACAAGATTTATATTACAAGCCAGGGGCCTCAAGGGCTCGAATACATAGCTCGAAAACACAAGAGTCAGCGGAAGCAACAATATCTGAGTACATATATGAGTTAGAAAAGTTTGCCTTAAGAAGGCTAGCACAAAAGCAACATCAATCGAAAAGGCAAGGCCTCCTGCCTGGGAGCCTCCTAACTACTCTTGGTCATCGGCGGCCTCCACGTAAGGCACCCTCAGTGTAGTAGCAGTTGTCGTTGAAGGTGGCGTCTGGATCCTGGGCTCCACCATCTGGTTGCGACATCCGAGAAGAAGAAGAAAGGGGGGGAAAGGAGTAGCGAAGCAACCGTGAGTACTCATCCAAAGTACTCGCAAGCAAGGATCTACACTACATATGCAACATTATCAAAGGAAGGCTGTATATGTGGACTGGGCTGCAGAAATGCCAGAATAGAGGGGAGAACCTAGTCCTATCAAAGACTAGCATCTTCTGGAAACCACCATCTTGCAGCAACAAGAGGGAGTAGAGTAGCATAAAGTAAAGTAGTAGCAGTGTTATCAACCTCGGCCAGAGATCCTTTCTCGACTCCTTACGAGAAAGCAATCCCAGAGCCATACTATCCATTTCTCATCACAATCCAATTCTCATATCCATGTCTCATCTCAAGTATCCAGTTCTAGTTGTATGATCGGGATACAACTCCAAGTGTCCGTTATCGTAGGACAGGCTATCGATAGATGTTTTCTTCCCTGCAGGGGTGCACCAACTTACCCACCACACTCGATTAACTCCGGCCGGACACACTTTCCTGGGTCATGCCCGGCCTCGGCCAAACAATACGCCGCAAACCGACCTAGGCTTAATAGAGAGGTCAACGCGCGGACTAAACCTATGCCCCGGGGTCATGGGCCATCTCCCGAGAACTCCTGCACGCGCTATGTCTGTGGCGGTGAGCAGACCTAGCTACCTCCTTCAACAAGGAAGGTGCTTAAACAGTCCAACCCGGCGCGCGCCGCTCAGTCGCTGACGTCTATTAAGCTTCGGCTGATGCATATGACGCAGAACGCCCATACTATGCCCACGTGATGGTTAGTGCTATCAGGCCACAGGCCCCTCGGATCAAATATCCAAATCATAGTGGATTAGGAACGCGCGGTAACAAGCAGAGACTCATGAAAGATGTGACCCCGTTGCCCCGTCTCGAGGACTTGCGGCAAGGGCTAAGAATGCCCGGCCACGCCTCGTCATTATCTCGCGGGCACCTTCCAGGTCAACCTGACTCCACATCGCTCGCAATTAAGCTCGTGCGGGTACCCCTCAGGGTCGACCCATCTTTAGTAACATGGTTCAATGTAAAGCCATAGTAACCATAGTAACCGTGTGTCTAACACCAAGAGGAAAACCTGAGGAATCACCCTTGACGGATTCCACTCGATGTAATCATCAAGGTGAACGTAAGAGGAACCACCCCCGAGGTTCACACTTGAGGGGTTGCATGATAGAGTCGTATCGGAAGTGGTTAAGGCGGAATCACCCTCGATGACCATGACCGAATAGCTACACTACAGGGTTAACATCAGAAGTGTTGTAGAGGTCTCACCCTCGGCACTCGATAGTAACCCAGTAGTGTCGAGCAACTAAGGGGAAAGTGATGTGCCGTGCCGGAGCCTGGTCTTCGATCCCATTGATCGGGTCTTCAATGATGAAGCAGCGGCAACAAGGACAAGGTGGGTGAGGGAGTCCCGGATTAGGGGGTGTCCGGATTGCCGGACTACCATCATCGGCCGGACTATCATCGGCCGGACTATCATCATTGAAGGAAATATGCCCTAGAGGCAATAAAAAAGTTATTATTTATTTCCTTATACCATGATAAATGTTTATTATTCATGCTAGAATTGTATTAACCGGAAACATAATACATGTGTGAATACATAGATAAACAGATAGTCACTAGTATGCCTCTACAAGACTAGCTCATTAATCGAAGATGGTTATGTTTCCTAACCATAGACATGTGTTGTCATTTGATTAATGGGATCACATCATTAGGAGAATGATGTGATTGACATGACCCATTCCGTTAGATTAGCACTTGATCGTTTAGTATGTTGCTAATGCTTTCTTCATGACCCATACATGTTCCTGTAACTATGAGATTATGCAACTCCCGTTTACCGGAGGAACACTTTGGGTACTACCAAGCGTCTGGCGTAACTAGGTGATTATAAAGGAGTACTACAGGTGTCTCCAAAGGTACTTGTTGGGTTGGCGTATTTGAGATTAGGTTTTGTCACTCCGATTGTCGAAGAGGTATCTCTAGGCCTTCTCGGTGATACACATCACTTAAGCCTTGCAAGCATTACAACTAATGAGTTAGTTGTGAGATGATGTATTACGAGCGAGTAAAGAGACTTACGATAACGAGATTGAACTAGGTATTGGATACCGACGATCGAATCTCGGGTAAGTAACATACCGATGACAAAGGGAACAACGTATGTCGTTATGCGGTTTGACCGATAAAGATCTTCGTAGAATATGTAGGAACCAATATGGGCATCCAGGTTCCGCTATTGGTTATTGACGAGAATGGTTCTAGGTCATGTCTACATAGTTCTCGAACCCGTAGGGTCCGCACGCTTAACGTTTCGATGACAGTTCATTATGAGTTTATAAGTATTGATGCACTGAAGGTTGTTCGGAGTTCCCGGATGTGATCACGGACATGACGAGGAGTCTCGAAATGGTCGAGACATAAAGATTGATATATTGGAAGCCTACATTTGGACATCGGAAGTGTTCCGAGTGAAATCGAATTTCTGAGTACCGGAGGTTACGGAACCCCAGGAACTACATGGGCCATAGTGGGCCTTGGTGGAAAGGAGAAAGGGCCAGCCCTAGGTGGCGCGCCCCCCTTCCCTAGTCCTATTAGGACTAGGAAAGGTGGGCGCCCCCTCTCTCTCTTTCCTCCTCAGGGAATCCTAATCCAACTAGGATTGGAGGGGAATCCTACTCCGGAGGGAGTAGGACTCCTGCGCCCCCTCTTGGCCGGCCAGCCACCTCCCCTTGGCTCCTTTATATCTGGGGCAGGGGGCACCCTAGAACACACAAGTTGATCTACGGATCGTTCCTTAGCCGTGTCGGTGCCCCTTCCACCATATTCCACTTGGTCATATCGTCGTGAGCTTAGGCGAAGCCTGCGCGCGGAGAAGTCATATCGTCGCGGAGCTTAGGCGAAGCTCTGCATCGGTGGAGCATCAACATCGTCCTGCGCCGTCGTCTTGTGGAACTCATCCCGACACTTTGCTGGATCGAGTCCGGGATCGTCATCGAGCTAAGCGTGTGCGAACTCGGAGGTGCCGTCGTTCGGTGCTTGGATCGGTCGGATCGTGAAGGCGTCGACTACATCAACCGCGTTGTTATAACGCTTCGCTTTCGGTCTCACAGTGCGTGGGCGAACACTCTCCCCTCTCGTTGCTATGCCATCACCATGGTCTTGCGTGTTCGTAGGAATTTTTTGAAATTACTCGTTCCCCAGCGATGGCATCCGAGCCTGGTTTTATCGTTGATGTCATATGCACGAGTAGAACACAAGTGAGTTGTGGGCGATATAAGTCATCTGCTTACCAGCATGTCATACTTTGGTTCAGCGGTATTGTGAGATGAAGCGGCCGGACCGACATTACACGTGCGCTTACGCGAGACTGGTTTCACCGCTCCGAGCACTCGTTGCTTAAAGGTGACCGGCGGGTGTCTGTCTCTCTCACTTTAGTTGAACCGAGTGTAGCTCGCCCGGTCCTTGCGAAGGTTAAAACAGCACCAACTTGACAAACTATCGTTGTGGTTTTGATGCGTAGGTAAGAACGGTTCTTGCTCAGCCCGTAGCAGCCACGTAACACTTGCAACAACAAAGTAGAGGGCGTCTAACTTGTTTTTGCAGGGCATGATGTGATGTGATGTGGTCAAGGCGTGATGCTATATTGCATGAGATGATCATGTTTTGTAACGAGTTATCGGCAATCTGGCGAGAGCCATATGGTTGTCGCTTTATTGTATGAAATGCAAGCGCCATGTAATTGCTTTACTTTATCACTAAGCGTGGCGATAGTCGTAGAAGCAATAGTTGGCGAGGCGACAACGATGCTACGATGGAGATCAAGGTGTCGCGCGGTGGCGATGGTGATCATGGCGGTGCTTGGCGATGGAATCACAAGCACAAGATGATGATGACCATATCATATCACTTATATTGATTGCATGTGATGTTTATCCTTTATGCATCTTATCTTGCTTTGATTGACGGTAGCATTATAAGATGATCTCTCACTAAAATTATCAAGAAGTGTTCTCCACAGTATGCACCGTTGCCAAAGTTCGTAGTACCCGGACACCACGTGATGATCGGGTGTGATAAGTTCTCGTCCATCTACAACGGGTGCAAAACAGTTGCACGCGGAATACTCAAGTTAAACTTGACAAGCCTTGCATATAACAGATATGGCCTCGGAACACGGAGACCGAAAGGTCGAGCGTGAATCATATAGTAGATATGATCAACATAGTGATGTTCACCATTGAAACTACTCCATCTCACGTGATGATCGGACATGGTTTAGTTGATTTGGATCACGTAATCACTTAGATAACTAGAGAGATGTCTGTCTAAGTGGGATTTTTAATATGATTAATTAAACTTAAATTTATCATGAGCTTAGTACCGATAGTATTTTGCTTGTCTATGTTTCTTCGTAGATAGATGGCTCGTCTTTGTTGTTCCGAATTTTAATCGTTCCTTGAGAAAGCAAAGTTGAAAGATGATGGTAGCAATTACGGACTGGGTCCGTAACGAGGATTATCCTCATTGCTGCACGAGAAAATTACGCCTGGAAGCACCGCTGGGTGACGAGCTCTGCTGCGGGAGCTGAGCTAGAAGTTGTGAGCGTCGGCAAAGCAAAGCTGATGACTACTCAATAGTTCGGTGTGCCATGCTACGGCTTAGAACCGGGTCTTCAACGACGTTTTGAGCGTCATGGAGCATATGAGATGTTCCAGAGTTGAAGTTAATATTTCAAGCAAATGCCGGATTGAGAGATATGAAGTCTCCAATAAGTTCTATAGCTGCAAGATGGAGGAGAATAGTTACATCGGTGAGCACATACTCAAAATGTCCGGGTATAATAATCACTTAATTCAGCTGGGAGTTAATCTTCCGGATGATAGTGTCATTGATGAATTCTCCAATCACTGCCACCAAGCTACAAGAGCTTCGTGATGAACTATAATATGCAAGGGATGACCAAAACAATTCTGAGCTCTTCGCAATGCTAAAAGCATGGAGGTAGAAATCAAGAAAGAGCATCAAGTGTTGATGGTCAACAAGACCACTAGTTTCAAGAAAAGGGCAAAGGAAAGAAGAAGGAAACTTCAAAAGAACAGCAAGAAAGTTGCTGATCAAGAGAAAAAACCCAAGTCTGGACCTAAACCTGAAACGAGTGTTTTTACTGCAAGCGGTGGACCTTTGGAAGCGGAACTGCCCCAAGTATTTGGCGGATAAGAAGGATGGCAAGGTGAACAAAGGTATATGTGATATACATGTTATTGATGTGTACCTTACTAGAGCTCGTAGTAGCACTGGGTATTTGATCTGGTTACATTGCTAATATTTGCAACTCGAAGCAGGGACTACTGAATAGACGAGCACCGCAAAGGACGAGGTGACGATCTTGCGCGTGGGAAATGGTTCCAAAGTCAATGTGATCGCGATCGGCACGCTACCTCTACATCTACCTTGGGATTAGTTTTAGACCTAAATAATTGTTATTTGGTGCGGCGTTGAGCATGAACATTATATCTGGATCTTGTTTGATGCGAGGCGGTTATTCATTTAAATCGAGAGAATAATGGTTGTTCTATTTATATGAGTAATATCTTTTATGGTCATGCACCCTTGAAGAATGGTCTATTCTTGTTGAATCTCGACGGTAGTGATACACATATTCATAATGTTGAAGCCAAAAGATGCAGAGTTGATAATGATAGTGCAACTTATTTGTGGCCTTGCCGTTTAGGTCATATCGGTGTAAAACGCATGAAGAAACTCCATACATATGGACTTTTGGAATCACTTGATTATGAATCACTTGGTACTTGCGAACCGTGCCTCATGGGCAAGATGACTAAAACACCGTTCTCGGTTATATGGAGAGAGCAACAGATTTGTTGGAAATCATACATACTGATGTATGTGGTCCGATGAATGTTGAAGCTCGTGGCGGATATCGTTATTTTCTCACCTTCACAGATGATTTGAGTAGATATGGGTATATCTACTTAATGAAACACAAATCTGAAACATTTGAAAAGTTCAAAGAATTTCAGAGTGAAGTGGAAAATCATCGTAACAAGAAAATAAAGTTTCTACGATCTGATCGTGGAGGAGAATATTTGAGTTACGAGTTTGGTTTACATTTGAAACAATGTGGAATAGTTTAGCAACTCACGCCACCGGAACACCACGGAGAAATGGTGTGTCGAGCGTCGTGTCGTACTTTACTAGATATGGTGCGATCTATGATGTCTATTTCGATTTACCGCTATCGTTTTGGGGTTATGCTTTAGAGGCGGCCGCATTCACGTTAAATAGGACACCGTCAAAATCCGTTGAGGCGACGCCTTATGAACTGTGGTTTGGCAAGAAACCAAAGTTGTCGTTTCTTAAAGTTTGGGGCTGCGATGCTTATGTAAAGAAACTTCAACCGGATAAGCTCGAACCCAAATCGGAAAATGTGTCTTCATAGGATACCCAAAGGATCTGTTGGGTACACCTTCTATCACAGATCTGAAGGCAAGATTTTCGTTGCTAAATTCGGATCCTTTCTAGAAAGGAGTTTCTCTCGAAAGAAGTGAGTGGGAGGAAAGTAGAACTTGATGAGATAATCATATCTGCTCCCTTATTGGAAAGTAGTTCATCACAAGAAATGGTTCCTGTGACAACTACACCAATTAGTGAGGAAACTAATGATGATGATCATGAAGCTTGGATCAAGTTACTCTTGAACTTCGTGGGTCAACCAGAGTAAAATCGCGCACTGAGTGATGCGGTAATCTTATTACGGAAGTCATGTTACTTGACCATGGCGAACCTACAAACTATGAAGAAGCGATGGTGAGCCCAGATTCGAAAAATGGCTGGAAGCCATGAAATCTGAGATGGGATCCATGTATGAGAACAAAGTATGGACTTTGGTTGACTTGCCCGATGATCGGCAAGCCATTGAAAATAAATGGATCTTTAAGAAGAAGGCCGACGCCGATGGTAATATAACTGTCTACAAAGCTCGACTTGTTGCGAAAGGTTTTCGACAAGTTCAAGGGTTGACTACGATGAGACTTTCTCACCGTGGCGATGCTTAAGTCTGTCCGAATCATGTTAGCAATTGCCGCATTTTATGATTATGAAATTTGGCAAATGGATGTAAAACTGCATTCTTGAATGGATTTCTAGAAGAAGAGTTGTATATGATGCAACGAGAAGGTTTTGTCGATCCAAAGGGTACTAACAAAGTGTGCAAGCTCCAATGATCAATTTATGGTGCAGTGCAAGCCTCTCGGAGTTGGAATAAGCGCTTTGATAGTGTGATCAAAGCATATGGGTTTATCTGAGACTTTTGGAGAAGCTTGTATTTACAAAAAGTGAGTGGGAGCTCTGTAGCATTTCTAATATTATATGTGGACGACATATTATTGATTGGAAATGATATAGAATTTCTGGATAGCATAAAGGATACTTGAATAAAAGTTTTTCAATGAAAGACCTCGGTGAAGCTGCTTACATATTGGGCATCAAGATCTATAGAGATAGATCAAGGCGCTTAATTGGACTTTCACAAAGCACATACCTTGATAAAGTTTTGAAAAAGTTCAAAATGGATCGAGCAAAGAAAGGTTTTTACCTGTATTACAAGGTGTAAGATTGAGTCGGACTCAATGTCCGACCACAGCAGAAGATAGAGAGAAATGAAAGATGTTCCTATGCTTCAGCCATAGGCTCTATCATGTATGCAATGCTGTGTACCGGACACGACGTATGCTTAGCTGTAAGCTTGGCGGGAAGGTACCAAAGTAATCGAGAGTGGATCCTTTGGACAGCGGTCAAGAACATCTGAAATACGAAAAGGACTAAGGATATGTTTCTCGTATATGGAGGTGACAAAGAGCTAGTCGTAAATGGTTACGTCGATGCAAGCTTTGACACGATCCGGACGATTCTAAATCGCAAACCGGATCGTGTTTTTATTAAGCGGTGGAGCTGTCGGTTGGTGCAGTTCTAAACAAAGCGTCGTGGCGGGATCTACATGTGAAGCGGAGTACATAGCTGCTTGAAGCAGCAAATGAAGAAGTCGGATGAAAGAGTTCATTTCCGATCTAGGTGTCATACCTAGTGCATCGGGACCGATGAAGATCTTCTGTGACAATCTTGGTGCAATTGCCTTGGCAAAGGAATCCAGATTTCACAAGAGGACCAAGCATATCAAGAGACGCTTCAATTCCATTCGGGACCAAGTCCAAGTGGGAGACATAGAGATTTGCAAAATACATACGGATCTGAATGTTGCGCACCGTTGACTAAGCCTCTTCCACGAGCAAAACATGATCAGCACCAAGACTCCATGGGTGTTAGAATCATTACTATGTAATCTAGATTATTGACTCTAGTGCAAGTGGGAGACTGAAGGAAATATGCCCTAGAGGCAATAATAAAGTTATTATTTATTTCCTTATACCATGATAAATGTTTATTATTCATGCTAGAATTGTATTAACCGGAAACATAATACATGTGTGAATACATAGATAAGCAGATAGTCACTAGTATGCCTCTACAAGACTAGCTCATTAATCAAGATGGTTATGTTTCCTAACCATAGACATGTGTTGTCATTTGATTAATGGGATCACATCATTAGGAGAATGATGTGATTGACATGACCCATTCCGTTAGATTAGCACTTGATCGTTTAGTATGTTGCTAATGCTTTCTTCATGACCCATACATGTTCCTGTAACTATGAGATTATGCAACTCCGTTTACGGAGGAACACTTTGGGTACTACCAAGCGTCACAACGTAATCGGGTGATTATAAAGGAGTACTACAGTGTCTCCAAAGGTACTTGTTGGGTTGGCGTATTTGAGATTAGGTTTTGTCACTCCGATTGTCGAAGAGGTATCTCTAGGCCTTCTCGGTGATACACATCACTTAAGCCTTGCAAGCATTACAACTAATGAGTTAGTTGTGAGATGATGTATTACGAAATGAGTAAAGAGACTTACGTAACGAGATTGAACTAGGTATTGGATACCGACGATCGAATCTCGGGTAAGTAACATACCGATGACAAAGGAACAACGTATGTCGTTATGCGGTTTGACCGATAAAGATCTTCGTAGAATATGTAGGAACCAATATGGGCATCCAGGTTCCGCTATTGGTTATTGACCGAGAATGGTTCTAGGTCATGTCTACATAGTTCTCGAACCCGTAGGGTCCGCACGCTTAACGTTTCGATGACAGTTCATTATGAGTTTATAAGTATTGATGCACGAAGGTTGTTGAGTCCGGATGTGATCACGGACATGACGAGGAGTCTCGAAATGGTCGAGACATAAAGATTGATATATTGGAAGCCTACATTTGGACATCGGAAGTGTTCCGAGTGAAATCGAAATTCTGAGATCAGGGAGGTTACGGAACCCCGGAACTACATGGGCCATAGTGGGCCTTGGTGGAAAGGAGAAAGGGCCAGCCCTAGGTGGCGCGCCCCCCTTCCCTAGTCCTACTAGGACTAGGAAGGTGGGCCGCCCCCTCTCTCTCTTTCCCCTCAGGAATCCTAATCCAACTAGGATTGGAGGAATCCTACTCCCGAGGAGTAGGACTCCTGGCGCCGCCCCTCTTGGCCGGCCAGCCCCTCCCCTTGGCTCCTTTATATCACGGGGCAGGGGCACCCTAGAACACACAAGTTGATCTACGGATCATTCCTTAGCCGTGTCGGTGCCCCTTCCACCATATTCCACTTCGTCATATCGTCGTGAGAGCTTAGGCGAAGCCTGCGCGGAGAAGTCATATCGTCATGGAGCTTAAGCGAAGCTCTGCGTCGGTGGAGCATCAACATCGTCCTGCCACGCCGTCGTCTTGTGGAACTCATCCCGACACTTTCTGGATCGGTCAGGGATCGTCATCGAGCTGAGCGTGTGCGTAACTCGGAGGTGTCGTGCGTTCGGTGCTTGGATCGGTCGGATCGTGAAGGCGTCGACTACATCAACAGCGTTGTTATAACGCTTCCGCTTTCGGTCTCACGAGTGCGTGGACGAACACTCTCCCCTCTCGTTGCTATGCCATCACCATGGTCTTGCATGTTCGTAGGAAATTTTTTGAAATTACTACGTTCCCCAACAATCATCAACCGGACTCCAAGACTATGAAGATACAAGATTGAAGACTTCACCCCGTGTCCGGATGGGACTTTCCTTGGCGTGGAAGGCAAGCTTGGCGATACGGATATGTAGATCTCCTACCATTGTAACCGACTCTATTTAACCCTAGCCCTCTCCGGTGTCTATATAAACCGGATGGCTTTAGTCCGTAGGACTACAATCACAACAACCCTGACAATCATACCATAGGCTAGCTTCTAGGGTTTAGCCTCCTTGATCTCGTGGTAGATTCACTCTTGTCAACATCCACAATATCAATATCAATCAAGCGGGGACGTGGGGTTTTACCTCCATCAAGAGGGCCCGAACACAGGTAAACATCGTGTCCCTTGTCTCCTGTGACCATCCGCCTAGACGCACAGTTCGGGACCCCCTACCGAGATCCGCGGTTTTGACACCGACATTGGTGCTTTCATTGAAAGTTCCTCCGTATCGCCACCGATAGGCGTGATGGCCTCTTCAATCGATAACGACGCAATCCTGGGTGAGACCTTTCTCCCGGACAGATCTTCATATTCGGCGGCCGCATGCGGGCCAACTCACTTGGCCATCTGGAGCAGATCGAAGCTTCGCCCCACCCGTCGAGTCAGGTTTGGAAGTTTAAACTCCACGGCCGATATCCGCGGGGACTCGATCCTCGATGGATCTGAGCCACAGCCGAGCGTGCCGCGCTGTCACGATGGGCATGACCTAACTCTGCCGCCGGACAGCACCTTGGAGTCGCACCGGATCGCTCCGACTCATAGTCCGGAGCCGATCGCTCGAATCGAGGACGGATGGCTGGACACCGCCTCGGGAGCCGCAATTTCTACGGCGATGGAGCCGAACACTTACCTTGTCCCACATAAAGCCCATGACTCCGAGGTGCCGGACTCCCTGCCGGACTCCGAACCTCCTGCGCCCCCGCCAGTCGGATCCGATTGGGCGCCGATCATGGAATTCACCGCTGCGGACGTCTTTCAGCACTCGCCCTTCGGCGATATCATAAATTCATTGAAGCATCTCTCGCTATCCGGAGAGCCTGGCGAACTACGGCCGGGGCGGTTGGGACGCGGATGACGAAGAAATTCAGATCCCACCCACCACCCACTTCGTAGCCACCGTCGATGATTTAACCGACATACTCGACTATGACTCCGAAGACATCGGCGGTATGGGCGGCGATGCGGAGACTCCAAGAACCGGTGCCTACAGACCTTTGGAAGACCACCTCGTCATACGACATATACATGGTGGACACCCAAGGGAAGCGATAACGAGGAACAACGGGGCGCGGCGAGGATAATCTCGCCGATAAAGAACCAAAAGCGGCGACGACGCAACGCCGCCTAAGTCCGCCTCGATCAAAGCAGCCTTCCTAACGACCAGCGATAGAGCAGGGCAAGCCAGCGAAGACGACGAACAGGGCGAGCGGATAATCAACCCCTTCACGGAGCAATCAACAGTCCGCCACAACACGAGCATAAGAACATACGCAAGAAACTAGTCGCCACCGCAAGAAGTTTGAAGAAGGCAAAGCGAAGCTCAAAACAGCGAAGACACGCTCGAGAATGAAGTGGAGCCAAGTATTCAAGACCGCAGAACAAATATGGCAATGGCCATCAAACTAAGAGCTACCCGAAGCGCAAGTTGCTGCCAGAATTTTACGAGAAGCCATCGAGCCTTCACGGTCAAAAAATAAAGAGGCCGCTTTGGCGGATAGACGCCGATGATGAGCCCCAAAGCGACAAGCGGGGCCGCACACAAGCAATTATAATCCTGGTAAAACAGACGGCCCAACTAGGTCCATCTACGGGCCAAAAAAGAGGACCCCAGGAAGTAACACACCACGACAAGTGTTTGAAGACAGCGGCACACCCAAATACAGGGGCGCCGCACACCCGCTATGTTTCACCGATGAGGTCTGGATCACAATTTCCAGCAGGGTTTAAACCTATAAACATAGAGGCATCTGACGGCACAATGAGACCCGGAGTCTGGATAGAAGACTACATACTACACATACACATGGCTAGAGGAGATGATCTCCACGCCATAAAATACCTACCCCTCAAGCTCAAAGGGCCAGCTCGGCATTGGCTCAAAAGCCTCCCGAAAACATCAAGGAAGTTGGGAAGAGCTTGAGGATGCGGTTAGAACAAATTTTCAAGGGACCTATGTCCGCCCTCCGGATCTTGAAACGATCTGAGTCATATAACCCAATAGCCCGGAGAGTCGGTAGCATAAATTCTAGAACAGGTTCCTTACCAAAAAGAACCAAATAGTCGATTGTCCGGACGCGAAGCCTTAGCAGCTTTTAAACATAACGTCCGAGGCGAATGGCTCGCCGGACATCTCGGCCAAGAGAAGCCAAGAACAATGGCCGCTAACAAGCCTCATGGCGCGCTTTTGCGCGGGAGAAGACAGCTGGCTAGCAAGATGCAGCACCAGCGACCCGAGTACATCCGAGATCAGAGATGGAAACGGAAAGTCACGGCGCAGGAAAGATCAGCGCCGGAATAAAGAAAAAAGGCCACAGGGCACGGCGGTCAACGCCGGATTCAAAAGCTCGTGGCGAGACAATAAAACACGGCCTCTTAAGGACAACAGAGGCGAGCTATCAAATTTAAACAAAATTTTAGATCGGATATGTCAAATCCACAAGATACCCGGAAGGCTCGCAAACCATACCAACCGAAATTGTTGGGTTTTAAACAGTCCGCAGACTTAATGCAGGACACAAGGGGCTCGATCGCCATGCGAGGACAATGACGAGCCCCACCAAAGCAGAGCACCGGAAATCAAAGGACTTTCCTCGAGAAGTCAAAACAGTAAACTTCGCTTCACGTGATAACACGGAAAGCCAACACGGCACTCGCCAAGACAAGTGTCGGACTATCCACCCAGATGGACCAAGGTTGGATGTCAAAACCAATCACTTTCGACCATCTGGATTAGTCGAAAGTATCCGGAGCGCAGGATAGACTGCCTACGATATCGGATCCCATAATAGACGGACTGCAATTAACGCAGGTGTTGATGGACGGCGGCAGTGACTTAAACCTGCTATATCCGGACACAATCCGCAAGTGGGGATAGACCCTACTACAATTCGGCATAGCCGCACTTCCTTCAAAGGAGTGGCGCCAGGCCCTTAAGCCAGCTATCAAGCACCACCGGACGGGAAGCTCTCGTCCGCTTCAATACAATACCACATTCCGCGTCTCTTACGCTTAAAATGCCCGGTCCACGTGGCATCGTTTCATCATAGGGTCGCCGGAGACCCCGGACACGGCTGGACAAGTCCGAAATAAGCAAGCTAGGGGCTACCTAGCCGAACACCCCTTCACAAGGGTTTGCGCATATAAGCCATAATGAGCTAGAATAGGCTCAGCTTTCTTAATCTATATTTCAATTTTTATGCACTTTCTCGCACGATTTCTTTTCCAACCAAGTTCTTCTCTTTTTACAGATGAACAGCATGCACACCCATCCAGGATGCGGCACAATGGAGACACATGCGCAGACGTGCAGTAGGGACCCGTTGCAAGGACTCTTTTCAGACTAAGACCCTACTCAAACCTTTCTTACTGTCTCTTGTTGCTATAATCCCCTGGTTTATCATTATAACCAGAGTGGAGACTGGAGTTTTGGCATCGGCCGCGCCAGAAGAACCTGCCCGTACCTGGACACAAGGGGCTTAGGGCTTTGTTTCGCCCGCTATTATAAAGACCGAACACCTTCGGGAGTGTTCGGCGTCTCGAGTTAGGCCTTATATGCATCAGCTCCGAATCATGTCTTGGGTCAAATGTTGGGTTTGCCCGGCTCCTGTGTTTTGCTGCCTTACGTTCCGTATCATCGGCTAACGCGGCTCCAGGAGAACTACTGCGATTGTGCCCCAGTTCGGTGGGCGAGCACCTCGATGAAAGCCAAAACTGACTGTCATGATACTGACGAGAGACCGGTCAACCACTCGATCGACCTTGGGAATGTTTAGGATTCCTCCGCTTTGTGAAGGGCCGTTTCGGCCAGCACATCTGCGCCCAATTCGGAGAGCACGGTGCCCCAGGGGCTATGTCGTAGCCCCACCCTCGAACTCCATGGCTAAGTGAAAGTGATAAAGCATTATAGTCCGGTTGCCTCGTTTGCTATGCTACCACCTCCTTTACAGGACCGAGGCGTCGGATTAAGTGTGAAAGCGCTATTTTTTGCGAACAACCCGCACCTTGTGCGTGGGGGCTGAAGCGACGACGCCATCTTCGGGTTATACATACGTATACATGAACGGCCGCAAAGGAGATATTCTATTACTTGAACGCACAAGTATAAAAGGCGCTTACATCATAAATATCATTTTTACATCATATAAACGTTCATTCGAATGAAACATTTTTTGAGCACCGCGACTCTATTACACGAGCACCAAGCAGCACTTCGCCAAAATAGTGCTCGGCGGGTAGCCGGTTATTATCTGAACCCGGGGTCGCAACAGCGGTGGCATCCATCTCTGTCCAATGTGTCTTCACATAGGCGAGCACCATCCGCGCACCCTCTAAGCAGGCCGACCGCTTCATCGCCTTGATATGCGGCACCGCCCCAAGAAATTGCTGCAATAAGCCAAAGTAACTCTTGGTACCGAGGCCTATCCGGCGGATATGGGTCATTATATCCGCATAGCAAGACGGACAACCTATTTAGCTCAGCCCACTCAGCCAGCGATCGGTCGGTGGAAGTGAGCGCTCCGGACTATGGAATTGAGACCAAAACAGCTCTTCCGTCTGGTGATCCTTCCGCTTCGAAATGCACGGCATCCGCCGCTTTTCGCTGCTAAGTCCATATAAGGGTCCTCTGGACACCACAGTTAGCCCAGTGAGCATATTTTGGATCCGTGAACCTTGGCACAGCGAAAAAGGCTTGCCGGCTACAATCTCCCGGCTGGCGCAGCTCTTCCTTCATAGCTCGCATTGCAGAGCGGGCACTCTTGACTTCGGCGGTGGCCTTCCGCAGGTCTTCTTGCCCCGCTAGGCGCTCCTTCCCAAGAGTCTCATTGCGGTCGGTAGCCTCTTGTAACTTCACAGCCATTTCGGCTATCTCTTCCCTGCTCCGGCAGTGTGCGGCCCTTTAAGCCGCTAACTCCTCGGCCGCCTTCGAGGCTGCCGCATTACTCCTTCTGGCCTGCTCCTTGGCTTGAGCAAGTTCGGCCCGAAGACTCTCCACGGCAGCGGCACTATCTGCATTTCACGCACATATTGTAAGGAGTTGGCTTGGCTCCCTTACCATGTGACCGCCAGATAACACTTACCTTGCGACTCATCAAATCGCTTTGTTGATCAGCGATGTCTTCATCCGCCACATCGAGTTGCCGCTTTAGTTCAGCAACTCCATCAGTCCGGCTGGCCCCGGACGACCCGCCACCTGCATCGGCACGGCGGAATTTAAAACCTGCGATTTTGATCCTCGACGCACGCTGTCGATATCGACAACCTACCGAGTCTCGGGGCTACTATCTATCTGAGCGCATTCTATATGCAAAACTGTTAAAAGGTGTGTCATTTTATGTACCTCAAACCCTACGATAAACTCGACGGCATCATGCAACCGCCTTGGCGGACGAAATCCTTTCAATCACCATGCTCATCAATGCGTGCTGATCTTACGAGATAGACGCCTTCTCAAGCAGATCCTTGACCGTACACCGTTGGCGCCAAACTATCCGGCTTTGCCACACCGAGGGGCTCCCTCCGTGACGACACTTCAAGCTCGTCCGCCCTATCCAACGGCGCCCCGGACGGGGGCGTCTCGCTCTCTATCATCTCCGGACGAAGGTCCCCGAAGACGAGCTCATCTGCGAAGGGCGGAGATCCGAACTACAAGGTAAAAACTTTAGTTATCCTCGAAGCACAAATAGGGATGTCCTTATTATAAAACTCCTTTCTTTCTACTTACGGCTCGTTGGAGGCTGGTTCATTAAGGGAGATTGTGCGGCGGGGCCTCCCGGACGCAGGACCCTCCGGCGAAGATTTCTTCCCCGTTTAGGGCTTTTTCCCAGGTCCTCGGAGGCAATCCTCTTCTCCCCTTGGTAGGAGGATTCTCGATCCCCTCGTTCAAGAGCCTCCTCAGGTGAGGCAGTAGCTTTCCTGCTTTCCCCTTCGCCTTCCTCCGAAGGCGCAACCTCAAGCATCCGGACCAGCACGGGATTCGGCGCGGTCTCGGGGAGGGGGGCCGGACACCGTAGTAATTTTGCTTCCGCTATCCACTCCTGTGTAGAAGGAGATCGGTCATAAGGCGGATCATCGAAAGGCAAACAAACGGTATGTCCGGACTTGGAACTACTTACTTGAGTATCCGGGCGATTGCAGCTTAGTCCAGCATCCTCGGTCAATTCCGGACGCACCTCTTGCGATCCGAAGAATAAGTTATACATCTCCAGGGGTGTCATACCCATGAAGTGTTGGAGAATCCGTGGGCCCTCTGGATTGAACTCCCATAGCCGGAGAGGACGGCGTTTGCGAGGCGTGAGACGCCTAATTAGCATAACTCGCATCACCACCACCATATCGATCTCCCTCGTTAGGAGATCTCGAATCCGGCCCTGCAGTAGGGGCACGTCCTTTGACGGCCCCCAGTTGAGCCCTTGGTTGACCCACGATATCAATCGTCGTGGAGGTCCCGGACGGAATAGGGGAGGCGGCTTTTGTCTGCGGCCCCTCAGAACGGTAATATAGAACCACTCTTGCTGCCACAGGCCAAGCTCCTCTTGGAAGGAGCCAGCGGGCCACGGGGCATCGGCCCTCCTACTTATGGCCGCCCCGCCACACTCCGCTTGACGCCCTCGATCATCTTGGCGCCACATTGAAGGTCTTGACCACAGGCGAAGTGAGGGGTGACGCGGAGGAAGGCTTCTGACGACAATAAATGCGGAGATATGGAGGATGGACTCGAGCCAAATCGTGGAATTCCAACCCATAGTAAAACATGAGCCCTCTCACAAAAGGATCCATCGGAAGCCTAAACCCCGACGGAGGTGGGAAGCGAAGGCGACATACTCGCCGGGCTCAGGGGTGGGGATGGCCTGCCCTTCGGCAGGCAACCTGTGCGAAATCTCGTAAGACAGGTACTTGGCCTCCCGCAGCTTCAGCACTTCCTCCTCCATAATGGAGGAGGGCATCCACCGGCCCTGGAGGTCGGAACCGGACATCTTTGAAGGTCCAAAGCGCTCGAATCTGGAGCTCTAGGTGCTGGAACTTGGAGCATGGAGAGGATTCGATGGAAGATTGAGGAAAAAGAAACGAGCCTTGGTCCCGTTATAAAGAGGGAGGATACCAAGAGCCGTCTCCGTGGCCGTTTGGGACTTGTCTTCGATAGAGGGGGCGTGGCGAACGGGCGCGGTTGGGTTACCCACGCTCGTATTGATGAGAATCCCGGATTAATGGGAAACACGATCTCTGCTTCGACAAGACGTGCCAAGGAAACCGCTTCGCTAAATGCGCTAAGGTGGTAAAGTAAAAAACAATTTGAGTAATGACTTGGTAGTGGTGTGACGTCATGCCACGGAAAACATCAGCAGATTGAACTCGTGTATGTATTATTATTCTCTCTATGGTGGAATGTGGAATTTATTTTGCAGAGCCGGACACTATCCTGGTGTTCACAATCTTCTATCATTTGGAGGAGGAACCCGCCTTGCAATGCCAAGCAATATACACGCCGGACTTATCGTCATTGAAGCCTGGTTCAGAGCTCTTGAGGAGTCTCGGATTAGGGGTGTCCGGATTGCGGACTACCATCATCGGCGGACTATCATCGGCGGACTATCATCATCAACGGACTCCAAGACTATGAACATACAAGATTGAAGACTTCACCCGTGTCCGGATGGGACTTTCCTTGGCGTGGAAGGCAAGCTTGGCGATCGGATATGTAGATCTCCTACCATTGTAACCGACTCTATGTAACCCTAGCCCTCTCCGGTGTCTATATAAACCGGATGGCTTTAGTCCGTGGGACTACGATCACAACAACCACGACAATCATACCATAGGCTAGCTTCTAGGGTTTAGCCTCCTTGATCTCGTGGTAGATCCACTCTTGTAAACATCCACAATATCAATATCAATCAAGCAGGGCGTAGGGTTTTACCTCCATCAAGAGGGCCCAACACAGGTAAACATCGTGTCCCTTGTCTCATGTTACCATCCGCCTAGACGCACAGTTCGGGACCCCCTACCCGAGATCCGCCGGTTTTGACACCGACAGTGGGGGTCACTGATGGATCACTAACCAATCTATACTAAGCAGTTAGGGTACAATGAGCAGGTTACAAAAGCAGGCTATGCATCAGAATAGGAGCAAACAATAACAGTAGCAAAATCTAATGCAAGCATGAGAGAATGGAATGGGCGACATCGGGATGATCAAAGGGGGGGGGGGCTTGCCTGGAAGCTTTGTTGCACAGGAAGAAGGGTCGTCGATGATGCAGTCCTACTCGGTGGCATCAGCACTGGTCTCGGGGTCTACCGGAGAAGAAGAGGGGGGAAGAAACAGTATATGCGGAGCAAACAAAGCATCACAAAATATAACAAGGATTACGCGGTGCTAGGTGTGCCCTAACGCGGTAGTAGGTGATACCCGCGAAGGGGGAAACATCCGGGAAAGTATCCCTAGTGTTTCGCGTTTTTGGACAGATGAACCGGAGGGGGAAAGTTGCGTGTTCGCTATCCTAGGGATGTGTGGCGGACGAACGGGCTACGTATCCGGATTTGTCTCGTCGTTCTGAGCAACTTTCATGTACAAAGTTTTTTGATTCGAGCTACGGTTTATTTTATATTAATTTTTAAAGTTTTATTTCATTTTTAGAATTAACAGAATTAATTTAATTAGAAAAAGCAATTATGACGTCAGCATGATGTCAGGGTGATGTGAGCAGTCAAACAGTGAGTTGACTTAGTCAAACTGACGTGTGGGTCCTACTGTCATTGACTGTTAACTAACTAACCAATTTAATTAGTTTAATTAACAGATTAATTAGGTTAATTAATTAATTAACTTTAATTAATAATTATATTTTTCTTTGATCTTTTAAAAAACATTCTGGGCGTGGGGCCCGTTTGCCATAGGCCCATAGGCCTAGCGGCTCGGGCGAGCTGCGGGCAGCGCCCGACAGGCGCATGCCCGAGGGGCGCTAAGCGAGCACGACGCATGCCGCGCCCGCCAGAGCGAGGCCGAGGCGGCGGAGGGTGGCCGCAGCGAGGCGGAGCACGATGTCGGCCGGAGGTGGTGGCGTTGGGCGTCTGCGCGAAAGGCCCGAGCGGCGCTGCACGAGGGGATGATCTTGGACGTGTCTTTGGAACAGCGCGCGTCTGGCCCCGGCAGGAACGGGCGAAGCGAGGCGCGGCGCGGACACGCGTCTTCTGCAAGCGGGGTGACGGCGGTCTGAGCGAGGCGAGTGGTCGGGCGGCGCGAAGGCCCAGGGCACGTGAGCGGGCCGCGCAGGGAGGCGGTCGAGTCTGTGTGTGTGCGCCGTCTTGTCAAAAGTGACCAGGAGTTTGGGCTCAGCTGCGGCGCTGGTCTGCGGCCAACCGAGGCCACGGCGGAAGCGAGCGGCGTGCGGGCGCGAGGGAGAGAGGAGGAGAGGGGAGCTCACGGTGGCCGTAGGGAAAGGGCAGTGGGGCGCGGGGAGGAGGTCGGGGACTACGCGACGTAGGGGAGGACGATGGGGATGGCGTCCGGTGGGGAGAAGGACGAGGAGGCGATCCGGCGACGGTGACGGGGCGGCGTTCACCGGGGTTGGCGCAGAGGCGGGAGGGCGTCGCCGCGAGGGGGGCTCCAGCGTAGTGGCATCGCGGGGGAGGACGGAGGCACGGCGGGGCGGCGACCAGTGACAGAGCCCAGCAGCAGGGCGCGGGGTCAGGCGCCTCCGATCTCGATCTGGATCGGGGTAGGGGCGAAAAAGGGGGGTGAGTGGGAAGTGGGGCGGATAGGGTTAGGGTTCGGCGGGTGCGGGGCGATAATGGAGTGAGGGAGGTCGGCCTGGGCCGGTTGGTTCGGTGGCCAGCTGGGCCGTTCGGCCCAGTTGGCCAGGGGGGTTGCCTTTTCTTTTCTTTTCTTTTCAGCAGCCTTTTGCCTTTTCATTTAGTCACAATTGACTTAACAAAAATAAGCCACTGGCCAAAACAATTTCAAAGAAACACTGCGCACTGCCACAAAAAGATTGGGAGGCTTTTGAAATAGTTTGAAATTTTTATAAACTGAAAAGGCATTTAATTTATTGCCTAGGTCACCGTTTTAATTGGTTTAGGCCATTTAAACACTTTGCAAAAATGTTGGTTCACCACCAATATTAACAAACGACTATTTGCCACAAGATGAACATTTTAGATTTCATGTTTGACAAATATGAATTTTTGACTTTAGATTGGATTTGAATTTGAATTGAGATTTGGATCAAGTGAAGATTAGCAACAGTATCATGATGACATTGCACCATTAACAGGGGACTACTGTAGCATGACACCGGGGGTGCAACAAATCTCCTCCACTACAAGAAATCTCGTCCTGAGATTTAAGTGGGGAAGTAAAGAGTAACTCCGGGAGAACTAACCCTTATAGGGTTAATTATCTGGTGAACAATTCAGGGAATGAGGCAGAGGTATCTCTCGAGTTGAAACTTAATGAAACATCGAGAGCAAAGTATGAAGGTACATAGGAAGTTTCAAACGAATGGACAATCGATTGATATCTGAACAGAGTGAGAGAAAGGGGTTCAGAGCATCGGGAATAGATCTTCTATTGGAAGGTGGCTAGTGACAGGATACGAAGCCAAGCATGAGGAATAACCTTAGAAACAGGGGGTACAGGAGAGTCAGGTTTCAATCTTGTGGAACTATGGGTTATGGGCCCACCATGTGGTTGAAAGTAGGAAAGGCGTTGACACCTTGCACGGTCATGATAGCAAGACATGTCAGAGGGTAGCCTATCAGTTATGTTGGCAACAATGTCGATACCAAGGGCGAGGGACGAAGAGAACCATTTTCCTGCTCGTTGAACGAGGTGGACCATTAGGCAAAGTTCTCGTCCATCGGTAGCTACCGGAATGTCATCAACTATAGTAACAAGGTCTTACTGACAGAGCTTGTACATCGAGGTGTTTTCATAAGCAGGGAACTATTACTGCTTAGATCTCATAAACCACAAGAAAGGTTAAACAAAACAATGGAAAAGAAAAGGTGATCATTAGATTAATCAGAACATTAGAAAGAAAAATGTGTTTACACACAAGAATTGGGAGTATATCCTTCCCAAGGGGAAGCGAAGCAGGATATACATGATATGATCGCAAGTTCAAAAGCATTTAGTTAAAGGGGGCGAGGGAAGAATCATGATATTACCCATACAACGGTGTTTGGATAATAGATCAAGAAACATTCAACAATGTGCTTCCAATGTTCTTGTTGATATTCAGAATACCTCAGTCATGCTTCGAGGTAGCATTAACATGGTGTTACAAGTAGGGGTTGGAGTTGAAGATCACAAAAAATACTCAAGGAACAATTGCAGGAATAGCAAGGAGTCCAAGGTATAACCAAGACATGATCAAACATGTGTTGGAAAGAAGACAAGGGGGTTGTCGATGATAACTCAAATCATCGAAGGTCAAGAATGGTATTTCTCATCACGAATTTGATTGATATGCTGGAAGAACTCTGAATGTTGACGACCACGACACAATTGTCGAGAGATTTCAGGAAGATGTAATCGATCGGCGATGGCATCAAGTCAAAGGATTGATTAAGCGAAAAGTTATTGGGACCATGGGTACGACACATACTCGAAAGCAAGCTTGCTGTTCAAGGCGAAATGGTATGATGAGGAAGATTGACATAAGCTTAGCTCATCGTCGAAAATTCTGTTCCGGGAAGAAGGACTAGGTAGCATAGTTAAAATTTAGCACGATAATGACATAGTCAGCCAGGCTAGGAATGACTTAAAGGATTATTAAACTCGTAAGCAAAGAAAATTACTTAGAGTTATAGAATCGGAGTGCGGAATTGATTCAACCGATTCACTTATCGGTGTCCTTGAGTGATTAATAACTCAGATCCCGGGGGAAATCTGAAACCGATGAGAAGCAATACCAGATGAAGACTCGTAGGAAGCAACACCGTTCTTTGGTATTCTCGAGATACCAGAGGGTAATACTCGAAGGTAGATCAAAACAGAGGTTGCGGAGATGCATTTATCTGCAGAAGACAAGTGCTTTAGCTTGTCCGAGAAAAGGAATCAAAGAGGAACACTCATGGTCAGAACCACGGTTGCAAGGGATCAAATCCTAGATATAAGATGATCTTATACCATGGGGATAATTAATTTTAAGAGAAGCTTCCATGATAAGATCTACATCCTGTCCATGGGCATGAACAGTTCAAGGTCGACTCCCACTTCTTCAATGCATATCATTTCATTTACTTCTCGCTTTCGATGAAGTTGTAGTGTTGAGATGTTATCTGGCAAAACACGAGAAGAGCAAGACTCTTTAAAACTCTGGGGTTCAAACGGATTATGGGAGGCATAGGTTCAACCCATAGGGGCATCTTAGGAACCTATTCCACAAACTTCAGAAGTAAACAACACCAGCTCGTAAGCAGGGCATGGTTGACAAAAGTAGGGGGGTACAATTTACCAAAGGCATTATGTATCAGGGAAGAATTCACAAGGTGATTAAATATGAAGGATGCTGTCGGATGGTAGTCCAACAAAGGATCTGATGAACCATAACAAAGCTGATGTGGGTATTGGTACCCAATCAGACGAAGAAATAATGCAAGGAGATGAGATTATAGAAACAACCGACTTTTAAAAGTTTAATTAACAATGGAATTATGATTTCCAAAATGAAGGATCAGAAGCAGACGCTCTGATCAAATGGAGGGTAAGTTGAATAGAATTAGAACGGCAATCAACCAAGGTTTGATTTGTCCAAAACCAACTCATGTCTGGAGTGGAGTCTGAGCCAGAAGGATAAATAACAACCAGGGGAATAACTACTGAATGTGTGCATTCACGCACATGTCGAATCAATAGGATAATAATGACAAACTCAAAGGAGTTTAATGAATATTGTTAGGCATATGGAATTAACCATAATGCAAGACGATAATGAAGAACATGAGCAATAGGCTACTGAGGATTATCGGAAGATCGAATAGTATTCCAAAGAATTTGTGAAACACATGAACAACTGGGGATGAACGGATCCCCGGTTAAGTGAATTATCCGCAGTGAAAAAGAAGCTGTAAAGCAGAAGGAACAAAGGATTCTCAGAACAACGGAGAGTACTAGGGGTATCTCTTAACAACAGGAGCAACTGGGGAAGAAGGTACAAGCAGCAAGAATGTTATTCAGGGGGGGTTATCGGTGGTCAGGAACTGCAAGGCAGTTGGCATAGGGTCTTGAGAAACATCGAGGAGTATCCGCAGAATCTTCTGGCGAAGCAAGCGATCATCGATAATGTCGGGGCTCTCTGGGAGGAAGTGGGTACGAGAACCTAATGTCAGAGTTAGTAAAATGTTTAACCCGAATAGACAAGAGATCAGAGTCCTAGAGTATAGACGAGGAATAAAAGATCATAATACCACCCAATGGCGATGTGGGCCCGTAAGCCACACATCCAAGTTAGTAAACAATTTTGGATGACTAGACTCAACTTCGGCCAAGGAGTTGGAAAGGGGGCTACCTACAGGCAGTTGGCTCTGATACCAACTTGTGACGCCCTCGATTCAATCGTACACTAATCATACACGCAAATGTGTACGATCAAGACCAAGGACTCACGGGAAGATATCACAACACAACTCTAGACACAAATTAAAATAATACAAGCTTTATATTACAAGCCAGGGGCCTCGAGGGCTCGAATACATAGCTCGAAAACACAAGAGTCAGCGGACGCAACAATATCTGAGTACAGACATGAGTTAGACAAGTTTGCCTTAAGAAGGCTAGCACAAAAGCAACATCGATCGAAAAGGCAAGGCCTCCTGTCTGGGAGCCTCCTAACTACTCCTGGTCGTCGGCGGCCTCCACGTAGTGGTAGGCACCCTCAGTGTAGTAGCATTTGTCGTCGAAGGTGGCGTCTGGATCCTGGGCTCCACCATCTGGTTGCGACATCCGAGAAGAAGAAGAAAGGGGGAAAAAGGGGTAGCAAAGCAACCGTGAGTACTCATCCAAAGTACTCGCAAGCAAGGATCTACACTACATATGCAACATTATCAAAGGAATGCTGTATATGTGGACTGGGCTGCTGAAATGCGAAATAGAGGAGAACCTAGTCCTATCGAAGACTAGCATCTTCCGAAACCACCATCTTGCAGCAACAGGAGGGAGTAGAGTAGCATAAAGTAAAGTAGTAGCAGTGTTATCAACCTCGGCCAGAGATCCTTTCTCGACTCCCTGCGAGAAAGGAATCCCAGAGCCATACTATCCATTTCTCATCACAATCCAATTCTCATATCCATGTCTCATCTCAAGTATCCAGTTCTAGTTGTATCGATCGGGATACAACTCCAAGTGTCCGTTACCGTAGGACAGGCTATCGATAGATGTTTTCTTCCCTGCAGGGGTGCACCAACTTACCCACCACGCTCGATTAACTCCGGCCGGACACACTTTCCCGGGTCATGCCCGGCCTCGGCCAAACAATACGCCGCAACACGACCTAGGCTTAATAGAGAGGTCAACCGCGGACTAAACCTATGCCCCGGGGTCATGGGCCATCTCCCGGGAACTCACGCACGTTGTGCACGCGGCGGTGAGCAGACCTAGCTACCTCCTTCAAAAGGCGGTGCTTACAGTCCAACCAGCGTCGCGCTCGATCGTGATGTCTATTAAGCTTGGGCTGATGCATACGACGCATAACGCCCATACTATGCCCACGTGATGGTTAGTTCTATCAGGCCAGAGGCCCCTCGGATCAAATATTCAAATCTAGTGGATTAGGAACGCGCGGTAACAAGCAGAGACTTACGAAAGATGTGACCCCGTTGCCCCGTCTCGAGGACTTGCGGCAAGGGCTAAGAATGCCCGGCCACGCCTCGTAATTATCTCGCGGGCACCTTCCAGGTCAACCCGACTCCACATCACTCGCAATTAAGCTCGCGTGGGTACCCCTCAGGGTCGACCCGTCTTTAGTAACATGGTTCAATGTAAAGTCATAGTAACCATAGTAACCGTGTGTCTAACACCAAGAGGAAAACCTGAGGAATCACCCTTGACGGATCCACTCGATGTAATCATCAAGGTGAACGTAAGAGGAACCACCCCGAGGTTCACACTTGAGGGGTTGCACGACAGAGTCGTATCGGAAGTGGTTAAGGTAGAATCACCCTCGATGACCACGACCGAATAGCTACACTACAGGATAACATCAGAAGTGCTATAGAGGTCTCACCCTCGACACTCGATAGTAACCCAGTAGTGTCGAGCAACTAAGGGGAAAGTGATGTGCGGTGTTGGGGCTTGGTCTTTGATCCCGTTGATCGGGTCTTCAATGATGAAGCAGCGGCAACAAGGACAAGGTGGGGGTCACTGATGGATCACTAACCAACCTATACTAAGCAGTTTAGGATAAGCAGGTAGGGTACAATGAGCAGGTTACAAAAGCAGGCTATGCATCAGAATAGGAGCAAACAATAACATTAGCAAAATCTAATGCAAGCATGAGAGAATGGAATGGGCGATATCGGGATGATCAAAGGGGGGGGCATGCCTGGAAGCTCTGTTGCACAGGAAGAAGGGTCGTCGATGATGCATTCGTACTCGGTGGCATCAGTGCTGGTCTCGGGGTCTACCGGAGAAGAAGAGGGGGGAAGAAACAGTAAATATGGAGCAAACAAAGGATAACAAAATATAACAAGGCAATACGCAGTGCTAGGTGTGCCCTAACGCGGTAGTAGGTGATACCGGCGAAGGGGGAAAACATCCGGGAAAGTATCCCCAGTGTTTCGCATTTTTGGACAGATGAACCGGAGGGGGAAAGTTGCGTGTTCGCTATGCTAGGGATATGTGGCGGACGAACGAGCTACGTATCCAGATTTGTCTCGTTGTTCTGAGCAACTTTCATGTACAAAGTTTTTCGATCCGAGCTACGGTTTATTTTATATTATTTTTTAAAGATTTATTTCATTTTTAGGATTAACAGAATTAATTTAATTAGAAAAAGAAATTATGACGTCAGCATGATGTCAGGGTGATGTCAGCAGTCAAACAGTGAGTTGACTTAGTCAAACTAACGTGTGGGTCCTACTCTCATTGACTGTTAACTAACTAACCAAGTTAATTAGTTTAATTAAACGATTAATTAGGTTAAGTTAATTAATTTAATTAATTAATTAACTTTAATTAATAATTATATTTTTCTGTGTTCTTTCTAAAAAAACGTTCTGGGCGTGGGGCCCGTTTGCCATAGGCCCATAGGCCTAGCGGTCTCTGCGACTTCTGGGCAAGCGCCCGACGAGGCGCGTGCAGGCGCTAAACACGCCTGGCGCATCTTGGCCCGGCCGGCGAGGCGGGGAGGCGTCGGAGGGTGGCCGCGGCGATGGGCGAAACACGATGTCGGTGGAGGTGGTGGCGCTGAAGCGCGCGTGAAGCAGCGCCGAGGCGCGTCTTGGCGTGAGGCTGCGGACGCATGCGGAACAGCGGCGCGACTGGGCAAGAACGTGGCGAGCAAAGCGCGCGGCGCGGGACGCAGCGCGTCTTGCGGAGCAAGCGACGGGCAGCGCAGACGAGGCGAGTGGTCGGGCGGCGTGGAACGCCTGGGCACGGTGAAACACGGCCGGCGCAGGGGGCGAGGCGCGCATCTTGTGCGATGGCGCGCCGTCTGATCGAAGTCTGGCGGGCGTGGGCTCAAGCTGGCGCTTGAGTGCTGACAAGCGAGGCCACAGCGAAGCGAGCAGCGTCTTGGCGCGAGAGAGAGAGGAGGAGAGGGGGCTCATGGTGGCCGTAGGGAAAGGGCAGTGGGGCGCTGGGAGGAGGTCGGGGATGACGTGACGCAGGGGAGGACGACGGCGATGGCATCCGGTGGGGAGAAGGACGAGGAGGCGATCCGGCGACGGTGACGGGGCGGTGTTCACCGGGGTTGGCGCAGAGGCGGGAGGGTGTCGCGACGAGGGGGGGCTCCGGCATAGTGGCATCGTGGGGAGGAGGAGAAACCTTTGGCGGCGACGATGTGAGCCAGCCCAGCGAGTCTTGAGTTGTCGCCTCCGATCTCGATCTGGATCGGGGTAGGGGCGAAAAAGGGGGGTGAGTGGGAAGTGGGGCGGATAGGGTTAGGGTTCGAAGTGCGGGGCGATAATGGAGTGAGGGGGCGGCTGGGCGGTTGGTTCAATGGCCAGGTGGGCGTTCGCCCGATTGGCGAGAGGTTGCCTTTTCTTTTCTTTTCTTTTCAGCAGCCTTTTGCCTTTTCATTTAGACACAATTGACTTAACAAAAATAAGCCACTGGCCAAAACAATTTCAAAGAAACACTGGGCACTGCCACAAAAAGATTGGGAGGCTTTTGAAATAGTTTGAAATTTTTATAAACTAAAAAGACATTTAATTTATTGCTTAGGTCACTGTTTTAATTGGTTTAGGCCATTTAAACACCTTGCAAAAATGTTGGTTCACCACCAATATTAACAAATGACTATTTGCCACAAAATGAACATTTTAGATTTCATGTTTGACAAATATGAATTTTTGACTTTAGATTGGATTTGAATTTGAATTGAGATTTGGATCAAGTGAAGATTAGCAACAGTATCATGATGACATTGCACCATTAACAGGGGATTACTGTAGCATGACACCGGGGGTGTTACAATGGAGCATAGCTAGACTATATGATTTGGTAGGGATAACTTTGTTTAGCCATGATATTTTGAGAAGACATGATTGCTTCATTAGTATGCTTGAAGTATTATTGTCTTAATGTCAAATGATAGACTATTGCTTTGAATCACTCGTGTCTTAATATTCATGCCATGATTAGATTATATGATCATGATTATGCTAGGTAGCATGCCACACCAAAAATTATCTTTTTTATCATTTACCTACTCGAGGACAACAAGGAATTAAGCTTGGGGATGCTGATACATCTCCGTTTTATCTATAATTTTTGATTCTTTCATGCCAATATTCTACAACTTTCACATACTTTTGGCAACATTTTATATTATTTTTGGGACTAATATATTGATCCAGTGCTCAGTGCCAGTTCCTATTTGTTGCATGTTTTTTGTTTCGCAAAATATCCATATCAAACGGAGTCCAAACGCGATAAAAACCTACGGAGTTTTTTTTGGAATATATGTGATTTTTGGGAAAAAGAATCAACGCGAGACGATGCTCGAGGGGCCCACAAGCCCTAGGGGCGCGTCCCCAACCCTAGGCACGCCTGGGAGGCTTGTGGCTACCCCATAAGGTGGTTGGTGCCCTTCTTCGGCCGGGAATTTAAGAAACGGTGAAAGGCCAGAAAACAGAAACGCAGAAACAAAATGAAACAGAGAGAGAGAGAGAGAGAGAGAGAGAGAGAGAGGGAGATCCAATATCGGAGGGGCTCCCGCCCCTCTGCCGCCATGGAGGCCAAGGACCATAGGGGAAACCCTCCTCCCATCTAGGAGGAGGCCAAGGAATAAGAAGAAGAGGGGGGCTCTCTCCCTCTCTCTCCCTCTCGGTGGCGCCGGAACACCGACGGGGCCATCATCGTGACAGTGATCTACACCAACAACTTCACCGCCATCATCACCAACTCTCTCCCCCTCTATGTAGCAGTGTAACACCTCTTCTCACTGTTGTAATCTCTACTTAAACATGGTGCTCAACGCTATATATTATTATCCAATGATAAGTGGCTATCCTATGATGTGTGAGTAGATCTATTTTGTCCTATGGGTTGATTGATGATCATGATTGGTTTGAGTTGCATGTTTTATTATTGGTGTTGTCCTATGGTGCTCTCCGTATCGCGTGCTACCTATTGAGCATGCGTTGGTTTTCCCTTTAAGAGGAAAGGGTGATGCAGCAAAGTAGCGTAAGTATTTCCCTCCATTTTTGAGAACCAAGGTATCAATCCAGTAGGAGACTACACGCAAGTCCCTCATACCTACACAAACAAATAAGAACCTTGCAACCAACACGATAAAGGGGTTGTCAATCCCTTCACGACCACTTGCAAAAGTGAGATCTGATAAAGATAATAAGATAAATATTTTTGGTATTTTTGTTGTATAGATTGGAAAGTAAAGATTGCAAAATAAACGGCGACAGAAATAGCTAATTAACGAAAGATTAATATGATGGAAGATAGACCCGGGGGCCATAGGTTTCACTAGTGGCTTCTCTCAAGATAGCATATTCTATGGTGGGTGAACAAATTACTGTTGAGCAATTGATAGAAAAGTGCATAGTTATGAGAATATCTAGGCATGATCATGTATATAGGCATCACATCTGTGACAAGTAGACCGAAACGATTCTGCATCTACTACTATTACTCCACACATCGACCGCTATCCAGCATGCATCTAGAGTATTAAGTTCATAAGAACAGAGTAACGCATTAGGCAAGATGACCTGATGTAGCGGGATAAACTCAAGCAATATGATATAAACCCCATCTTTTTATCCTCGATGGCAACAATACAATGCGTGCCTTGCTGCCCTAACATCCTTTGGGAAAGGACACATAAAGATTGAACCCAAAGCTAAGCACTTCTCCCATTGCAAGAAAGATCAATCTAGTAGGCCAAACCAAACTGATAATTCGAAGAGACTTGCAAAGATATTAAATCATGCATATAAGAATTCAGAGAAGAATCAAATATTGTTCATAGATAATCTTGATCATAAACCCACAATTCATCGGATCTCGACAAACACACCGCAAAAATAATTACATCGAATAGATCTCCAAGAGAATCGAGGACAACTTTGTATTGAGATCCAAAGAGAGAGAAGAAGCCATCTAGCTAATAACTATGGACCCGAAGGTCTGTGGTAAACTACTCACGCATCATCGGAGAGGCCATGGTGTTGATGTATAAGCCCTCCGTGATCGATTCCCCCTCCGGCGGAGCGCCGGAAAAGGCCCCAAGATGAGATCTCACGCGTACAGAAGATTGCGGCGGTGGAAATAGGGTTTCGTGGTGCTCCTCGATGTTTTCAGGGTATAAGAGTATATATAGGCGAAGGAAGTAGGTCGGTGGAGCCACGAGGGGCCCACAAGGGTGGGGACGCGCCTCCCTACCTCGTGGCCACCTTGTTGCTTTCTTGACGTCCACTCCAAGTCTCCTGGATTGCGTTTGTTCCAAAAACGATCCTCGTGAAGGTTTCATTCTGTTTGATATTCCTTTTCTGCGAAACACTGAAATAGGCAAAAAAAAAATTTGCACTGGGCCTTCGGTTAATAGGTTAGACCCAAAAATAATATAAAAGTGCAAAATAAAGCCCATTAAACATCCAAAACAGATAATATAATAGCATGGAACAATAATAAATTATAGATACGTTGTAGACGTAACAAGCATCCCCAAGCTTAATTCCTCTCGTCCTCGAGTAGGTAAATGATAAAAATAGATTTTTTGATGTGCAATGCTACCTAACATAATTTTCAATGTAATCTCTTTATTGTGGCATGAATGTTCAGATCCAAAAGATTCAAGATAAAAGTTCAATATTGACATAAAAATAGTAATACTTCGAGCATACTAACCAAGCAATTATGTCTTATCAAAATAACATAGCCAAAGAAAGCTCATCCCTACAAAATCATATAGTTTGGCCATGCTTCATTTTCGTCACACAAAATGCTCCCATTATGCATAACCCAATGTGAGGCCGAGCAATCGGTTCATACTTTTTAACGCGCTTCAGCCTTTTCAACCCTTACGCAATACATGAGCGCAAGCCATGGATATAGCACTATAGGTGGAATAGCATATGATGATGGGGGTTATGAGAGAAGTCAAAAAAAGAGGAGAAAGTCTCACATTGATGCGACTAATCAACGGCTATGGAGATGCCCATCAATTGATGTCAATGCGAGGAGTAGGGATTGCCATGCAACGCATGCACTAGAGCTATAAGTGTATGAAAGCTCAAACAGAAAACTAAGTGGGTGTGCATCCAACTTGCTTGCTCACGAAGACCTAGGGAATTTGAGGAAGCCCATCGTTGGAATATACAAGCCAAGTTCTATAATGAAAAATTCCCACTAGTATATGAAAGTGACAGAGCAAGAGACTCTCTATCATGAAGATCATGGTGCTATTTTGAAGCACAAGTGTGGATAAAGGATAGTAACATCGTCCCTTCTCTCTTTTTCTCTCATTTTTTTGTTTGGGCTTCTTTGGCCTCTTTTTTTATTTGGGCTTCTTTGGCCTCTTTTTTTATTTGGGCTTCTTTGGCCTCTTTTTTATTTTTTTTATTTTTTTATTTCCTTACATGGGACAATGTTATAATAATGATGATCATCACACTTTTATTTACTCATAACTCAATGTTACAACTCGATACTAGAACAAAAATATGACTCTATGTGAATGCCTCCGTGATGTACGGGATATCACGATGAATCAAGAGCGACATGTATGAAAGAATTATGAAAGTGGCTTTGCCACAAATACGATGTTAACTACATGATCATGTAAAGGAATATGACAATGATGGAGCGTGTCATAATAAACGGAACGGTGGAAAGTTGCATGGCAGTATCTCTCGGAATGGCTATGGAAATGCCATAATAGGTAGGTATGGTGGTTGTTTTGAGGAAGATATAAGGAGGCTTATGTGTGATAAAGCATATCGTATCACGGGGTTTGGATGCACCGAGTTTGCACCAACTCTCAAGGTGAGAAAGGGCAATGCACGGTACCGTAGAGGCTAGCAAATTGCAGAAAGGTAAGAGTGCGTATGATCCATGGACTCACATTAGTCATAAAGAACTCATATACTTATTCCAAAAGTTTATTGGCCCTCAAAGCAAAGTACTACTACGCATTCCCCTAGAGGGATAGATTGGTAGGAAAAGACCATCGCTCGTCCCCATCCGCCACTCATAAGGAAAGCACTCAAAGAACACCCCATGCTTTAGATTTGTCACACAACATTCACCATATGTGCATGCTACGGACTTGCCAATTTTAACACAAGTATTTCTCAATTTCACAATTACCCAACTAGCGTGACTCTAACATTACCACCTTTATATCTCAAAACCATTATCAAGTATCAAATTTATCATAGTATTTAATGCACTCTATATGAAAGTTTTTATCATACCCATCTTGAATGCCTATCATATTAGGACTAATTTTATAGCCAAAGCAAATTACCATGCTGTTCTAAAAGACTCTCAAAATAATATAAGTGAAGCATGATAGATCAATAATTTCTATAAAATAAATCCACCACCGTGCTCTAAAAGATATAAGTGAAGCACTAGAGAAAAATTATCTAGCTCAAAAGATATAAGTGAAGCACATAGAGTATTCTAATAAATTCTGATTCATGTGTATCTCTCCCAAAATGTGTACAGCAAGGATGATTGTGGTAAACTAAAAAGCAAAGACTCAAATCATACAAGACTCTCCAAGCAAAACACATATCATGTGGTGATTAAAAATATAGCCTCAAGTAAAGTTAGCGATAGACGAAGACGAAGGAGGGGATGCCTTCCAGGGCATCCCCAAGCTTAGGCTTTTGGTTGTCCTTGAATTTTACCTTGGGGTGCCTTGTGCATCCACAAGCTTAGGCTCTTGCCACTCCTTATTCCATAATCCATCAAATCTTTACCCAAAACTTGAAAACTTCACAACACAAAACCCAACAGAAAATCTCATGAGCTCTGTTAGTATAAGAAAACAAATCACCACCATAAGGTACTGTAATGAACTCATTCTTTATTTATATAGGTTTTAAACCTACTGTATTCCAACTTCTCTATGGTTCATACCCCCTGATACTAGCCATAGATTCATCAAAATAAGCAAACAACACACGAAAAACAGAATCTGTAAAAAAGAGAACAGTCTGTAGCAATCAGATTTGTTTGAATACTTCTGGAACTCTAAAAATTCTGAAAAACTAGGACAACCTGTATAATTTGTATATTGATCTACTGAAAAAATAATTGGCAATTTATAACGTTCTGGTGAATTTTAACAATTATTTCCGTGAGCGCAAAGTTTCTGTCTTTTTCAGCAAGATCAAACAACTATCACCCAAGAAGATCCTATTGGTTCTACTTGGCACAAACACTAATAAAAACATAAAAACACATCCAAAGAGAGGCTAGATGAATTATTTATTACTAAACAGAAACAAAAGGCAAGAAACAAAAATAAAATTGGGTTGCCTCCCAACAAGCGCTATCGTTTAACGCCCCTAGCTAGGCATAAAAACAAGAATAGATCTAGGTATTATCATCTTTGGTAGGCCATTCTTCAATAGAACACTTATAACCCTTAGGAGTTTTCTTCTTTTTGTTAATGATCAAACTCCTATGCAAGAAATCAAGAAATTCATTTGTAGCAAAAGGTTCCTTAATGATAGCAAAAAAGTTGGGGTGAACACTTATGGGTTTGAGATCCGTGTTTTCCTTACTAGAAGATTCACCTTTATTTTTAGGCACATACATAAACTTGGCAACTTTAGTTGTAGGAGGATTTGGGGTATTTTTTACGGAAGAAAAGGCAGACCCTAAGTTGGTAATAATATCCTCGAGTTTATCAATTCTTGTGGAATCTTGATCTATCCTTTCGTTAATTATGGGTTCCTTTTCTTTAAAAAAATTCAGAGTAACTCCTACCTTAGATACGTATTGGGTAATTTGGTTGTGGATCTTTTTATCCAAATTTTCAATCAACTCTACAGTGGCAACTTTATTTTCAATAATTTCAAGCCTTTGCATCACATGTTCCAAAGTTGAAATAGTTCCATTAACCAAAAGAGGTGGTGGCCAAACAAATCTAACATAGCATTATAAGAATTAGAAGTATGGGTACCCAAGAAATTCCCTCCGGTAATGGTATCAAGAATATATCTGTTCCAAGGAGTGATGCCTACATAAAAATTACGAAGAAGAACAAAAGTAGATTGCTTCCTAGTAGATCTATTCTGAGCATTGCAAATTCTGTGCGAAGCATCTTTTAGGTTTTCTCCCTCCGTTTGTTTAAAATTAAGAACTTCATGATCGGGAGTACTAATAATGATAGAAGGACTAACCATGACGACGAAACAAACGATCTAACACACGGACACACAAGAAGCAAGCGAAAAGAGATGAACGGAAGAAGAGGGCGAATAAAACGGCAAAAGGTGAAGTGGGGGAGAGGAAAACGAGAGGCAAATTGCAAATAATGTAATGCGAGGGATAAGAGTTTGTGATGTGTACTTGGTATGTCTTGACTTGTGCGTAGATCTCCCCGGCAACGGCGCCAAAAATCCTTCTTGCTACCTCTTGAGCATGCGTTGGTTTTCCCTTGAAGAGGAAAGGATGATGCAGCAAAGTAGCGTAAGTATTTCCCTCAATTTTTAAGAACCAAGGTATCAATCCAGTAGGAGACTACACGCAAGTCCCTCGTAACTACACAAACAAATAAGAACCTTGCAACCAACGCGATAAAGGGGTTGTCAATCGCTTCACGGCCACTTGCAAAAGTGAGATCTGATAAAGATAATAAGATAAATATTTTTGGTATTTTTTTGTATAGATTGGAAAGTAAAGATTGCAAAATAAACGGTGACAGAAATAGCTAATTAACGGAAGATTAATATGATGGAAGATAGACCCAGGGGCCATAGGTTTCACTAGTGGCTTCTCTCAAGATAGCATATTCTACGGTGGGTGAACAAATTACTGTCGAGCAATTGATAGAAAAGCGCATAGTTATGAGAATATCTAGGCATGATCATGTATATAGGCATCACGTCCGTGACAAGTAGACCGAAACGATTCTACATCTACTACTATTACTCCACACATCGACCGCTATCCAGCATGCATCTAGAGTATTAAGTTCATAAGAACAGAGTAACGCATTAGGCAAGATGACATGATGTAGAGGGATAAACTCAAGCAATATGATGTAAACCCCATCTTTTTATCCTCGATGGCAACAATACAATGCGTGCCTTGCTGCCCTAACATCCTTTGGGAAAGGACACATAAGATTGAACCCAAAGCTAAGCACTTCTCCCATTGCAAGAAAGATCAATCTAGTAGGCCAAACCAAACTGATAATTCGAAGAGACTTGCAAAGATATTAAATAATGCATATAAGAATTCAGAGAAGAATCAAATATTGTTCATAGATAATCTTGATCATAAACCCACAATTCATCGGATCTCGATAAACACACCGCAAAAAGAATAACATCGAATAGATCTCCAAGAGAACCGAGGAGAACTTTGTATTGAGATCCAAAGAGAGAGAAGAAGCCATCTAGCTAATAACTATGGACCCAAAGGTCTGTGGTAAACTACTCACGCATCATCGGAGAGGCCATGGTGTTGATGTATAAGCCCTCCGTGATTGATTCCCCCTCCTGCGGAGTGCCGGAAAAGGCCCCAAGATGGGATCTCACGGGTACAGAAGGTTGCGGCGGTGGAAATAGGGTTTCGTGGTGCTCCTCGATGTTTTCAGGGTATAAGAGTATATATAGGCGAAGGAAGTAGGTCGGTGCAGCCATGAGGGGGCCACGAGGGTGGGGGGCACGCCTACCCCCCTGGGCGTGCCTCCCCACCTCGTGGCCGCCTTGTTTCTTTCTTGACGTCCACTCCAAGTCTCCTGGATTGCGTGTGTTCCAAAAACGATCCTCGCGAAGGTTTCATTCTGTTTGGATTCAGTTTGATATTCCTTTTCTGCGAAACACTGAAATAGGCAAAAAAAACAACAATTTGCACTGGGCCTTCGGTTAATAGGTTAGTCCCAAAAATAATATAAAATTGCATAATAAAGCCCATTAAACATCCAAAACAGATAATAGAATAGCATGGAACAATAAAAAATTATAGATACGTTGGAGACGTATCATCGCGCAAGCGTGAGGGATCCCCATTGTAGGGTGTTGCAATGTGTTCATAATTTGCTTATAGTGAGTTGCTAGAGTGACATAAGCTTAAACCCGAGTAAGGGGGTTGTTGTGTATGGGAGTAAAGAGTACTTGATACCTTATAATGTTATGGTTGGGTTTTACCTTAATGATCTTTAGTAGTTGCAGATGCTTTCTGGAGTTCCAATCATAAGTGCATATGGTCCAAGTAGAGAAAGTACGTTAGCTTATGCCTCTCCATCATATAAAATTGCAATAATGATTGATGTCTGCTACACAGCCTTCTTCTTGTAGATGTTGTTGGGCCTCCAAGTGCAGAGGTTTGTAGGACAGTAGCAAATTTCCCTCAAGTGGATGACCTAAGGTTTATCAATCCGTGGGAGGCATAGTATGAAGATGGTCTCTCTCAAGCAACCCTGCAACCAAATAACAAAGAGTCTCTTGTGTCCCCAACACACCCAATACAATGGTAAATTGTATAGGTGCACTAGTTCGGCGAAGAGATGGTGATACAAGTGCAATATGGATGGTAGATATGGGCATTTGTAATCTGAAAATATAAAAACAGCAAGGTAACTAATGATAAAAGTGAGCGTAAACGGTATTGCAATGCTAGGAAACAAGGCCTAGGGTTCATACTTTCACTAGTGCAAGTTCTCTCAACAATAATAACATAATTGGATCATATAACTATCCCTCAACATGCAACAAAGAGTCACTCCAAAGTCACTAATAGCGGAGAACAAACGAAGAGATTATTGTAGGGTACAAACCCACCTCAAAGTTATTCTTTCTGATCGATCTATTCAAGAGTCCGTAGTAAAATAACATGAAGCTATTCTTTCCGTTCGATCTATCATAGAGTTCGTACTAGAATAACACCTTAAGACACACATCAACCAAAACCCTAATGTCACCTAGATACTCCAATGTCACCACAAGTATCCGTGGGTATGATTATACGATATGCATCACACAATCTCAGATTCATCTATTCAAACCAACACAAAGTACTTCAAAGAGTGCCCCAAAGTTTCTACCGGAGAGTCAAGACGAAAACTTGTGCCAACCCCTATGCATAAGTTCTCAAGGTCACTGAACCCGCAAGTTGATCACCAAAACATACATCAAGTAGATCACGTGAATATCCCATTGTCACCACAGATAAGCACATGCAAGACATACATCAAGTGTTCTCAAATCCTTAAAGACTCAATCCGATAAGACAACTTCAAAGGGAAAACTCAATCCATTACAAGAGATAGAGGGGGAGAAATATCATAAGATCCAACTATAATAGCAAAGCTCGCGATACATCAAGATCGTACCATCTCAAGAACACGAGAGAGAGAGAGAGAGAGAGAGAGAGAGAGAGAGATCAAACACATAGCTACTGGTACATACCCTCAGCCCCGAGGGTGAACTACTCCATCCTCGTCATGGAGAGCGCGGGGATGATGAAGATGGCCACCGGGGAGGGTTCCCCCCTCCGGCAGGGTGCCAGAACGGGTCTAGATTGGTTTTCAGTGGCTACAGAGGCTTGCGGCGGCGGAACTCCTGATCTAGGTTATGTTCTGGGGGTTTCTGTATATATAAGAGCTTTTGGCGTCGGGAACAAGTCAGGGGGATCTCCGGGCTGTCCACGAGGTAGGGGGGCACGCCCAGGGGGGTGGGCGCGCCTCCACCCTCGTGGGCAGCCCGGACTCTCTCTGCCCAACTCTTTTACTCCATGGCCTTCTTACGGTCCAAAAATAAGCTCCGTCAAGTTTCGGTCAATTGGACTCCGTTTGGTTTTCCTTCTCTGCGATACTCAAAAACAAGGAAAAAAACGGAAACTGGCACTGGGCTCTAGGTTAATAGGTTAGTCCCAAAAATCATATAAATAGCGTATAAATGCATATAAAACATCCTAGAAGGATAATATAATAGCATGAATACTTCATAAATTATAGATACGTTGGAGACGTATCAGCATCCCCAAGCTTAATTCCGGCTCGTCCTCGAGTAGGTAAATGATAAAAGAAATAATTTATGAAGTGTGAATGCTAGCAGGTGCACAAGTTTGATCAATGATAATTTCAATCACCTTTTCTAGCATCATTATATGTCATAAGAGTAGCTCATATCATAAAACTTTTTATGATCAAGTAACAAGCTATTCACATGTTAAAGCATATACCATAAACTTTCTTGGAAACTAACAAACTGCGTTCTCAGTCATCATATTTTCAGGAAGGGTCTAAGTAAGAGCTTTGATTTAGCAAATCCCACATACTCAACTATCATATAGTCTTCCATGATTGCTACCACTCAAAGCATATTTTAGAACAAATAGCATGCATCGAACACAGAGAAAGATAGGGGCTTAATGTTTCGCCTCCCAACTTATTTATCATATAGATAATTGTCAACAATAATAATTTATGATCAAATATATTTGAATGGCCATATATGCTTAGATCTTTCTCCACCACATGATGCTTTCCAACTAAAAAGTAGGTTGGAATGAGAAGGAATACTACTGACTCTTGCATAAAAGTAAAAGATAGGCCCTTCGCAGAGGGAAGCAGGGATTTGCAGAGGTGCCACAGCTCGAAGCTAAAACAGAGATGAAAATAATTTTGAGAGGTATGCTTTCATTGTCAACATAATGACCAAGAGTTCCCAATATCTTCCATACTAGATACATTATAGGCAGTTCCCAAACAGAAAGGTAAAGATTTTACTCCCCCTCCACCAACAATCACACTCCACGGCTTGTCCAAACAACGGTGTCGTCCAACTATCAACAATCACAGGGAGTTTTGTTTAAATTATTTGCTAATTTGTTTTTGATCTTTTGATCATAGGACTAGGCATCCCAGTTACCAGCCATTTTCTCATGAATGATGAGCGGAGTCCACTCATCGTGAGAATAACCCACCTAGAATTTAAGATACTGACAGCCCCTAGTCGCTACATGAGCGATTCGAGCATACAAAACAAATTATTATTTGAAGGTTTAGAGTTTGGCACATGCAAATTTACTTGGAACGGCAGGTAAATACCGCATATAGGTAAATATGGTGGACATTCGTGGAATAAACTTGGTTCAAGGAATTTGTATGCACAAGCAGTATTTCCGCTTAGTACAGATATTTTGGCTAGCAAAGGATTCTAAATAGCAAGCACCACATGTTAGAGGATCCATAACAATATAACTTCTATACAAATATACCCAATCATAACTCATTATGTTGTCTTCCTTGTCCAACTTCAACTAATTTGCTCAGGTTTGAAAATAATGAATGGGGCTCACAGTCATAGAAGATGTCCAAGATAGTATATTTATATGTGAAATCTCTCTTCCTTCAATATTCTTTCATGAATTGTTCAAGTGACCAATACAATGTTTGCTAAACTTCAAAAAATTTACCACCTCTAATTCTTATATGTGAAGGCATTACTCCCCATGGGAAAGGCATATGAAACATATATAATTTCAGATTTATGACATTCAAATCATTCAACCATTTACTCATAGGATATGAGTGAAGCACACGAGTAAATGACAAACTACTCCAAAAAGATATAAGTGAAGATCAATGAGTAGTTAAATAATTATGTAGCTATGTGAAGACTCTCCCTCATTTAAGAATTTCAGATCTTGGTATTTTATTCATATAGAAAGCAAAACAAAAGAAAATAAAATGACGCTCCAAGCAAAACACATATCATGTGGTGAAAAAATATAGCTCCAAGTAAAGTTACCGATGAACGAAGACAAAAGAGGGGATGCCATCCGGAGCATCCCCAAGCTTAGGCTCTTGGTTTTCCTTGAATATTACCTTGGGGTGCCTTGTTCATCCCAAATCTTAGGCTCTTTCCACTCCTTATTCCTTAGTACATCGAATCTTTACCCAAAACTTGAAAACTTCACAACACAAAACTCAACAGAAAACTCGTAAGCTCCTTTAGTATAAGAAAATAAATCACCACTTTTGGTACTGTTGTGAACCCATTCTAAATTCATATTGGTGTAATATCTACTGTATTCCAACTTATCTATGGTTCATACCCTCTGATACTACTCATAGATTCATCAAAATAAGCAAACAACACATAGAAAACAAAATCTGTCAAAAACAGAACAGTCTGTAGTAATCTGTTTTGTTCGAATACTTCTGTAACTCAAAAAATTCTGAAATAAATTCGTGGACCTGATTAATTTGTCTATTAATCATCTGCAAAACGAATCAACCTAAAATCTGTAGCGACCCGTCCTCAGACGGTCAAGCCTCTGTGTTCTTTGTGCCATCCTCGGATCAAGATCTTTGGCACACACAGTACATCAATGTATATATCAAAGTGCAATCACATGTATAATTAACGTAAAACTGATATATACCTCATAAGTCACAGCGGAAACAAATAGTCGGGTGTGGAGTCCCATCAACGCCATCGGCAGGTTGAGTGTAGACCGTAACCCTGTATCGTAACTCTTTACTCGTCGAAGAAAATCCTGCAACATGATACGTTGCAGCCGTGTAAATCGAGACATTGAATGTACCGGCAAGATCACAACATGATAAACAGATGGTAAAACTATACTATATGCAATTTGGCTTTGTGGCTCTGGGTCTAAGTTTTGTTTGCGAAAAAGCTGGTTTTATTTTCCCTACATCAAAGGAATAAATGAAGTCTGTACTATGGAGTTTTCTATCATGACATGGTTCCGCCAACCGATGTCTCATAGCCCAAAATCATCATAAGTTGCCCACAATTAAGTTATCAATCCGGTGTTGAGAGTTCCGAGATAGATCCAAGTCCGGATGCTCAAATTGTCCAAACCGGGACATGGCTAATCGATTAGGTTTTAACCCTCTGCAGAGGTTTGTACACTTTACCCGCAAGATTCGATCCTCTTTTACGTTCTCGTACTTGAGGTGTTTGAGAACAAGATGACCAAACATGGTCTTCGAAGAGTTCCCGACCACCGTCCGGTGCTCATTCAATCCTACCGTAGTTCTACATCTGCTAGCACCGTCCTAGCAGTCACAACTAGGGTCAACCAAGCCGAGCCCATAGTGACTTGCGGTTGCAGGTAAGCTTCCGGGCATGAAGTATTCTTCCGTCTCTTTGAGTCAGGTGAAGCTTTCCGCAAGATGTCATGGCGCTTCTCCATGCATCCCGGCCAACCACTGGATTCTCCAGGGTGCCCGTCAACCATCCTTCACCCAGTAGTGTGTATTGAATTCTTGTCTCGAGTCTTGAAGTCTTGAGGCGTTGAAGATGCAGTCCTTGCAGATGCCATCATGGAGTTGTCTTCATTGACGTAGAGTCCTCCTTCTTCACACCACTCTCGTGCACTCATACCAACCCCGTCTACTATAGCGTAGCATTAAAATAAATAACGTCCCGGGCTTGGTAACAGGGTGATGGGTTCCTACCTCATGCATACTACTCAAGTACAAGAATGAATAACACTACTGGAGGGTTGTTGCAAAGATGCCACTAAATGCAATAAAACATAGGTACGAAAGCATGGTCAAAGTGAACTTGCCTGGTAATACTTGATGAAGATAACAACGCTGTCAGAAAATGACTTGGTAGAACTAATCGTCACTCCGTTGAAAATCTATATAGTCAAACATAGCATTCACATAAGCAAACATCCTAGCGAACAATTCTAACACTCATAACAATACTCAATCAAAATAAAAGCGACAAAGAAAACCAAGTCGAAAACCAAAGGATAAACTTCGAAAGAAAAATTCAAGGGAAAACTAGTGGTGACCAACTCACACAAATCTTAACATAACATTACTAAATTATTCTAATATTTTTTTTTCTACAGCAAAGAAAATATAAATCTAATAAAATGACAGAAAATAAATTACTAATTTAATAACTAACAAAAAGAACTAATATAAAACTACTATAACTATCTAGTTAACACTAGGAAACTATAACAACTAACAAAACACTAAGGCAATAATGCGCAATACTAAAATAATTATGAAAACTAATTTACTTCTAAATAACAGAATCAATCACAACATAGATTGAAGTGTCAAAAAGAATTACTTTTAAAACTAATAAAACTATCACTATGAACTAAACAAGCAAACACAAAACCAGTAGCTAAACACTAATAAATAACTACCAAAATTTATCTACTGTAGTATAACAGAAACATACATCAACATGTAAAATTTTACAAAAAGAATTAACTAAGAATAATTAAAAACACTAATTATATGACTAAAACAACTACATAAGAAAAACAGTACTGTTTTAATAAAACCCTAATTTAAAATATTCTAAAATTACCAAACTAAATCCTATAGTTAAACAATACCATAAGTGACCAGTAGCAAAAAGAATTAATTAAAACCTATTTTTAAACTCAAGTTATGGCCAAAATACTAATCTGAACAAAATTTATCAAATTCAAATTTAAACTATTCAAATTTGAAACCTAAGTACACAAACAGAAACTTAAGCAAATTTGTGACACAATGCAAAAGAATCAACTCAAGCGGATTCTGGAACTTAAGTTATGAACTAAAGAAGTTTGAATATGAATCTGAACAAATTTCGAAATTTTAAACTTTCAAAAACATGTTTGAGTTGAATTACTGGATAGAGGAGATCGTAACGAAGAAGTGGGCGTTGGTTTCATCTAGTTTGGATGAGCAGTAAAAAGTTATAGCTATTTGAAAAATCGGGCCAAGCTGTTTTACAAAAAGAAAAAATAATATGGCTAAGGTCTAATGAATAATACGTGAGCGACAATATAATCTATTGTATTAGTTTAAAAGTAATAAACTACGGAAGTATAAGAAGGAAAAAAAAAATAAAGAAAAATACCTTTATAAGGCAGAGAGAAGAAAATTTCCAGAAGTCGCGCCGGAGAGGAGAAAAATATTTTTCTTAGTCAAACCAAAATATTGATTTAACCCGAATCAGATGATTTTTTGAGGCTCTATGGGTTTATATTTATAGGTGGAAAAGAACTTGGGGTTAAAAGGCTAGGCAATGTGAGACTAAACGTAGACGTAATTAAACGAAACAGAGCAGAAATAGGCTAAGGCCTCGCACGGGTCTAAAGGCCTCGGCCGGCCGCGCGCGTACACTGTAAATTTTATTTTTTTTAGCAATAGAAAAGAAAAGAAAAACTATGGAAAAAAATGGGGAAGGAATATGGCCCGCTGGGCCTGGCCCATTTAGGAGGAGGGAAAAAAAACAAAGGAGCGCCCATTGCTACTATGTTGCGCGCGTGGGCGACTGTTAGTCCTAAGCGCACGTGCAGTTTTTGTTATTTGTTTCTTGTTTTAAAACAGAAAGCGATAAACTGAAAAACGAAAATAAAACTAAAACTTTATATAGGCATATTATATATCAAAATTTTCAGAAAAAGATTTCCTAAAAGATGAACATTATTATAGCATTAAATAAAATACACACAAATTCAAATAAAGCAAAGAGTGCTTCAACTCTAATAAAATCCAATAAAAATCATTTTAAAAATACCAAAATGAATTCAAATTTATTCCTCTCAATTTTCTGTTGTAGGGAATCATGTTACCCTATTTTCCATGTATTTTATTTTTGGAAAAAATAATTTTAATAAAATCCAAATAACTCCAAATGGAAAATAAATTCAAAAGAACTTTGAATTTATTTCTTTGAAACTCCCTACTCATATTTCATATGTTTTGAAGAAGTCATTTTATCTTCGCTCGTGAAAATCATTGATTTGCATAAAGTTTCAGAATTGGAAATATTTTCCAAATTAAATTCAAATATTTTCAACACCCCTTGTCATTTAAATAAATGGAAGAAGTCATGTCATCTTCTCTCCAGGGTTTTGTGATGAAGAGTATTTGAATTCACGAAAAGCATAAAAGCAAAAATGAAAGTTTGGGAAAGTCCTTTTATTCCCTCTCATTTAACTTTCAAAAAGTTTCAAATTTCACTCAATCAATCACACAACAATTCAAACAAATAAACAAATCTATCTATTTATTATAACATTCCAAAATTTAGAATTTTGGGATGTTACAAAATCACTCTCCAGTAAAAAATGGCAGCTAATCTCGTGAGCGCTAAAGTTTCTGTTTTTTACAGCAAGATCACAAAGACTTCACCCAAGTCTTCCCAAAGGTTCTATTTGGCACAAGCACTAATTAAAACATAAAACCACATATAACCAGAGGCTAGATGGATTATTTATTACTAAACAGAAACAAAAATCAAGAAACAAAAATAAAATTGGGTTGCCTCCCAACAAGCGCTAACGTTTAACACCCCTAGCTGGGCATGATGATTTCAATGATGCTCACCTAAAAGATAAGAATTGAAACATAAAGAGAGCATCATGAAGAATATGACTAGCACATTTATGTCTAACCCACTTCCTATGCATAGGGATTTTGTGAGCAAACAACTTATGAGAACAATAATCAACTAGCATAGGAAGGCATAACAAGCATAACTTCAAAACTTTAAGCACATAGAGAGGAAACTTGATATTATTGCAATTCTACAAGCATATATTCCTCCCTCATAATAATTTTCAGTAGAATCATGAATGAATTCAACAATATAACCATCACATAAAGCATTCTTTTCATGATCCATAAGCATAGAAATTTTATTACTCTCCACATAAGAAAAATCCTTCTCATTCGGAATAGTAGGGAATTTTTTTCAAAACTATCATGTTTTTTGTAGCAATTTCGGAAACTATAGTGTAGAATGAAAAAAACGCAAAACTAGTAGCCCGTCGGCCAGGAGTGGGTCGAAAAGGGAGTTTTCGGCCAGGCCATGGCCGAAGTAGGCTTTTCGGCCGCGCTTGGGCCGAAAACACGCTGTTGGCTGGGGCCCGACCGAAAATAGTAGCCGACTCTTTGGGCGGCCGAATCGGGCTGTTGCCCACCGGTGACCGGCGAGCTTTTCGGCGAGGCTACGGCCGAAAAGGTGCGGATAAGCACCCGTTCGCCCCTGCGAGCGCTCTGTTCTTCTTCGTTTCCCTTTCTCTCTCTCAGTTCTTCTCTGTACCTCGCCCCCCCGCGTCGATCTCCTCCATTTGCCACTCATTTGCAAATCCAACCCACAGAATCGGTAGATCATAGCAATCTCCACCGGCCTATGGTGTTATTTTTTGCTATGGGATAGTTTTTGATGTGTTTGGGGAGGAGCAGCCATGGTGGGGAGGAGGAGCCATGGTGGAGAGGAGGACGGGTAGTAGGTGGTGGTGACTAGTAGAAGCTGCTGTAGAGGAGGAGGTGGTGAGGAGGAGGAGCAGGTTAGGGGCTGACCGGAGTTGAACCTCCGATTAAATCGAGCGGCGTTGTCGTTCTCCGGTGGTGCAAGAAGCGTACACACACTTCGAAGGTATAATCACGTCGTCACAAATATTATGTAAATTGTATAGTTTAGTTAGTATATATAAGTCATATTGTGAATTTTAGTGTCAATATATTTTTGGAGGCATTTTAGCGCATAGTTCGTGTAGCGGATAATATTAGTGTTCGTTGTGAATTTCAGTGTTAATATAATTTTGGAGGCATTTTAGCGCATAGTTCGTGTAGCGGATAATATTAGTGTATATTGTGAATTTTAGTGTTAATATATTTTTGGAGGCATTTTAGCGCATAGTCCGTGTAGCGGATAATATTAGTGTATATTGTGATTAATGAGAAGATGGCAATGTTTGACAGGTGAAAATGTCTGAATCAGTAAATCTGAATGTTTACTACGGCGCTGGTAATGTTCGATATAATGAGTTGGGGGTTGATCTTAGCGAGTTTAAAAATGGCGTCATGACACTAGCTGACCCGGACAGACCGGACATTAGACAGTTGAAGTCTTGGTTGACAACTAGTTTGATGCGGATCTGAAGTATGTTCTGTCAAGATTCATGCATTGTGGACCAAATCCTGTAAAATGTCAAGTGGGAGTTGATGCGGTAGATAAGAGCCAGCATTGGTTGTCCTGTTAAGGCGCTGTCGAGACCGAAGAATCCACCCATATGCACTTGTGCAACTTTGTGCGAAGGAGGAGAATACCGTAGAACTCCACGGGGTATGAACCCGCCCAAGGCGGTGAAGTGGCTAACGAGATTGTTTTATCCGGTCACAGCCACAAGATGTGGATGCTAGCCAACCCGAGAAAGAGTCGGACTACGTGCCACACAATGTTTGTGGTCCCGATCTTTGGCGAGCAGCCGGTCGATAATATTAGCTGGTTCAGGTTTTGCTGATGGGGATGAGGAAGGGATGAAATGCAGAGGGTGATGGAGGAAGAGGGCGAGGATGGATTGGTGGAGGAACTGGATTCTGAAAATTCGAGGATGAAGTTGAGGTACCAATTCATTCGCATGGGAGCAGGACATATCCACCGGCCTTACGGTGAGCGATGGCCATGAGACTCCATGGTAGTATAATCTGAACCAAGTACAAATAGGGGCTATGTTTGATACAAAGAAAAAATTGAAGTATCACGGTGATAAAGTGGGCTATGTCTCACGAGAGGGTTTTAAGACACACATATCAAGTCCAACAAACTATACCGTGAAATGTGTTGAAAAAGGTTGTCGGGGAAGGTGCAGACACGCGTCAATCACGACATCCATTGGGTTGTCACCATTGTCATCCCACATAATTGTGTGAGGAAGAACCTCTTTGGTGAAGCATCCGAACCTGACTTCAAGTCTCATTGCGCAACTCATGTATCTTGAGATAGTAGAGAAGAAAGATATGGAAGCAAAACACATCCGGACAGCGGTGAAGGTCGGATGGAAGTATGTCATTCCTTATGGGAAGGCTTGGAGGGCTAAGCGAAGGCTATGGAGGAAAGGTTTGGGACATTCTTGACTCATATGATAATGTTGTCCGTCTCTGGGCATCTTGAAGGAGAGGAATCCGGCACTTATGTGAGCGTACAACACATGAGGTTGCTGAGTATACCAGATTTCAAGGTGTTGAAACGAGTGTTCTTCTCTTTTGGTATGTGCATTGAAGCTTTCCGGCATTGTCCTCCTGTTACATTTTGTGGATGGTACATTCTGACCGGTCGATATAGAGGGCAAATCCTGACTGCTATTGGTGTGGACGGAACAATCAAATCATCCCACTTGCCATGGCATTTGTGGAGGTGAGAACTTTCTCAGCTGGGTATGGTTCTTCCGCCAAGTGAAAATTGCCATTGTGAAGGACCGACCAAGCGTGTGTGTCATTCATGATGACATGCTGGTATATTGAAGGCCGTGAAGGCGCCGTAATCAACAGATGACGAACACCTTGGAGGGACTTGCGAGCGGTGGTGCATGCGCCATCTTGGGGCTAATTTTTCTCACAGTTCAAGAACAAGCGGTTGATGAACTTGTTCAAAAATTATGCAAGCGAGCCAGCAGCAGCAAATCTGAATTTATTTGGTCAAAACTAGATGAGTTTACTAAGAAGCAGGTCCGTGCGAGGAAGAAAATGGAAGAAGATCAAGTTAAATTAGCAGCACTCATCGCGGAGCTAGAGGAGCCAGAGGTCTTTGTGACTTGCCAGAATTGACCCTCCTAATCTGCGAGAAAGAAGGGAAGGGCAATAAAGAATTTTTCCGAGTGGATAGAGAAAGAGCCTCCGAAGGAATTGGTCTTTGCTGCATGACACACATGGAGCTAGGTATGGCCACATGACAACCAATCTTGCAGAGGTGTATAACTTTGTCTTTGAGAGGAGCAGAGCATTGCCACTCACAGCTATTGTGGAGGCTGTATTCCATGGCACTTTGAGATATTTCAGAGAAAGGCACGAGTTAGCATGAAGCATATTGAAGATAATCGAACACACCTTATTGTAGCCGTGTCATGGAATACATGGCAAAGAAGATAGAGAAAGCAAAGAAGCACACTGTCAGACTCATAGGGAATCAAGAAAGGAGGTATGAGGTTCAGCTTCCTACCGATGGTTTTGGTTCTAGAAATGAGGTGAAGACACACGAGGTAAAAATTGGAACGGAATTTTATCCAATGTGTGAGTGTACATGCAACAAACCGAAGTTGTTGCACCTACCTTGCTCTCATGTGTTGGCTGCCTGTGGGCGATTGAGTTGGATGCTATCTCCTTCGTGTCCCCATACTATTTAAAAGAGGCGAAGGCTCAACACCGGACAGGCGAGATGACAGGGTTTAGAGTCGTCGGCAATTTCAACAAGGTAAACGACGGTGAGAGAGTATATATCCGCATCCGGACCTTGGCGAACAAGTAGGGGCAGACGGAAGGCCCGTCGCATCCGAACGATATGGACCACCTGAAGTCGGTGGAGCAACCAGCAATGTTTGTTATCTGCGCGCTTATGGGCATAGGATGAAATATTGTCCCGACCTGAACAAAGATGGTGCTTCCGCATCGACGAGTGCTTCCACATCGACGGCTGCGACAACAAGAGGAAGAGGCGGACGTGGTCGTGGCGGTCGAGGCGAAGGGGCGACGAGGAAGAAATAACTCACAAGCTATATAATGTGTCGTAGTGGGTTTTAATATGTCGTGACTATGTTTTAATTTGTAATATGTCGGGACTATGTTTTAATTTGTAATATGTCGATCTATGTTTTAATTTGTAATATGTCGGGACTATGTTTTAATTTGTAATATGTCGACTATGTTTTAATATGTAAATCCTCATGGACTATGTTTTAATTAGTACTATGTCGGGACTATGTTTTAATTTGTAATATGTCGATCTATGTTTTATTTGCTTTGAGATTTGTTGTTTGAATTGCAGATATGTCTTTGTATCCGTTGCTTAATGGCAACATCGATAGAAAGCACCGGGCGCCCTATTGGGCGGGCAACAACTTAGGCGTGTTGGTCACTCGTACCCCAAAGACTAACCGGCTGATACACGATTCATGGGTTGATAGGTATGTGTGCATATAATGGAGTCCATATAATGACTTACTATGTTTTACATAATTTTTATAGCCGCTAACAATCTTTTTATTTTGTAGGTTAAGTTGGGTTGGACTTCTACCCTTGGCACGGCTGGTTCAGGGTACATTGGATGAGTGGATTGATGGTCCGGACTTAGATGAGGCAGGTGAACCAAAGTGCAGTTACACAAGAGGCAAGTGAAACGCGTTTCTCTTCGACAAGTCACTCCTTACCGCTTAGTAGATAGATGGAGGCCGAGAGACACATCGTTTCACTTTCCATGGGGAGAGATGGCGCCTACTTTACAGGATGTGTCGTACTTGTTGGGATTACCTCGGCGGTGCTGCCATAGGTCCCTTAGAGGCGTAATCGGGGTGGCAAACAGCGATGCAGACCCGTTTTTGGCTGCGGTCCCGACTGCTAGGGCCATAGACAACGATCCTCATGGACCTCTTTTTAGATGGTTGAGCCAGTTTGGGTAACCATCACGGCCACTTAAACAAATGTTGTTTTTAGTTGCCCGATTTTCATACAATTATTACGTTTCTATGTAGATTGTCTCGTTAGGACATCCCGATGTTGAGTTGTCGGAGGCACAGATTGACCGGTCCCTAGAGGCATATATTCTTTGGCTGTTCGGCAAGGCGATGTTTACGGAGAACCACGTGACCACCGTCGATGCACGACTCATCGGTATTGCACGAGAGATAGCCGACGACGTTGCCCGCGGATATTCTCTGAGAGGAGTTTTGGTTCTGCTTTGTGTTAGCGGCTACGTCTGAGGCCTGTGCAAAGCTTGCTTGTTGAAGTCTAGAAAATCTGGTGTTGTTGGATGTCCATTATTGTTGCAGCTCTGGTCATACGAGAGATTCCCTATTGGGCGACCCTATGTCTACATTGATAAACCTTTTGGTTTGGAGGACTTAGCCGGGGCTTATGTGCCTGCTATCGGTGACTTACCTACTATGGGTTCTGTTTGGGCACGGCGAGAGGTACTTTTATATTAAGTAACAATTAATTTAATTATTTTTGCCATTCATTAGTATTACTAATGCTTATTTGTTGTCATGCATGAGAGACAGTTTATGCATAGTCGTTTAGGGATGCTACCCGTCCTTCACGGCGCAGTTTGATAGTTTGCACGAGGATCAAGTTATCTGGGAGCCATACTGGCCGAGGCTATATCATCGAGGTACCCAGTTGGGATTTCTGGATTGTGCACTAGAGATCGGCATTTTGGATGACCAAGGCCAAGTTGGTGTTCGATGTGACGGTTGAGGAGATGTCTCTTCATAGAGTAATGAGACAGTTCGGTCTATATCAAGAGCCCGAGATTCCAAAAATTCCACAGCCAAGCGAGCACGTGCACAAGTAAGTACTAATACTATTTTAGTTGTCACTATACATTCATAATATACCTAATTATGTATCGCGCATGTCAATATCGTGGACGATCGCCTAGGAGAAACAAGTCCATGGATTCTTGGCTTAAGAGCATTACCCTTACGTTCACGAATGGACTACCGCTGCGACAAATACAGGGTGAGGGTCGGTCCTTTAACGGCAAATGTTCGGGTTGTATCTGCAGCGTTACGGCATACAACAAGGATCTACTTGGTTCCATCAGTTGTTCTGATCGATCGAAGCCCTCTCACCAGCGATATGTACCCAACTGCCTCTCATTGTGGGAACCGACACCACGCGTAAATGCCTTGGTTCTTATATGTTGAGTCTTTTGTTAATCTGGACATATTAAGCTGGTGTCTATTCGTGGTGTCTATCATACAACGAGGATATAATTGGTTAACTCTTCATCTGGGGTGACTTGACAAGACAGCGCGAGAGGAGGTTTCCGCTTTAATGCGGCGCTTTCGAGAGGGGAGAAACTATCCCACCGCGAGAGGGCGTCTCATGGTTGAGGCGTCTTGATGACAAGCTACGCGGGATTTACGCTGCTATTACGTGTAGACGGTCTTGGATGTTGCACTTCCTCCTCCAAAGACATCGTCCGCCACGTCCCTCTCAGACAAAGATTCGTAACCACGGCCCTCGTGCAACGTTCACAACCACGACCTTCATGCACCGTGCGTAACCTCATCCTTCACAGCCGGGGAGCTCTTCCGGGCATGAGCCACCTCCTTCACAACCAGGGAGCTCTTCCGGCATGAGCCACCTCCTTCACAGCCAGGGAGCTCTTCCCGAATGAGCCACCTCCTTCACAGCCGGGGGAGCTCTTATCGCATCACCCACCTCCTTCACAGCCAGGGAGCTCTTCATCGCATCGGCAGATGGAACTAGGTAACCCTACTCACTACATTCTTTTGAGCAGTAGTAATCGTTCATGCATTTGTATCAATTTTACAAGTTTTTACTTTACCGCAGTGGCAACCTGTCGCAACCGTTCATGCATTCAGAGCGATCACCCATCCTTAGTGGTGGTGCTGATTACTTTGAGGGCGACCGCGAGGATGATGACCATGCTACAAACATTTATGGCTTCTCGCAGACAAGTGTTTCACACTCCACCACCACCACCGACGCAGGAGACACAGACCGTGACACACGAGGTTAACTATGGTCGTGGTTATCGCGAGCCTCGTCCACCGCCTCGGTAGCTTATCGCCTTCCGGTCCTCGCCCGAGGAAGACCTGACTGTCGTCGCCCCCCATGATGATATGCTTATTATCTATGTATGACTCATTATCTATGTTAGTTTCAGACTATTCGCATATGCGTGTCAAGATTTATGTACGAGACATGCTTCATGTATGTGTTACTATCGCACTTCCTTCTATCGATCGGAGACATATATTGTTTTATGTATGAGAGACATATTACTATTAATTCGCATTCTTATTCCAGTTACATTTCCAAATAGATTACAACCGATAATTAAGATACAAGTACATCTGAATTAAACAGTGCGGCTGAACTTGTGCAATACATCTTACATACTACAAAATGAAATTCAGATAGAACATAATGCCCTACAATAATACAATACAAACTGGAATACATCTAACATACTACATGAAGTCATCATCGTCATCCTCCGTTGATGCAGCCCTCTTGCCCTTCGACGATGCGGTCCTCTTGCCCTCCGTCGATGCGAACTCTTGCCCTTGCTGGATGCGAACTCTTGCCCTTCGAGGATGCGAAGTCTTGCCTTTGGACGATGCGAACTCTTGCCCTTCGATGATGCGAGAACCGGAAGCGGCGGCATGAAGATATCTTCGTCGTCCTCGCTCTCTTCATCCATAAAATGTATTCTTTGCTGCAGTCCTTCGAAAGTTTCACTCTTGGCTCCACTACCTTCTTCCACCTTTCATGCAACCTAAGAAGTTCTTGACGTACCTCCTCATGGGTCCTTTCAGCCACCCGCACCTCGTAATTGGTGAGCCAACTCATTCATTATGGTGTCACTACCGGTGAGTTCGTCCCATGGAACTATCCTATTGTCCATCCCGAAATCGGTAACTAGACTCGGAAGAGTGCTGCTCATCCCAGGTGAAAACTACGATCGAATGGATAATGGGACATCTCGACTACACTACACCGGAATGCTTATCCATCTTCACCAAGGGGTTTTATAGATCTGAGGAGAAAATAAGGCGGGAAGAGTTGGCGGAAGCGGGTGGCGGGAACATATGGCGGGAAGGGGTTGGCGGAAACGGGTGGCGGAACATATGGCGGGAAGGGTTGGCGGAAACGGGTGGCGGAAGGGTTGGCGGAAGCGGGTGGCGGGAAGGGGTGGCGGAACATTTCAGCACGAGCCATGCAACTTGGCCTACATGAGACCGAAGTAGTACTTTTCGGCCTAGACTTGACCAAAAAGTCTATTTCGGCCTAGCTTTGGCCGAAGTGCTCTACTTCGGCCTAATGATGGCCGAAATCACCTACTTCGGCCTAGCTTTGGCCGAAAAGCCCTACTTCGGCCTAGCTTTGGCCGAAAACTCCTACTTCGGCCAGAAGATGGCCGACGGGCTACTAGTTGTGGTTTTTTTGCATTACGTCATATAGTTTCCGAAAATGCTATAAAATATATCACAGTTTTGAAAAAAATACAATAGTGGGAGTATCATAAGAAACTCGAATACTATAAATTGTTTCCATATTAAAAGAGTAATGTTCAGAAAAAGGGTAATCATAATCATGACGAGTTTTATAAATATAATCATCACTACTTTTTATAGCATAAGTTTCATCACAATAATCATCATAAGTAGCAACTTGGTTCTGATCATAATCAATTGAAACCTCTTCCGAAATAGTGGATTCATCACTAAATAAAGTCATGACCTCTCCAAATCCACTTTCATAAATATTATAAGATTCAACACCCTCCAAAATAGTGGGATCATTACTTCCTAAAGTTGACACTCTTCCAAACCCACTTTCATCAATATAACCATCATAAATAGGAGGCATGCTATCATAATAAATTTGCTCATCAAAACTTGGGAGGCTAAAAATACATCTTCATTAAACATAGAATCCCCAAGCATGGGACAAACATTAATTGCAGCAAATATATTCTCAAACATGTCATTCGCATCAAACATAGCATCCCCAAGCTTGGGCCTTTTCATATCATAAGCATAATCACTCTCATCATTAATAGTATGGATAGCACCAATAGTATAGCAATTATCATCATTACAATGAGTAATAGGAGAAACATCATTTGGGAGGGATACCTTTCTACCTTTGCTTCTCCATCTTTTCTTTTTCTTCTTCACATCATGTGTGGGTTTAACCCTCTTTTTTGAGCTCCTTATTAATGAGATTGGTTGAATAGAAAGCTCCTCCTCGTTACCTGGTTCATCATAAGAAATAATAGGAGGATATTGGGAAGTCTCTTCCCTTTCATTAGTATTCTCTTCATCTTCTATTTGTTTTCTTTTCTTTATGTAATTGGCAATATAAGGATTTTCTGCAATTCACCGCACAATACATAAAAATTTCTTCTAGATCAAAATCAAGAACTTTATCAAGGACAAATTCTGGCGTATCCTTAGTTATACATTTCATTTCTTCATAACCCAAAAGCAAACTAAGTTCACTATGATGTGCAAGGGAAATCAAGTCATCACAATTTTTGGACACAATACGATCATGAAACAACTTGCATTGGGGATTTAAATGATCACGTTCATTGCAAAGTTCACAAGGATGGCAAAGAAATTTTAAATTTTCAGCACAAGCATCTAGCCTCTTTTGCAACCATTTAGTTTCCAAATACTTACGCCTCTTGCAAAATCTATCTTCCCTATTTGGTGTGTACTTGCAAGCTCTATGTATTCCACAAAAGTTGACATGCTTATAAGAGACATTTTCATCATGACTAGTGCAATCATCATTAGTACTATGGATATTCAAAGAATTCATACTAACAACATTGCAATCATGCTCATCTTTCAAATATTTAGTGCCAAACATCCTAATGCATTCTTCCTCTAGCAATTGAGCACAATTATCGGATTCCTTATTTTCATGAAAGATATTAAAAAGATGAAGCATATGAGGCACCCTCAATTCCAATTTTTTTGTAGTTTTCTTTTATAAACTAAACTAGTGATAAAACACGAAACTAAAAGACTCGATTGCAAGATCTAGAGATATACCTTCAAGCACTCACCTCCCCGGCAACGGCGCCAGAAACTGCTTGATGTCTACTACACAACCTTCTTCTTGTAGACGTTGTTGGGCCTCCTAGTGCAGAGGTTTGTAGGACAATAGCAAATTTCCCTCAAGTGGATGACCTAAGGTTTCCTTATCAATCCGTGGGAGGCGTAGGATGAAGATGGTCTCTCTCAAGCAACCCTGCAACCAAATAACAAAGAGTCTCTTGTGTCCCCAACACACCCAATACAATGGTAAATTGTATAGGTGCACTAGTTCAGCGAAGAGAGGGTGATACAAGTGCAATATGGATGGTAGATATGGGTATTTGTAATCTGAAAATATAAAAACAGCAAGGTAACTATTGATAAAAGTGAGCGTAAACAGTATTGCAATGCTAGGAAACAAGGCCTAGTGTTCATACTTTCACTAGTGCAAGTTCTCTCAACAATAATAACATAATTGGATCATATAACTATCCCTCAACATGCAACAAAGAGTCACTCCAAAGTCACTAATAGCGAAGAACAAACGAACAGGATATTGTAGGGTACGAAACCACCTCAAAGTTATTCTTTCTGATCGATCTATTCAAGAGTCCGTAGTAAAATAACATGAAGCTATTCTTTCCATTCGATCTATCATAGAGTTCGTACTAGAATAACACCTTAAGACACACATCAACCAAAACCCTAATGTCACCTAGATACTCCAATGTCACCACAAGTATCCGTGGGTATGATTATACGATATGCATCACACAATCTCAGATTCATCTATTCAAACCAACACAAAGTACTTCAAAGAGTGCCCCAAAGTTTCTACCGGAGAGTCAAGACGAAAACTTGTGCCAACCCCTATGCATAAGTTCACAAGGTCACTGAACCCGCAAGTTGATCACCAAAACATACATCAAGTAGATCACGTGAATATCCCATTGTCACCATAGATAAGCACATGCAAGACATACATCAAGTGTTCTCAAATCCTTAAAGACTCAATCCGATAAGACAACTTCAAAGGGAAAAATCAATCCATCACAAGAGATAGAGGGGGAGAAATATCATAAGATCCAACTATAATAGCAAAGCTCGCGATACATCAAGATCGTACCACCTCAAGAACACGAGAGAGAGAGAGAGAGAGATCAAACACATAGCTACTAGTACATACCCTCAGCCCCGAGGGTGAACTACTCCCTCCTCGTCATGGAGAGCGCCGGGATGATGAAGATGGCCATTGGGGAGGGTCCCCCCCTCCGGCAGGGTGCCAGAACAGGTCTCGATTGGTTTTCGGTGGCTACAGAGGCTTGCGGTGGCGGAACTCCCGATCTAGGTTATGTTCTGGGGGGGGGGGTTCTGTATATATAAGAGCTTTTGGCGTCGGGAACAAGTCAGGGGGGTCTCCTGGCTGTCCACGAGGTAGGGTGGCATGCCCAGGGGGGGTGGGCGCGCCTCCCACCCTCGTGGGCAGCCTGGGACTCTTCTAGCCCAACTCTTTTACTCCATGGCCTTCTTCTGGTCCAAAAATAAGCTCTGTCAAGTTTCAGGTCAATTGGACTCCGTTTGGTTTTTCCTTTTCTGCGATACTCAAAAACAAGGAAAAAAACAGAAACTGGCACTGGGCTCTAGGTTAATAGGTTAGTCCCAAAAATCATATAAAATAGCATATAAAACATCCTAGAAGGATAATATAATAGCATGAGTACTTCATAAATTATAGATACGTTGGAGACGTATCAATGATTACCGGTCTAGTTATCGATTGCCTAGGTACAAATAACTTTCTTGTGACAAAAAGCTCTCTACTAAAACTAACTTACTTATTTCTTTATCTAAACAGCCCCTACATTTTATTTACGTGTTCTTTATTATCTTGCAAACCTATCCCTTTACACCTACAAAGTACTTCTAGTTTTATACTTGTTCTAGGTAAAGCAAATGCCAAGCGTGCGTAGGCTTGTATCGGTGGTCAATAGAACTTGAGAGAATATAAATTCTACCTTTAGCTCCTCGTTGGGTTCAACACTCTTACTTATCAAGAAAGGCTACGATTGACCCCCCATACTTGTGGGTTATCAGGCCGCAGTGTGTTACTCCGTCCGGAATGAGCGCTCCATGTTGTTGTTGATCATTATGACGCCCGCGGGACCAGGCATCTTCATCTTGAAGTATGCGTAATGCGGGACGACGTTGAATTTGGCTAACGCCATTCGGCCGAGGAGGTTATGGTAGCCATTGTGGAATGGGATGATATCGAAGATTAGGTCTTGGCTTCAGAAGTTGTCCGGCGAGCCGAATACCACTTCCAAAGTTATCATGCCTGAGCAGTGGGCCTCTACACCCGGAATAACCCCCTTGAAGGTGGTGTTGCTGGATTTGATCCTTGACGGATCGATCCCCATTTTCCTCACCGTGTCTGCATAAATCATATTGAGGCTACTGCCTCCGTCCATTAGGACTCTCATGAGGTGGTACCCATATATAATGGGGTCAAGAACCAGGGCCGCCGATCCTCCATGAGGGATACTAGTCGGATGGTCCCTACGGTCGAAGGTGATCGAGCAAGCCAACCACGGATTGAACTTCGACGCTACGGGCTCGACGGCATACACATCCCGCAGCGCGCGCTTCCTCTCCTTCCTTGGTATGTGGGTGGCGTAGATCATGTTCACTATCTTGACCTCGGAAGGGAAGGGTTTTTGGCCTCCACTGTTCGGCCTGCGGGGCTCCTCATCATCCTCGATTCGTGGGCTTTTTCCCGAGTCTTCAGTTGTGAGTTGCCGGCCTGTTTTATCACCTAATAATTACTGTTGGTGTGGTTGGCAGGCTTTTCGGCGATGCCATGAATCTGGCAGGGCCTATCCAGGATTGCGTCCAGCTTGGTTGGGCCATCCTGGTTGCCTTTAGAAGGCTTTTTCCATGACCCGGACTTTGGATTACGGAATCTGGCATTGACTGTCATTTCGTTCGCTTCGCTGTCATTAGGGTGGCGTTTGTTCTTGTTCCTTCGTGGCTTCCGGTTCCCATCCCGAACTTCCGAGGTGCCGGGGTTGTCGGGCTTGGTGCTTCTACGAGCCAGCCAAATATCCTCTCTGGTGCAGAAGTGGGTCATCAGGGAGGTGAGCCCTGACATCGTTCTTGGCTTGTCCTGGCCGAGCTAGCATGCTAGCCATTCATCCTGAATACTGTGCTTAAAGGCGGCTATAGCTTCAGCGTCCGGACAGTCCACGATCTGGTTCTTCTTGGTCAAAAACCGGTTCCAAAATTGCCAGGCTGACTCGTCGAGCTGCTGGATTACGTGGCTCAGGTCATCAGCGTCCGGGGGCCGGACATAAGTGCCCTGAAAGTTAGCCCGGAAGGCATCCTCAAGCTCCTCCCAACATCCTATGGATTCTTCGGGGAGGCTATTTAGCCAGTGTCGAGTCGGACCCTTGAGCTTTAGTGGTAGGTACTTGATGGCATGGAGGTCGTCCCCTCGTGCCATGTGAATGTGCAACAGAAAATCTTCAATTCATACTGTCAGATATGTTGTCCCGTCACAGGGCTCAATATTTATAGGTTTGAAACCTTCTGGGAATTGCTGATGCATCACTCTATCTGTGAAGCAAAGAGGATGAGTGGCACCCTTGATTCGGGCTACGTCGCGCCGGAGATCATCTGTCATCCAGGCTCGTTGCAGCTCCCGAGCTCTATCATTTTGGTCTAGCCAAGATTTGTATCCGTCTCGTCTAACAGGAGGATCTCTTTTAGGTCCGTACATGGACCTTGTCAGACCTGCCCGAGCATCTAGGTCATGGCGTAGGTCGTACTCATAGCCTGGTCGTACTGTCTCCTTGCCTTGACGGCGAGGGTGAGTGGGAGGTTGTTCGGTTTTATCAGCTGTCCGGTCTCATCCTCAAGGGGGGCGGTCCGGTTGGTCCGCCTGAGTGTACCTTGCAGGCACTGGCTCTATGGCCTCGTCATCGAATTGAGACAGTAGCATTCGCTTCAGGTAGCTTTTGGTTTGTCTCATGTGGGGTCCATCTGTCATTGAGGGTATCCTGTTCGGCCTTTTTTTGCCGTTGTTTCTCAGGCTACGCGCAGTGGCAATAAGCTGCCGCTCAAACCGCTCTTGATCCAACGGTTCTGCAGGGACGATGAAATCTTCGTCGCCGAAGCTGACCTCCTCTTCAGAAAGGGGGAGGTAATTGCTGTCTTCGGAGTCATCGAGGTATTCAGGATCGAGAGGGTCCTCGTGCTCCCCATGGTTGTTTTATGGTTGTTCGTCGGTGCCGGGGTCATCAAGTTGTCCACATTGTCCGGAGTGGCATTTTCTCCGGTGTCCGTGTTGCTCGCGTGGCTTCGACGTGCCTTGGAGCAGCGGTGCTGTCTGCGGCGTTTCAGTGGCTCATCTCTGGGCCTGCTGTTATCCTTCCCGGAAGTGTCGTCGTCTTCTTTCGGGGTGTCCACCATGTAGACGTCGTAGGTGGACGTGGCCTTCTAGCGGCCGGTGACGAGGGGAGCAGCATCGGTGTTAGCCATGGCTCCATGAACCCACAAGTTTAGGGGATCAATTGTAGCCTCTTTCGATAAGTAAGAGTGTTGAACCCAACGAGGAGCTAAAGGTAGAACAAATATTCCCTCAAGTTCTATCGACCACCGATACAACTCTACGCACGCTTAACGTTCGCTTTACCTAAAACAAGTATGAAACTAGAAGTACTTTGTAGGTGTTGTTGGATAGGTTTGCAAGAATATAAAGAGCACGTAAATAAAAACTAGGGGTTGTTTAGATAGAGAAGCAATAAAGTTAGTATAGCGAGTGTGGAAAAGTGGTGGTAGGAGTTGCGAAATTGTCCCTAAGCAATTGACTACTTTACTAGACCGATAGTAAGTTTTATGTGGGCGAGGCCACTGCTAGCATGTTATCCCTGACTTGGAATTCTATGCACTTATGATTGGAACTATTAGCGAGCATCCGCAACTACTAACGTTCATTAAGGTAAAACCCAACCATAGCATTAATATATATTGGTCCCCCTTCAATCCTGTATGCATCAATTTCTATGCTAGGTTGAAGCTTCTGTCATTCTTGCCCTCCAATACATAGTCCTATCAACATACAACTAACCCTATGGTGTGATCCACGCGCGTGCTCATATGATGGGCACCAAAGGACAACAACATAACCACAAGCAAATTAAACCAATCATGTTTATTATTCATGCTAGAATTGTATTAACTGGAAACATGATACATGTGTGAATACATAGACAAACAGAGTGTCACTAGTATGCCTCTACTTGACTAGCTCGTTGATCAAAGATGGTTATTTTTCCTAGCCATAGACAAAGAGTTGTCATTTGATTAACGGGATCACATCATTAGGAGAATGATGTGATTGACTTGACCCATTCCGTTAGCTTAGCACTTGATCGTTTAGTATGTTGCTATTGCTTTCTTCATGACTTATACATGTTCCTATGACTATGAGATTATGCAACTCCCGTTTACCGGAGGAACACTTTGTGTGCTACCAAACGTCACAATGTAACTGGGTAATTATAAAGGTGCTCTACAGGTGTCTCCGAAGGTACTTGTTGGGTTGGCGTATTTCGAGATTAGGATTTGTCACTCCGGTTGTCGGAGAGGTATCTCTGGGCCCACTCGGTAATGCACATCACTTAAGCCTTGCAAGCATTGCAACTAATGAGTTAGTTGCAGGATGATGTATTGCGGAACGAGTAAAGAGACTTGCCGGTAACGAGATTGAACTAGGTATTGAGATACCGACGATCGAATCTCGGACAAGTAACATACCGATGACAAAAGGAACAATGTATGTTGTTATGCGGTTTGACCGATAAAGATCTTCGTAGAATATGTGGGAGCCAATATGAGCATCCAGTTCCGCTATTGGTTATTGACCGGAGACGTGTCTCGGTCATGTCTACATAGTTCTCGAACCCGTAGGGTCCGCACGCTTAAAGTTCGACGACGGTTATATTATGAGTTTATGTGTTTTGATGTACCAAAGGTAGTTCGAAGTCCCGGATGTCATCACGGACATGACGAGGAGTCTCGAAATGGTCGAGACGTAAAGATTGATATATTGGACGACTATGTTTGGACACCGGAAGTGTTCCGGTGTTGGGGAACGTAGTAATTTCAAAAAATTTCCTACGCACACGCAAGATCATGGTGATGCATAGCAACGAGAGGGAGAGTGTTGTCTCACGCACCCTCGTGAGACCGAAGCGAAGCGATCACAACGTAGAGGAAGTAGTCGACGTTCTCCTCGCGATCCAACCGATCCCAGCGCGTTACTCCGGCACCTCCGAGTTCTTGACACACGTACAGCTCGGTGACGCTCCTCGTTCGATCCAGCAAAGCTCGGGGAGAGAGAGTTCCGGCCTGACGACGTGGTGGACGATCTTGATGTTCTACCGACGCAGGGCTTCGCCACGCACCGCCACGATATGACCGAGGTGGAATATGGTGGAGGGGGCACCGCACACGGCTAAGGAACGATCTCAAGGATCAACTTGTGTGTTCATGGGGTGCCCCTGCCCCGTATATAAAGGAGTGGAGGAGGGAGGGCGGCCCTCTCTATGGCGCGCCTAGGGGAGTCCTACTCCCACCGGAGTAGGATTCCCCTTCCTAGTCCAACTAGGAACCCTTCCATGTAGTAGGAGTACGAGAGAAGGAAAGGGAAGAGAGAGGAGAAGGAAGGAAGGGTGCGCTCTTCCCTAGTCCAATTCGGACTAGTCCAAGGGAGGGTGCGGCCACTCTTTTGGCCCTTTCTCTCCTTTCCCGTATGGCCCAAAGAGGCCCAATACGAATTCCCGCAACTCTCCCAGACTCCCAAAATACCGAATCACTCGAAACCTTTCCGAACTCCAAATATAGTCGTCCAATATATCGATCTTTACGTCTCGACCATTTCGAGACTCCTCGTCATGTCCCCGATCTCATCCGGGACTCAACTCTTCGGTACATCAAAACTCATAAACTCATAATATAACTCGCCATCGAAACCTTAGCGTGCGGACCCTACGGGTTCGAGAACTATGTAGACATGACCTAGAACTATTCTCGGTCAATAACCAATAGCGGAACCTGGATGCCCATATTGGCTCCTACATATTCTACGAAGATCTTTATCGGTCAAACCGCATAACAACATACGTTGTTCCTTTGTCATCGGTATGTTACTTGCCCGAGATTCGATCGTCGGTATCCAATACCTAGTTCAATCTCGTTACCGCAAGTCTCTTTACTCGTTACGTAATGCATCATTCCGTAACTAACTCATTAGCTACATTGCTTGCAAGGCTTATAGTGATGTGCATTACCGAGAGGGCCCAGAGATACCTCTCCGACAATCGGAGTGACAAAACCTAATCTCGAAATACGCCAACCCAACATGTACCTTTGGAGACACCTGTAGTACTCCTTTATAATCACCCGATTACGCTGTGACGCTTTGGTAGCACCAAAGTGTTCCTCCGTAAACGGAGTTGCATAATCTCATAGTTACGTGAACATGTATAAGTCATGAAGAAAGCAATAGCAACATACTAAACGATCGAGTGCTAAGCTAACGGAATGGGTCATGTCAATCACATCATTCTCCTAATAATGTGATCCCGTTAATCAAATGACAACTCATGTCTATGGCTAGGAAACTTAACCATCTTTGATCAACGAGCTAGTCAAGTAGAGGCATACTAGTGACACTCTGTTTATCTATGTATTCACACATGTATTATGTTTCCGGTTAATACAATTCTAGCATGAATAATAAACATTTATCATGATATAAGGAAATAAATAATAACTTTATTATTGCCTCTAGGGCATATTTCCTTCAGTCTCCCACTTGCACTAGAGTCAATAATCTAGTTCACATCGCCATGTGATTCAACACTAATAGTTCACATCACCATGTGATTAACACCCATAGTTCACATCGTCATGTGACCTACACCCAATGGGTTTACTAGAGTCAGTAATCTAGTTCACATCGCTTATGTGATTAACACCCAAAGTACTAAGGTGTGATCATGTTTTGCTTGTGAGATAATTTTAGTCAACGGGTCTGTCACATACAGATCCGTAAGTATTTTGCGAATTCTATGTCTACAATGCTCTGCACAGAGCTACTCTAGCTAATTGCTCCCACTTTCAATATGTATCTAGATCGAGACTTAGAGTCATCCAGATCTGTGTCAAAACTTGCATCGACGTAACTTTTACGGCGAACCTTTTATCACCTCCATAATCGAGAAATATTTCCTTATTCCACTAAGGATAATTTTGACCGCTGTCCAGTGATCTACTCTTAGATCACTATTGTACTCCCTTGCTTAACACAGTGTAGGGTATACAATAGATCTGGTACACAGCATGACATACTTTATAGAAAATATGGCTGAGGCATAGGGAATGACTTTCATTCTCTTTCTATCTTCTGCCGTGGTCGGGCTTCGAGTCTTACTCAATTTCACACCTTTGCAACACAGACAAGAACTTTTCTTTGACTGTTCCATTTTGAACTACAAAATCTTGACAAGGTATGTACTTATTGAAAAAACTTATCAAGCGTCTTGATCTCAATAGATCTTGATGCTCAATACGTAAGTAGTTTTACTGAGGTCTTTCTTTGAAAAACTCCTTTCAAATACTCCTTTATGCTTTGCAGAATAATTCTACATTATTTCCGATCAACAATATGTCATTCACATATACTTATCGAAATGTTGTAGTGCTCCCACTCACTTTCTTGCAAATACAGGCTTCTCCAAAAGTCTCAGATAAAACCATATGCTTTGATCACACTATCAAAGCGTTTATTCCAACTCGAGATGCTTGCACCAATCCATAGATGGATCGTTGAAGCTTGAACATTTTGTTAGCTCCTTTAGGATTGACAAAACCTTCGGTTGCATCATATACAACTCTTCTTTAATAAATCCATTAAAGAATGTAGTTTTGACATCCATTTGCCAGATTTCATAAAATGTGGCAATTGCTAACATGATTCGGACAGATTTAAGCATCGCTACAGCTTGAGAAAATCTCATTGTAGTCAACACCTTGAACTTGTCGAAAACCTTTTGTGACAAGTCGAGCTTTGTAGATAGTAACACTACTATCGATGTCCGTCTTCCTCTTGAAGATCCATTTATTTAACATGGCTTGCTGATCATCGAGCAAGTCAATCAAAGTCCATACTTTGTTCTCATACATGGATCCTATCTCAGATTTCATGGCCTCAAGCCATTTCGCGAATCTGGGCTCATCATCGCTTCCTCATAGTTCGTAGTTTCATCATGGTCTAGTAACATGACTTCCGAACATGATTACCGTACCACTCAGTGCGGATCTTACTCTGGAAGACCTACGAGGTTTGGTAGCAACTTGATCTGAAGTTTCATGATCATCATCATTAACTTCCTCACTAATTGGTGTAGGAATCACCGAACTGATTTCGTGATGAACTACTTTCCAATAAGGGAGAAGGTACAATTACCTCATGAAGTTCTACTTTCCTCCCACTCACTTCTTTCGAGAGAAACTTCTTCTCTATAAAGGATCCATCTTAGCAACGAAAAACTTGCCTTCGGATCTGTGATAAAAGGTGTACCCAATAGTTACCTTTGGGTATTCTATGAAGACGCACTTCTCCGATTTGGGTTCGAGCTTATCGGTGAAAACTTTTCACATAAGCATCACAACTCAAACTTTTAAGAAACGACGACTTAGGTTTATCGTTAAACCATAGTTCATACGGTGTCGTCTCAACGGATTTAGATGGTGCCCTATTAAACGTGAATACAGCTGTCTCTAATGCATAACCCCAAAACGATATTGGTAAATCGGTAAGAGATATCATTGATCGCACCATATCAAAATAAAGTACGATTACGACGTTCGGACACACCATAACGTTGTGGTGTTCCAGGTGGCGTGAGCTGTGAAACTATTCCACTTTGTTTTAATTGAAGACCAAACTCGTAACTCAAATATTCATCTCCACGATCAGATCGCGGAAAATTTATTTTCTTGTTACGATGATTTTCTACTTCACTCTGAAATTCTTTGAACTTTTCAACTATTTCAGACTTATGTTTCATCAAAAAGATATACGCATATCTGCTCAAATCATCTGTGAAGGTCAGAAAATAATGATACTTGCCACGAGCATCAACACTCATTGGATAGCATACATCGGTATGTATTATTTCCAACAAGTCTGTTGCTCGCTTCATTGTTCCGGAGAACGGAGTCTTAGTCATCTTGCCCATGAGGCATGGTTCGCAAGCATCAAGTGATTCATAATCAAGTGATTCCAAAAGTCCATTAGCATGGAGTTTCTTCATGCGCTTTACACCAATATGAACTAAACGGCAGTGCCACAAATAAGTTGCACTATCATTATTAACTTTGCATCTTTTGGTTTCAATATTATGAATAGGTGTATCACTACGATCGAGATCCAACGAACCATTTTCATTGGGTGTGTAACCATATAAGGTTTTATTCATGTAAACAGAAAAACAATTATTCTCTAACTTAAATGAATAACCGTTTTGCAATAAACATGATCAAATCATATTCATGCTCAACGCAAACACCAAATAACACTTATTTAGGTTCAACACTAATCCCGAAAGTATAGGGAGTGTGCGATGATGATCATATCAATCTTGGAACTATTTCCAATACACATCGTCACTTTACCCTTAACTAGTTTCTGTTCATTCTGCAATTCCCGTTTCGAGTTACTACTCTTAGCAACTGAACCAGTATCAAATACCGAGGATTGCTACTGACGCTAGTAAAATACACATCAATAATCTGTATATATCAAATATACCTTTGTTCACTTTGCCATCCTTCTTATCTGCCAAAAACTTGGGGTAGTTCCGCTTCCAGTGACCAGTTCCATTGCAGCAAAAAGCACTTAGTCTCAGGCTTAGGTCCAGACTTGGGCTTCTTCACTTGAGCAGCAACTTGCTTGCCGTTCTTCTTGAAGTTCCCTTTCTACCCTTTGCCCTTTTCTTTAAACTAGTGTTCTCGTCAACCATCAACACTTGATGTTTTTCTTGATTGCTACCTTCGTCGATTTCAGCATCACGAAGAGCTTTAGGAATTGTTTCTGTTATCCCTTGCATATTATAGTTCATCACGAGTTCTACTAACTTGGTGATGGTGACTAGAGAATTCTGTCAATAACTATTTTATCTGGAAGATTAACTCCCACTTGATTCAAGCGATTGTAGTACCCAGACAATCTGAGCACATGCTCACTAGTTGAGCGATTCTCCTCCATCTTTTAGCTATAGAACTTGTTGGAGATTTCATATCTCTCAACTCGGGTATTTTGCTTGAAATATTAACTTCAATTCCTGGAACATCTCATATGGTCCATGACGTTCAAAACGTCTTTGAAGTCCCGATTCTAAGCCGTTAAGCATGGTGCACTAAACTATCAAGTAGTCATCATATTGAGCTAGCCAAACGTTCATAACGTATGCATCTGCTCCTGCAATAGGTCTGTCACCTAGCGGTGCATTAAGGACATAATTCTTCTGTACAACAATGAGGATAAACCTCAGATCACGGATCCAATCCGCATCATTGCTACTAACATTTTTCAATACAATTTTCTCTAGGAACACATATAAAAACATAGGGAAGCAAAAACATAGGGAAGCAACAATGTGAGCTATTGATCTACAACATAATTTGCAAAATACTACCAGGACTAAGTTCATGATAAATTAAAGTTCAATTAATCACATTACTTAAGAACTCCCACTTAGATAGACATCCCTCTAATCTTCTAAGTGATTACGTGATCCATATCAACTACACCATGTCCGATCGTCACGTGAGATGGAGTAGTTTCAACGGTGAACATCAATATGTTGATCATATCTACTATATGATTCACGCCGACCTTTCGGTCTCCGTGTTCGAGGCCATATCTGTTATATGCTAGGCTCGTCAAGTTTAACTTTGAGTATTCAGCGCGTGCAACTGTTTTGCACCCGTTGTATTTGAACGTAGAGCCTATCACACCCGATCATCACGTGGTGTCTCAGCACGAAGAACTTTCGCAACGGTGCATACTCAGGGAGAACACTTCTTGATAATTTAGTGAGAGATCATCTTATGAAGCTACCGCCGAACTAAGCAAAATAAGATGTATAAAAGATAAACATCACATGCAATCAAAATATGTGACATGATATGGCCATCATCATTTTGTGCCTTTGATCTCCATCTCCAAAGCATCGTCATGATTTCCATCGTCACCGGCATGACACCATGATCTCCATCATCTTGATCTATATCAATGTGTCGTCACATGGTCGTCTCGCCAACTATTGCTCTTGCAACTATTGCTATCGCATAGTGATAAAGTAAAGCAATTATTTGGCGCTTGCATCTTATGCAATAAAGAGACAGCCATAAGGCTTCTGCCAGTTGCCGATAACTTCAACAAAACATGATCATCTCATACAACAACTTATATCTCATCACGTCTTGACCATATCACATCACAACATGCCCTGCGAAAACAAGTTAGACGTCCTCTACTTTGTTGTTGCAAGTTTTACGTGGCTGCTACGGGCTTAGCAAGAACCATTCTTACCTACGCATCAAAGCCACAACGATAGTTTGTCAAGTTGGTGCTGTTTTAACCTTCGCAAGGACCGGGCGTAGCCACACTCGGTTCAACTAAAGTGAGAGAGACAGACACCCGCCAGTCACCTTTAAGCAACGAGTGCTCGTGGCGGTGAAACCAGTCTCGCGTAAGCGTCTGCGTAATGTCGGTCCGGGCGCTTCATCTCACAATACCGCCAACCAAAGTATGACATGCGGTAAGCGGTATGACTTGTATCGCCCACAACTCACTTGTGTTCTACTCGTGCATATGACATCTACGCATAAAACCAGGCTCGACACATTGTTGGGGAACGTAGTAATTTCAAAAAATTCCTACGCACACGCAAGATCATGGTGATGCATAGCAACGAGAGGAGAGTGTTGTCTCGTACCCTCGTGACCCGGCGAAGCGATAACAACGTAGAGGAAGTAGTCGACGTTCTCCTCGCGATCCAACCGATCCAGCGCCAAGCACTCGGCACCTCCGAGTTCTTGACACACGTACAGCTCGGTGGCGCTCCTCGAGCTCCGATCCAGCAAAGCTCGGGAGAGAGAGTTCCGTCGGCCTGACGGCGTGGTGGCGATCTTGATGTTCTACCGGCGCAGGCTTCGCCTAAGCATCGCTACGATATGACCGAGGTGGAATATGGTGGAGGGGGGCACCGCACACGGCTAAGGAACGATCTCAAGGATCAACTTGTGTGTTCATGGGGTGCCCCCTGCCCCCGTATATAAAGGAGTGGAGGAGGGGAGGGCCGGCCCTCTCTATGGCGCGCCCTAGGGGAGTCCTACTCCCACCGGGAGTAGGATTCCCCCTTTCCTAGTCCAACTAGGAACCCTTCCATGTAGTAGGAGTAGGAGAGAAGGAAAGGGAAGAGAGAAGGAGAAGGAAGGAAGGGTGCGCCCCCCTTCCCTAGTCCAATTCGGACTAGTCCAAGGGGAGGGGTGCGGCCACTCTTTTGGCCCTTTCTCTCCTTTCCCGTATGGCCCAAAGAGGCCCAATACGAATTCCCGCAACTCTCCGGTACTCCCAAAAATACCCGAATCACTCGAAACCTTTCCGAACTCCGAATATAGTCGTCCAATATATCGATCTTTACGTCTCGACCATTTCGAGACTCCTCGTCATGTCCCCGATCTCATCCGGGACTCCGAACTCTTTCGGTACATCAAAACTCATAAACTCATAATATAACTGTCATCGAAACCTTAAGCGTGCGGACCCTACGGGTTCGAGAACTATGTAGACATGACCTAGAACTATTCTCGGTCAATAACCAATAGCGGAACCTGGATGCCCATATTGGCTCCTACATATTCTACGAAGATCTTTATCGGTCAAACCGCATAACAACATACGTTGTTCCCTTTGTCATCGGTATGTTACTTGCCCGAGATTCGATCGTCGGTATCAATACCTAGTTCAATCTCGTTACCGGCAAGTCTCTTTACTCGTTACGTAATGCATCATTCCGTAACTAACTCATTAGCTACATTGCTTGCAAGGCTTATAGTGATGTGCATTACCGAGAGGGCCCAGAGATACCTCTCCGACAATCGGAGTGACAAAACCTAATCTCGAAATCGCCAACCCAACATGTACCTTTGGAGACACCTGTAGTACTCCTTTATAATCACCCAGTTACGTTGTGACGTTTGGTAGCACCCAAAGTGTTCCTCCGGTAAACGGGAGTTGCATAATCTCATAGTTACAGGAACATGTATAAGTCATGAAGAAAGCAATAGCAACATACTAAACGATCGAGTGATAAGCTAACGGAATGGGTCATGTCAATCACATCATTCTCCTAATAATGTGATCCCGTTAATCAAATGACAACTCATGTCTATGGCTAGGAAACTTAACCATCTTTGATCAACGAGCTAGTCAAGTAGAGGCATACTAGTGACACTCTGTTTATCTATGTATTCACACATGTATTATGTTTCCGGTTAATACAATTCTAGCATGAATAATAAACATTTATCATGATATAAGGAAATAAATAATAACTTTATTATTGCCTCTAGGGCATATTTCCTTCATCCGGGAGGTTTCGGACATTTATCGGAGTACCGGGGGTTACTGGAACCCCCCCCCCCCCACGGGAAGCTATTGGGACTTATGGGCCTTAGTGGAAAGGAGAGAGGGAGGCCAGGAGGTGGCGCGCGGCCCCCCTTGCCCCAATCCGAATTGGGAAAGGGAAGGGGGCGGCGGCCCCCCTTCTCCTTCCTTCTCTCCACCTCCTCCTTCCCCCTTCTCCTACTTGGAATAGGAAAGGGGGGGGGGCCAAACCTACTTGGAGTAGGATTGCCCCCCCCTTGGGCGCGCCTCTCCCCTTGGCCGGCCCTCTCCTCCTCCCCCCTTTATATACGGAGGAGGGGGGCACCCCATAGACACAACAATTGATCTCTTGGATCTCTTAGCCGTGTGCGGTGCCCCCCTCCCCCATAATCCACCTCGATAATATCGTAGCGGTGCTTAGGCGAAGCCCTGCGACGGTAGAACATCAACATCGTCACCATGCCATCGTGCTAATGGAACTCTCCCTCAAAGCTCGGTTGGATCGGAGTTCGAGGGACGTCATCGAGTTGAACGTGTGCAGAACTCGGAGGTGCCATGCGTTCGGTACTTGATCGGTCAGATCGTGAAGACGTACGACTACATCAACCGTGTTGTGCTAACGCTTACGCTTTCGGTCTACGAGGGTACGTGGACACACTCTCCCCTCTCATTGCTAGGCATCACCATGATCTTGCATGTGCGTAGGATTTTTTTTTTTAAATTACTACATTCACCAACAAGCACCAATGTCGGTGTCAAAACCGGCGGATCTCGGGTAGGGGGTCCCGAGCTGTGGATCTACGATCAATGGGGAACAAGGGACGATGAACATGGTGTTTACCCAGGTTCGGGCCCTCTCGAAGAGGTAAAACCCTACGTCCTGCTTGATTGTATTTGATGTGTATGATATGTTTATAGAGTCGATCTACCACGAGATCAGGTGAGCTAAACCCTAGGTTGATGGGGTGATGGATGTTGTTCTAGCCCTAAAGACTAAAACCCTCTGGTTTATATAGGTACCAGTAGGGTTAGGGTTACATGTGATCAGTTACAACAAAGGAAAGATCACGCTAGTCTTGACTTGGAGGGCACACCATGACTCCAAAGATCTTTTGTCCGGTCACGGGTCCACGCCCTAGTTCGGCTTCATAGTAGCCCATCATTCTGGCCCACAAGCAATGGGTCGGTGACCCGACCCTTAATCCAGGACTCCCTCACCTATTAACTCGGTGCCCAATGTCAGTTTTTTGTTTTTTTGCTTGTTTTTTACTTTTCAGGAAATCAATACCAAACGAAGTCCAAACATGATGATACTTTACGATGAATTTTTCTGGACTAGGAGGGACCCTAGAAGGTTTTGGAGGAGGCCATAAGACGTACGGGAGAGATACAAGCTCACAGGGCGCGCCCCCTGAGCTCATGACTCCCACGCAACTTCGTTTGACCTAATTCCACCTCTATAAATTCCCAAATATTCCCAAACCAACAGAGAGACATCTGAAACACATTTTCCTCAGTCGTAAGCCTCTGTTGTTCCGCATTCCCATCTGGAGGCCTTTTCCTGTACTCTACCGGAGGGGGAATCGACCACGGAGGCCCTTTAAATCAAACTTGCTGCCCTACCGATGATGAGTGAGTAGTTCACCACAGACCTACGGGTCCATAGCTAGTAGCTAGATGAATTCTTCTCTCTCTTTGATCTTCAATACCATGTTTTTCTCGATCTTCTTGGAGTTCTACCCGATGTAATCTTCTTTTGCGGTGTGTTTGTTGCGATCCGATGAATTGTGGTTTTATGATAAAATCATCCAATGAAAGTAATTGAGTCTTTTCTGAATTTTTATTATGCATAGTTTTATAGCTTTGCATTTCTCTCTGATCTATCTGTTTGGTTTGACCAACTAGCTTGATTTATCTTCAGTGGGAGAGGTGCTTTGTGATGGGTTCAATCTTGCGGTGTCCTCACCCAGTGACAGAAAGGTAGTGAGGCACGTATTTGTATTGTTGCCATTAAGGGTAAAATGATGAGGTTTATTTATATTGCTTGAGTTTACTTTGTCTACATCATGTCATCATACTTCATGCATTACTCTGTTTGTTATGAACTTAATACGTAGAGAGGCAAACATAAAAGCGCTCTCAAAGTGGAGTAATAGTAGTAGATGCAGAATCATTTTGGTCTACTTGTCACGGACGTTATGCCTATATACATGATCATTGACATGAATAACATCATAACAATGTGATTTTCTATCAATTGCCCAACAGTAATTTGTCTACCCACCGTACACTTTTGTTTTGAGAGAGAACTCTCTAGAGAAAACTATGCCCCACGGGTCTACTTAATCATATTGCTAAAACTAAAAATACCTTGCTGCAATTTTACTTTTCTTTTTATCTATCTACCACTAAAAGATTTAATCCTTGCAAGTAACGAGTTCAAGGGGATTGACAACCTTCTTTCCCACGTTGGGTGCAAATATTTGTTTTTGTGTGTGTAGGTGTTGTTCACTAGGGTTGAATGATTCTCCTATTGGTTCGATAAACCTTGGTTGTTGTAGGGTGAAACCCTAGATGGGATCTTTTCACACTTGGAGGGGGAAAAGAGGAAGAACACAAGGAACAAATCACTCAAACAAACCCAAATATCACATCCACTAGAGTAGCATACATGAGATCCACAAGATTACATGAACAATTCAAGGAAAATAGCACTAGGTAAGTTCTTCCCACTAGGTGAGGTCTTGATGTTGATCTTCTCCAAGAGGAGGGCTTGATAATCCAAAGGATTCTTCCCTAGGCGGGGGCTTGATCTCCAAGAGGAGGGGATACAAGGAGAAAAGCTCTCTATTTGTGTTCTTAGTACTTTGCTATCCTTCCAAATGAGCTAGGCAAAGAGTATATAAAGGCTAGGGACGAAACTTGGAGAAAGAGGGGTACAAAGGACCAAACTATCCCTAAAACGCGTAGCCACGGAGGAGGGGGTCGGGCACCCGGAGTCATGGGGTCCGGGCACCCGGCGTGCTCGAAGGTGGGCGGGCACCCGGCGGTCGAGGAGCCGCCAGGCTGGCGGCTGAAGGGGTCGGGCACCCGGGCTGCTCCAGCCAGCGCCAGGCAGAGGGGTCGGGCACCCGGGGTGGCCGGGGCGATCCCTAACTGGTGGCCAGGCACCCGGGGTGTCCAGGACCTCCACGTCCTTCTTCTTCACGACTCCTTCCTCCTTCTTCTCCTTCCCGGATGCTTGGGTTTTCGTCCTCTCCTTCTCACGGTCATCTTCTTGGTACCTAAGAATGCATAGCGTATCTCTTTGAGGTAGAATCTCATTCTCGTGGGAAAACGAATGAAACTCGGAGAGGAAAGAAGTGACCTCGTTAGAGATGTTGCGTGCACGTGCTCTTGTCATTGATCCTCTCGGTGCTTGCGGTGGTGATGGAGTGTCGGTGTGGGCAGTCGAGGGATGCTCCGCGTCATCTCCCCCCCCCCCCTTGGGAGAGATCCGTCCACGGATCATGCTCTTCATCACCATGGTACTTGGCCAAGTCTTTGATGTTGAAGATGTCGCTTACGTTGTACTTGTCACGTGGGATGTGATACGTCTCCAACGTATCTATAATTTTTGCTTGTTCCATGCTATATTATATTCTGTTTTGGATGTTTAATGGGCTTTATTATACACTTCTATATTATTTTTGGGACTAACCTATTAACCGGAGGCCCAGCCCAAATTGCTGTTTTTTTGCCTATTTCAGTGTTTCGCAGAAAAAGGATATCAAACAGAGTCCAAACAGAATGAAACCCTCGGGAAACGTGATTTTTGGAACAAACATGATCCAGAGGACTTGGAGTCTACGCAAAGCAATCAACGAGGAGAGCACGAGGCAGGGGCGTGCCTACCCCCCCCCCCCCAGGCGCACCCTCCACCCTCGTGGGGCCCACGTTGCTCCACTGATACGTCTATTTTGCATCATGCTTTTATATCGATATTTATTGCATTATGGGCTGTTATTACATGTTATGTCACAATACTTATGCATATTCTCTCTTATTTTACAAGGTTTACATAAGGAGGAGAATGCCGCAATGGAATTCGGCACGGAAAAGGAGCAAATATTAGAGACCTATTCGCACAACTCCAAAAGTCCTGAAACTCCACGAAAGACATTTTGGAAATAATAAAAATATCCATCGGAAGAAGTTCACCAGAGGGGGCCCACCTGTCCACGAGGGTGGGGGCGCGCCTACCCCTGTATGCGCCCCTACCTCGTGGCCCCTACTGGCTCTCCGATGCCCATCTTCTGCTATATGAGGTCTTTCGATGAGAAAAAAATCATAAGCAACCTTTTGGAACGAAACTCACGCCACGAGGCGTAACCAATCTAGGGCTCCGCAGAGCTGTTCGCGGGGATACTTCCCTCCGGGAGGGTGAAATCATCGCCATCGTCATCACCAACGCTCCTCTCATCGGGAGAGGGCAGTATCCATCAACATCTTCACCAGCACCATTTCCTCTCAAAACCCTAGTTCATCTCTTGTATCCAATTCTTGTCTCCAAGTCCGGGATTGGTACTAGTAGGTTGCTAGTAGTGTTGATTACTCCTTGTAGTTGATGCTAGTTGGTTTATTTGGTGGAAGATCATATGTTCAGATCCTTTATGCATATTAATACACATCTGATTATGAACATGAATATGCTTTGTGAGTAGTTACGTTTGTTCCTGAGGACATGGGAGAAGTCTTGCTATTAGTAGTCATGTGAATTTGGTATTCGTTCGATATTTTGATGAGATGTATGTTGTCTAGCCTCTAGTGGTGTTATGTGAACGTCGACTATGTAACACTTCACCATTATTTGGGCCTAGAGGAAGGCATTGGGAAGTAATAAGTAGATGATGGGTTGCTAGAGTGATGAAGCTTAAACCCTAGTTTATCGTTGCTTCGTAAGGGGCTGATTTGGATCCATATGTTTCATGCTATGGTTAGGTTTACCTTAATACTTTTGTTGTAGTTGCGGATGCTTGCAATAGAGGTTAATCATAAGTGGGATGCTTGTTCAAGTAAGAACAGCACCCAAGCACCGGTCCACCCACATATCAAATTATCAAAGTACCGAACGCGAATCATATGAGCGTGATGAAAACTAGCTTGACGATATTCCCATGTGTCCTCGGGAGCGCTTTTCCTTATATAAGAGTTTGTCCAGGCTTGTCCTTTGCTACAAAAAGGATTGGGCCACCTTGCTGCACTTTATTTACTTTTGTTACTTGTTGCTCGTTACAAATTATCCTATCACAAAACTATCTGTTACCACTTATTTCAGTACTTGCAGAGAATACCTTGCTGAAAACCGCTTATCATTTCCTTCTGCTCCTCGTTGGGTTCGACACTCTTACTTATCGAAAGGACTACGATAGATCCCCTATACTTGTGGGTCATCAAGACTCTTTTCTGGCGCCGTTGCCGGGGAGTGAAGCGCCTTTGGTAGGTGTAATTTGGTAAGGAAAAGTTTATATAGTGTGCTGAAATTTACTGTCACTTGTTACTATGGAAAGAAATCCTCTGAGGGGCTTGTTCGGGGTATCTTCACCCCGACCAGTAGAGCAAAGAGTTGCTCCTCAACCTACTGAACCTATTGAAAATTAAATTATTCCCTTTGAAGTTCCTTCGGGTATGATGGAAAAACTGCTAGCTAATGCTTTTACAAGAGATGGAACAAAACATCCTGATGAACATCTACTATATGTGGATGAAGTTTGTGGATTATTTAAGCTTGCAGGTATACCCGATGATGTTGTTAATAAGAAGGTCTTCCCTTTATCTTTGAAAGGAGATGCATCAACATGGTATAGGCTATGTGATGATACGGGATCATGGAACTATAAACGAATGAAGCTGGAATTTCATCAAAAATATTATCCTATGCATCTTGTTCATCGTGATCGCAATTTTATATATAATTTTTGGCCTCGCGAAGGAGAAAGCATCGCTCAAGCTTGGGAGAGGCTTAAATCAATGTTATATTCATGCCCCAATCATGAGCTCCCAAGAGAAATAATTCTTCAAAGTTTTTATGCTCGGCTTTCTCATAATAATGAAACCATGCTCGATACTTCTTGTGCTGGCTCTTTTATGATGAAGACTATTGAATTCAAATGGAATTTATTGGATAGAATTAAACGCAACTCTGAAGATTGGGATCTCGATGAAGGTAAGGAGTCAGGTATGACACCTAAGTTTGATTGTGTTAAATCTTTTATGGATACCGATATTTTCCATAAATTTAGCACTAAATATGGACTTGACTCTGAGATAGTAGCTTCCTTCTATGAATCATTTGCTACTTATGTTGATCTTCCCAAGGAGAAGTGGTTTAAATATCATCCTCTCATAGAAGTAAAAGTAGTTGCACCTATTAAAGTTGAAGAAAAGACTGTCACTTATAATGATCCTATTGTTCCTACTTCTTATGTTGAGAAACCACCTTTCCCTGTTAGGATAAAGGATCATGCTAAAGCTTCAACTGTGGTTCGTAAAAGCAATATTAGAACTTATACACCTCCTGAGCAAGTTAAAGTTGAACCTAGTATTGCTATTGTTAAAGATCTCTTGGCTGATAATATTGATGGGCATGTTATTCAATTCTGCGGTGAAACTGCTAGAATTGCTAAACCTTGTGCTAAAGATAAGCATAGACCTGTGGTAGGCGTGCATGTTATTTCTGTTAAAATAGGAGATCATTGTTATCATGGCTTATGTGATATGGGTGCTAGTGCTAGCGTTATACCTATTACCTTATATGAAGAAATTAAGCACGAAATTGCACCTGCTGAGTTAGAAGATATTGATGTTACAATTAAACTTGCCAATAGAGATACTATTTCAGCAGTGGGAATTGTTAGAGATGTTGAAGTCTTGTGTGGGAAAACTAAATATCCTGCTGATTTTCTTGTTCTTGGTTCCCCACAAGATAGCTTTTGTCCCATTATATTTGGTAGACCCTTCTTTAATACTGTTAATGCTAAGATAGACTACAAAAAGAATGTTGTTACTATTGGCTTGGATGATATGATTCATGAGTTTAATTTCTCTAAATTTAGTAAAAAACACCGTGAAGAAGAATTACCTAGTAAGGATGAAATTATTGGTCTTGCTTCTATTGCCGTACCTCCTAGTGATCCTTTAGAACATTATTTGCTAGACCATGAAAATGATATGTTTATGAATGAAAGAAGGGAAATAGATGAAGTATTCTTTAAGCAGGAACCTATTCTGAAACACAATTTGCCTGTTGAAATCTTAGGAGATCCTCCTCCACCCAAGGGTGATCCCATGTTTGAGCTTAAACCGTTGCCTGATAATCTTAAATATGCTTATCTTGATGAAAAGAAGATATATCCTGTTATTATTAGTGCTAACCTTTCAGAGCATGAAGAAGAAAGATTATTGAAAACTCTGAAGAAGCACCGTGCTGCTATTGGATATACTCTTGATGATCTTAAGGGCATTAGTCCCACTCTATGTCAACATAAAATAAATTTGGAAGAAGATGCCAAACCAGTTCGTGATCCTCAACGGCGTTTGAATCCTAAAATGAAAGAAGTGGTAAGAAAAGAAATACTGAAGCTTCTGGAGGCAGGTATAATTTATCCCGTTGCTGATAGTCAGTGGGTAAGTCCTGTTCATTGTGTCCCTAAGAAGGGAGGTATTACCGTTGTTCTTAATGATAAAGATGAATTGATTCCACAAAGAATTATTACAGGTTATAGGATGGTAATTGATTTCCGCAAATTAAATAAGGCTACTAAGAAAGATCATTACCCCTTACATTTTATTGATCAAATGCTAGAAAGATTATGCAAACATACACACTACTGCTTTCTAGATGGTTATTCTGGTTTCTCTCAAATACCTGTGTCGAATAAAGATCAATCAAAGACTACTTTTACATGCCCTTTTGGTACTTTGCTTATAGATGTATGCCTTTTGGTTTATGTAATGCACCTGCTACCTTTCAAAGATGCATGATGGCTATATTCTCTGACTTTTGTGAAAAGATTTGTGAGGTTTTCATGGACGACTTTTCCGTCTATGGATCTTCTTTTGATGATTGCTTGAGCAATCTTGATCGAGTTTTGCAGAGATGTGAAGAAACTAATCTTGTCTTGAATTGGGAAAAGTGCCACTTTATGGTTAATGAAGGTATTGTCTTGGGGCATAAAGTTTCTGAAAGAGGTATTGAAGTTGATAAACCATGGTTGATGCTATTGAAAAGATGCCATGTCCCAAGGACATCAAAGGTATAAGAAGTTTCCTTGGTCACGCCGGATTTTATAGGAGGTTCATTAAGGACTTCTCAAAATTTCTCGCCTATGACTAATTTATTACAAAAGATATACCATTTGTCTTTGATGATGATTGTGTAGAAGCATTTGAAATACTTAAGAAAGCATTGGTCTCTGCACCTATTGTTCAGCCACTGATTGAATTTACCCTTTGAAATTATGTGTGATGCTAGTGATTATGTCAGTAGGTGCTGTTCTAGGGCAAAGAGTTGATAAGAAATTAAATGTTATCCACTATGCTAGTAAGACTCTAGACAGTGCTCAAAGAAATTATGCTACTACTGAAAAGGAACTGTTAGCAGTCGTATTTGCTTGTGATAAGTTCAGACCTTATATTTTTGATTTTAAAGTAACTATTCACACTGATCATGCTGCTATTAAATATCTTATGGAAAATAAAGATGCTAAACCTAGACTTATTAGATGGGTTCTCTTGCTACAAGAATTTGATTTGCATATTGTTGATAGAAAAGGAGCTGAGAACCCTGTTGCAGACAACTTGTCTAGGTTAGAAAATGTTCTTGATGACCCACTACCTATTGATGATAGCTTTCCTGATGAACAACTAAATGTCATAAATACTTCTCGTAGTACTCCTTGGTATGCTGATTATGCTAATTATATTGTTGCTAAATTTATACCACCTAGTTTCACATACCAACAAAAGAAAAAGTTCTTCTATGATTTGAGACATTACTTTTGGGATGACCCACATCTTTATAAAGAAGGAGTAGATGGTGTTATTAGACGTTGTGTACCTGAGCATGAACAGGAACAGATCCTACGCAAGTGTCATTCCGAAGCTTATGGAGGACACCACGCTGGAGATAGAACTGCACATAAGGTATTGCAATCTGGTTTTTATTGGCCTACTCTTCAAGGATGCCCGTAAGTTTGTCTTGTCTTGTGATAAATGTCAAAGAATTGGTAATATTAGTAGACGTCAAGAAATGCCTATGAATTATTCACTCGTTATTGGACCATTTGATGTTTGGGGCTTTGATTATATGGGACCTTTTCCTGCCTCTAATGGTTATACACATATTTTAGTAGTTGTTGATTACATTACTAAGTGGGTAGAAGCTATTCCAACTAGTAGTGCTGATCATAACACTTCTATTAAAATGCTTAAAGAAGTTATTTTTCCGAGGTTTGGAGTCCCTAGATATTTAATGACTGATGGTGGTTCACATTTTATTCATGGTGCTTTCCGTAAATGCTTGCTAATTATGATGTTAATCATAGAATAGCATCTCCTTATCACCCACAGTCTAGTGGTCAGGTAGAATTGAGTAATAGAGAGCTCAAATTAATTTTGCAAAAGACTGTCAATAGGTCTAGAAAGAATTGGCCCAAGAAACTTGATGATGCATTATGGGCTTATAGAATTGCATATAAAAATCCTATGGGTATGTCTCCGTATAAAATGGTTTATGGAAAAGCATGTCACTTACCTCTCTAACTAGAACATAAGGCATATTGGGATATTAAAGAGCTCAACTATGATTTCAAACTTTCCGGTGAGAAGAGGTTATTTGATTATAGCTCACTTGATGAATGGAGAACCCAAGCATATGAAAATGCCAAGTTGTTTAAAGAAAAAGTTAAAAGATGGCATGACAAAAGGATACAAAAGCGTGAGTTTAACGTAGGTGATTATGTATTGCTATACAACTCTCGTTTAAGATTTTTTGCAGGAAAACTTCTCTCTAAATGGGAAGGCCCTTACGTTATCGAGGAGGTCTATCGTTCCGGTGCCACAAAAATCAACAATTTCGAAGGCACAAATCGGAAGGTGGTAAACGGTCAAAGAATTAAACATTATATCTCAGGTAATCCCATAAATGTTGAAACCAATATTATTGAAACCGTAACCCCGGAGGAATACATAAGGGACACTTTCCAGAATGTTTCAGACTCCGAAAAGGAATAGGTATGTGGTACGGTAAGTAAACCGACTCCAAAACAATTTTTAAGGCAATATTTCTCCGTTTTGGAATATTTAGAAAAATAGGAAAATAAGAAGTAGTCCGGGAAGGACACGAGGGCCCCACGAGGGTGGAGGGCACGACCTACCCCCTGGGCGTGCCCCCCTACCTCGTGAGCACCTCGTGTGCCTTCCGGACTCTATTTTCTTGCACGATACGTATTTTGGTCGGTAAAAATTCATTATATATTGTCCCGAAGGTTTTGACTCCTGTATCACGCAAATATCCTCTGTTCTCGTTTCAAGTTGTTTTCTGTCAGGGTTTTCAAGGCTAGGCATCATGTCGTCCCCCTCCTCCAACAATGGTGACAACGATGCTTGGCTAATGAAGATAGATCTGAAGAGGTAAGAACCCATGAAGATCAAAAAGGATGAAAGGATCAAGAAGGCCACGGAGGATCAAGCTCCGGCAGCAGAAGACATCCTTCAACTTGATCATAATCTTCTTACCCCAACTGAGATCGAAGCTTTCAAGATGATTGAGTTAGCTCATATACAGAACAAGTATCTCACAAGTGAAAATATTTTGTTGAAGGAGCATATTGTTGCACTCAAGGGCATTATCCGCAAGCTGGAGGACCTCTTACGCTCGATCTGTGACTATCCATCATCACCACCATCCTCTTCACCAACAAAGAAGGAGATATAATCACATGGGTATGGGCACTCCCCTTGGCAACTTCCAAGCTTGGGGGAGGTACCCTGGTATCGTATCACACACACATCTCCTACCTTTACCGCTTTTCTTAGTTCGATCCTATTAGTAGTATCTTGATCTAGTAGAATAAAGTTTATGGCATGATCTAGTTTTGAGTTTTTCTTTATGATCTCTCTATGTAATCGAGTCCGTGAGCTATATATAATAAAGATTAGTGTTGAGTCAAGGGCTTGATTATTTTGCCATGATCTTGAGTGAATAAAAGAAAAGAGAAAAGAACAAAAAGAAACACAGAGCTCATATTGATCTTGTTGAGAGTAGTGACTTCACATAGAAAGAGTATGATGATTAAAAGTTGCTGGGAGTTAGCAGGCATAGCTTTGGTCATCGTTGCAATTAATAGGAAGTAATAAGGAAAGAGAGGTTTCACATATAAATATACTATTATTGACATCTTTTATGATTGGGAGCACTCATTAAAATATGACATGCTAAAGAGTTGATGTTGGACAAGGAAGACAACGTAATGAGTTATGTTTTCTTATATCTGAGATAAAGTATATTGTCATGGATCCTCCAACATGTTGAGCTTGCCTTTCCCCCTCATGCTAGCCAAATTCTCGGCACCAAGTAGAGATACTACTTGTGCTTCCAAATACCCTTAAACCCAGTTTTGCCATGAGAGTCCACCATATCTACCTATGGATTGAGTAAGATCCTTCAAGTAAGTTACCATCGGTGCAAAGCAATAAAAAGTGCTCTAAATATGTATGATTGATTGGTGTGGGAGAAATAAGCTTTATACGATCTTGTGATGTGGAAGTAATAAAAGCGACGGACTGCATAATAAAGGTTCATATCACAAGGGGCAATATAAAGTGACGTTCTTTCGCATTAAGATTTTATGCATCCAACCATAAAAGCGCATGGCAACCTCTGCTTCCCTCTGCGAAGGGCCTATATTTTATTATTATCTTCTACCTTATGCAAGAGTCGTGGTGATCTTCACCTTTCCTTTTTCATTTTATCCTTTGGCAAGCACAGTATGTTGGAAAGATCCTGATAGATATATCTAACTGGATGTAGGGGAGCATGAGTTATTATTGTTGACATTACCCTTGAGGTAAAAGGTTGTGGGGCGAAACTATAAGCCCCTATCTTTCTCTGTGACTGATTAAAACTTCGTAACCACAAGTATTGCGTGAGTGTTAGCAATTATGAAGGACTAGATGATAGTTGAGTATGTGGGCTTGCTTTTAAGCTCTGACAAAGACTCTTTCTGATGTTATGATAAATTGCAATTGCTTTAATGACTGAGATTATAGTTTGTTGGTTCTCAATAAACTTTATGATTCGTACTCTGCATTGAGAATGGATTATTACTTGAGCATAAGAAATCATATGACAATATCTATATATGTTGCTGTTATGAGAAAAATCATGATGCCTCCATGTCTGTATTTTATTTTTATCGACACCTCTAGCTCTAAAAATGGGGACATATTTATCGTTATCGGCTTCCGCTTGAGGACAAGCGAGGTCTAAGCTTGGGGGAGTTGATACGTCCATTTTGCATCATGCTTTTATATCGATATTTATTGCATTATGGGTTGTTATTACATGTTATGTCACAATACTTATGCATATTCTCTCTTATTTTACAAGGTTTACATAAGGAGGGAGAATGCCGACAGCTGGAATTCTGGGCTGGAAAAGGAGCAAATATTAGAGACCTATTCTGCACAACTCCAAAAGTCCTGAAACTCCACGGAAGTCATGTTTGGAAATAATAAAAAATATCCAGCGGAAGAAGTTCACCAGAGGGGGGCCCACCTGTCCACGAGGGTGGAGGGCGCGCCCCCTACCTCCTGGGCCCCCTGCTGGCTCTCCGATGCCCATCTTCTGCTATATGAGGTCTTTCGATGAGAAAAAAATCATAAGCAACCTTTCGGGACGAAACTCCGCCGCCACGAGGCGGAACCAATCTAGGGCTCCGGCAGAGCTGTTCTGCCGGGGATACTTCCCTCCGGGAGGGTGAAATCATCGCCATCATCATCACCAACGCTCCTCTCATCGGGAGAGGGCAATCTCCATCAACATCTTCACCAGCACCATCTCCTCTCAAAACCCTAGTTCATCTCTTGTATCCAATTCTTGTCTCCAAGTCCGGGATTGGTACTAGTAGGTTGCTAGTAGTGTTGATTACTCCTTGTAGTTGATGCTAGTTGGTTTATTTGGTGGAAGATCATATGTTCAGATCCTTTATGCATATTAATACCCATCTGATTATGAACATGAATATGCTTTGTGAGTAGTTACGTTTGTTCCTGAGGACATGGGAGAAGTCTTGCTATTAGTAGTCATATGAATTTGGTATTCGTTCGATATTTTGATGAGATGTATGTTGTCTAGCCTCTAGTGGTGTTATGTGAACGTCGACTACATAACACTTCACCATTATTTGGGCCTAGAGGAAGGCATTGGGAAGTAATAAGTAGATGATGGGTTGCTAGAGTGATGAAGCTTAAACCCTAGTTTATGCGTTGCTTCGTAAGGGCTGATTTGGATCCATATGTTTCATGCTATGGTTAGGTTTACCTTAATACTTTTGTTGTAGTTGCGGATGCTTGCAATAGAGGTTAATCATAAGTGGGATACTTGTTCAAGTAAGAGCAGCACCCAAGCCCCGGTCCACCCACATATCAAATTATCAAAGTACCGAACGCGAATCATATGAACGTGATGAAAACTAGCTTGACGATATTCCCATGTGTCCTCAGGAGTGCTTTTCCTTATATAAGAGTTTGTCCAGGCTTGTCCTTTGCTACAAAAAGGATTGGGCCACCTTGCTGCACTTTATTTACTTTTGTTACTTGTTGCTCGTTACAAATTATCCTATCATAAAGCTATCTGTTACCACTTATTTCAGTATTTGCAGAGAATACCTTGCTGAAAACCGCTTATCATTTCCTTCTGCTCCTCGTTGGGTTCGACACTCTTACTTATCGAAAGGACTACGATAGATCCCCAATACTTGTGGGTCATCATCCACCGACGTACTTATTCCTCCTATATATACCTACGTACCCCCAAGCTATCAGAGACGGAGCCAAAAACCTATTTCCACCGCCGCAACCTTCTGTACCCGTGAGATCCCATCTTGGGGCCTTTTCCGGCGCTCCGCCGGAGGGGGCATTGATCACGGAGGGCTTCTACATCAACACCATAGCCTCTCCGATGATGTGTGAGTAGTTTACCTCAGACCTTTGGGTCCATAGTTATTAGCTAGATGGCTTCTTCTCTCTCTTTGGATCTCAATACAAAGTTCTCCTTGATCTTCTTGGAGATCTATTCGATGTAATCTTCTTTTGCGGTGTGTTTGTCGAGATCCGATGAATTGTGGGTTTATGATCAAGATTATCTATGAACAATATTTGAATCTCCTCTGAATTCTTTTATGTATGATTGGTTATCTTTGCAAGTATCTTCGAATTATCAGTTTGGTTTGGCCTACTAGATTGATCTTTCTTGCAATGGGAGAAGTGCTTAGCTTTGGGTTCAATCTTGCGGTGCTCGATCCTAGTGACAGCAGGGGCAGCAAGGCACGCATTGTATTGTTGCCATCGAGGATAAAAAGATGGGGTTTATATCATATTGCAAGAGTTTATCCCTCTACATCATGTCATCTTACTTAAAGCATTACTCTGTTCTTATGAACTTAATACTCTAGATGCATGCTGGATAGCGGTCGATGTGTGGAGTAATAGTAGTAGATGCAGAACCGTTTCGGTCTACTTGTCGCGGACATGATGCCTATATACATGATCATACCTAGATATTCTCATAGTTATGCTCAATTCTATCAATTGCTCAACAGTAATTCGTTTACCCACTGTAATACTTATGCTCTTGAGAGAAGCCACTAGTGAAACCTATGGCCCCCGGGTCTATTTTCCATCATATTAATCTTCCAACACTTAGTTATTTTTATTATCTTTTATTTTACTTTGCATCTTTATTTCTCTTTATCATAAAAATACCAAAAATATCATCTTATCATATCTATCAGATCTCACACTCGTAAGTGACCGTGAAGGGATTTACAACCCCTTTATCGCGTTGGTTGCGAGGTTCTTATTTTTTTGTGTAGGTGTGAGGAACTCGTGCGTGATCTCCTACTGGATTGATACCTTGGTTCTAAAAAACTAAGGGAAATACTTACGCTACTTTACTGCATCACCCTTTCCTCTTCAAGGGAAAAGCAATGCAGTGCTCAAGAGGTAGCAAGAAGGATTTCTGGCGCCGTTGCTGGGGAGATTCGCGCCAAGTCAAGTCAAGTCAAGACATAGCAAGTACCCATCACAAACTCTTATCCCTCGCATTACATTATTTGCCATTTGCCTCTCGTTTTCCTCTCCCCCACTTTACCCTTGCCGTTTTATTCGCCCTCTTTCTTTTCCGTTTGCCTCTTTCTCGCTCGCTTCTTGTTTGCTTGTGTGTTGGATTGCTTGCTTGTCACGATGGCTCAAGATAATACTAAATTGTGTGACTTCACCAATACCAACAACAATGATTTTCTTAGCACTCTGATTGCTCCTCTTACCGATGCTGAATCTTGCGAAATTAATGCTGCTTTGTTGAAACTTGTCATGAAAGATCAATTCACCGGCCTTCCTAGTGAAAATGCCGCTACCCATCTAAATAGCTTCGTTGATTTGTGTGATATGCAAAAGAAGAAAGATGTGGACAATGATATTGTTAAATTGAAGCTATTTCCTTTTTCGCTTAGAGATCATGCTAAAGTTTGGTTTTCGTCTTTGCCTAAAAATAGTATTGATTCATGGAACAAGTGCAAAGATGCTTTTATCTCTAAGTATTTTCCTCCCGCTAAAATCTTCTCTCTTAGAAATGATATCATGAATTTTAAGCAACTTGATCATGAACATGTTGCACAAGCTTGGGAGAGGATGAAATTAATGATACGTAATTGCCCTACACATGGTTTGAATTTTTGGATGATTATACAATTTTTTTATGCCGGATTGAATTTTGCTTCTAGAAATCTTTTAGATTCGGCTGCGGGAGGCACTTTTATGGAAATCACTTTAGGAGAAGCTACTAAACTCCTAGATAATATTATGGTTAATTATTCTCAATGGCACACCGAAAGATCTACTAATAAAAAAGTGCATGCGGTAGAAAAAAATAATGTTTTGAGTGGAAAGATGGATGAACTTATGAAATTATTTGCTACTAAAAGTGTTTCTTCTGATCCTAACGATATGCCTTTGTCTACTTTGATTGAGAATAATACTGAATCTATGGATGTGAATTTTGTTGGTAGGAATAATTTTTGGTAACAACGCGTATAGAGGAAACTTTAATCCTAGGCCGTTCCCTAGTAATTCCTCTAATAATTATGGTCATTCCTACAACAATTCTTATTGAAATTTTAATAATATGCCCTCTGAAATTGAGACTACTGTTAAGGAGTTTATGAATTCGCAAAAGAATTTCAATGTTTTTCTTGAAGAAAAATTGCTTAAGGTTGATGAATTGGCTAGGAACGTTGATATAATTTCTCTTGATGTTGATTCTTTGAAACTTAGATCTATTCCACCTAAGCATGATATCAATGAGTCTCTCAAAGCCATGAGAATTTCCATTGACGAGTGCAAAGAAAGAACCGCTAGGATGCGTGTTAAGAAAGATTGCTTTGTGAAAGCGTGTTCTTCAAGTTTCGATGAAAATAAAGATGAAGATCTAAAAGTTATTGATGTGTCTCCTATTAAATCTTTGTTTTGCAATATGAATCTTGATAATGATGGGACTGGAGATGAGTCACCTTTACCTAGAAGGCGTCCCAAAAATTCGGAGTTTTTAGATCTTGATGCAAGAATTGGTAAAAGTGGGATTGAAGATATCAAAACTTTATATATTAATGAACCCACTATTTTGGATTTCAAGGAATTTAATTATGATAATTGCTCTTTTATAGATTGTATTTCCTTATTGCAATCCGTGCTAAATTCTCCTCATGCTTATAACCAAAATAAAGCTTTTATGCAATCTTACGAAGAAAAATTTGAATTGGAAGTTTCTATCCCTAGAAAACTTTATGATGAGTGGGAACCTACTATTAAAATTAAAATTAAAGATCATGAATGCTATGCTTTGTGTGATTTGGGTGCTAGTGTTTCCACGATTCCAAAAACTTTGTGTGATTTGCTAGGTTTCCGTGATTTTGATGATTGTTCTTTAAATTTGCATCTTGCGGATTCGACCATCAAGAAACCTATGGGAAGAATTAATGATGTTCTTATTGTTGCAAATAGGAATTATGTGCCCGTAGATTTTATTGTTCTTGATATAGATTGCAATCCTTCATGTCCTATTATTCTTGGTAGACCTTTCCTTAGAACGATTGGTGCAATTATTGATATGAAGGAAGGGAATATTCGATTCCAATTTCCGTTAAGGAAAGGCATGGAACACTTCCCTAGAAAGAAAATAAAAATTCCATATGAATCTATTATGAGATCCACTTATGGATTGCCTACCAAAGATGGCAATACCTAGATCTATCCTTGCTTTTATGCCTAGCTAGGGGCGTTAAACTATAGCGCTTATTGGGAGGCAACCCAATTTTTTTTAGTTTTTTTTAATTTTTGCTTCTGTTTAGGAATAAATATTTGACCTAGCCTCTGGTTAGATTTGTTTTTATGTTTTAATTAGTGTTTGTGCCAAGTTAAACCTATAGGATCTTCTTGGATGATAGTTATTTGATCTTGCTGAAAATTCCAGAAACTTTCTGTTCACGAAAACAATTGCTAAAAATCACCATAACATGATAAAATATTGATTCCAATTGCAGTAGATCAATAAACAAATTTTCTATGTCGTCCTATTTTAGTAGAGATTTCTAAGTTCCAGAAGTTTGCGTTAGTTACAGATTACTACAGACTGTTCTGTTTTTGACAGATTCTGTTTTTCGTGTGTTGTTTACTTATTTTGATGAATCTATGGCTAATAAAAGAGTTTATAAACCATAGAGAAGTTGGAATATAGTAGTTTTAACACCAATATAAATAAATAATGAGTTCATTACAGTACCTTGAAGTGGTGTTTTGCCTTCTTTCGCTAACGGAGCTCATGAGATTTTCTGTTAAGTTTTGTGTTGTGAAGTTTTCAAGTTTTGGGTAAAAGATTTGATGGATTATGGAACAAGAAGTGGCAAGAGCCTTAGCTTGGGGATTCCCATGGCACCCCAAGATAATCTAAGGACACCAAAAAGCCAAAGCTTGGGGATGCCCCGGAAGGCATCCCCTCTTTCGTCTTCGTCCATCGGTAACTTTAGTTGGAGCTATATTTTTATCACCACATGATATGTGTTTTGCTTGGAGCGTCTTGTATGATTTGAGTATTTATTTTTTAGTTTGCCACAATCATCCTTGCTGTACACACCTTTTAAGATAGACACACATGATTCGGAAATTATTAGAATACTCTATGTGCTTCACTTATATCTTTTGAGTTATATAGTTTTTGCTCTAGTGCTTCACTTATATCTTTTAGAGCACGGTGGTGGATTTGTTTTATAGAAACTATTGTTCTCTCATGCTTCACTTATATTATTTTGAGAGTCCTACGAAACAGCATGGTAATTTGCTTCAATTATGATAGGTATCCAAGATTAGTAAAGAAAAAATAAAATAAAATATTCTTATGAGTGTGTTGAATACTATGAGAAGTTTGATGCTTGATAATTGTTTTGAGATATGAGGATGGTAATATTAAAGTTGTGCTAGTTGAGTAGTTGTGGATTTGATGAATACTTGTGTTAAAGTTTGTGATTCCCGTAGCAAGCACGTATGGTGAACCATTATGTGATGAAGTCGGAGCATGATTTATTTATTGATTGTCTTCCTTATGAGTGGCGGGCGGGGACGAGCAATGGTCTTTTCCGACCAATCTATCCCCCTAGGAGCATGCGCGTAATACTTTGCTTTGATAACTTGTAGATTTTTGCAACAAGTATATGAGTTCTTTATGACTAATGTTGAGTCCATGGATTATACACACTTTTCTTCCTTCCACCATTGATAGCCTCTCTAATACCGCGCACTTTTCGCCGGTATCATACAGCCACCATATACCTTCCTCAAAACATCCACCATACCTACCTATCATGGCATTTCCATAGCCATTCCGAGATATATTGCCATGCAACTTATCACCGTTCCGTTTACTATGACACGCGCCATCATTGTCATATTGCTTTGCATGATCATGTAGTTGACATCGTATTTGTGGCAAAGCCACCGTTCATAATTCTTTCATACATGTCACTCTTGATTCATAGCATATCCCGGCACACCGCCGAAGGCATTCACATAGAGTCATATTTTGTTCTAAGTATTGAGTTGTAATTGTTGAGTTGTAAGTAATAAAAGTGTGATGATCATCATTATTAGAGCATTGTCCCAAGTGAGGAAAGGATGATGAAGACTATGATTCCCCCACAAGTCGGGATGAGACCCCGGACGAAAAATAATAAGAAAAAAAGAGGCCATAAAAAAGAGAGAAAAGGCCCAAATAAAAAATGAGAGAAAAAGAGAGAAGGGACAATGCTACTATCCTTTTTCCACACTTGTGCTTCAAAGTAGCACCATGATCTTCATGATAGAGAGTCTCCTATGATATCACTTTCATATACTAGTGGGAATTTTTCATTATAGAACTTGGCTTATATATTCCAATGATGGGCTTCCTCAAAATGCCCTAGGTCTTCGTGAGCAAGCGAGTTGGATGCACACCCACTTAGTTTCTTTTGTTGAGCTTCCATATACTTATAGCTCTAGTGCATCCGTTGCATGGAAATCCCTACTCACTCACATTGATATCTATTGATGGGCATCTCCATAGCCCGTTGATACGCCTAGTTGATGTGAGACTATCTTCTCCTTCTTGTCTTCTCCACAACCACCATTCTATTCCACATATAGTGCTATGTCCATGGCTCACACTCATGTATTGCGTGAAGATTGAAAAAGTTTGAGAACACCAAAAGTATGAAACAATTGCTTGGCTTGTCATCGGGGTTGTGCATGATTTAAATACTTTGTGTGATGAAGATAGAGCATAGCCAAACTATATGATTTTGTAGGGATAACTTTCTTTGGCCATGTTATTTTGAGAAGACATAATTGCTTAGTTAGTATGCTTGAAGTATTATTATTTTTATGTCAATATTAAACCTTTATCTTGAATCTTTCGGATCTGAATATTCATACCACAAATAAGAGAATTACATTGAAATTATGCTAAGTAGCATTCCACATCAAAAATTCTATTTTTATCATTTACCTACTCGAGGACGAGCAGGAATTAAGCTTGGGGATGCTTGATACGTCTCCAACGTATCTATAATTTTTTATTGTTCCATGCTATATTATATTCTGTTTTGGATGTTTAATGGGCTTCATTATACACTTTTATATTATTTTTGGGACTAACCTATTAACCGGAGGCCCAACCCAAATTGCAGTTTTTTTTGCCTATTTCAGTGTTTCGCAGAAAAAGGATATCAAACGGAGTCCAAACGGAATGAAACCTTCGGGAACGTGATTTTCGGAACAAACGTGATCCAGAGGACTTGGAGTCTACGCAAAACAATCAATGAGGAGAGCACGAGGCAGGGGGGCGCGCCTACCCCCCAGGCGCGCCCTCCACCCTCATGGGGCCCATGTTGCTCCACCGACATACTTCTTCCTCCTATATATACCTACATATCCACAAACTATCAGAGACGGAGCCAAAAACCTATTTCCACCGCCGCAACCTTCTGTACCCGTGATATCCCATCTTGGGGCCTTTTCAGGCGCTCCGCCGGAGGGGGCATTGATCACAAAGGGCTTCTACATCAACACCATAGCCTCTCCGATGATGTGTGAGTAGTTTACCTCAGACCTTCGGGTCCATAGTTATTAGCTAGATGGCTTCTTCTCTCTCTTTGGATCTCAATACAACGTTCTCCTTGATCTTCTTGGAGATCTATTTGATGTAATCTTCTTTTGCGGTGTGTTTGTCGAGATCCGATGAATTGTGGGTTTATGATCAAGATTATCTATGAACAATATTTGAATCTCCTCTGAATTCTTTTATGTATGATTGGTTATCTTTGCAAGTCTCTTCAAATTATCAGTTTGGTTTGGCCTACTAGATTGATCTTTCTTGCAATGGGAGAAGTGCTTAGCTTTGGGTTCAATCTTGCGGTGCTCGATCCCGAAGGATGATGAAGGGAAGCGACACGTATTGTATTGTTGCCATCGAGGATAAAAAGATGGGGTTTATATCATATTGCATGAGTTTATCCCTCTACATCATGTCGTCTTACTTAAAGCATTACTCTGTTCTTATGAACTTAATACTCTAGATGCATGCTGGATAGAGGTCGATGTGTGGAGTAATAGTAGTAGATGCAGAATCGTTTCGGTCTACTTGTCGCGGACGTGATGCCTATATACATGATCATACCTAGATATTCTCATACCTATGCTCAATTCTATCAATTGCTCGATAGTAATTCGTTTACCCACCGTAATACTTATGCTCTTGAGAGAAGCCACTAGTGAAACCTATGGCCCCCGGGTCTATTTTCCATCATATTAATCTTCCAACACTTAGTTATTTTTATTATCTTTTATTTTACTTTGCATCTTTATTTCTCTTCATCATAAAAATACCAAAAATATTATCTTATCATATCTATCAGATCTCACTCTCATAAGTGACCGCGAAGGGATTGACAACCCCTTTATCGCGTTGGTTGCGAGGTTCTTATTTGTTTGTGTAGCTGTGAGGGACTCATGCGTGATCTCCTACTGGATTGATACCTTGGTTTTCAAAAACTGAGGGAAATACTTACGCTACTTTACTGCATCACCCTTTCCTCTTCAAGGGAAAACCAACGCAGTGCTCAAGAGGTAGCAGGATGTCGACCTTGTAGGCGTTCTCATTGTAGCATGTGAGCACCTTGAATGATCCATCGGCTCTCGGGAGTAGCTTGGACTTGCGTTCCTTGGGGAAGCGGTCCTTGCGGAGATGTATCCATACTTGATCACCTGGTTGGAACACCATCGGAGACTTTTGGATGTTGAGCCTGGAGGCGAGTCATTGTACTTGGCGCTTGATTGTGGAATGTGTTTCTTCATGCATCTTCTTGAGGTAGGTGGCTCTTGCACTAGCGTCCATGTTTGCTCGTTCTTGAAGCGGTAGAGGAAGGATGTCCAACGGCGACAATGGGTTGAAACCGTAGACAACCTCGAAGGGGGACTTGCCGGTGGTAGAGTGTCTTGCACGGTTGTAGGCGTACTCGGCGATGGGAAGGCACTCCTCACACTCCTTGATGTTCTTCTTTATCAACACGAGGAGGAGAGTGGCAAGCGTCCGGTTGGTAACTTCCATTTGGCCATCGATTTGCGGATGATACGCCGTGGAGAAGAGTAGCTTGATTCCGAGATTGGCGCATAGCATGTTCCAAAAGTAGCTTAAGAACTGGACGTCTCGGTCCGACACAATTGTCTTTGGCATGTCGTGCAACCTCAAGATTTCCCTACAAAAGAGATTTGCAACATGTGAAGCATCGTCTATCTTATTGCATGGGATAAAATGAGCCATTTTAGAGAAGCGGTCCACTACAACAAATACGGAGTCCTTGCCATTTTGAGTCCTAGGTAATCCAATCACAAAATCCATGCTAATATCTTCCCAAGATTGATGTGGAATAGGTAGTGGCATATGTAAACCATGGGATTGAGATTGTGACTTAGCTTTGCAACATGTAGAGCACCAGTTGGTGAAGCGGGCGACATCGCGAAACATCTTGGGCAAAAATAGTTCTTGGAGAGCGTGGCAAAAGTCTTTTCGCGTCCAAAGTGTCTCATGAGTCCACCTCCATGAGCCTCTTCTAAAAGTAACAAACGAAGAGAAGACTCGGGAATGCATAATTTGTTAGCTCTCATTAGATAACCATCTTTGATATAGTATCGTTCCCAAGAAGTATGCGTCACACACTTAGCATAAGGAGTAGCAAAAGTCACGTCATGCTCATACAAATCTTTGATATGATCAAATCCAACAACATTCAATTCAAGTTGAGTAAGTAACATGCATTTGCGGGAAAGGGCACCCGCCACAACATTCTCTTTGCCCTTAATGTGCTTGATCACATAGGGGAAAGATTCAATAAATTCACTCCATTTAGCATGTCATTTATTCAACTTGATTTGACCTTTAAGGTACTTAAGTGTCTCATGATCGGTATGTATGAAAAACTCATGTGGTCTAAGATAATGCTCCCAAACATGCAACACACGCACTAACGCATACAATTCTTTGTCATAGATGGGATAGTTAAGTTGAGCACCGAAGAGTTTTTCACTAATATATGCAATAGCTCGCTTTTCTTGCATCAAAACTCCACCAATTCCATTACCACTAGCATCGCAATGAACCTCAAAAGTTTTGTCAAAGTTGGGCAAAGCAAGAATCGGAGCATGAGTAAGCAAGGATTTGAGCTCATCAAAAGCGGTAGATTGCAAAGGTCCCCAAACAAAAGGAGCATTTTTCTTACTCAAGGCATGCAACGGTGCGACAATAGTGCTAAAATATTTCACAAAGCGGGGATAGAAACCCGCTAGGCCAAGAAAACTACGCACTTGTTGCAAATTAGTGGGTTGTGGCCAAGTTTTAATTGCTTCAATTTTAGAGTCATCAACATGGACACCCTTTGAGGAAACAAAGAAACCCAAGAAAACAAGCTTGTCAACTCCAAAAGTGCACCTTTTCATGTTTGCATAAAGACGTTCCTTGCGAAGAGTTTGCAAAACGGCCCTAACATGATTTACATGATCTTTGATGGATTTGCTAAAAACAAGTATGTCATCGAAGTAGACCACAACAAACACTCCAATGTAAGGACGAAGCACAAAATGCATAAGACGCATGAAAGTACCGGGAGCTTCCGATAAACCCATAGGCATAACCAACCACTCGTACAAGCCAAATTTAGTTTTGAAAGCGGTTTTCCATTCATCACCTTCTTGTATGCGGATTTGATAATAGCCACTTTTAAGATCAATTTTTGAGAAAATGGTGGCACCGCTAAGCTCATCTAGCATATCATCAAGGCGAGGAATGGGATGCCTATAACGAACGGTGATAGCATTATGGATCTACAATCAGAGCACGTGTGAAAACTACCATCTTGCTTGGGCACAAGTATAACCAGAACGGCACAAGGGCTTAAGCTTTCACGTACATGGCCGCTGTCGATGAGTTGTTGTACTTGCCGTTGGATCTCCTTAGTTTCTTCGGGGTTGACACGGTAGGGATCCTTGTTCGGAAGAGGCGCTCCGGGGATGAGGTCGATCCTATGTTCAATGCCACGTAGAGGAGGGAGACCGGGAGGTAGCTCATCGGGAAAGACATCCTCGAATTCCTGCAACAAGTTAGAAAACACTAGAGGAAGCGGATTAGGAGTATTAGTTTTTGCCACATCATCTTTGCATAGGAGGACAAAGTGGATGACACTCGATGGGTTCTCACACACTTCTCTCATCTCTCTTTTTGTGGCTAAGAGGACTAAGTTTTTCTCTCTTGGCGAAGAGTCGCTCAATTTTGGCTTGTGGCGCTCACTTTCTTTTTGGTGGTTCTCTCTCTCTCTCACTAGTATCTCCATGATGGGTGGATGCTTGCTTGTCGGTGATCACTTGGCCTGGTGACATTGGTCGAAGCACATACTCCTTGCCCTTCATCTTGAAGCTATAGTGGTTGGTTCTTCCGTTGTGGATGACTCCACGGTCGAATTGCCAAGGTCGTCCCAAGAGAAGATGGCACACGGACATAGGAACTACGTCGCACTCCAAGGTGTCCTCGTAGGCGCCGATCTTGAAAGAAATTTGCACCATATGCTCTACTTGAATAGTGTTGGAGTCTCTTAGCCATTGCACCTTGTAGGGATGAGGGTGCTTCTTCTTGACTAATTGCAGCTTGGAACATAGCTCTTCACTTGCCAAGTTGTGACAACTTCCTCCGTCGATGATGACTTTCACGGAATGCCCGTTGATGCCGGCCTTGGTGTGGAAGATGTGGCACTGTTGGTCTTCTTCTTGGTGGTGTTGGAGCGTCAAGACCTTGGAGACCACGAGAGAGGGACTTAAATCGTTGTCACAAAACACTTGATCATCTTCATATTTGTTCATGCGCCGGTGCATGGCCACGTACTCAAGGGCTTCCATTTCTTCTTCACTCATCGAGTCATATGTGCCATCATCGTTAAAGATCATGGTTCGGTTGTTGGTGCATTCGAAGGACTTGTGTCCTCGGCCACCACAAGTGAAGCACTTGTCTTGACGGAGTCATTCGGTGGACCGAAGATGAGGGAGTCTTGGATTTGTAGGTGCTTGCCGGAGGACGAGTCGAGGAAGGCGTAGCTTGCTTGGAACTTGACTTGTCGCTGGTACTTGGTGATGCTCTAGTTGAGGTAGGAGTTGCCGAAGTCGCGAGAGCTTGAGAGTAGGAGCCGTAGGTCTTGGACGAGTACTTGGCGTATTTGAAGTCATCTTGCACTTGTCGCTCGGCCTTGGTCGCTTGATGAACTAGCTTGAGAAGGTTTGAGTATGGTTGGAAGTTAGCAATCCGCTTGATTGGGTGGCTGAGGCCGTTCAAGAAGCGTGCCATTGTCTGCTCGTCGTCTTCCTTGACATTGGCTCGTATCATGGCAATCTCCATTTCTTGGTAGTATTATTCCACCGTCTTCGTGCATTGTTTGAGGAGTTGCAACTTCTTGAAGAGATCACGGGTGTAGTGTGTAGGCATGAAGCGAGATCTCATGACATCCTTCATTTCCGTCCAAGTTGTGATTGGTGGTTCGCCTCTTGTTTGTCATCGCTCGATCACTTGTTCCCACCAAATGAGGACGTAGTCTTGAAACTCGAGGGAGGTGATACGTTTCCAACGTATCTATAATTTTTGATTGCTCCATGCTATATTATCTACTGTTTTCGACCATATTGGGCTTTATTTTCCACTTTTATATTACTTTTGGGACTAACCTATTAACCGGAGGCCCAGCCCAGAATTGCTGTTATTTTGCCTATTTCAGTATTTCGAAGAAACGGAATATCAAACGGAGTCCAAACGGAATGAAACCTTCGGGAACGTGATTTTCTCACCGAATATGATCCACGAGACATGGACCCCCCGTCAAGAAAGAAAGGAGGTGGCCACGAGGGTGGAGGGCACGCCCCCTGCCTCGTGGGCCCCCTTTGCTCCACCGACGTACTCCTTCCTCCTATATATACCTCGCACTTCAAACGATCGACACGGAGCCAAAACCTAATTCCACCGCCGCAACCTTCTCAGATCCACGAGATCCCATCTTGGGGCCTGTTCGAGCTCACCAAAAGGGAATCCACCATGGAGGGCTTCTACATCATCACCATAGCCCCTCCGATGAAGTGTGAGTACTTTACCTCAGACCTTCGGGTCCATAGTTAGTAGCTAGATGGCTTCTTCTCTCTTTTTGGATCTCAATACAATGTTCTCCCCCTCTCTCGTGGAGATCTATTCGATGTAATCTTCTTTTTGCAGTGTGTTTGTTGAGACCGATGAATTGTGGGTTTATTATCAAGTTTATCTATGAACAATATTTGAATCTTCTCTGAATTCTTTTATGTATGATTGGTTATCTTTGCAAGTCTCTTCGAATTATCAGTTTGGTTTGGCCTACTAGATTGGTTTTTCTTGCAATGGGAGAAGTGCTTAGCTTTGGTTTCAATCTTGCGGTGTCCTTTCCCAGTGACAGTAGGGGCAGCAAGGCACGTATTGTATTGTTGCCATCGAGGATAACAAGATGGTTTTTTTTATCATATTGCATGTATTTATCCCTCTACATCATGTCATCTTGCTTATGGCATTACTCTGTTTCCTTGAACTTAATACTCTAGACGTATGCTGGATAGCGGTCGATGAGTGGAGTAATAGTAGTAGATGCAGGCAGGAGTCGGTCTACTTGTCTCGGACGTGATGCCTATATACATGATCATACCTAGATATTCTCATAACTATGCTCAATTATGTCAATTGCTCAACAGTAATTTGTTCACCCACAGTAGAATACTTATGCTCTTGAGAGAAGCCACTAGTGAAATCTATGGCCCCCGGGTCTATTCTCATCATATCAATCTTCGTCACTTTATTATTGCTTTGCTTTTTTACTTTGCCCTTTTATTTTACATTGCATATTTATACCAAAAATACCAAAAATATTATCTATCATCTCTATCAGATCTCACTCTCGTAAGTGACCGTGAAGGGATTGATAGCCCCTAATCGCGTTGGCTGCGTTGAGCTATTTGTTTTGTGTAGGTACGAGGGACTCGCGCGTAGCCTCCTACTGGATTGATACCTTGGTTCTCAAAAACTGAGGGAAATACTTACTCTACTCTGATGCATCACCCTTTCCTCTTCAAGGAAATCCAACGCAGTGCTCAAGAGGTAGCAGGAGGCCATGGCGATCTTCTTTTCCTCATCGTAGTTGTGGAGACGGAATATCTTGCCCACCTTCAAGGCCCATGAGAGATATTCTTCGGGATCATTGCTTCCGGTAAACTTGGGCATGGTGAACCTGAGCTTGCCGTAGTGGAGTTCTTCATCATAGTAGCGGTTTTGATGTCGCTCTTGCCATGGAGGAAGGTCTTCAAATGCTCGTCCCTCAAGATGTCGCTCTTGGCGTGGGGGAGAGTCTTGAGGCACTTGTTCCACTTGGCAGCGTTCTTGTCATGGAGGAGGACGAGGAATATGCGCTTGGTTGCGCCTTTCTTGTTTTTCTTCGCGATGTGCGGCTTCTTCTTGTATCTCCCGACGAAGAGCTTCCTCTTGTTCTCGCATTTGGCGGTTGCTCTCTTCAACAGCTTTAGTGGACTCGCGGAGTGCGCGTTGTGCTTCGAGTGCTTGTGCTTGACGGATGGCATCATCATCTTGTGGTTCTTGACGTGGCACTTGTGGAGGTATTTGCTCTTGCTCCATTTCTTCTTGCGCTTGTTGTCGCGCCCTTTCACGTGCTCATACTCGGTCTTGTAAGCCATTACCATGGAATGGATTTTCTTGAGCTAGGCGATCTTGAGGATCATCACGTCAAGGGACCCGAACTCGGGGAGGACTTGTATCATAAGAGGAGTAGTCCGAAGATTTCCGACTTGAGTGGCGCCATCTTGATGAAGAGGACGAGGAAGATGGGCGTCCCACGATCATGTTGCGGAGTTCTTCCATTTGGGTGGTGAACTTGTCATCGATGTAGTCGCGGTTCCTTGCTTCCGATTGACGAAGGTCGGTGGCGAGTTGCTCAAGGCGTTCACCCAAGGCCTCACTTTCTTGATGGAGATCTCTTTGCGCGATGAAGAAGTGGCCCTTGGTGACGTAGCCGGGATCAACACCTTGCTCCTCAAAAAGCGGGTTCGCTGACGAACTTGGCCTATCCATCATAACCAAGTGGGGTGAGTAGGAAAATGAGAGAACAATACCGAAGTTACCTTTTCCGAGGATTGAGGATGTAACAAGTGTCACTCAATGTAATGCCACAATAGGAGAATTGGAACCGGGTTTGTTTCTCACACCTACAAGTAAAAGGCTTATGGAGTAGCTCGGTTAGGATGGTATCAAATTTTCCAAACAAAATGTTAGTCAAGATATCGATAAGGTTGAGAAGGTTCACAAAAATGCAAGTAAAGCAAATAGATCAAAGCCATATCACTAGGAACACACACACGGAAGATAGATGGGATCCGCACAACCAAGGAGTGAGCTCAAAATGTGCAACCACGGAAAATGCTCTTGTTGTGCGAATGCTAGAGAGACGCTAGCTCGATTGCTCAAATGGGCGCTTGTGCACCAACCTATGAGAGAAACGTGCCGTCTTCAATCCCAACTATATATGCTATGTATGCGGTGACCAAGATGATATGTCTATGCAAAATGGCTCAATGCTATTGCTTACAAGCTCTTTGTTTCTCCTCTTTTGCTTTAAAGCTTTTTTTCTATGCTTGATGCTCGAGCCAAGTATGATATGAGACAAGTATGTAAGATATGCACGGGAGAGACTTATGGTACTAAGATGATAATAAGATCACTACGGTGCACAATAGCGTGGCCCGACAATTCTCAACTTTCTAGTCTCGATGGGTAAGCAACGCAAAATGGCTCGGGTTATCAATGCAAAAGCAAGGGTAAGAAGTAAGTGTTGTCGAGGTTACCGTCCTTTCTTACGGTTAGCGATGAAGATGACTCCTAGGTGATGATGAATGGCGGTGATGTCGATGTCACACGTTCCTAAGTAGCCGAAGCACCTTAGGAAATGGAAATCGCAACTCAAAATCGGTCAAATGTGGAAGGTGGGTGCTATGATGATGAATTTTTGGATGGAGGCTAATGGTGGTGGTAATGATATATGTGGATGGGGGATGTCAAGAGCTTCCAAACGAGCTAAGGAACACAAAAACAGACTTGGGAGTTGGAAGTTATGGCCAAAACGGTGGTGTAGTTGGGTTGATTCGGGGGGGGGGGGTGCGGGCACCTGGGGGTGAGAGGTGCGGGTGCCCGGGGTGGTCAGGGGGAATTGGCCCGGGGGTGCGGGCACCCGGTGGTGGTCGATTTGGGCAGAAAATTTTGGGGAAAGGCAAAATTCCGTGGATTTCGTGGTGGGAAGGGTGGGGGTTGTTGGGTAGGGGCTAGATCCACTTGCCAAACATCAAATCATGGACCAAAACAACCAAATCTCATAAGATCCAACAAACTGCAAGAAATTTTTTTGGGGCTATTTTTGTGGGGATTTTCGAAATTGGACGAAAAAACAACAAAATCAAGCTAGCAAATGGGGGGATGGGACTCCAAACTGTGAATCGACCTTGCTCATGATACCAAGATGTTGTAGGGTGAAACCCTATATGAGATCTTTTCACACTTGGAGGGGGGGGGGGAGAGGAAGAACACTCAAGAACACAAGGAACAAATCACTCAAACAAACCCAAATATCACATCCACTAGAGTAGCATACATGAGATCCACAAGATTACATGAACAATTCAAGGAAAATAACACTAGGTAAGTTCTTCCCACTAGATGAGGTCTTGATGTTGATCTTCTCCAAGAGGAGGGCTTGATAATCCAAATGATTCTTCCCTAGATGGGGGCTTGATCTCCAAGAGGAGGGGATACAAGGAGCAGAGCTCTCTCTTTGTGTTCTAAATACTTTGCTATCCTTCCAAATGAGCTAGGCAAAGAGTATATAAAGGCTAGGGACGAAACTTGAAGAAAGAGGGGTACAAAGGACCAAAATATCCCTAAAACACGTAGCCACGAAGGAGGGGGCCGGGCACCCGGAGTCATGGGGTCCGGGCACCCGGGGCGCGCCTGGGAAGGTGGGCCGGGTACCCGGGGGGTGAGGCCCGGGCACCCGGGGTGCACAGGAGGCTGGGTGGCTGAGGGGACCGGGCACCCGGGGCCATTTGGCCGGGCACCCGGGGCGGTCAGGGAGCCGGCCCGCGGGCGGCTGAAGGGGCCGGGCACAGGCTGCTCTAGCCAGCGCCAGGCAGAGGAGCCGAGCACCCGTGGTGGCCAGGGGCGATCCCCAGCTGGTGGCCGGGCACCCGGGGCTGTAGACGGCCGGGCACCCGGGATGTCCAGGACCTCCACGTCCTTCTCCTTCACGACTCCTTCCTCCTTCTTCTCCTTCCCGGATGCTTGGGTTTCCGTCCTCTCCTTCTCACGATCATCTTCTTGGTACCTAAGAATGCATAGTGTATCTCTTTGAGGTAGAATCTCATTCTTGTGGGAAACCGAACGAAACTCGGAGAGGAAAGAAGTGACCTCGTTAGAGATGTTGCGTGCACGTGCTCTTGTCATTGGTCCTCTCAGTGCTTGCGGTGGTGATGGAGTGTCGTCGGTGTGGGTAGTCAAGGGATGCTCCACATCATTGGTTCTTGCTGAGGGAAATACTTATCAGCTACTATATTGCCTTCCTCTTCGGGGAAAATCCTAATGCAGCTCACAAGTACCACACGCCCATCACGCAACCATCCTCGTACGCGTGCCACTCGTCCCTCATGAGTCCCTTCCTTTACCTTATCTTGTACACAACAAATGTGAGCAACTTATTTTCTTCATCTTTTTCTTCTTCCTCCTTTCTTCAACGGATTCAGCACACCACAATCACGTTAGCCGTCGGCACCTTCCTGCCGGTCCACGACGAATCAAGGCCTCCGCCTCAGCGCGACCTCGACCACCCTCCTTCACGCCCGGTGGCAGTCACGCCGCCCCTACTAGCCCTACGCCGGCGGCCTACATGTTCCAGGCCGGCCACCAACAATGTTTGCATCCTCCTTTGGGCCTCCATTTCCCGGCCTCCAGCACCACCGTCACGTCCATCAAGAGGTCAGAGACGAGTTTCTGCAACAACGACACTGTTCCAAATTGGGCGGCGAACGACAAAGGGGATTTAGTTTTCTGCAACAAGCCTCTTGCTACAGACGACCGAGCGCACTATGTTTGTTGCAAAGGGGGCAACAGCGCCGTTTCTACAACAACGGTCTTGTTTCTCACATGCCTTGTTTCAAAGAAAAAATGGTTCGGCGGGAGCGCAACAAGTCTCGTGCTGCAAAGTGCCGAGAGCAACATGGGCCTCGTTGGAAAGGCTGGTGCACATTCACGCGGAGAAGATTGGACGACTGCCGAACTCGCCATCCAACGGCTAAGAAGGCGACATATAAATATCACCCGGCCGGCGCGTAGCACATCCAAAATTAACGCGCGAAGTAAATGAAAACAAATGAAGTACTGAATAGTGTTTGAAACTCCAAAAAAATTCAGGAATGTATTCATGAACTGTACTCCTTTTAGATTAGATGTAAGCATTTTGATATTGAGTAAAATGCACCCGCGATCATTGAACTTGTGTAGAAAGCTCACTTTGGGCATTGTACTTAAGAATACAGTCAATACGGTCATTATATACGACTTGATGTGATTATACAGTCACTGCCTCGCTGTATAGCTCCGTATTTTGCTCTGTTGACTGGTCAAACATCACAACACCCTCTCTCTACCCTATGAGGGTCCCATCTGTCAGTTGACCTCTGGATCGATCTGTGGACAGCACACATCAACAATTTTTCTTAGAGCATCTCTAGTGGATGGTGTATATGGAGGTGGATGCTAAATTTACACTATGAAGATCAAAAAAGCCTTCCCAGTGGATCGTGTATCACGTCGTGCACATTTAGACGTCGCTACCACGAGCGTGCCGCGTGGGAGTAAAGACGACCGAGCCACGCCGTGGCTCAAGCTCCGCTCCCACGATCGAAAAAACTCCGCTCCGCTCCGTTCCTCTCCGCCGCCTCCCAAGTCGCCGTCGCCCCTCTCGGCCGCCGTCCAAGGTCGCTGTCGCGTCTCCTCTCGGCCACTGCCTAAGGTAACCATTTTCCCTTCCTCATGGCGGGAGCAGAGGCGGCGGCCAGACACCCCTGCAGCCCGATCTGGCGGGCGGGGCGGCTGGGCGGCGGGGCAGCGTGGGGCTGGTGGCGGAGCTGTGGTGGGGAGGGGAGATGCAGGACGGCAAGGCGGCGTGGGGGGGGCGGCGGGGCTGTGGGGAGGGGGAGATCTGGGGGTGGGGGGCGTGGGGCGGCGGGGCTGCGGGAGATGGAGATCTTGGCGGCGTGGAGGAGATGCAGGGGGATGGAGGAGATGGAGGAGATGGAGGAGATGCAGGGGAGATGCAGGGGCGATGGAGGAGATGGAGGAGATGGAGGGGAGATGGAGATGCAGGGGAGATGGAGATGCAGGGGCGATGGAGGAGATGGAGGAGATGCAGGGGAGATGGAGATGCAGGGGAGATGGAGGAGATGCAGGGGAGATGCATAGCTGTGGTCTAAAATTGTCAATTTGAAGCCAGATTGTGGTCTAAAATAGCTGTGCATTGGTTGCTTGCAGATGGATACTGACCAAAGCTTTTTGGACACCCTTGGTTTTGGTTACACGCAAACACAACTAGAAAGTCCAATTGGAGAGCAGGCAACTCCATCAACTCAGCATCGCTCGCAATAACAGAGAAAGGAAAATCCAACAAAGGCAAAATTGGTCTAGTGATGAGGACAAGGTTCTCATAGCAGCATGGGCAAATACAAGTTTGGATATTGTTGGGACAGATCAAAACCGAGATGCTTATTGGGATAGAATTTCAGAGTACTACAACACACACAAGGAATCATCATGGCCGGAGCGTAATGCTAATGCAATCAATTGCCGTTACACAATGATTAACAGAGAGACCTCTAAATTTTGTGGTTGCCTTCAGAGATTTTAAATAGGCAAGAAAGCGGAAGGACTATACAAGAAAAGGTATGCGCCTTTCTTGTAATTCTATATGTGATGTGCAATATTCTATATGTGTTGTGCTTATTTTAACAACATATTTATATGTGCGACAAACGATGCACACATTTTGTTCAAGGAAATGGATCTTAAAAAAGAAGCCTTTCACATCGATGCATTGCTATGTAGAGTTTTCAAGTATCCAAAGTGGCGGATAAGAGAAGTTGAAACTTCTCTTAAGAAACAAAAGAAGACCATTGATGCAAGTCCAGCACAGCCACCAATGATCCTGCCGATGCATCCTCGACGCGTCTTGATGCTACCTCGATACACACCGATGCTCTTGAACATGAGAAAAGACCTGATGGTGTGAAGAGGGACAAGAGAGGTAAAGTCGATGACAAGGCTTGCAAGCTGTCATTAGAAATCGTGTGGGCAGCAAAGCTAGAGAAGGATGAGATCAAAGAGGCGGCAAGAAATGCTCGCTACGCACAACAATTGGAATTGCGAAAAGAGGAGATTGCACTCAAAAGAATGAGGATGCACGAAAGCGAGAGGGAGGATGCACGGAGACAGTTTGAATTAGATGAGAGGGTCATGCTCATCGACACAAGTGGTATGACTGATGTTCAAAAGCAGTTCTACCTAGCTAAGCGAAGGAGATCCTTGCTCATGCCTAGGGTAATGTGAGCTATATGTTGTAGTTGTAAGAACTATTTATTGCTTTCGCTAGTTGAGGACATGGATTACATCACTCATTGCATAAATATTTTTATTGATAGCTGCATTACAAAGACATGGATTACATCACTGCTTCCAAACTTTTGCGGACATGGTCAATTAGATCAAGTTTAAGCTGATCATGTTCATCGAAATTTCTAATCCGATTAGTCATCTGAATAAAAGAGCTCAGTTCTTCCGCATGAGTACGAGAGACTGTGACTCTTTCTCCCATTGCCTCAAAAGTGCAGCTTTGCCGACCAGTTTGTCGCTCCTCTTCAACTATCATATTGTGCATTATGACACAAGCTTTCATGACATCAGTGATTTCTTTACGTTTCCATCCTTTAGCAGGTCCACGAACAATGGCAAAACGGGATTGCAGAACTCCAAAGGCTCGCTCCACATCTTTCCTAGCCCCTCTTGCTTCTTGGCAAAAGTTTTTGCTTTCGCTAGTTGGAGCTGAAATGCTCTTCACAAATGTTGCCTACCGTGGATAGATACCATCTGCAAGGTAATACCCCATTGTGTACCGATGGCCATTGATGCTATAATTCACTGGAGGAGTTTGGCCTTGGCTAGCTTTGTAAAAACAGGAGAACGTTGAAGAACATTTATATCATTCAGAGACCACAGTAAACCAAAATAAGCATGCCAAATCCAAAGATCTTGTGAAGCAACTGCTTCCAAGATCATAGTGGCTTCGCTCACATGGCCTTTAAACATGCCATGCCATTTTTGGGGCAATTTTTCCACCCCAGTGCATGCAATCTATGCTCCCTAACATACCGGAAATCCTCTTTCCTCCCTATTTCAAGTAACCTAGCAATGTCTTCTTCATTTGGAGATCTCAGGTACTTTTCCCAAAAACTTCACAAATTTCTTGCAAGACTCTAAATTAGTAGACTCAGCGGACGGATGTACTCATCAACATAATCACCTGCTATTCCATATGTTAGTATCCGCATCGCCATGGTCATCTTTACAAAGGATGTAACCCAAGAGCTCCGAAGCACTTCTTTTTGTGTAAAATAATCATCATAGTCATGCTCAAGTATACCATCAGCTATGCGGTTGAACAAAGTACGCGACATCCTAAATCTGTGCATAAAAATTAAATGAGACAGGGAAATGAAAAAAGGACCAAAGTAGAGAAGTGTACTAATTACGAACCTTCGTCGAAACAAATGTTCGGGAAAGCGAGGAACTTCTTTGAAGTAGTCATCCCATAGAAGAAGAAATCCGGCATCTCTTCCTCGATCGATTGACTGACGTCCATGCTTGGAACCGCCATGGCGTCGGCGTTCTTCCTCTCTTCCTCCTCGCTCGGCGAATCTGCAAGTATGAGTTCATCGTCACTTTGATGAAGATGACGAAGAACTCATGTCCCAAATGGATGTGTTCATTGTGTTGCGTGAGAAACGATAGAAAAATCTAGGTGAGAAGAGAAGTGTGCTGGAAGAGGTGGTAGGAGTGGTTTATATAGATCGGAAATATGGCCGTTGGAAATATAGCCGTTTGAAAATATAGCCGTTGGAATATACACGTCCAAATTTACACGTTCCACTGAAAAACTGGGAGGTGTATAATTTAGCAAGGTGTATATGGACGTGTATATGGAGATATACACGTCCAAATTTACACGTTCCACTAGAGATGCTCTTAGGCTGGTACCGCCTCATGTGTGCATGCATGCATGCTATCGAGCGCTTGCTGGACGGGGCTGCATGCTATGATCCCTGTTCCCGACTTTCTTCTCGGCCGCTCAGTTCCCTTCAGTGTTCCTTCCCCAGAACAAAAAAAGACAACAATCCTTATACTCAAGACTCAGCCACGGGGTCATTGTTATACCTCTAGTATGTACGTCTGTGACATAAATATATACATAGTACTATATCAGATGTTCGCCGTCTTCACCGACGGGCGCATCATCCAAGGATGCGCCGCTACGCTCACGCCATCGCCTCCTGCACTTCGATGAGCCCGGCCACCATCGCCGCTCTTGGCGTTGCCGCGCAGGTACCGACCTCAACGGTGATATAGCCTAATGCTTTTCATTGATACACGTGTATGAGGCTAGCTCGAGTAATTTCTGAGCTAAATCGGTTCCGTTCAGATGTAGACGGCGAGAGATGCACGAAGAAGCCTAGCTAGCTGCTCGATCCATTTTCCTAGGCTAGGTAGCACATGCACGTATATGTAACAACACGCCGCCGGCTGATCGATCTGATCACTCGAAGCACACGCACCCGGGACAATACGAGGACACGTGAGTCACACCGAGTTGATGGCCACAGGACCGTATCAGTTATCTTTGTCTTCTTTCTATTGAGCTGATTCAAAATATTACAGGGGCACATGATCATATGAAGAAGGTCTAACAAGCTCGGATGATTGTTCCAGTCCAAGCCGGACATGGACTATCCAACGTCGGGCGCAAGCAGCTCAGCCCCGTGTCCTCGCTTGAACACTGACATGTTCCCATTCACCAGCATACACGTACAGCCGCATAGGCCGCTCCACAACATGGACACCATGATGAGCACGACAAGGGTTCAAAAGTGTTGCGTGCATGCGTGTAACTGTGTAAGTGTGTTTTGTGCGTGTTAATTAAATATTCATAACGCTCCATAGATTTAACACAAACTTGTGTGGGCATAGTGGTTAGAGTACGTGGGCTTCAGCAGAGATCCCTGGTTTGATTCTCATGCGACGCGGTGTTTTTTAACACAAACTTGTGTGGGCAGTGTGGTTAGAGTACGCGGGCTTCAGCAGAGATCCCTGGTTTGATTCTCATGCGACGCGGTGTTTTTTTCTTGAAAAAATTTGACAGGTGGGTCCCACATAGGTTAAGAGAGGGTGTTGTGATGTTTGACCAGTCAACAAGGCAAAGTACGGAGCTATATGATTTAACACAAACTTGTGTGGGCATAGTGGTTAGAGTACGTGGGCTTCAGCAGAGATCCCTGGTTTTATTCTCATGCGACGCGGCGTTTTTTTCTTGAAAAAATTTGACAGGTGGGTCCCACATAGGTTAAGAGAGGGTGTTGTGATGTTTGACCAGTCAACAGGGCAAAGTACGGAGCTATATGGTGAGGCAGTGACCGTATAATCACCTCAAGTCGTATATAGTGACCGTATTAATTGTATTTTTAAGTACAATGACCAAAGTGAGTTTTCGACACAAGTTCGATGATCACGGATGCATTTTACTCTTTGATATTTATTCCCCTTTTCTAGACCTGACTTGATTTTGGCCGCGCACCATAAAACCCAGCAATCGCAATTCTTTCCTGACGCTTACCGTTACCTAAAACCCAGAACCCGCAACTCGGCAGCCATGCCGCCGCCGCTCAAGAATCGCAGCCACGCTCCCGCGAAGGCCGGGCAGAGCCGGCCGCCGCCACGCCAGCCGGGGCGGCGGATGGCGAGCCGCGACGCTGGGGAGCGAGCGGCCTTCTTTGCGCGGCGCGAGGCGGCCACGGTGCTCCGGCGCGTGCTACGCGGGGACGCCTCCAAGCGCTCCGGGGGATCCATCAAGTCCCTCGTCTTCTCACCCTCCGTACGCAACAAGCGCGCCACCTTCGCCCTCGTCTGTCAGACCCTCAAGTGTAAGCCCCCCAGCTCCAACCGGCTGCCTTCTCGCGCGCTCGCGTGCAAGGTGTTCGATGTAATGCCAGTCCAGAGCCTCGTTGCTGCATTCTCGCTATGATATCCAATGCGTCCGATAGAATGCCGCTGTGAAGATATGCTGCTAATAGTGCGCATCAACTTCTGTTTAATGCCCTAGTTGAAGATACTTTAATGTCTTTATTACTACCTGTGACATAATCCTTTTCGTCCAAGCACTATCTATAGAATGAATAAATATGCCAATGTTAACAGAGTGGATTTCTGGCTAACTCAAGCTTCCGGAGAATGATGCTCCGCGAACTCTAATTATAAAACAACTAACCTTGAAGAAATGTACATATTCGATCAGTATGTTAGTCCATCCGATGAGAATGTACATAGCTGACGACCAGGAAATAAAACCATACGTGGTGCTGCTTGAAATAAGCAAACACAAGTTCTCTGCAGTTATGCTTTTCCCCTTGTGCTTTAACTCAGTTTGTATGTTCCTGCATTGACTTCTCCCTCATAATTTCTTTGTTTCCTTTAATCAGATCTTCCAATTCTTAAGGAGGTTTTAGCATCAAGTGGAGTATTCAGCAGCAAATGGAAGGTCGGCCATCTGAACTAAATGTTATGAATTAATTGATTCCCTTCTTGCTATACACTGTTTATACCAGTCTTGTGTTGATAGGTTTCATGGCCCTTAAGTGTCTACTTATAAGTTATAACACCGCCAGAGAAGGAAGTAAGGCATGGATTGACTATGCATTCCATTTTTCTTGCAGAAACAAGAGGAATTAGTTTATGTGACGGCCTACGACATCCTCTTCGGTCAGGTTTGTCAGTTACTAGGTTCTTTGGATCAGTGTCTAACCTTCTAATTGCTGAGTTCTAACCTTGTCGCTATAAAACAGTTAAACTTGAGTTATGGAATTAAGCACTAGTTTGCCATGTCATTCACTTGATCAGTCTTGTTGTTCCGCTTCTTCTTCCCATTCAAAGAAAATCTGACATGAAGTAGCATTCGTAGGAAATTGCAGTTTCTGGATCTGTCGAGGAGTATATTATGCTACATAAAGATACTTTTAGGACTGCTCTTCAGAAAATATGTGTTAAAAGGAAAGTCAGTAATGTTGAGGATTTGTTAAGCGAGAAAACTACAGGTATCCTTCTCTATTCTCTCTGACATGTTCCTTTTGTAGTAGATCATTGACTGTTCCTCTAATATGATTGCCCCTGCATCTCTGAGCCGCCTGAGGATCTTGACCATCCAGATCAAATGCATTCATTTGATCACATAATTCTCTGTACACGGCATAATAGATTGTGTCACAGCTGAAAAGTTGAGTTTTTTCATATGCAGCATCTATGTGAGGTGTTACAGCTATGAACTTCAACTATTTCATATGCAGTGTATTATATGAGGTTGTTTTCTTGTGTCAACGCTCAACACTGACTTTCATGCTAGGTTTGAGACTTTAAACATTTTTTATGTCGAGTACTTTCTGACCCCATATAATAATTGATAAGTTCTGGTTAACTTAGGGAAATCTGTTAATTGTATTTTAGATAGTATCCTTCAAAAGAACAACTGATAAAACAGTAGCCATTTTCATACACTTGGAAAAAACAGTTTAATTTTCAATATTAGATCACAACCGTGTTCTGGAGAAGGTGCACCACAACTGCTGCTGTGCATTTGCTCAATTTTGACATGTCAGTGATATGCCATCCTCAGTATACACAAATTAAATGGTACGAGCAAAATTTTGTGCATGCAATGCTGTTCATTATTCTTTTATTTCTGCAGTCAAACCGAAGCCCAGGTTTGTTCGTGTAAACACACTCAAGACCACAACTGGATCGGTTATTGAAGTACTAAGTAAAATGCACAAGGTACTTCACCTATCTTCTACTCCCTCCGATCCAAAATAAGTGTCGCAGTTTTGAACTAAGGTTAGTTTAACCTCAGTTGAAAACTGCAACACTTATTATGGATCGGAAGGAGTAGTACTGTTTAGCAAGCATGTTTCTCCAAGTAACAAGCCTGCTGTCCAATGTTTCTTGGTATAACTTAGATATCACTTTCATGCTCTACCATTCTTAGTGATACTCGAAATTCGCCTATTGGTAGGTTGATAAAGATGATATGGTTCCAGACATGTTGGTGCTCCCGCCTGGAACTGATATGCATAAACATCCATTGGTCACAGATGGAAAGGTGTTTTTGCAGGTGAAGCCTTGTGATTCTGTAGCATCTGCATCTGAAACAAACTTTATCTAGTATCATTTCCTCTCTCACTTTAACCTGTTTGCACAGGGAAAAGCAAGTTGTATGGTGGCAGCTGCATTGAGCCCTAAGCCGGGTTGGAAGGTTAGTGTAGTGTATTTAATCGCACTAGTTCTTATCGCATATATTTATTTTTGTCTTGCTAGTTGCAACCATTTGAGCTAAGTGAAGTATTTAATTTTAATTACATTTCCATCTTTCTTAATTTATAGGATTTTACACAACAATATTCTGGACCTTAGTACTCCATCTTTAGTACTAGGACGTAAATTTGTGGCGACGCGGAGTTTTCTTGGAAAGAAAAGTTTTGAGGGATGCCCGCAGTGTAAAATATAATAATCCTGAAATTTATCACTTAACAATTTGTATATCGTTTTTAAAATTTGCAAATGAAAAGTCTATGCTTATTTACTATGCTTCATGACTCATGATTATGGAACGAATGTTGCATTCTGAGCAGTTGATAAGTATCACTTTACATACTTAGGACTTGTATCATGTCAGATCATTAATTTCCAGTTGAACATTAAACTTAGGTTATTGATGCATGTGCGGCTCCAGGGAACAAAACAGTCCATCTTGCTGCACTCATGAATGGAGAAGGGAGTATTATTGCTTGTGAACTTAACAAAGAGAGGGCCAAGACATTGCAACATACTGTCAGAAGATCTGGAGCAGACAGTATCCTTTCTTAAATGCTTTATTATTACCTCTAGCTCTAGTGATCTAGCAATTATATATTTCCTAGGCATTATTTTACTGTTAAAATCATGCTTTTCACCTTGCATTTAATCTAGGAAAAACAATGTTTATAAGTTCGCATAATTTCTGCAGTGAAGTAAGTACCTTGTGAATTCTTTTGACCTTCAAATACAAATCCCCTGCTAACCCGAGTGAGGTTTCAAATGCTTTTGTTTTGTGACAGTAGCTTTCATATGTTTCTTTGACATTTATTCACAATGGCACAAAACTAACAGCATTCCATCTTTCAATCAGGCATATCTTTGCACCTTCTTTGTGTATGTGGAAATAATCATGCATTCACTTGTCTTCTGGCTACTTTGACCCAACCCTTGATATCATTTTTCTCTAAAGTGCAATACACAAACCATTATGTCAAGGGGTTCGCTGTGATATATGTGGACTATCTATGGTGATCATTTCTTTGTTATTGTATGTAGTCTTTTCCTTCCAATTTGCAACTGTATCCACCTGTTCACCATATACTATGGTACAAAGTTTGTGACATGATACAATGATCAGATTTTCTTAACCAGTTTTGTAGATATTGAAACAGTTATTGGTGACTTTTTGAATATAGATAGCAATGATCCATCATATGCAGAGGTTTGTAGTACTTGTGTTGTTATTCTTACTATTGTTAGAAAGATTAGATTCATGTATTGAAATTCCGGTATTGACATCCATAATGATCTACTCCCTCCGTCCCATAATGTAAGACGTTATTTGACAGTGTAGCGTCCCATAATGTAAGACGTTTTTTGACACAGTGTAGTGTCAAAAAACGTCTTACATTATGGGACGGCGGGAGTATTGTCTATTGATGAAAACTTCAGACAAGCATACATTTTTTGAGCTTTCCATTTGTCTTGTCTAACAATCAACCCTAATTGTGTTGTGTGCTTCAATACAATGATGATTGTGCAGGTTCGTGCTATTCTATTAGACCCCTCTTGCTCTGGATCTGGAATCTCTACCGAGAGACTCGACCACTTGCTTCCTTCACATCCTATAGGTAACTGTATGCTATGGAGGCTGCTCTTACGACATATATGTACTTCTTGTATTCAATATGAAAACTTGGAATCTGCATTGTTTGTTCATACCACATTGAGTTCATCCTAGTTTTCATACCACATTGAATCTTCTCGTATTCAATGTGTGTTCATGCCACATTGAATTCATCCTAGTTTTGTCCGCAAACCATGAAAATGAACTTCTATTTTTTTTCCTGGACAAAATAAGAAGGCTAAGGTTCTGTTAGCATCTTATGCAGTCTGATACTCTGATGGGTCATCCGGCCTTCTGTAGTTCTGTAGTTGGCACAGGGGCTTTGCTTGCTTGGTCAATTTTGACCTGAAATAGTGAAACATTTGAGTGTCAGGGATGTTTCTTAAAGTCTACATTTTTTCAAAGATGCAAGTGAGGGAAACAGATTCACCCCACCACCATCATACCAGTATCCAACTGGAACATTTAAACTAAAGAAACCCTGTTCTGCAGATGATCAGGATGATGCAGGTTCAAGCACAAGGATCCGGAAACTGTCCGCCTTTCAGCGGAAAGCTCTCTCACATGCTCTATCATGTAAGTTCCTACTCTACTCGGTCTGTTTAATGATCACATTTCTATGGACAACTGTCGCAGAAACTGAAGAGAAAAGCTTCCGTCCACGTCTGCAGTTCCCTCTGTAGAGAGATTGGTGTACAGCACCTGTTCAATACACCAGGCAGAGAATGAGGATGTCGTCAGCTCTGTGCTACCTTTAGCCTCATCACTCGGTTTCGAGCTCGCTACCCCATTCCCTCAATGGAGGCGCCGTGGCCTTCCGGTCTTCGACGGAGGTATGCTCCCTTTCCCTGAACAACTCAAATATGCTTCTGGATGACCTTCTGTTGGCATGAAATTATACACCCTCACGGCTTTCCTTGTTTGCAGCCCAGCATTTGCTTCGGACGGATCCCGAGGATGACCTGGAGGGATTCTTCATAGCGCTGTTTGTGAGGAAAGCAGCCGCCGCTGATGCTTTGGAGCCTAGCGAAGACGGTGGCGCGTTGGGAAGGAAAAGGAAACGAGCTTGCACAACGCGAAGCGGAGGTCTCAGGGCGTTCAGCTCCTTGAGATTGTCCAGGATGGACGTGCTCTGCTCCATCTGGGGTATATAGAGATGTTGCCCTAGGATCTTTGAGCGATTTCTTTTGGTAGCGGCAGCTGAACGAAGCCGGCGTTGGACTTGTAGCTGAATTTTGCATTTTCTCGATATGTAGGCAGAATTGTAAACTAAGGCCATTGTGCACGTTCAATTTTGAAGCAATTAACATCGAAAAAGAGACGTGTATTACTACTATTGCACCCAAGAACGCGTTATCATCGACAAGAATCGGAAAGGAAATTGTGTCAATTCCTATCTTAACGAGAGATGTATTTTTGACTGTAAGATCAGATTAGGCGGCTGAAAACTCTGGTACTCGGGTGTTACATGCAGTGCTCACTTTTTTAAACAATAAAAGTCATCTGCATTAGTTGCAGAGCCATATTAAATTTGAAATCCTTTTAACTCTCATATCGTATGGCTAGAACGAAATGTCATTTTACCATGCTCTACTATTTATTTTTTAACCGTCGTTATCATGTACTCTCTCCGTTCCAAAATAAGTGTCATGATGCATGAACGATCACACTATCATTGACAAGGTACTAGTAGAAATATAGCGCAAGAGACGATGGAGGTGGCTACAGAGAGGGCAATATAGGGCCGAGCAGTGGCGAAGCCAGGATTTGGGTGGGGTGGGGGGGGGGGGGGGGAACCAAGTAGAAAAAAAAGTATGCAATACAAACAATCTATAAGTTCAACTTAGGGAAAAAATTGTAATATTAGCAACTCACACAATATGACAGTTTTGGTAGGCTAGGAGGGAGTAGGACACATACAAAGATATGAACTCTTGATAGATATGAACTCTTCAGAGAATCGTAGCGTCACAGATCAGACAATCAAACAACAACAATCTTATGCATAACAGTATAAATTCGACACTAATACAAGATGAAAATTGAGAGAGATTAGTATATACTAATCCAGCCTAAAATATACTAGTGTGATATGTTAAACCTTGGCTAGTTCGCTTTTGGAGCCGGAAGAATTGACAGGGAAGCATGTTGTGTCGCGCCCTAGCCATATGAATCGGATCCTGAGCAGCAGGGCAGAGAGAAGAGGCGGGCGGACGATAAGGGCTCAGAACGGAAACGACTAGTTTTGTGCGCACTAATCCCACGTAACGCTAATTATGGGAGAAGAGATCTCACGGGAGAATGCAACCCCAGGCCAATCTTGTTTCCCAATGTCTTACAACGCACTGGAGATGGTGTGCTGGAATGTGAGAGGGCTAAATAGCCCTGCCAAGAAGAAGGCGCTGAGGGAGTTCGTACACACAGTGCATGTCGCGATAATTTGTATATTAGAAACTAAACTAGCGGTCGTAAACCAGTACACTATAATGCAATGTCTTGGGCCATCCTATGATGGCTTTGCTTATCTCCTGACTTCGGATACTAGAGAAGGCATCTTCGTGGGTTGGGATTCCACGAAAGTCAACTTGTCAAACTTTGGTAATGACTATAACTCCATAACCGGATATGTCTTGCCAAAGGAGGGAGCTGTGTGGTGGCTCACGGTTGTGTATGGGCCATAAGAGGACGCTCAGAAGATCCCATTTTTGGAGGAGCTCGCAGAAAGACGGAGCTACTACCTCGGGCCATGGCTAGTTATTGGGGACTTTAACCTCATCCTCCAAGCAGCGGATAAAAATAATTCTCTGACCGATAGACAGATGATGGAGAAGTTCAAGAGATTTGTGGATGATAATGCGCTTAAGGAGCTTTTCTTGCACGGACGTACGTACACGTGGAGCAACGAGCGGGAAGTGCCCACCCTCACCAAGATCGATCGGGGTTTGTTTCGGTTGATCGGGAGCTTGGTCATCCTGAATGTTTACTTCAGACACTTTCTACTGCTTGTACCGATCACTGTCCCCTATACTTGTCTCTGGAGGAACACTTACAACCGAAGAGGAGGTTTAGATTCGAGCTATTCTGGATGAAGATTGAGGGTTTTTTGGACGCGGTCAAGGAAGCATGGATCTGTGATGCGGAGATCTCGGATCCCATCGTGAGGCTGGACATGTTGTTGAGAAACACAACACATTACCTCACTGCTTGGAGGCAAAAGAAAGTGGGCAACATCAAACTACATATCGCCATAGCCAACATGGTCATTCTTCGTTTTGACGTGGCACATGAAAGAAGATTACTTTCACAGGAGGAAAGGTCGCTCATGATGACCTTAAAGCACATGGTGCTAGGACTTGCTTCACTTGAAAGAACTATTGCGAGGCAGAGGTCATGGATCAGATGGCTAGGTGAGGGAGATGCCAATACACAGTTGTTCCACTTAATTGCCAACGGGGGGAAGGCCAAGAACTTCATACCGGCAATTTTAGTTGATGGCCATGTAATTGCTGATCAACTAGGCAAGGAGGCGGCCTTCCATGAGGCATATAAGGAGCTCCTTGGGAAGGATACGACGAGGGAGCATGCCATTAATCTAGAAGCACTGGATATAGCTGAAGGAAATATGCCCTAGAGGCAATAATAAAGTTGTTATTTTATATTTCCTTATTCATGATAAAGATTTATTATTCATGCTAGAATTGTATTGATCGTAAACCTAAATACATGTGTGAATACATAAACAAATATCGTGTCCCTTGTAAGCCTCTACTAGACTAGCTCGTTTATCAAAGATGATTAAGGTTTCCAAACCATAGACATGTGTTGTCATTTGATAATGGGATCACATCATTAGGAAAATGATGTGATGGACAAGACCCATCCGTTCCCTTAGCATATTGATCGTTCAGTTTATTGCTATTGCTTTCTTCATGTCAAATACATATTCTTTTGACTATGAAATTATGCAACTCCCGGATACCGAAGGAATGCCTTGTGTGCTATCAAACGTCATAACATAACTGGGTGATCATAAATATGCTCTACAGGTATCTCCGAAGGTGTTTCTTGGATTGGCATAGATCAAGATTAGGATTTGTCACTCCGAGTATCGAAGAGGTATCTCTGGGCCCTCTCGGTAATACAGATCATAAGCTTGCAAGCAAATGACTAAGGAGTTGGTCATTAGGTGATGTATTACGGAACAAGTAAAGAGACTTGCCGGTAACGAGATTGAACTAGGTATGAAGATACCGACGATCGAATCTTGGGCAAGTAACATACCGATGGACAAAGGGAATTACGTATGTTGTCATAACGGTTCGACCTATAAAGATGTTCGTAGAATATGTAGGAGCCAATATGGGCATCCAGGTTCCGCTATTGGTTATTGACCGGAGAGGTGTCTCGGTCATGTCTACATAGTTCTCGAACCCGTAGGTCCGCACACTTAACGTTCGATGTCAATTTGGTATTATATGAGTTATGTGGTTTGGTGACCGAATGTTGTTTGGAGTCCCGGATGAGATCACAGACATGATGAGGAGCTCCGGAATGGTTCGGAGGTAAAGATTGATATAAAGGACGATACTATTTGGTCTTCGGAATGGTTTCGGAATGCACCGGAAAGTTATCGGAATACCGGAAGGGGTTCCAGAGGCACCGGGAGAGTATTGGGCCTTATTGGGCCATGTAGAGGGAACACACCAGCCCACATGGGCTGGTGCGCCCCCCTAAAGGAAGCCACACCCAGTTGGATGGAAAAGGGAGGCTCCACCTCCTCCTACCATATCTCCGGAAGGAAGAAAGGAAAGAGAAGGGGCGCCTCCCCCCTTTCCTTCTCCCTTGTGCATTACATGGAGGGGGGGGGGGGGGTGGGGACCACTAGGAAAACCCTAGGGTGGCCGCCGGCCCTATTGGAGGCGCCCTAGGGCTGCCTCCTCCCCTCCCACACCTATATATATGTGGGGAGGGGTGCCACACAATACACAACTGATTCCACGCCGTGTGTCGGCACCCCTCCGCCTCTAGTTTACTCCTCCGCTCTAGATCGTCGCAGTGCTTAGGCGAAGCCCTGCGGGATTGCTTCATCACCACCGTCACCACGCCGTTATGCTGACGGAACTCATCTACTACCTCGTCCCACTTGTTGGATCAAGATGACGATGACGACACCGAGCTGAACATGTGCAGAACGCGGAGGTGTCGTGCGTTCGGTACTTGATCGGGCTGATCGTGAAGGTGTACGACTACATCAACCACGTTGAATAAACGCTTCCGCTTACGGTCTATGAGGGTACGTAGACACACTCCCCCCCTCGTTGCTATGCATCCCCATGGATAGATCATTGCGTGTGTGTAGATTTTTTTTTGTTTTTCCATGCAACGATTCCCAACAGTGGTATCTGAGCCAGGTCTATGCGTAGATGATATGCACGAGTAGAACACAAAGAGTTGTGGGCGGTGATAGTCATACTGCGTACAAGCAACGTCTTAATTTGATTTGGCGGTATTGTGGGATGAAGCGGCCCGGACCAACCTTACATGTCCACGCACATGAGACCGGTTCCACCGACTGACATGCAACTAGTTTTGCATAAAGGTGGCTGGCGGGTGTCTGTTTCTCCTAGTTTAGTTGAATCCAATTTGACTACAGCCGGTCCTTGAAGAAGGTTAAAACAGCAAACTTGACGAATCACCGTTGTGGTTTTTGCCGTAGGTAAGAACGGTTCTTGCTAGAAACCCGTAGTAGCCACGTAAAACTTGCAATAACAAAGTAGAGGACGCCTAACTTGTTTTTGCAGGGTATATTGTGACGTGATATGGTCAAGATATGATGTGATATACTTTATTGTATGAGATGATCATGTTTTGTAAGATATCAGGCAAACGGCAGGAGCCTTATGGTTGTCTCTTTATTGTATGAAATGCAAACGCCATGTAATTGCTTTACTTTATCGCTATGAGTTAGCAATAGTTGTAGAAGCAATAGTTGGCGAGATGACCACGACAAAATGATGGAGATCAAGGTGTCGAGCTGGTGACGATGGAAATCATGACGATACTTTGGAGATGGAGACCAAAAGAACAAGATGATGATGGCCATATCATGTCACATATTTTGATTGCATGTGATGTTTATCTTCTATGCATCTTATTTTGCTTAGTACGACGGTAGCATTATAAGATGATGCTTTCACTAAATTTCAAGGTAAAAGTGTTCTCCCTGAGTATGCACCGTTGAGAAAGTTCGTCGTTTCGAGACACCACGTAATGATCGGGTGTGATAGACTCTACGTTCACATACAACGGGTGTAAGACAGTTTTACACATGCAAAATACTTGGGTTAAACTTGACAAGCCTAGCATGTACAGACATGGCCTCAGAACACTGGAGACCGAAAGGTCGAACATGAATCATATAGTCCTAATAGTATTTGCATATCTATGTTGTAGATCAATAGCTCATGATATAGCTCCCCTATTTTCTATATATATGTGTTCCTAGAGAAAATAAGATGAAAGATGATAGTAGCAATGATGCGGACAGGGTCCGTGATCTGAGGATTATCCTCATTTTTGCACAAAAGAATTATGTCCTTGATGCACCGCTAGGTGATAGACCTATTGCAGGAGCAGATGCAGACGTTATGAATGTTTTGGCAAGCTCAATATGATGACTACTTAATAGTTTAGTGCGCCATGCTTTACGGCTTAGAACCGGGACTTCAAAAATGTTTTGAACGCCACAGATCATATGAGATGTTCCGAGAGCTGAAATTGATATTTCAGACTCATGCCCGGGACCTCTGACAAGTACTTTGCCTACAAGATGGAGGAGAATAGCTCAATCAGTGAGCATGTGCTCAGAATGTCTGGGCACTATAATCGCTTGAATCAAGTGGGAGTTAATCTTCCAGATAAGATAGTGATTGACAAAGTTCTCTAGTCACTATCACCAAGCTACTATAACTTCGTGATGAACTATAATATGCAAGGGATGACAAAAATGATTCCCGAGATCTTCCTGATGCTGAAATCGGTGATGGTAGGAATCAAGAAAGAGCATCAAGTGTTTATGGTTAACAAGACCACTAGTTTCAAGAAAAAAGGGCAAGGGAAAGAGAGGGAACTTCAAGAAGAATGGCAAGCAAGTTGCCGCTCCCATGAAGAAGCCCAAAGCTGGACCCAAGCCTAAAACTGAGTGCCTCTACTGCAAAGGAAATGGCCACTGGAAATAGAACTGCCCCAAATACTTGGCTGATAAGAAGGATGGCAAAGTGAACAAAGGTATATTTGATATACATGTTATTGATGTGTACCTTACTAGTATTAATAGTAGCCCTGGGTATTTGATACCGGTTTAGTTGCTAAGATTATTAACTCGAAACAGGAGTTGCAGAATAAACAGAGACTAGTTAAGCGCGAGGTGACGATGTGTGTTGGAAGTGGTTCCAAGGTTGATACGATCACCATCGCACACTCCATCTATCTTCGGGATTAGTGTTGAACCTATATAAATGTTATTTGGTGTTTGTGTTGAGCATGAATGTGATTTGACCATGTTTATTGCAATACGGTTATTCATTTAAGTCAAAGAATAATTGTTGTTCTATTTACATGAATAAAACCTTCTATGGTCATACACCCAATGTGAATGGTTTATTGAATCTCGATCGTAGTGATACACATATTCATAATATTGATGCCAAAAGATGCAAAGTTAATAATGATAGTGCAACATACTTGTGGCACCGCCGTTTAGGTCATATTGATGTAAAGCGCATGAAGAAACTCCATGCAGACGGGATTTTGGAATCACTTGATTATGAATCACTTGATTTTGGAATCACTTGATTATGAATCATTTGATACTCATGGGCAAGATGACTAAAACTCCGTTCTCCGGAACAGTGGAGCGAGCTAATGACTTATTGGAACTAATACATACCGATGTATGCGGTCCGATGAGTGTTGAAACACGCGGCGGGTATTGTTATTTTCCGACCTTCACAGATGATTTGAGTAGGTATGGGTATATCTACTTGATGAAGCACAAGTCTGAAACATTTGAAAAGTTCAAAGAATTTCAGAGTGAAGTGGAGAATCATTGTAAACAAGAAAATAAAGTTTCTACGATCTGATCGCGGGAGGCGGATATTTGAGTTACGAGTTTGGCCTTCATTTAAAACAATGTGGAATTGTTTCACAACTCACGCCATCAGGAACACCACAGCATAATGGTGTGTCTGAACATCGTAACCATACTTTTTGGATATGGTACATTCTATGATGTCTCTTACCGATTTACCACTATCGTTTTGGGGTTATGCATTAGAGACAGCTGCATTCACGTTAAATAGGGCACCGTCTAAATCCATTGAGATGACACCGTATGAACTATGGTTTGGCAAGAAACCTAATCTGTCGTCTTAAAGTTTGGGGTTGTGACACCTATGTCAAAATGATTCAGCCTGATAAGCTCAAACCCAAATCAGAGAAGTGTGTCTTCATAAGACACCCTAAGGAAACAATTGGGTACATGTAACATCCCAAATTTTCAATTTGGAATACTATACATAGATCATCATTTGCATATCATATTTTATTGCATTTTGGCTCGATCCTAGAAATTTCACGCAACTCAAGGACCCACGGAGAGAGTTGGAGATTTCGTTATTTTCATATTTGAGTTTTCTCAAATTCTGAAAATAGGATCATTTGATTTTATTTATTTTATCTTCAATTATTTCTATTATCAAAATATGAGAGAGGGAATAAAATGACTTTCCCAAAATAAAGAAATATTGAAGGTTTAATAATAATCAAATAATATTTTTACTTGGAGTTTATCGCTATTTTATTTGAATTTAGGAAAAATACGTGTTTTTCAAAATTGCATTTAGGCCCCAAATAAATGTTCATCTTGTCCGGCTTGATTTTAGAAGTCGGGGAAAATTTATTTCAGGATTTTTGGGGTCCATTTAGTATTTCTTTCGTTTGTTTTTCTGCGCGAAAATTATTTTTAAGAAAAGTCCGAACCGACTATGGGCCGGGATCGGCCAGGACTCCTCTGGCCGGGGCCTTTATATAGCGCCACCCCGGCCGTCGCAGCCCCCACCCCACCCGAGCCGCCATCGCCCTAACCCCCGCCGCCGCCGCCGCCCATGTGCCATGGATCCCGCCGCCGGATGCCGAGGTTGACCCCATTGCCGTTTTTTAGAAAAACCGTTCGGTTTTTCCGTCGCTTTTCGTCGGTTTTTTTAGATCAGTTTTTTGCCGGTTTAGTTATTTAGCGAACGCCCGTTCGTTCGTTTTAATGAACGATTTCTGTTTTTTCGCAGATAGTGAACGTTCGTTCGTTAGCCTGTTCGTCCGTTTTTTCTTTTTCTCGGATTTTCCGCGATTATTCCAGATCGCGATTTCGGATCCGATTTTCGTTTTAGTATAACTTTTCGCTCGTTTATCGGAATCAGGCGATTCAAGCGCTTAGAGTTTCATCTCGAAACCCTCTTTCCGAATAATCAACCCAAACAAGTTTTGCTTGTGTAAAATTTGACTTAGGTCCAGATTAGTAAACGAAGCTTGTTTCTTTCGCCGTTTGACTTTCGTTGCTTCGTTCGATTTGATTCTTTTTGCAAACCGGAGTTCTTCAGTTGAACTTTCTGGTTAGATCTTTTATTTGAGTTTTACCTGTGCATTAGATGAGTACTCATTGTATGTTTGTTTGTTTGTTTGCGATAGAGTACCCGGAGTGCGCCGCTTGCTACTTTGAATCCCTAGGTTTCGCGGGTCATCAGCAAGGCAAGTAACACTTTGATCATATCCCTTTTTCATACCCAGTTTTTATGCATTAGATCAATCCTCAACCATTGCATGTTTAGGATTTAATTAAATTGTGGGTTTTGGGAAGTAGATGAGGTAGTACCTATTACCTGTTTTATTATCAAACCCTTGGGAGTTACTTCTATGTTTGCTTATATTGCCATGCTATGCTAGTAGACGTGGATTGGGTGAGTGTATCCATGACAGATGTGAGATTTTAATTAATGGTTTATTTAAGGTGGCAACTTAAACACACATCTGGGTGGATTGAGGTACCTGGGTATCCCAGGATTGCCTATTTCTTTTTGGACCGCCACCCAGGCTCAAAGGGATCATGAGATTATTCATGCTATAAACTTCCGTGTGCAGCCATGAGCTACTATGGGCTCTAGCATAGTTGACTAAGTCGTGCGAACTCTTACAGTGGTAGATTAGCAGATGTAGGGGATGTAGGTTGGTACTGTCTACCCGTTCGTAAGGTGCTAGCGCTTCTGAAAGACCATGTCTCAGTCATCCGTTTCTCAAACATCATGTAGTGCGAGAAATCAAACGGAGGAGATCGAGTCTTGTGGGGAAAAGTGCACAAACCTCTGCAGAGTGTATCAAACTAATCATGGTTAGCCGTGTCCCCGGTTATGAACATCTTGAGTATCTAGTACTTGGATTATCATGTGAATCTCATAATGTTACTTTAATTAATGTTGTTGGGTTTTTAATGATGATATTTTAATTGGGATTGAGAATGTTGTCAACCATTCTCAATGTTTAACAACCATCATGATAGTTAAATAAAATTTATTCCTTTGCAGTAGGGAAAAATTGGCTTTACGCAAAACTGTAACCATAGAGCTTTCCACCAGCCATATATGCATGTAGTATAGCATTACTCTTTCATATTACTCTCTATGTGTTACATTGCGGCATATTTCATGTGTTGACCCGTTTTCGGGCTGCAACGTTCATGTTGCGAACTTTTCGAACGACAGTAAGGTGCCTTAGGTCGTGGTTCGTACTCGATGATGCCGTTGGAGTTGATGGACTCGCTTATCTTCCAAGCCTTCCACCGTTATCGTATTAGATGGCCTTAAGCCATATTTATTGTAATAAGTTCTCTTTTGAGACATTCGATGTAATGAGTGTGTGATTGCTACTCATTATAAATCCTTCAAGCATCGTGTGCGTGTCAAGATTCTCGATCCGAGGATGACACCGATGCACGAGGTCGACTGTTTGAGGTCTGGTCGCTACAAGATGGTATCAGAGCACACGCTGACTGTAGGACACGACACTAAGCTAAAGCCCTAGATCACTACTCTTTGTTCTCATTTCTGACTCCTCATCTTTTCTACTCTTTTAGGATGGCGGGTGCAAGGAACAAGTTCATGCAACCAGTTGATGATACACCCTTTGGATGTCACTTGAAGGAAGTCACTAGATACCTGAACATCGGAGTACCAAGCTTCATCGGGACCTACAACGCCAGTTTACCCGAAGAGGAGCGCTGGATGATTCAAGTTCAAGTTCCAGGAAGGACATTCGCACCAGTCACGGAGCCCATAGAGTTTTCCTTTGATGCACCAACCTGGAATCTAGGAAAGAGCATGGCAGCCCACATCGCCATGGAACGTATTGGAGAAGTTTACCGCAATGATCTCAAGGATACTATCTACCAGATTTGTGGGCACCGAGATGAGCAATGGGAGATGATCAGCACCAGGAAGGATAGATCAATCGCAGCTTTTATCCAGGAGTTAAACCAGCACATCCGACGTCAGGAGAACCAGATGTGCACAGGCATGATGGATCTGCAGAAGGCCTTGACCAAGATCACGGAGCTAGAGGAAGAACTCAAGGCTACACGTGAAGATTACATGGAAGAAATTGAAGTGCTAGTGAAGAAGAATGACGACTTAACCAGGAAGCTAGGAGTTTTCATGGGAGACCCCGCACCAGGCAGAGAAGACGACGATTCCACTTGCCCGAATAACTATATCATCATCGACGACACCGACTCAGACCCCGACGACAACGATGATGACTATGTTGATGAAGTTGGAGCGGATATCATGGAGTCTTCATCGGAGCAATTTTTCTAGATTGACCACCATAACAGTAGTAGTATTTCCCTATGTATCCAGTATAGTCCGAACACTTTTGTAACGATAGATAGACCGTTGTTTTCCTTTGTTTGAATTGATTGGAGTGATATTGTTTGCATTTCTCTCATGTGAATATGGGTAGTGTTTTCTCACTAGAACTCATTCTGTTCTATATTCTCATCTTCTCTAACACCCTCAGATGCCTCCGAGACGCGACACCGGATTTGTTTTCCCACCGGAGATCACTCAGTTGATTCAGCAGCAGAATGCTTTGATGCAAGCACTAGTACATAACCAAGGCAACAACAACAACAACAACAACAACCCACCACCACCACCACCTGTTGACCATTTGACTCGTTTCTTGAGGCTAAATCCGCCGGTGTTTTCCAGTAGCACCGAGCTGATTGTTGCAGATGATTGGCTCCGCAAGGTTGGAAGGGAGCTGGCCACTACAAGATGCACAGATGCGGAGAGAGTGCGTTTTGCCGCACATCAGCTTGATGGACCCGCAGCATCATGGTGGGAGAATTACACAGCCACACACCCTATTGACACCGCCACATGGGATCGGCCAAGACAAGCTTTCCGTCTTGCCCATGTTTCAGCAGGAGCTATGGCCATGAAGAAGCGTGAGTTTCGCAACTTACGCCAAGGAGGACGCACTGTAAGCCAGTATGTGGAGGATTTTAGCAAGTTAGCACGTTATGCCCCGGATGATGTTGCTACAGATGCAGCCAAGCAGGAGAAGTTCCTGGAAGGACTAAATGATGAGCTGAGCATGCAGTTGATGGTAGCAACTTTCAACAACTACCAGAGTTGGTAGATCGTGCTCTTATGATTGAAGGAAGCGACAACAGATTGAAAACCAAGCGGAAGTATGGTCAAGGGAAGTACACCGAGCTCAAAGAAAGCTACGCTTTACCCCAAAACCGGAGGACAATTTCAGCATACCCATGGAGGAGGTAGCTCGCACACTCATAATGGTTCCAAGAATGGTAACGGGAATGGAGGAAGCAACGGACAAAACCGCACCAACCCGTCAACCCCAGCCAAGAGAGACCTGAGCCAAGTCACTTGCTTTAAGTGTCAGAAGACTGGACATCATGCCAATGAATGTCCTGAAGCCCAGAATGGAAATGGCAATGGAAGCTCAGGGAAGAAGCCGAACCCTTTCAACAGGGGACAGGTGAACCACGTTAACGTGGAGGAGGTTGAAGCTCAGCCGATGCGAATAGGTAAGTTTTGGTTAAGACATTTATCGCAATGTCGTTCTTTTTGATACGGTGCATCGCGTTCATACATATCAAGGGGATTTGTGGATAAATATAAACTGCCAACCCAATCCCTTAGGTCACCCATGTTAGTAACCTCGCCTGGAGCAGAATATATGGCTAGTCTATGGTGTGATCGATTACCATTAAGGATTGGTAACTACGTGTTTCCCTCGGACCTAATAGTATTGGAATCGCAAGGATTGGATGTGATGTTAGGCATGGATTGGTTATCGAAGTATGGAGGGAACATTGAATGCGCCAGTAAGACGATTTTGCTTACAAAGCCAGAAGGAAGAAGGATCAAGTATGTATCACGGCATGAGCCGAAGAGGACACAAGTAAATTCCTTATCAGGAGTTGTGCAGGAGGAAGTACCAATGGTGAAGGATTTCCCTGATGTATTTCCAGAAGAGTTGCCAGGTATGCCACCAGATAGATACATTGAGTTTTTGATTGAGCTGTTGACCAGGCACAGGGCCGATATCTAAGAGACCGTACCGGATGCCCGCACAAGATTTGGAAGAAATTAAGAAGCAGATTAAGGAGTTACTGGATAAAGGTTTTATTCGCCCAAGTTCTTCGCCTTGGGGATCGCCATTACTTCTAGTGGAAAAGAAGGATGGATCGTTGAGAATGGTTGTTGATTATCGAGGATTGAATGAAGTAACAATTAAGAACAAGTACCCGTTGCTGATGATCAACGACTTGTTTGACCAATTGCAAGGATCTAAGGTATTTTCCAAGATCGATTTGCGATCAGGATACCATCAGTTAAAGATTCGGGAGCAGGATATACCCAAGATGGCTTTTACCACCAGGTATGGACTGTATGAGTATACCGTTATGTCATTTGGGCTGACTAACACACTTGCCTATTTCATGAACATGATGAACAAGGTGTTTATGGAGTTTTTGGATAAGTTCGTCATGGTGTTCATTGATGATATTTTGGTTTATTCAAAGAATGAAGAAGAGCATAAGGAGCATTTGCGTTTAGTACTTGAGAAGCTCAGAGAACATTAGTTATATGCCAAGTTCAGCAAATGTGAGTTTTGGTTGAAGGAAGTGGGATTCCTCGGACACGTTATATCCGGATAAGGTATAGCAGTAGATCCCACCAAGGTGGTCACTGTGACAAACTGGGAAGCACCAACGACAGTTGGAGAGATCCGGAGTTTCCTTGGACTGGCAGGATACTACCGGTGATTCATTGAGAATTTCTCGAAGATTGCGAAGCCTATGACGGAGTTATTAAAGAAGGATACCAAGTTCAATTGGACTGAAGAATGTGAGGCTAGTTTCCAAGATTTGAAGAAACGTTTGGTTACATCACTAGTGTTGATTCTGCCTGATCAGCGCAAGGATTATGAGGTGTATTGTGACGCTTCACGTCGAGGACTTGGAGCAGTGCTTATGCAGGAGGGAAGAGTTGTTTCGTATGCTTCACGACAACTTAAGCCCCATGAGTTGAATTATGCTACACATGATTTGGAGTTAGCAGCCGTAGTACACGCATTGAATACTTGGAGACATTTTCACATTGGAAACCACTGTGAGGTGTACACGGATCACAAGAGTTTGAAGTACATCTTCACGCAGGAGTTGAATCTCAGGCAAAGGAGATGGTTGGAGCTTATCAAGGATTATGATATGAGATTGCATTATCACCCCGGAAAGGCTAACGTAGTAGCCGATGCGTTGAGCCGCAAGAGCCATGCCAACACACTAATGACCGGAGGTTTACCAAAGGAGTTAGCCGAGGAATTTCGAGAGCTATGTTTGGAGATAGTTCCGAGAGGCTATGTAGCAGCATTGGAAATACAGTCTACTTTGATGGATAAGATCAGAGAAGCTCAGACGACTGACAAGGAGATTGCCTCTATTAAAGAGAAAATGAGCAAGGGAAAAGCTAAGGGATTTTGTGAGGATGAGCACGATACCCTGTGGTTTGAGGACCGCGTTTACGTGCGTAATGATCCGGAGATCAGGAAGTTTATTTTGCAAGAGGCCCATGATTCGCCATACTTGATTCACCCAGGAAATACCAAGATGTATTTGGATTTGAAGGACACTTTCTGGTGGACCGGAATGAAGAAAGATATTGCGGAGTTTGTAGCAGTTTGTGATATATGTCAGAGAGTGAAGGCAGAGCATCAGAAGCCAGCAGTATTGTTACAGCCATTGCCGATACCCGAATGGAAGTGGGAAAAATTAGGCATGGACTTTATCATTGGATTGCCTAGCACTCGTTCAGGCTATGACTCGATTTGGGTTGTAGTTGATCGCATGACGAAGGTGGCTCATTTCATTCTAGTGAAGACCACTTACACCAGTGCCAAGTTGGCTAAGATATACATGACCAGGATCATATGTTTGCATGGAGTTCCGAGGAGCATCATATCAGATAGAGGAACCCAGTTTACCTCAAAGTTCTGGAATCAGTTGCACGAAACTTTGGGTACCAGGCTAGAGTTCAGTACAGCTTTTCATCCGCAGACAGATGGACAGACCGAGAGAGTCAATCAGATTTTGGAGGATATGCTGAGAGCTTGTGCACTAGATTATGGATCTAGTTGGGACCACAATTTGCCGTATGCAGAGTTCTCTTACAACAATAGTTATCAATCCAGTTTGAAAATGGCCCCTTTCGAAGCCTTGTACGGAAGGAGGTGCAGAACCCCGTTGTTGTGGGATGAAGTTGGAGACCGCCAGTTGTTTGGACCAGATTTGATTAAGGATTCTGAACAGAAGGTGAAGTTGATTCGCGATAGGCTCAAGGTAGCCCAGTCTAGGCAGAAGAGCTATGCGGATTCTAAACGTAAGGAGACAGTTTTCGAAGTCGGAGATAAAGTCTATCTTCGAGTATCTCCACTTCGAGGAGTTAAGCACTTTGGAGTTAAAGGGAAATTAGTGCCACGTTTTGTGGGACCATACAGAGTTTTGGAGCGCATGGGAGAAGTTGCTTACAAGTTGGAATTGCCCGAAGGATTGTCAGGAGTTCACGACGTGTTCCACGTTTCCCAGTTGAAGAAGTGCCACGCAGAGATGGCTGATATACCTTTGAGAGATACTGTGCCCTTTGGGCGATTGATTGGGGTAATGATTTGACCTACGAGGAGAAACCACCAAAATTCTCGAGTATGCCAAATGAGTCACCCGCAAAGAAGGTTATCAAGTTTTGCAAAGTCCAATGGAGCCACCACACGGAGGATGAAGCCACCGGGAGCAAGAAGAAGACCTCTTGAGGACCACCCTCACCTATTTTCTAGTTAACCCGAATCTCGAGGGCTAGATTCATCTTAAGAGAGGTTTGTAACATCCCAAATTTTCAATTTGGAATGTTATACATAGATCATCATTTGCATGTCATATTTTATTGCATTTTGGCTCGATCCTAGAAATTTCACGCAACTCAAGGACCCACGGAGAGAGTTGGAGATTTCGTTATTTTCATATTTGAGTTTTCTCAAATTCTGAAAATAGGATCATTTGATTTTATTTATTTTATCTTCAATTATTTCTATTCTCAAAATATGAGAGAGGGAATAAAATGACTTTCCCAAAATAAAGAAATATTGAAGGTTTAATAAAAAAAATCAAATAAGATTTTTATTTGGAGTTTATCGCTATTTTATTTGAATTTAGGAAAAATGCGTGTTTTTCAAAATTGCATTTAGGCCCCAAATAAAGGTTCATCTTGTCCGGCTTGATTTTAGAAGTCGGGGAAAATTTATTTCGGGATTTTTGGAGTCCGTTTAGTATTTCTTTCGTTTGTTTTTCTGCGCGAAAATTATTTTTTTAAAAAAAGTCCGAACCGACTATGGTCCGGGCTCGGCGAGGACTCCTCTGGCCGGGGCCTTTATATAGCGCCACCCCGGGCCGCCGCAGCCTTGACCCACCCGAAAGCGCCTGCCGCCCCAAACCTAGCCGCCGCCGCCGCCATGCCGGATCCCGCGCGCGCCGCCACGGATCCCGCCGCCACGCACACCGAGGTTGACCCCGCCGCCGCCCTTTTTTTAGAAAAACCGTTCGGTTTTTCCGTCGGTTTTCGTCGGTTTTTTTGATCCGTTTTTTTGTAGATCGGTTTTTTTCCCGGTTTAGTTATTTAGCGAACGCCCGTTCGTTCTTTCGTTTTAACGAACGATTTCCGGTTTTTTTCGCAGATAGCGAACGTTCGTTCGTTAGCCTGTTCGTCCGTTTTTTCTTTTTCTCGGATTTTCCGCGATTATTCCAGATCGCGATTTCTGATCTGATTTTCGTTTTAGTATAACTTTTCGCTCGTTTATCGGAATCAGGCGATTCAAGCGCCTAGAGTTTCGTCTCGAAACCCTCTTTCCGAATAATCAACTCAAACAAGTTTTTGCTTCTGTAAAATTTGACATAGGTCCAGATTAGTAAATGAAGCTTGTTTCTTTCGCCGTTTGACTTTCGTTGCTTCGTTCGATTTGATTCTTTTTGCAAACCGCAATTCTTAAGTTGAACTTTCTGGTTAGATCTTTTATTTGAGTTTTTCCTGTGCATTAGCTGAGTACTCATTGTATGTTTGTTTGTTTGTTTGCGATAGAGTACCCGGAGTGCGCCGCTTGCTACTTTGAATCCCTAGGTTTCGCGGATCATCAGCAAGGCAAGTAACACTTTGATCATATCCCTTTTTCATACCCAGTTTTTATGCATTAGATCAATCCTCAACCATTGCATGATTAGGATCTAATTAAATTGTGGGTTTTGGGAAGTAGATGAGGTAGTACCTATTACCTGTTTTATTATCAAACCCTTGGGAGTTACTTCTACATTTGCTTATATTTCCATGCTATGCTAGTAGGACCGTGGATTGGGTGAGTGTATCCATGACAGATGTGATATTTTAATTAATGGTTTATTTAAGGTGGCAACTTAAACACACATCTGGGTGGATTGAGGTACCTGGGTATTCCAGATTGCTGCTTCTTTTGGACCGCCGCCTGTGCTCAAAGGGATCATGAGATTATTCATGCTAGAAACTTCCGTGTGCAGCCACAAGCTACTATGGGCTCTAGCATAGTTGACTAAGTCGTGCGAACTCTTACAGTGGTAGACTAGCAGATGTAGGGGATGTAGGTTGGTACTGTCTACCCGTTCGTAAGGTGCTAGCGCTTCTGAAAGACTATGTCTCGGTCATCCGTTTCTCAAACATCATGTAGTGCGAGAAATCAAACAGAGAAGATCGAGTTTTGTGGGGAAAAGTGCACAAACCTCTGCAGAGTGTATCAAACTAATCATGGTTAGTCGTGTCCCCGGTTATGGACATCTTGAGTATCTAGTACTTGGATTATCATGTGAATCTCATCATGTTACTTTAATTAATGTTTTTGGGTTTTTAATGATGATATTTTAATTGGGAGTGAGAATGCTGTTAACCATTCTCAATGTTTAACAACCATCATGATAGTTAAATAGAATTTATTCCTTTGCAGTAGGGAAAAATTGGCTTTACGCAAAACTATAACCATAGAGCTTTCCACCAGCCATATATGCATGTAGTATAGCATTACTCTTTCATATTACTCTCTATGTGTTTGCGATGTCTTGAGCTTGCGTTGGTTTTCCCCGAAGAGGAGAGGATGATGCAGCAGAGTAGCGTAAGTATTTCCCTCAGTTTTTGAGAACCAAGGTATCAATCCAGTAGGAGGCCACACACAAGTCCCTCGTACCTGCACAAAACGTTAGCTACTCGCAACCAACGCGATTAGGGGTTGTCAATCCCTTCACGGTCACTTACGAGAGTGAGATCTGATAGAGATAATACTTTGGTATTTTTGGTATATAGATGCAAAGCAAAAAGTAAAAAAGCAAAGTAAAAACAAAGCAAGTATTAAAGTGATGGAGATTGATATGATGAGAATAGACCCGGGGGCCATAGGTTTCACTAGTGGCTTCTCTCAAGAGCATAAGTATTCTACGGTGGGTGAACAAATTACTGTTGAGCAATTGACAGAATTGAGCATAGTTATGAGTATATCTAGGTATGATCATGTATATAGGCATCACGTCCGAGACAAGTAGATCAAACGATTCGCATCTACTACTATTACTCCACTCATCGACCGCTATCCAAAGATGCATCTAGAGTATTAAGTTAAAAACAGAGTAACGCCTTAAGCAAGATGACATGATGTAGAGGAATAAATTCATGCAATGTGATAAATACCCCATCTTGTTATCCTTGATGGCAACAATACAATACGTGCCTTGCAACCCTTTCTGTCACTAGGTAAGGACACTGCAAGATTGAACCCAAAGCCATGCACTTCTCCCATTGCAAGAACTACCAATCTAGTTGGCCAAACCAAACGGATAATTCGAAGAGACTTGCAAAGATAACTCAATCATACATAAAAGAATTCAGAGAAGATTCAAATATTAATCATAGATAAGTTGGATCATAAACCCACAATTCATTGGTCTCAACAAACACACCGCAAAAAGAAGATTACATCGAATAGATCTCCACGAGAGAGGGGGAGAACATTGTATTGAGATCCAAAAAGAGAGAAGAAGCCATCTAGCTACTAGCTATGGACCCGAAGGTCTGAAGTAAACTACTCACACTTCATCGGAGAGGCTATGGTGTTGATGTAGAAGCCCTCCGTGGTGGATGCCCCTCGGTGAGCTCCTAACAGGCCCCAAGATGGGATCTCGTGGATACAGGAAGTTGCGGCGGTGGAATTAGGTTTTGGCTCCTGCTCGATCGCTTGGGGTGCGTGGTATATATAGGAGGAAGGAGTACGTCGGTGGAGCGACAGGGGGCCCACGAGGCAGGGGGCGCGCCCTAGGGGGGGCACCCTCGTGACCGCCTCTTTCTTTCCTTGGAGTAGGGTCCAAGTCCCCTGGATCACGTTCGGTGAGAAAATCACGTTCCGAAGGTTTCATTCCGTTTGGACTCTGTTTGATATTCTGCTTTCTTCAAAACATCAAATAGGCAAAAACAACAATTACAGGCTGGGCCTCCGGTTAATAGGTTAGTCCCAAAATAATATAAAAGTGGAAAATAAAGCCCAATATAGTCCAAAACAGTAGATAAAGTAGCATGGAGCAATCAAAAATTATAGATACGTTGGAGACGTATTAGTGTTACATTGCCAGCATATTCCATGTGTTGACCCGTTTTCGGGCTGCAACGTTCATGTTGCAGACTTTTCAGACGACGAGTAAGGTGCCTTAGGTCGTGGTTCTATACTCAGTGATGCCGTTGGAGATGATGGACTCGCTTATCTTCCAAGCCTTCCGCTGTTATCGTATTAGATGGCCTTAAGCCATATTTATTGTAATAAGTTCTCTTTTGAGACATTCGAGTGTGTGATTGCTACTTTGTTATAAAGCCTTCAAGCATCGTGGCGTGTCAAGACATCGATCCAGGATGACATCGATGCACGAGGTCGACTGCTTTGAGGTCTGGTCGCTATAGTACACCTTCTACCACAGATCCGAAGGCAAGATCTTTGTTGCCAAGAATGGAACATTTCTAGAGAAGGAGTTTCTCTCGAAAGAAGTGAGTGGGAGGAAAGTAGAACTTGATGAGGTAATTGTACCTTCTCTCAATTTGGAAAGTAGCACATCAGAGAAATCCGTTCCTGTGATGTCTACACCAACTAGAGAGGAAGCTAATGATGATGATCATGAAACTTCAGATCAAGTTACTACTGGACCTAGTAGGTCGAACAGAGCACGTTCCGCACTAGAGTGGTACCGTAATCCTATCCTGGAAGTCATGTTACTAGACCATGGCGAACCTACGAACTATGAAGAAGCTACGATGAGCCCAGATTCCAATAAATGGCTTGAGGCTATGAAATCTGAGATAGGATCCATGCATGAGAACATAGTGTGGACTTTGGTGGACTTGCCCGATGATCGGCAAGCCATTGAGAATAAATGGATCTTCAAGAAGAAGACTGACACTGATGGTAATGTTACTGTCTACAAAGCTCGACTTGTCGCGAAAGGTTTTTGACAAGTTCAAGGGGTTGACTACGATGAGATCTACTCACCCGTAGCAATGCTTAAGTCAGTCCAAATCATGTTAGCAATTGCCGCATTTTATAATTATGAAATCTGGCAAATGGATGTCAAAAACTGCATTCCTTAATGGATATTAAAGAAGAGTTGTATATGATGCAACCAGAAGTTTTTGTCGATCCTAAAGGTGCTAACAAAGTGTGCAAGCTCCAGCGATCCATCTATGGGCTGGTGCAAGCATCTCGGAGTTGGAATATAAGCTTTGATGAGGTGATCAAAGCATATGGTTTTATACAGACTTATGGTGAAGCCTATATCTACAAGAAAGTGAGTGGGAGCTTTGTAGCATTTCTGATATTATATGTGGATGACATATTGCTGATTGGAAATGATATATAATTTCTAGATAGCATAAAAGGATACTCGAATAAGAATTTTCAATGAAAAACCTCGGTGAAGCTGCTTACATATTAGGCATCAAGATCTATAGAGATAGATCAAGACGCTTGACAAGATTTTCAATGAGTACATGCCTTGACAAAATTTTGAAGGAGTTCAAAATGGATCAGTCAAAGAAGGAGTTCTAGCCTGTATGGCAAGGTGTGAAGTTGAGTAAGACTCAAAACCCGACCACGACATAAGATAGAGAGAGAATGAAAGTCATTCCCTATCCCTCAGCCATAGGTTTTGTGAAGTATGTCATGCTGTGTACCAGACCTATTGTGTGCCTTGCCATGAGTTTGGTAAGTGGGTACAATAGTGATCCAGGACTAGATCACTGGACAACGGTCAAAATTATCCTTAGGTACCTTAAAGAGGACTAAGGAAATGTTTCTTGGTTATGGAGGTAACAAAGAGTTCGTCATAAAGGTTACGTCGATGCAAGCTTTTACACCGATCCAGATGACTCTAAGTCTCAATCTGGATACATATTGAAAGTGGGAGCAATTAGCTAGAGTAGCTCCATGCAGAGCACTGTAGACATAGAAATTTGCGAAATACATACTGATCTGAATATGACAGACCCATTGACTAAACCTCTCTCACAAGCAAAACATGATCACACCTTAGTACTCTTTGGGTGTCAATCACATGGCGATGTGAACTAGATTATTGACTCTAGTAAACTCTTTGAGTATTGGTCACATGGCGATGTGAACTATGGGCATTAATCACATGGCGATGTGAGCTAGACTATAGACTCTAGTGCAAGTGGGAGACTGAAGGTAATATGCCCTAGAGGCAATAATAAAGTTGTTATTTTATATTTCCTTATTCATGATAAAGGTTTATTATTCATGCTAGAATTGTATTAATTGGAAACCTAAATACATGTGTGAATACATAAACAAATACCGTGTCCCTAGTAAGCCTCTACTAGACTAGCTCGTTGATCAATGATGGTTAAGGTTTCCCAACCATAGACAAGTGCTGTCATTTGATAACGGGATCACATCATTAGGAGAATGATGTGATGGACAAGACCCATCTGTTAGCTTAGCATATTGATCGTTCAATTTACTGCTATTGCTTTCTTCATGTCAAATACATATTCCTTCGACTATGAGATTATTCAGCTCCCGGATACCGGAGGAATGCCTTTTGTGCTATCAAACGTCACAACGTAACTGGGTGATCATAAAGATGCTCTATAGGTATCTCCGAAGGTGTTTGTTGGGTTGGCATAGATCGAGATTATGATTTGTCACTCAGAGTATCGGAGAGGTATCTCTGGGCCCTCTCGGTAATACACATCATAAGCTTGTAAGCAAATGACTAAGGAGTTGGTCACTAGGTGATGTATTACGGAATGAGTAAAGAGACTTGCCGGTAATGATATTGAACTAGGTATGAAGGTACCGACGATCGAATCTCGGGCAAGTAACATACCGATGGACAAAGGGAATTACGTATGTTGTCATAACGGTTCGACCGATAAAGATCTTCATAGAATATGTAGGAGCCAATATGGGCATCCAGGTTCCGCTATTGGTTATTTACCGGAGAGGTGTCTCGGTCATGTCTACATAGTTCTCGAACCCGTATGGTCCGCACACTTAACGTTCGATGTCAATTTGGTATTATATGAGTTATGTGGTTTGGTGACCGAATGTTGTTCGGAGTCCCGGATGAGATCACGGACATGACGAGGAGCTCCGGAATGGTTCGGAGGTAAAGATTGATATATAGGACGATACTATTTGGTGTCCAGAATGGTTTCGGAATGCACCGGAAAGTTATCGGAATACCGGAAGGGGTTCCAGAGGCACCGAGAGAGTATTGGGCCTTATTGGGCCATGTAGAGGGAACACACCAGCCCACATGGGCTGGTGCGCCCCCCTAAAGGTAGCCACACCCAATTGGATGGAAAGGGGAGGCTCCACCTCCTCCTACCATATCTTCGGAAGGAAGAAAGGAAAGAGAAGGGGCGCCTCCCCCCTTTCCTTCTCCCTTGTGCATTATAGGAAGGGGGGGGGGGGACGCACCACTAGGAAAACCCTAGGGTGGCCACCGGCCCTATTGGAGGAGCCCTGGGGCTTCCTCCTTCCCTCCCACACCTATATATATGTGGGGAAGGGTGCCACACAATACACAGCCGATTCCACGCCGTGTGTCGGCACCCCTCCGCCTCTAGTTTACTCCTCCGCTCTAGATCGTCGCAGTGCTTAGGCGAAGCCTTGCATGATTGCTTCATCACCACCGTCACCACGCCGTTCTGCTGACGGAACTCATCTACTACCTCGTCCCGCTTGCTAGATCAAGATGACGAGGATGACACCGAGCTGAACGTGTGCAGAACGCGGAGGTGCCGTGCGTTCGGTACTTGATCGGGCGGATCGTGAAGGTGTACGACTACATCAACCGCTTCCGCTTATGGTCTATGAGGGTACGTAGACACACTCCCCCCTCATTGCTATGCATCTCCATGGATAGATCATTGCGTGTGCGTAGAAATTTTTTGTTTTTCCATGCAAGGATTCCCAACAATAGTGCCTATAGATCTATCGGAGCTTGATTTGCCGTTCAGTGAGGACGAAATTTGGGCAGTTGTAAAGGAGTTACCTTCTGATAGGGCTTTGGGAACGGACGACTACATAGGAATCTTCTTCCATAAGGCTTGGGAAATTGTCAAGATGGATGTTATTGTGATACTTCACAAACTCTTCCTTAACAATGGTAGGGGATTTGGAAGACTAAATCAAGCGCCGATCACTTTAATCCCAAAATCACTGGAGGCCTACCATATACATGATTTCCGGCCGATCAACCTGGTACACAGTATGCCAAAGCTTGCATCAAAACCGATGACCACTAGGCTTCGGCCCCGCATGGGGGAGCTGGTGATGCCGTAGTTTGAATAGTTCATGTATTCACTATGTGTTTATGCTTTGTTCCGGTTATCTATTAAAAGGAGGCCTTAATATCCCTTAGTTTCCTTATGGACCCCGCTGCCACGGTATGGTAGGACAAAAGATGCCATGCAAGTTCTTTTCCATAAGCACGTATGACTATTTACGGAATACATGCCTACATTATATTTATGAACTGGAGCTAGTTCTGTGTCATGCTAGATTATGACTATTATATGATGAATATTATCCAACGTAATCACCAATCCAATGCCTACGAGTTTTCCACATATTGATCTTGCTAAGTTACTATTGCTATTGCTACAGTTACAACTGCTACAAAATTGTTACTGTTGTTTCCTTTACCACTACTATCAAACTATCATATTACTGTGCTACAGTTCACTTTGCTGCAGATATTTAATCTATAGGTGTGGTTGAATTTACAACTCAACTGCTAATACTTAAAAATATTCTTTGGCTCCCCTTGTGCCGAATCTATAAATTTGGGTTGAATACTCTACCCTCGAAAACTGTTGCGATCTCATATGCTTGTGGGTTATCAGTCGTCTGCCAGTCTGATCAGAGGTGAAGAGGAGATCAGGATCCGGTCAGAAGCGCTCTACCATGGAAAATTGGTCACTTTCCATGCAAATACTTGGGGCTACAGCTAAGCATCAGATTACTTACATGCGTAGAGTGGCAACCCATGGTTGACGCGACACTCAAAATATTGCCTGGATGGCAACGAAGGATGGTGACCAGGCCGGGTCGGCTGATTTTGGTTAATCAAGTCATGCGTGCCCGTGTCCCACATCACTTAATTGTGGCTGAAGCTCCCAAGTGGGCACTAGAGAGGATTGACAAGGGATGTCAGGCATTTTTCTGGGCAGGCTCGGATGAGATTCAGGGAGTGTCGTGGTTTTGTCACGGCAGATGTCCTCTTGCAAGGACTTAGTCATGAGGCCAACACATCTATGTGGTAGCTTGAAGGGGTTGGTCGGAATCGAGAGACGTGAGGCGGATCAACAAACAGGACAAGGATTTAGACAGCTTCGGGCCCCGGGAAACATCATCCGGTAACAACCCTACATGCTGTTTGTGGCTAGGTCTCATTATGCTCATGAGGGAGTCGCCGTAAGCCGGCTCTCCTCTTTGTGTCTAGCCCTAGATATTGTTTCTTGTTGCTTGTCTCTCTTTGGGGAGCCCTGCCCCTCCTTATATAAGTGGAAGGGGCGGCTTACATGTAGAGTCCTATTAGGATTAAAACTAACTTATTTTCTATTACAAGTCGGATACAAGTATGGGTCTTGCTTCCTCGTAAAGGAAATATTCCTCATGCCTTCGCCTTAAGCCGCCCACCATAATATGAGCCGCCCATCGGACCTTGGGCCTAGTCTTCTATGTGACCCGTCGTCGGGTCATCCGTGAGTCGTCTGACCAGTGAGCCGCTGCACCCGTGAGTCGCTAGTCCTCCGCGGGTCATCGGTGAAGCGCCAAGTCCGCCGGGTCATACTTCCGCGGGTCATACCGCTGGGTATATCCCGACATTAGCCCCCGCTTAATTTGGATTTATCCATGTTAAACTGATCTGTAAACAAACACAAGAACAACTTTGACAGATTGTGTTCGGGTTAAAATTCTTGTACACCGCACCGATCATCCTTAATTCCTTGTGCTCCGGGTTAAATATTCTCCGAGACGGACCTGATTATCCTTAAGTCCAATTGTCATTTCCTTCGTCTAGAAAATCCGGTCAAATAAGCTAGCTTCATACTCAATTTCGATGTTGGTTTCTCACGAAAAATATTGTGAAGAATAATCCACTTGAGTCGGCTTCCAAGGCGCCGGGTTGAATAATTTTGGTCTTCAAATACTCATCTGATATTCAACCGGCTTGAAGATGTAAAACTTTGCTGGTTTATCATTACCAAAAACTGTCGGATTATAAAACAGACGATGCCGGGTCATAATTGTTGTCGACACTGGTTTATGTAATTGATCCTCCTGATTTGCTCAAAACTGATAATTTGAAGATTTTTCTCCCTTATATCCATATTACCTGTAGCCCCCAAGTCTTGAGTAGAACAAAGTGATGGTTTAAGACTTGCTCCAATAAATGTTGCAACCTTGAAGAAATCCGGTTTATTCATCTCAATCATATAAACTAAATATTCCACACATGTAGCCCCCAAGTGTCGGGTTGTCATGCTTGCAGCAACCTGGGACTTGTAATTGCTTTATGCTCATGAAAACTTCAACCAGTGTAGCCCCCAAGGGCCGGGTCATTATGCAATAATGAGCAGGGACTTTGTAGATATAACCATGTAAATTTGAACAGCAGTGTGTAGCCCCCAAGGGCCGGCTTAGTAAGATAATACTGAGCTGGGACTTTGTATATAATTGATAATAGCATCATATAATATAGTCTCCACCATGGGGCTTGAACCCACGTCCACAAGGTTAAGAGCTTTGTACTCCACCAACTGAATAGTGGACCGTTCAATATAATGGATTAATGCTTGTGTACCTTGAATTTTTGACAGGAGCAATTGGTAGCCCCCAAGGGCCAGCTCATTAAAAATGTGATGAGTCGGGTCTTCAATAAGTTGAGCAAAAAATGACTTTGCATTAGCCCCCAAGTGCCATGGTGCATGCTGGCAGTGACATGGGACTTGTATATTCGATGTAATCTTGATTTGAACAATGTAGCCCCCAAGTGCCGGGTCGTAAGCCTGCAGTGACTCGGGACTACTTCCTCCATTGTAAAATAAATCATGCCCATTGATAAAAATAATAGCCGTTGCGCTAAAGCGACTTTGAAAACCTCAATCATAACACTGGTTATTGATAATCACAATAGAAATCCAGCCATGTTGGCTATTCAAGATTTGAATAATATAATCCGGTATGAAAACCTCAATCATTCAATATCATCATGAAAATCCAGCCAGTTTTTGCTATTAAAGATTTGAATACCTCATCGGTTGACAAGTAAATCCGGAGTTTAAATACCTGGCAGCTCTTGGACGATGACGACTTAATGCGCATTCATTGTAAGCCGGAATTTTTGTAACCCGGTGGCCTATAGCCCTAGAGAAACTCAATAATTGATAACCCTTTTGAGACACCAATTTTAGTGATGAGCTTTGGTCTGAAGCATTTATATAAGTCATAGTTCTGCAAATCCTCCACAGAGTTTAAACAACATATGCACTGGCGACTTAACGTCAAGAGCCAGGGCGGGTAACCACCCAAATGTAGTCTTACCCTGCACACAAGTAGATCACAAGAACCCTTGGCGATTTGCATGAGTATGGTCATAATACCTCACATATAACCACTGTGGTATTGAATTTGTACTTGCTGGTTTACATGACTGTGCAATGGGTGATAACTCAATCCTTAGAAGCCAATGCTTCCACATAGATGATGATTGTCATAAGATGGCGACTTATAGTCAAAAGTCAAGCCGGGTTAAGCATAAAACACTTATATACATTTGAGATATAATCCAAAAAAGATCTCAAGTCAAACCCAAAATTGTTCGCAAAAAATACTTTTAAAAATTTAAGGCTTCTGATTCGTATACGATCAGAAAACCGTTCCAAAGGGGTTGAGCTAAGATTCGAATACGATCATATAGCCCCCAGTGGCTTTGGCGTTGCCGATCAAGAGGGTACCAACAGCTATGTTCTCTTTGGTTCGAATACGACCTATGTTTGAACAGGAAGCCCCCAAATGACCTTGAGAGTTGTTTAACGACGCTGATTCGAATACGATCCACGTCGGACCCAAAAGAGGTTAAGCTATGATTCGGATACGATCAAGAAGCCCCCTAGTGAGTTTGGCAGTGTGCCGATCAAAAGGGTTTCGACAGCTATGTTCTCTTTGGTTCGAATATGACCTATGTTTGAACAGGAAGCCCCCAAGTGACCATATATTAGCATTGCACCGATCAAGAGGGTACCGACAGCTATGCTCAATGAGTAGGAAGCCCCCAAGTGACCATAATAAGATAAGCCGTAAGGCAGGATACCTATGTTTGAGCCACGCATCATGGCAGCAAGTTCTTTTTGGCAACCTTTAATTTTTCTTAGAACTTGAACTTGCGAGAGATTAATTCTTTTTGAACCGGAACTTTAAACCGGATTTGAAAGCTTCAAAAATTTGTGAGGGACAAATTTACCTTGAGCCGGATTTTGAACCGGATTTGAGAGCTTCAAAATTTTGCGAGGGACAAATTTACCCTGGGCCGGATTTTGAAACGGATTTGAGAGCTTCAGTGCTTTGTGGGAGAAAGATGTCTCTTGAACCGGATTTTAAACCAGAGTGCTTATTTTGAGCCGGAAATCTTTTGACGGCTTTTAAATTTTCATCGATCTAGCAGTAATCTCCGGGGCCCGGGTTATTTTTCCCTTCAATGGCCCGGAGTTCTTGAATTCATTGAAACCGGCTAATTTTGCCGAGTCATACCATTGTAGCCCCCGAGTCTCAAGACGACTCGATGAGTTGGTTTGAGATTCCCCATATTTCACCATAGCAGAAGGTATACATCATTGGCGTTGATAGCGTGATGTGAATCCACAGAAGGTTGAGTGTCACATCCCTAGTTTTGGTAAGACCTAGACTAGCTAGTCATGTGTGCATCATGTTTAGATTCCATTAAATTTGAAATGGGGATTTGTGAAACCCTCATAATCATTTCTGGAAATGAACCAAATAAAAATTGCTCCAAAAGGGTCCAAGAAAATGCTCATGTTGCTCTCTGAAAATATTGGACAGAGATAAAAATCAAACCAATATTTTTAGGAGCTCATAAGTATTTATTTTGGGCATTTGGAATTAATGCATAATTATTTGCATTGGATATATATGTTATATATATAATATGTGTCCAAAAATTGTGCCATATGTTGAGGAGCTCTGGAATAACACCACTAGCCCCTACAAAAATTGGCATAAGAAAATAAAATGATTTAGTATTATTATTAAATCAAAACATATGTCAGAAAATAGAAAAGAAACAAAAAGGGGGGGGGGGGACTTACCTGGCGCCTACCCTCAGCCCACAGGCCCAGCACTGGTAGCCCAGGAGCTGGCCTAGCCCACCACCGCTGCCAGTCGCCCTCCTCCTTACGCCAGAAGGACGCCGGCGTGTCGCCTGCACGCGCACCCGCGGCCACCTCCTGCTTCCACCTCCTCCTGCCTCCCTGCTCCCTTCGCCGACCCCCTGGAGACGCCACGCGGCCCCCTCTCTCCTCTCCCTCTCTCCCGAGCCTCTCCACTCCTCCCTAGCTCCTCCCCTGCACCACCGAGCGGAGCTCGTCACCGCCGCTCGCCGTAGCCACGCCCACCGTGCTTCCCTTGCCTCCCCGTGTCGTCCGCAAGCTCCGCCACCATCCGTTACGCCGCCTGGAGCGAGCCCCGAGCGCCAGGACGCCCAAGACGACCGCCTCGACTCCGTCTTCAAGCTTCGGTCGCCGGTGATCGCCACCCCGTTCGTCGACTCCAGCGCGTCCCCAAGCTCGCCGACGACACCATAGAGATCCCTGTGAGGCCCTGACTGTTTCCCCTCCTTCAATTTGCTCGCTCCCGCACCGTAGCACCCTTGCCCGCACTTGACCGAGCTTCGGTCGCTGCCGATGATGTCGTCGCCATGGCTAGAGCTCACGCGCGTCGCGCCCTAGCACGCTCCCATGCTCAAGACGCCCCGCAACCGCCGCACCACCTTCGCCAGAGACGCCAAAGAACGCCAAACCCGCAGGTGCCCGAACTCCGGCCGCCGCGGAAGTGCTCGCTGCCGTCAACCCCGGCCATCCCCACTGCTGCCGCTACCACCACTAGATGCGCGAGAACGTCAGGAAGCCGTAGGAGCAAACCCCGCCTCAAACCGTGGGCTGTAGCGAGATCCCGACGATCTCCGCCGCGCGAAATGGTCGTCGCCGGCGAAAACTCCAGCCGTGTCGACGTGGCCGTCATTAGCCACTAACAGCCCCACTAATTAAGCTTAGAGACACTGACAACTAGGCCCCACTGTCTAACTAAACATAGCTTAATTTCTGTTTACTTTTAATTAACCTCAGTGGGCCCACGCGTCAGCTTTGACCAAGCTGACGTGGCTGTTGACTGGGCCCACATGTCATCGACACTAACCAGCCCCAGTCACTGACCAGTGGACCCCACCGGTCAGGTTTGACCTGGACCCGCCTGTTGACCTGCTGAGGTCAGCATGACCTAATGCTGATGCAATAACTCATTTTCTGGATTTATTATTATTCAGGAAATTCCAGAAATTAGTATAAACTTCTAAAATTCTTAGTAATTCAACCGTAGCTCCAAAAGAAATAAGTTATATATGAAAAATTATTAGAAAAATGCAACCTATCCATCTGTATCATTTTCATGCATGTTTGAACAATGTTTGTCCTCTATTTTGGACAAAACAAATAAAGGGCATTTAAATAATCATATATGGAGTTGGAATTTGAATCATGTATTCAAACCAACTTCATTTAAATCATAGCTAGATGCATTAGTTCAAATCACAGCATATTGCCATGTCATGATCATGCATCATATTGTGGCATTGCATTGATTGTGTTCTTTCTCGCTTGCGGTGTTTGTCCCTCTCGATAGACGTGGTTCCGACGATGAGTTCGATGACACCGATGAAGAGCTATAATATCTTCGTGGAGTGCCGCAAGCAAAACCCCTTGTTCATTCCGATACAATCCCACCCTCTCGCTCCTGCTCTCTTTTACTGCATTAGGACAACAACGATTCATCTCACACTTGCTACGGTAGCTGAACCCCTTTATCCTCTGCATGACCTGTCATTCCACAAGAATTAGATGAAACCCACTAGCATGAGTAGGAGTTGTTTGACCTCACAGCCTACTCATTCATGCTTGTTTGTCATGCCTGCTATCGCTTAGAGTTGAGTCAGTCCGATTCATCGAGGATGAATCGGAGGTGTGTGAACATGTCCTCTCGTTGAGAGCTAAGTGTGTGAACACGATTTGGTAAAGGTAGCGGTGAGAGGCCATGTAGGAGTACATGGTGGGTTGTCTCATTGCAGCCGCCCTCGTGAACTGAGTTCTGTGTTTGTGATCCATGAAACAGCATTACCACACATTGGGCTCCGGGCACTCCAAGCTCTCTCGACTTATTAATCAACTTGATCTCTGTCCAGAGTTGCAACTAGTTTCGTGTTTGTAGGATATGTGTTGGAGGCCGTGCGTGCGCTGACCCTAGGGGTGGGGTATGATGAGGTAGATACACCATGGCCGGTGTACCGAGCGCCTGCTTGGTGTCTCGGGAACCTTGCACACATCGTTTGGGGCCGTGGCGACACCCGCCGGATCTCCTCATGGATGGAACCCGAATAGGCGATAGACCTGGACTAGAGACTTGTGTGGTTAGTCGGTCGTGGCCGACTCCTCGCCAAAGCTTCCGCTTGAAGGTTGCCGAGATACACGACGTAAATGGTGGTAAGTGGCGAGAGCGTGTGAAGAAGTACACCCTGCAGGGTTAACATCATCTATTCAATAGCCGTGTCCGCGGTAAAGGACTTCGGGTTGCCTATAACAGTTCATAGACAAGTGAAAGTGGATACTCTAAAATGTGCAAGATAGCGTGAGTGCTATGGATGGCGTTCTCGTGAGGAAGACGGAGCGGATCCATAGTGGTGTATTGATATGGTGAATATGTGGACTCGTGTGCGCCACCTCAAAAGAGTTACTTGCAATGTAGTTAGGATAGCCACCGAGTCAAAGTTGGCTTGTTGCAATGAACTCCACCACCCCTTGTTGATAATGATGCATATGTAGTTAGTTCGATGTAAGTCTTGTTGAGTACATTTGTACTCATGTTTGCTTATTTTATGTTTTGCGAGAGACGCCGGTCTCGCTAGTAGTTCCGTGGACTTGACGCTTAGCTTGTTACCTCAGCTACGATCTTGTGCCCTCGGCAGATCTCGTAGATAGTCGCTTCTCACCCTTTTTCATTTATAGTTGTCTCGTACTCGCACATGTTAAGCTTCCGCATGTGTTTGACTTGTATGCTCGAGTCTTGGGTCGAGAGACCCATGTTTGTAATATCTCGCCCTCGGAGCCTAATGAATAATTACTTGAGTCGAGAGTTATGTTGTGATGCCATGTTGTATTTACACATATCGAGCATATTGTGTGTATGTTTGAAATGCTTGGTATGTGTGGGATCCGACAATCTAGTTGTTTATCCTTGGCAGCCTCTCATACGGGAAATGTAGTCTAGTGCTTCCTGAGCGATAGTAGTCCGCTACAGCCCGGTTCACGAAGTCTCTGCTAGCCCAGCGCTATCGCTCGACACTTTATCGGCCGACATGTGTTTCACTTCGTTCGTGTTCTGTCCTTCGGGAAATGTCACGCTGTGACATCCGGAGTCCCGCCTAGCTGCTACAGCCCGGATTACGGAGTCCTGTTAGCCAGTGCTACAGCCCGGATCCACACGCTGATGACCGACATGCTCGATGTGATTCATGTATGCCTGTCCCCATGGGTTAGTGCCGCTTTGGGTTCACGACTAGCCATGTCGGCCCGGTTCTTTGTCATATGGATGCTAGCGACACTATCATATACGTGAGCCAAAAGGCAAACGGTCCCGGCCATGGTAAAGCGACACCCGTGGAATACCGTGCGTGAGGCTGCAAAGTGATATGAGGTGTTACCGCTAGATCGATGTGACTTGGAATCGGGTCCCGACAGCTTTGGTATCGAGCTTTGTCGCTCAGAGGATTACCAAGCCAAACCGGTCGGGTTGTGTATAGAAATGCTTTAGTTATGTAAGGGAATTGATTGTGGAAGGAACGTAAGGCTCTTTTTACTCCTTATACCTCATGGCCTTCTGATCTGAGTCATCCTCTTCTCTTCTACGGGGTTTAAGAACTAGGCCTTCTCATCTATCTATCAGGATGACGTGTTACTAATCCATAGACTTATAGAATTGATAGTTTCAAATCTCAGTTCAGTTTTTACTACTTCCGTATGTTCATAGTTGGTCTCGGAACCTTGTTATTGTGCTTCTCAGTGGTTATGCCACCATTTTTGCAGGATGTCTCAAATCATTTTGAGCATTACAGCCGTTATGCTGTCCGAGTCATCCCAGATTTCTAAATAGTCTGATGCATTTGCAAATCCCTTCTCTCCATTTCTAATGTTCATTTGGGCCAGATTAATCACACAAATTAGTATGTTGAGGTACTCCGCTGCCTCGGCATATATGTTGGAGTCATTATTATGACCCTGGGTGTTTTAGGGAGTCACCTAGTAATCTAGTCATGTTTTGTGTTCCCCGTGTGATGATTCTGGCCATTATTCTAGAAAGCATCCTGTGATGCCATTTAATAGTAGGTATTCCATTCCTGGGTTCTTGAACCCGAGATTCAACCTACTTACCTCCTGTTGATAGTGTTTGCTAGTTCCTTTAGGACATTAGTAATTTTGTGATAGTCCTCGAGGTCCGTGGTATTTCCTTCTTCCAAATACTATGAACCGCTTATGGCAGAAGTTCCTCGCTGAACCGAAGGATCACAATCAGAGTACTCTCGAGGAGTTCTCCATTCTATATTGCGAATCTACTAGTTCCACTTTCCTGCATGGGTTATCCGGAAGAAACCTGTTGAACTTGATTCGACATACTAACCTATGCATCCACAACTCAGAAAGTTATATGTTCCTCGAGTTGTTCCTCCTTAGTTGTATTCTGACCCCCGTCTATCAATTGATAGTCAAGAGTATGCGTGCATTCGTTATCGATGCCTATTACTCTTGTGGTCCGTCAAGCCATTCTATTCCGGAATGACTAGGGGAAACAAACTCCAGTACCTCATCCATTTCTAGGATTGGGTCAAAGTAGTTGTATTCCGCAGGATAAAATGCCAATCCAGGTTTTGATTCTGTTCTACCTCAGAGTATTACCCCCTTTATGTCAGGATTGTCATGAGAATTGCACCATTTCTCATGAATTCTTGACGTAGTGATACTTCTCGCTATCATTATTCATTCCTCGGTTCCGTGTTGTTGTAACCGGAATGCTGACAAGTGAACGGTGATGTGTGAAATCGATACTCCTAGCAACCTCGTTGCTTGGTAGTTAATGGACAATAATCTCATTCTTAGCGTGTTGGTTATTAAATCATCATCCTAAGATTGATCGTGCTACCTAGTCCTTATTCTGGTGCACTCTTCGATCAATGAGTTAGGATTATATCAATCCCTTGCTCTTTGATCATATCGTCTTGCCCTGAAAAGCAAGATTGTTCTCGAGCTCAATAATATATCGGTGGTTCGTGATATTCTGAATATCCTCTCGGAAGTATCACCAGGTTGTCACCTGACCGCTATGTTGAGTTCGTGATCAAGTTGGTTTCTTGTAAACCACCCTTTCTCCAAGAATCTGTGTTGGATATCCTGAGCTAGTTGGTTAAGCTAAACAACAACTTGGAGAGTTGGAAGATAAAAGCTTGTCTGACTTAGTTCATGTTAAGGGATATCTTTTGTGTGTGTGTGTGTGTGTGTACTGAAGAAAGATGATATCTCCATCGATTGGTCCTTGTGATCAGTTGTTGGATTTATTGCCTTGTCAATCCTTGATTTGAGCATGGGCTATTGTCAAGTCAAATCAGAACCAACGATATTCGTAACATTGTCTTACTCGTGGTTGATTCCTCGAGCATACACCATTATACTCTTTGGGTCTGACTAATGCTATCACCTTGTTCACATGATGGTGGAAGTCCAGTGATATGGAAATTCCGATGAGTTGTTGTTGAGACCATCAGCAGCATTTTGTCTTCCCCATGATTCATGTTGAGCATCAACCTAGTGTTGGAAACTTTGTAAGCAATGCCTTCGTGTGCCGTTCATGAAGCCTATGCTTGGATGGAAGAAGTGACTTCCTCGAATTCATGTGCTTTAGGTGTAAGTTGCCACCATGAATTTGAGAAAGGTTTGTTTTGTTTCCTTTGGAATCATCCCAAATCAGTCATGCATATGTGCGAAGTATTCTGTAGTCTGGAGACTTGCAACCTTCATCCTATATGTATCCCTAGCACACCAAGCCACTGGCTGATTTGCTCAAGGAGAAGGAGTCCCTTCATAAGAGCTAATCCGGACTCATGAAAATATTTCAATATCCTCGATGATGGTTTCCCCACCTGAACTTGGTAGTGCTTAATATAAGACTACTACGTGGCCATGCTTGTCTGGGACAGCGTGTTCACATGTTTGTAGCAGAACCGCTCATGTTTTGGAGCTTACTACCATAGTCCATCTCCCGAGAATCTCGCAACATCATCTCGTCGATTTGTGTTGCGACCTTTCCTTTTCGCATCTGCCGAGTCCAAGTATCCTATCACCAACCGGATCTGAATCTCGAGCAGATATGATGGTTGGAACATTTCAACAGCTTGCATTTCGCTCCCAGCTTGCATCGCCATTGTGCCAATTTCCATGGGCTGCCCCTCTCAGTAATTGATGTCTAGGATCATCCTCAAAAGTGGACTTACCATGGGTCCCATCCATTTCCGATGATAAGCAAAATCATCCATCGCGTTGCCTTCAACAAGGTAGTCCACATCATCCATCCTAGTCCGAGTATGCCATTTCTTTGAGCTCTTTCAAATGATCATTGTAAATTACCTCAGGTTGGTGAGGAGAGTTTCAATGATCTCTGGATCAAAAGTAATTCTTTTTGCCACTTAAGGTAACAAATCTACGAGTCACCTTCCCTAAGGTTCCCCGTTATGGGATCATGGCAGTTTCTCCTCGCTACTTTGAAACCCTCGTCAATTGTTTCTTCCATCCTTTTTTAAGGTGTGTTTTGCCTCTCAGCTTAAGAGATGTTCCTACGTCTCATTCCGTAAGTTGATCATGTGATCATTAAGATGATCCATCTATGTAGGCATGTCTCGCTTTTTGTCCTCGTGTTGGATGTAGATCTATAAAGCAAAGACGTCAAGATCAATTGGAATCAACAAAGCAACTACCTCGAGGAGACATTTGGATCGTGAAGATCGTGCTAGCTTTGTGTTCCCTTCTGTCTGCTTACCCTACGTCTTGAATCTCGGGGCGAGATTCTTGTTTCGTGGGGGCGAGTTGTCACATCCCTAGTTTTGGTAAGACCTAGACTAGCTAGTCATGTGTGCATCATGTTTAAATTCCATTAAATTTGAAATGGGGATTTGTGAAACCCTCATAATCATTTTTGGAAATGACCCAAATAAAAATTGCTCCAAAAGGGTCCAAGAAAATGCTCATGTTGCTCTCTGAAAATATTGGACAGAGATAAAAATCAAACCAATATTTTTAGGAGCTCATAAGTATTTATTTTGGGCATTTGGAATTAATGCATAATTATTTGCATTGGATATATATATGTTATATATATATAATATGTGTCCAAAAATTGTGCCATATGTTGAGGAGCTCTAGAATAACACCACTAGCCCCTACAAAAATTGGCATAAGAAAATAAAATGATTTAGTATTATTATTAAATCAAAACATATGTCATAAAATAGAAAAGAAATAAAAAGGGGGGAAACTTACTGGCGCTTACCTCATTTACAGTGCCCAAAGATCGGTAGCCTGTGAGCTGGCCCAGCCCACCACCGCTGCCACGCCTCCTCCTTACGCTGAAAGGACGCCGGCGTGTCGCCTGCACGCGCACCCGCGGCCACCTCCTGCTTCCGCCTCCTCCTGCCTCCCTGCTCGCTTCGCCGACCCCCTGGAGACGCCACGCGGCCCCCTCTCTCCTCTCCCTCTCTCCCGAGCCTCTCCACTCCTCCCTAGCTCCTCCCCTGCACCACCGAGCAGAGCTCGTCGCCGCCGCTCACCGTAGCAACGCCCACCGTGCTTCCCTTGCCTCCCCGTGTCGTCCGCAAGCTCCGCCACCATCCGTTACGCCGCCTGGAGCGAGCCCCGAGCGCCCGGACGCCCAAGACGACCGCCTCGACTCTGTCTTCAAGCTTCGGTCGCCGGTGATCGCCACCCCCGTTCGTCGACTCCAGCGCTTCCCCGAGCTCGCCGACGACGCCATAGAGATCCCTGTGAGGCCCTCGATCGCTTCTCCTTCAATTTGCTCGCCTCGCATCGTAGCACCTCGCCCGCGACTTGACCGAAGCTTGATGCGCCGCCGATGATGTCGCCACTGTGGCTAGATCTCACGCTGCCGCGCCTCTAGCACGCCCCATGCTCAAGACGCCCCGGCAACCCGCTGGCACCACCCTCTTGCCCAGAGACGCCCAGCAACGCCAAACCCGCAGGTGCCCGAACTCCGGCCGCCGCGGAAGTGCTCGCCGCCGTCAACCCCGGCCATCCCCGCTGCTGCCGCTACCACCACTAGATGCGCGAGAACGTCAGGAAGCTGTAGGAGCAAACCTCGCCTCAAACCGTGGGCTGTCGCGAGATCCCGACAATCTCCGCCGCGTGAAATGGTCGTCGCCGGCGAAAACTCCGGCCGTGTCGACGTGGCCGTCATTAGCCACTAACAGCCCCACTAATTAAGCTTAGAGACACTGACAACTAGGCCCCACTGTCTAACTAAACATAGATTAATTTCTGTTCAGTTTTAATTAACCTCAGTGGGCCCACGCGTCAGCTTTGACCAAGCTGACGTGGCTGTAGACTGGGCCCACATGTCATCGACACTAACCAGCCCCAGTCACTGACCAATGGACCCCACCGGTCAGTTTGACTGGACCCACTGTTGACCTGCCGAGGTCAAGATGACCTAATGTTGACGCAATAACTCATTTTCTCGATTTATTATTATTCAGAAATTCCAGAAATTAGTATAAACTTCTAAAATTCTTAGTAATTCAACCGTAGCTCCAAAAGAAATAAGTTATATATGAAAAATTATCAGAAAAATGCAACCTATCCATCTGTATCATTTTCATGCATGTTTGAACAATGTTTGTCCTCTATTTTGGACAAAACAAATAAAGGGCATTTAAATAATCATATATGGAGTTGGAATTTGAATCATGTATTCAAACCAACTTCATTTAAATCATAGCTAGATGCATTAGTTCAAATCACAGCATATTGCCATGTCATGATCATGCATCATATTGTGGCATTGCATTGATTGTGTTCTTTCTCAGTTGCCGGTGTTTGTCCCCTCTCGATAGACGTGGTTCCGACGATGAGTTTGATGACACCGATGAAGAGCTATAATATCTTCAGGAGTGCCAAGGAAGCAAAACCCCCTTGTTCATTCCGATACAATCCCACCCTCTCGCTCCTGCTCTCTTTTACTGCATTAGGACAACAACGATTCATCTGTTACTTGCTGCGGTAGCTGAACCCCTTTATCCTCTGCATGACCTGTCATTCCACAGTAATTAGATGAAACCCACTAGCATGAGTAGGAGTTGTTTGAGCCCTGTTGTGCCTACTCATTCATGCTTGTTTGTCATGCCTGCTACGCTTAGAGTTGAGTCGGTCCGATTCATCGAGGATGAATCGGAGGTGTGTGAACATGTCCCATCTGTTGAGAGCTAAGTGTGTGAACACGATTTGGTAAAGGTAGCGGTGAGAGGCCATGTAGGAGTACATGGTGGGTTGTCTCATTGCAGCCGCCCTCGAGAACTGAGTTCGTGTTTGTGATCCATGAAACAGCCATACTACCACACATTGGGCTCGGGCACTCCAAGCTCTCTCGACTTATTAATCAACTTGATCTCTGTCCGGGAGTTGCAACTAGTTTCGTGTTTGTAGGATATGTGTTGGAGGCCGTATGTGGCGCTGACCCTAGGGGTGGGCTATGATGCGGTAGATACACCGTGGCCCATTGTACCGAAGCTGCTTGGTGTCTCGGGAACCTCAGACACATCGCTTGGGGCCGTGAGCGACACCCCGCCGGATCTCTCTCGGATGGAACCCGAATAGGTGATAAACCTGACTAGAGACTTGTGTGGTTAGTCAGGTCGTGGTCGACTCCTCGCCAAAGCTTCCGCTTCAAGGTTGCCGAGATACACGACGGTACATGGTGGTAAGTGGCGAGAGCGTGTGTGAAGAAGTACACCCTGCAGGTTAACATCATTTATTCAATAGCCGTGTCCGCTGTAAAGGACTTCGGGTTGCCTATAACAGTTCATAGACAAGTGAAAGTGGATACTCTAAAATGCGCAAGATAAGCGTGAGTGCTATGGATGGCGTTCTCGTAGGAAAACGGGGCGGATCCATAGTGGTGTATTGATATGGTGAATATGTGGACTCGTAGCGCCACCTCAAAAGAGTTACTTGCAAATCATAGTTAGGATAGCCACCGAGTCAAAGCTGGCTTGTCAGTACCAAACTCCACCATCCCCTTGTTGATAATGATGCATATGTAGTTAGTTCTGATGTAAGTCTTGCTGAGTACATTTGTACTCACATTGCTTATTTTATGTTTTGCAGAGAGACGCCAGTCTTGCTAGTAGTTCTGTGTGGACTTCGACGTTTAGCTTGTTACCTCAGCTACGATCTTGTGCCCTCGGCAGGATCTGGTAGATAGTCAGGCTTCTCAGCCTTTTTCATTTATAGTTGTCTGTACTCAGACTTGTTAAGCTTCCGCATGTGTTTGACTTGTATGCTCTGAGTGCTGGGTCGAGAGACCCATGTTTGTAATATCTCGCTCCTCGGAGCCTAATGAATAATTACTTGAGTCGTAGAGTTATGTTGTGATGCCATGTTGTATTTACACATATCGAGCATATTGTGTGTATGTTTGAAATGCTTGGTATGTGTGGGATCCGACAATCTAGTTGTTTATCCTTGGCAGCCTCTCATATGGGGAAATGTAGTCTAGTGCTTCTGAGCGATAGTAGCCGCCACAGCCCGGTTCACCGGAGTCTCGCTAGTCCAGCGCTCATCGCTCGACACTTTATCGCCGACATGTGTTTCACTTCGTTCTGTGTTTGTCCTTCGGGAAATGTCACGCTGTGACATCCGGAGTCCTGCCTAGCTGCTACAGCCCGGTTACCGAGTCCTGTTAGCCAGTGCTACAGCCCGGATCCACACGTTGATGACCGACATGCTCGATGTGATTCATGTATGCCTGTCCCCATGGGTTAGTGCCGCTTTGGGTTCACGACTAGCCATGTCGGCCCGGGTTCTTTATCATATGGATGCTAGCGACACTATCATATACGTGAGCCAAAAGGGGCAAACGGTCCCGGGCCATGGTAAAGCGACACCGGTGGGAATACCGTGCGTGAGGCCGCAAAGTGATATGAGGTGTTACCGGCTAGATCGATGTGACTTGGAATTGGGGTCCTGACATTGAGGTGACTGCAGCGGGTTATAAATGATCCCCTATGAGCCGTGTCAGTAACTCGGCCAATGGTTCCTTCCAACTGGCTGTTTGAAGTTAACCAAACTGTAGTGACGGCGACTTTGTGCACCTGCCGATTGAACCATCAAGTGCAGACGGCGGCTGATAATATATGATAATTTGCCTCTAATTTGTTGGAAGAAAACCGGGCTTCCCAAGTAGTGACTTGCTCATACTCAATAAACAGCTCGTCCAAACAAATGCGGCTCGGTATGTCGATGTAGACCAGGCCGCGAGAGATGGACGGTAAAGATGACCGTAACATCAGAGGCGGCATAGACAGATGAACCGGCCATGGCGTTGTAAGCCGGTGCGGACGGGCAAGTTGTCCTCCTTGTTGTAAGCCAGCGTGGTCGCAAGAGACGGCCACGGCGTTGTAAGCCGGTGCGGTAGCCTGTTGAGTAACGACGACCCCCTGTGCCAAAAGATGTTGGCGTGCCTCCATCTCCGCGGTATAATATCACTTTTTATCATAAATAATTGCCCTGCATAAACAATATTGCAGACCAAGGCAAAGATAAACTTGTTTTTTGACAAAAACAACATGTGTTAATAAAATAAACTTAGATGGATATCACCTGATTTGTCCGGACGACAGATGATCCGTGCGCAGGCTAGAGTTTAACCGGGCAAGTACTTTAGTCTTCCTGGAGTACTGCCAGTACTATTAATTGACTCCTTGACCATGCGATCCTGTGTTGCACTAGTATTTTAATACTAGTTGTTTTTACTTCTGACTTCTTGTGAAAAAATGAATGTGGCAGTGCCTAGCAAATGTCATGCAATACAAATTGCTTTCTTTATTCTGATTCTTGTGGCTGGCTTGACCATCACAGTAGTAGTATAGTATTTTTCCTTTTATCTTTGTCCGTTTCCAACAGCAGTTTTGAGAGACCACCGCTGTAGGCCGCCGTATGTTCAACGCCAGCAGTCCAGCATGATCCGGGCGGCGCCAGCACCGTGGCCGCTGAAAAGCCGGCTTGATGAGGGACCGTGGCGTCGGAGGCGACTGCTCTGGGCGGCTCTTGGCGGAGGAGGCGGGCCATGCAGACGCTTGGAGGCGACCACGGCAAGGCCAATCACGGCGGGGTCGGCAGCTCGACACGACGGGGTCACAAGGCCGGCGAGGCAACTTGGATACAGGGTGGCGAAAACAGTCGACGTAGAAGACGCTGACACAAAAACTTCTATGCTCAACCTGTCTTTGCATATGTGCATACTGGCGGATTTGCAGAGGCGTGCAGCCAGCTTGACAGCGAAGGTAGCCGACGACTCGGGCCCGCAGCGGCAGGGGCCGGTGGCCCGGCGCAGCCGGCTTGATGCGCAGAGGCGGCTAGTCAGAGCAGGCGCAGGTGCGAGCGGGCCGCGCGGTGCCGACGAGTAGCTGGGGCGGCTCAACTGCAGGAGGAAGGCCAGTTTGTAGGTGCTTGGAGGCGGGTCGAACGGTGACTTGATGTAGCGGCTCAACGTCGGAACAGGCCGGGCGGCTTGTGGAGACCGACAGAGGAGGCGGCTCGAGGTTTGGCCGCAGCGGCGAGGCGAGCACGGCAAGGGCAGCTCGGAGGCGGAGAGACGGCTGTGGAGGCCGCGAGGCTGAGCCCATGGCGGTGGAGGCGAGCCAGCAAGGTGAGGGCGGGCGGCGAGCTGCGGCGGCGGAGTCCCTCCTGCTTCGGGTCGTGGGTGGTCCTGTGAGTCCGTATCTGTAACTCCCATCTAGTCGTGGTCTTATTTCCTTCTTCCACTTTTTTTTGAATAAGTCTCCTGGCAGATTCCTTGTATGCATGTAGCAACCAGAATTGACAACATGAAAACTGATCAGACTTTAGGTGACTCCGTAATCTCGGTGAGTCTCTGTTGATCATGCCGAAAACGCACAGGCCAGGAACGATGGCGATGTCAAGTCCCAGGGTCGTACGAAAATAACCTCTTCATGATCTATTAATTAAACATACGCGGACGCTGTTCCGCCGGCTCATAGCGTTCCTCGGTGGAAATCCAGGCGGTTTTGCCGACGCGCGGCTGCTTAAAAAATTGGTATAGGCCTCGATCGGATTGCCTGTCAATCTTTCCAACTCAGTGATTTTGTAGTGGCGCATCTAACGTAACCCTAATCTCTTGAATTCTTCTTTATCCAATTGATCGCGAGCTTCTTGATCCATGTGAGAAATCCCTCCAAAAAATCAACACCACCGTGCGCAGGCCCCACGGTGGGCGCCAACTGTCGTGGATTTGTCACGGCAGATGTCCTCTTGCAAAGACTTAGTCATGAGGCCAACGCATCTATGCGGTAGCTTCAAGGGGTTGGTCGGAATCGAGAGACGCGAGGTGGATCAACACACATGACAAGGATTTAGACAGCTTCGGGCCCCGGGAAACATCATCCGGTAACAACCCTACATGCTGTTTGTGGCTAGGTCTCATTATGCTCATGAGGGAGTCGCCGTAAGCCGGCTCTCCTCTTTGTGTCTAGCCCTAGATATTGTTTGTTGTTGCTTGTCCCTCGTTGGGGAGCCCTGCCCCTCCTTATATAAGTGGAAGGGGCGGCTTACATGTAGAGTCCTATTAGGATTAGAACTAACTTATTCTCTATTACAAGTCGGATACAAGTACGGGTCTTGCTTCCTCGTAGCGAAATATTCCTCATGCCTTCGTCTTAAGCCGCCCACCATAATATGAGCCGCCCATCGGGCCTTGGGCCTAGTCTTCTATGTGACCACCGTCGGGTCATCCGTGAGTCGTCGACCAGTGAGCCGCTGACCGTGAGTCGCCAGTCCTCCGGCGGGTCATCAGTGAAGCGCCAAGTCCGACCAGGTCATACTTCCGGCCGGGTCATACCGCGGGGTATATCCCCGACAGGGAGGCAAATGTGTAGTATCCTGGAAGCGAGTATGCTGACCCAAATATCTTGGTGGATTGGGTGTGATCGATCTGCAAAAACAAGGCATCAGACTCAGAATGCGATGGGAGTGATTGCTTGTATCTGCGTTGGTATTTCCCCGAAGAGGAGAGGATGATGCAACACAACAACGGTAAGTATTTCCCTCAGTTATGATACCGAGGTTATCAATCCAGTAGGAGAACCAAGCAACTCTATGTAAACGGTACCTGCACACAAATAACAAATACTTGCAACCCAACGCATAAGAGGGGTTGTTAATCCCTCCCCGGTATTGAGATGGATTAAATTGTATGAGATTGGATAAATAGATCTGACAAAAACACAAAATAAAATAAATAAAGAAAAAGTGCAGCAAGGTATTTTTGGGTTTTGGGAATAATAGATCTGAAAAAAATATGATAGGAAATAGACCTCGGGGGCCGTAGATTTCACTAGTGGCTTCTCTCGAGAAAATAGCATACGATGGGTAAACAAATTGCTGTTGGTCAATTGATAGAAGAGCAAATAATTATGACGATATCAAGGCAATGATCATGTATATAGGCATCACATCAAAGATTAGTAGATAAGACTCCTGCTTGCATCTACTACTATTAATCCACAAATCGACCATTATCCAGCATGCATCTAGTGTATTAAGTTCATGGAGAAACGGAGTAAATGCAATAAGAACGATGGCATGATGTAGACAAGATCTATTCATGTAGGAATAGACCCCATCTTTTTAGCCTTAATAGAAACGGTACATGTGTGCCTCGCTACCCCTTCTGTCACTAGTTGAGGACACCGCAAGATCGAACCCATCACAAAGCACCTCTTCCCATTGCAAGAAAAATCAATCTAGTTGGTCAAACCAAACCAAAATTTCGGAGAAGAAATGAGAGGCTATAATAATCATGCATATAGTAGATCAAAGAAGACTCAAATAATATTCATAGATAGATCTGATCATAAACTCGCAATTCATCGGATCCCAACAAACACACCGCAAAAAGTCATTACATCAAATAGACCTTCAAGAACATCGAGGAGAATATTGTACTGAGAATCGAAAAGAGAGAAGAAGCCATCTAGCCACTACCTACGGACACGTAGGTCTGTGGTAAACTACTCACGCATCATCTAAGGAGCACCCATGAGGATGATGAACCCCTCCATGATCATGTACCCCTCCGGCAAGGTGCCGGAATAGGGCTCTAGATGGATCTCGTGGTTCTTGAACTTGCGGCGGCTGGAATTGTTTTTCGTCGACTCCCCTAGGGTTTTTGGAATATTTGGGTATTTATAGAGTTGAGAGGTGGTGGAAAGGAATACCATGGGCCCCACTACCCACCTGGGTGCACTAGGGGCCTCTGGCACACCCTGGTGTATTATGGGCCCCACGGGCCTCTCCTCTGGTACTTCCTTGGCTCCCAAGTTGTCTTCTGGACAGAAAAAATCTCCAAAATGTTTTGTGGTATTTGGACTTCGTTTGGTACTAATATTCTGTGAATTAAAAAACAAGCAAAAAACATCAACTGGCATTAGGCACTATGTCAAGAGGTTATTCTCAAATAATGATATAAAGTTCCTATAAAACGAATGTAAAACATCCAGGAATGATAATATAACAACATGAAACAATCAAAAACTATAGATACATTTGAGACATATCAGCATCCCCAGGTTAATTCCTGCTCGTCCCCAAGTAGGTAAATGATAAAAATAGAATTTTTGATGTGGAATGCTGCCTAACATGTTCGTCACATATTATTTTCTTTTGTACCATGGACATTTGGACTCTTAGATGATTCAAGCAATAGTCTATATTTGACATGAAGATTTCAATACTCAAGCAACCATGTCTTTCAAAATATCAACACTAAAGAAAGCTATCCCTAGCCTATGATGCTCAATCATTGATCCATTCATGAAACACACTCGAATATTAGCTACATCCAATGCACAAGTATGATCATAGTGCTCCCTAGTTGGTGCTTTATAAAAGAAGACGGAGACTCAAATAAAAATAAAATTGCATAAGGTAAATAGATAGGCCCTTCGCAGAGGGAAGCAGAGATTTGTAGAGGTGCCAGAGCTCGAGGCTTAAATTGAAAGATAACAATATTTTGAGAGGCATACTTTTCCTGTCAACGAAAATGACCATGAATTCCCAATACTTTCCATGCTAGATACATCATAGGCGGTTCCCAAACATAAAATAAAGTTTATACCTTTTTCCGCCATTCTTTCACAATCCCTGGCTAGCCATATCCACGGGTGCCTTCCATACCAACACTTTCCAAGGAATTTATTATTTGACAACACAAAGTAAATTTCTTTTTAATTTCAGGACTGGGCATCCCTTTTACCGCCACACTCTCGTGCAATGACCAGTGAATAAACACTCATCTTTAGAATAACACATCTAGCATGGAAAAATATTGGCCACCCTCTGCCGCTTAATGAGCAGTACGGGCACACAAAATGGAAATTCATTTTTAAAATTAGAGTTGACACATACAAAATTACTTGGAACGGCACAGAAATACCACATATAGGTAGGTATGGTGGACTCATATGGAACAACTTGGTTTAAGGATTTTGGATGCACAAGCAGTATTCCTACTTAGTACAAGGAAAGGCTAGCAAATAGATTGAGAAGCAACCAACCAAGAAACGAAAATTCTCATAAACGAGCATTAAGCATAACTTACACCGAATAATGCACCACAAGAAGGATGTAATTTCATTGCATAACTATTGACTTTCGTGCTTGCATAGGGAATCACAAACCTTAACACCAATATTCTTACTAAAGCATAATTACTCACCAACATGACTCACATATTACTATCATCATATCTCAAAACTATTACAAATAATCAAGTTTATAATATCCAATGATCTTCATGAAAGTTTTTATTATATCCCTGTCGAATACCTATCACTTTGGGACTAGTTTCATATATTACCATTGCTGATAACAAGCTCTCAAACAAATTTAAATGAAGAACATGAGCATAAATAATTTTTTACATCTCTCAAAATAATATAAGTGAAGCATGAGAGAATTTTTTGAAAAATTTACTAACTCTCAATTTGATCTAAATGAAGCATGAGAGTATTTCTTTCAAAATTAAAGCACCACTGTGCTAAAAAAGATATAAGTGAAGCACTAGAGCAATTCCATAGCTCAAAAAGTTGAAGTGAAGCACAAAGAGCAATTCTAACAAATCATAGCATCATTATGGCTCTCTCAAATAGGTGTGTCAAGCAAGGATAATTGTCACAAACTAAAAAGCAAAACAAGCAAAGACTCATATAATACAAGATGCTACAAGCAAAACTCATGATATGTGACGAATAAAAATATAGCTCCAAGTAAAATTACCGATGGTTGTTAGAAGAAAGAGGGGATGCCTTCCAGGGCATCCCCAAGCTTAGTTGTTTGGTTATCCTTGAATATTACCTTGGGGTGCCATGGGCATCCCCAAGCTTAAGCTCTTTTCACTCCTTATTCCTTCATCCATCGTGATCTCACCCAAAACTTGAAAACTTTAATCACACAAAACTCAACAAAAACCTTCATGAGATCCGTTAGTATAATAAAGCAAATCACCACTTTAAGTACTGTTGCAACCTGATTCATATTTTATTATTGCATTATACCTATTGTATTCTAACTTTACCATGGCTTATACCCCTCCGATATAATCCATAGATTCATCAAAATAAGCACACAATGCAACGGAAACAGAAACTGTCAAAAACAGAACAATCCGTAGTAATCTGGACTCTAAACATACTTTTGTAATTCCAAAAATTCTGAAAAATTAGGAAAACATACGCAATTTGTATACCGATCTTGTGTAAAAATATTCATAATTTTTCGTTGCTTTTGTGATATTTAAAAAATTCTGCTACTGGACGCAAAAGTTTCTGTTTTTCAACAAGATCAAATCAACTATCACCCAACATGACCCCAAAGGATTTACTTGGCAGAAAACTAATTAAAACATGAAAAACACAATCATAACAGTAGCATAATTGTATCAACACTCAAGAACAGAAAGAAAAAGGCAAAAATAAATTTTATTCATTGGGTTGTCTCCCGACAAGCGTTATTGTTTTATGCCCCTAGCTAGGCATAATGCATAGATTCAAGTATTGTCATCTTTAGTTTTTGATCCATAGGATTCCCTCATGATTGATTCATATGGTGGCTTAATACTTGTTCTAGGGAAGTGTTCCATACCATTTCTCAGTGCAATTGGAATTTAATATTGCCTTCTTTCATATCAATCACGGCACCTATAGTTCATAAAAACGGTCTACCAAGTATGATTGGACAAGACGGATTGCAATCAATATCAAGAACAATAAAATCAATGGGCACATAGTTCCTATTTGCAAGAATAAGAGCATCATTAATTCTTCCCAAAGGATTTTTAATAGTAGAATTCACCAAGTGCAAATTAAGAGAACACTCTTCAATATTGGTAAAACCAAGCACATCAGAGATTTCAGAATTGTGGAAACACTAGCACCCAAATCACATAAAACAAAGCACTCATAATTTTTAATCTTGACTTTAATGGTAGGTTCCCACTCATCATATAATTTTCTAGGAATTGAAATCTTCAATTCCAGCTTTTCTTCTAAAGCTTTCATCATCGCTTCTACAATATGTTTAGTAAAAACTTTATTTTGTTCATAGGCATTGGGTGAATTTATCATGGATTGCAACAAATAAATACATTCAATCAAAGAGAAATTATCATAACTAAAATCTTTGTAATCCAAAAGAGTGGGCACATTGCTAGTTAAAGTTTTGACCTCTCCAAACCCACTTTTATCAAAATTTTCAACAAGATTTTCACCCTCTGAATTATGACGACACCCTCTAGCTAAAGTTGGCTCTTCTCCAGTCCTCTTTTCATCAAGTTTAATATTACTAAACAAGGAATAAATAGAAGAAACACCAACCATGTTAGGATCTTCATCATTATTATCCTCTAGAGAAACTGGCTTAGCGGCTGCTACCTCTTGAGCACTGCGTTGGATTTCCTTGAAGAGGAAAGGGTGATGCAACAGAGTAGAGTAAGTATTTCGTTCAGTTTTTGAGAACCAAGGTATCAATCCAGTAGGAGGCTACACGCAAGTCCCTCGTACCTACACAAAACAAATAGCTCAACGCAACCAACGCGATTAGGGGTTGTCAATCCCTTCATGGTCACTTACGAGAGTGAGATCTGATAGAGATGATAGATAATATTTTTGGTATTTTTGACATAAAGATGCAAAGTAAAATAAAGTAAAAAGCAAAGCAATAATAAAGTGATGGAAGATTGATATGATGAGTATAGACCCGGGGGCCATAGATTTCACTAGTGGCTTCTCTCAAGAGCATAAGTATTCTATGGTGGGTGAACAAATTACTGTTGAGCAATTGACATAATTGAGCATAGGTATGAGAATATCTAGGTAAGATCATGTATATAGGCATCACGTCCGAGACAAGTAGACCGACTCCTGCCTGCATCTACTACTATTACTCCACTCATCGACCGCTATCCAGCATGCATCTAGAGTATTAAGTTCAAGAAATTAGAGTAACGACTTAAGCAAGATGACATGATGTAGAGGGATAAATTCATGCAATATGATAAAAAAAACCCATCTTGTTATCCTCGATGGCAACAATACAATACGTGCCTTGCTGCCCCTACTGTCACTGGGAAAGGACACCGCAAGATTGAACCCAAAGCTAAGCACTTCTCCCATTGCAAGAAACACCAATCTAGTACGCCAAACCAAACTGATAATTCAAAGAGACTTGCAAAGATAACCAATCATACATAAAATAATTCAGAGAAGAATCAAATATTGTTCATAGATAATCTTGATCATAAACCCACAATTCACCGTTCTCAACAAACACACCGCAAAAAGAAGATTACATCGAATAGATTTCCACGAGAGAGGGGGAGAACATTGTATTGAGATCCAAAAAGAGAGAAGAAGACATCTAGCTACTAACTATGGACCCAAAGGTCTGAGGTAAACTACTCAGACTTCATCGGAGAGGCTATGGTGATGATGTAGAAGCCCTCCGTGGTGGATTCCCCTTCCGGCGGAGCTCCGGAACAGGCCCCAGGATGGGATCTCGTGGGTACAGAAGGTTGCGGCGGTGGAATTAGGTTTTTGGCTCCGTATCTGATCGTTTGGGGGTACGTAGGTATATATAGGAGGAGGGAGTACGTCGGTGGAGCAAAGGGAGGGCCACGAGGGAGGGGGGCGCCCTCCACCCTCGTGACCTCCTCCCTCCTTTCTTGACAGAGGGTCCAAGTCTCCTGGATCATATTTGTTGAGAAAATCACGTTCCCGAAGGTTTCATTCCGTTTGGACTCCGTTTGATATTCCGTTTCTTTGAAACACTGAAATAGGCAAAAAACAACAATTCTGGGCTGGGCCTCCGGTTAATAGGTTAGTCCCAAAAGTAATATAAAAGCGGAAAATAAAGCCCAATATAGTCCAAAACAGTAGATAATATATCATGGAGCAATCAAAAATTATAGATACGTTGGAGACGTATCAGGCATCCCCAAGCTTAATTCCTTCTCGTCCTTGAGTAGGTAAATGATAAAAAGAGAAATTTTGATGCGGAGTGCTACTTGGCATAATTTCAATGTAATTCTTCTTAATTGTGGTATGAATATTCAGGTCCGAAAGATTCAAGACAAAAGTTCATATTGACATAAAAATAATTATACTTCAAGCATACTAACAAAGCAATTATGTCTTCTCAAAATAACATGGCCAAAGAAAGTTATCCCTACAAAATCATATAGTCTGGCTATGCTCTATCTTCACCACACAAAGTATTTAAATCATGCACAACCCCGATGACAAGCCAAGCAATTGTTTCATACTTTTGACATTCTCAAAACTTTTTCAATCTTCATGCAATACATGAGCGTGAGCCATGGATATAGCACTATATGTGGAATAGAATGGTGGTTGTGGAGAAGACAAAAAGAGGGGAAGATAGTCTCACATCAACTAGGCGTATCAACGTGCTATGGAGATGCCCATCAATAGATATCAATGTGAGTGAGTAGGGATTGCCATGCAACTGATGCACTAGAGCTATAAGTATATGAAAGCTCAACAAAAGAAACTAAGTGGGTGTGCATCCAACTCGCTTGCTCACGAAGACCTAGGGCATTTTGAGGAAGCCCATCATTGGAATATACAAGCCAAGTTCTATAATGAAAAATTCCCACTAGTATATGAAAGTGACAAAATGAGAGACTCTCTATCATGAAGATCATGGTGCTACTTTGAAGCACAAGTGTGGTAAAAGGATAGTAACATTGTCCCTTCTCTCTTTTTCTCTCATTTTTTTATTTGGGCCTTTTTCACTTTTTTTATGGCCTCTTTTTCTCTTTTTTTATTTTTCGCCCGTAGTCTCATCCCGACTTGCGGGGGAATCATAGTCTCCATCATCCTTTCCTCACTTGGGACAATGCTCTAAAAATGATGATCATCACACTTTTATTTTTCTTACAACTCAACAATTACAACTCGATACTTAGAACAAAATATGACTCTATATGAATGCCTGCGGCAGTGTATCGGGATATGCAATGAATCAAGAGTGACATGTATGAAAGAATTATGAACGGTGGCTTTGCCACAAATACGATGTCAACTACATGATCATGCTAGCAATATGACAATGATGGAGGCTGTCGTAATAAACGGAATAGTGGAAAGTTGCATGACAATATATCTCGGAATGGCTATGGAAATGCCATGATAGGTAGGTATGGTGGCTGTTTTGAGGAAGGTATATGGTGGGTGTATGATACCGGTGAAAAGTGCGCGGTATTAGAGAGGCTAGAAATGGTGGAGGGATGGCAAAAGTGCGTATAATCCATGGACTCAACATTAGTCATAAAGAACTCATATACTTATTGCAAAAATCTAGAAGTTATCAAAGCAAAGTATTACGCGCATGCTCCTAGGGGGATAGATTGGTAGGAAAAAACCATCGCTCGTCCCCGACCGCCACTCATAAGGAAGACAATCAATAAATAAATCATGCTCCAACTTCATCACATAACGGTTCACCATATGTGCATGCTACGGGAATCACAAACTTTAACACAAGTATTTCTCAAATTCACAACTACTCAACTAGCATGACTCTAATATCACCATCTTCATATCTCAAAACAATTATCAAGCATCAAACTTTTCTTAGTATTCAACGCACTCAAAAGAAAGTTTTACAAATCTTGAATACCAAGCATATTATTATCATTAACCAAATTACCATGCTATTTAAGACTCTCAAAATAATCTACGTGAAGCATGAGAGATCTATAGTTTCTATAAAACAAATCCACCACCGTGCTCTAAAAGATATAAGTGAAGCACTAGAGCAAAACTATATAGCTCAAAGATATAAGTGAAGCACATAGAGTATTCTATCAAATTCCAATTCATGTATGGCTCTCTCAGAAGGTGTGTACAGCAAGTATGATTGTGGTAAACTAAAAGACAAAGACTCAAATCATACAAGACGCTCCAAGCAAAACACATATCATGTGGTGAATAAAAATATAGCTCCAAGTAAAATTACCGATGGAAGTAGATGAAAGAGGGGATGCCTTCCGGGGCATCCCCAAGCTTTGACTTTTTGGTGTACTTGGATTATCTTGGGGGTGCCATGGGCATCCCCAATCTTAGGCTCTTTCCACTCCTTGTTCCATAATCCATCAAAAGATTTCACCCAAAACTTGAAAACTTCACAACACAAAACTCAACAGAAATCTCATGAGCTCCGTTAGCGAAAGAAAACAAAAGACCACTTCAAGGTACTGTAATGAACTCATTATTTATTTATATTTGTGTTAAACCTACTGTATTCCAACTTCTCTATGGTTTATAAACTATTTTACTAGCCATAGACTCATCAAAATAAGCAAACAACACACGAAAAACAGAATCTGTCCAAAACAGAACAGTCTGTAGTAATCTGTAACTAACGCAAACTTCTGGAACTCCAAAAAATCAGACAAAATAGGACGACCTAGGAAATTTGTTTATTGATCAGCATCAATTGGAATCAGTATTTTATCACGTTATGGTGATTTTTAACAATTGTTTTCGTGAACAGAAAGTTTCTGGAAATTACAGCAAGATCAAATAACTATCATCCAAGAAGATCCTATAGGTTTAACTTGGCACAAACTCTAATAAAACATAAAACCACATCTAAACAGAAGGTAGATGGATTATTTATTCCTAAACAAAAGCAAAAACAAAAAAACTTAAAATAAAATTGGGTTGCCTCCCAACAAGCGCTATCGTTTAACGCCCCTAGCTAGGCATAAAAGCAAGGATAATTCTAGGTATTGCCATCTCTGGAAGGCAATTATTCAATGAGGCATCTACCTTCCTTAGAAATTTCTTTCTTTTTAGTAATTATCAAACTTTTAGGCACAAGATCGAAAAATTCATTCGTAGCAAATGGTTCCTTAATGATAGCGAAAAGATTGGGATGAATACTTATAGATTTAAGATCCGCAATTTCCTTACTAGAGGATTCACCCTTATTTTTAGGAACATACATAAGCTTGGCAATTTTAGCAGGAGGACTTGGACTATTATTTACGGAAGAAAAAGCGATTCCCAAGTTGGTAATGATACCCTCAAGTTTATCGATTCTAGTGGAATCTTGATTTATTCTCTCATTAACTATGGGTTCCTTCTCCTTAATATTTTTCAAAGTTACTCCTACCTTAGATCCATATTGGTTAATTTGATTGTGGATCTTTTTATCTAGATTTTTAGTTAACTCAACGGTAGCAATTTTATTTTCAATAATTTCAAGTCTTTGCATTATATGCTCCAAAGTTAACATAGTTCCATTAACCAAAAGAGGTGGGAGCCAAATAAATCTATCATAGCATGATAAGAATCAAAAGTATGGCTACCCAAGAAATTCCCTCCGGTAATGGTATCGAGGATATATCTATACCAAGGATTAGCACCTACATAAAAAATGCGGAGAATAACTGAAGTAGATTGCTTCCTGGTAGATCTATTTTGAGCATTGCAAATTCTATACCAAGCGTCTTTTAGATTTTCTCCCTCTCTTTGCTTAAAATTTAGAACTTCATTCTCGGGAGACAACGGAGAAGGTATAAGACTAGCCATGACGACAAGGCAAGTGAAAAGAAGGCAAACGGAAAAGAGAGGGCGAATAAAACGGCAAGGGTGAAGTGGGGGAGAGGAAAACGAGAGGCAAATGGCAAATAGTGTAATGCAAGAGATAAGGAATTGTGATAGGTACTTGGTATGTTGACTTTTGCGTAGACCTCCCCGGCAACAGCGCCAGAAATCTTCCTGCTACCTCTTGAGCACTGCGTTGGATTTCCTTGAAGAGGAAAGGGTGATGCGGCAGAGTAGAGTAAGTATTTCCCTCAGTTTTTGAGAACCAAGGTATCAATCCAGTAGGAGGCTACACGCAAGTCCCTCGTACCTACACAAAACAAATAGCTCAACGCAACCAACGCGATTAGGGGTTGTCAATCCCTTCACGGTCACTTACTAGAGTGAGATCTGATAGAGTTGATAGATAATATTTTTGGTATTTTTGATATAAAGATGCAAAGTAAAACAAAGTAAAAAGCAAAGCAATAATAAAGTGATGGAAGATTGATATGATGAGTATAGACCCGGGGGCCATAGATTTCACTAGTGGCTTCTCTCAAGAGCATAATTATTCTACGGTGGGTGAACAAATTACTGTTGAGCAATTGACAGAATTGAGAATAGTTATGAGAATATGTAGGTATGATCATGTATATAGGCATCACGTCCGAGACAAGTAGACCGACTCCTGCCTGCATCTACTACTATTACTCCACTCATCGACCGCTATCCAGCATGCATCTAGAGTATTAAGTTCAAGAAATTAGAGTAACGACTTAAGCAAGATGACATGATGTAGAGGGATAAATTCATGCAATATGATAAAAAAAACCCATCTTGTTATCCTCGATGGCAACAATACAATACGTGCCTTGCTGCCCCTACTGTCACTGGGAAAGGACACCGCAAGATTGAACCCAAAGCTAAGCACTTCTCCCATTGCAAGAAAAACCAATCTAGTAGGCCAAACCAAACTGATAATTCGAAGAGACTCGCAAAGATAACCAATCATACATAAAAGAATTCAGAGAAGAATCAAATATTGTTCATATATAATCTTGATCATCACCCACAATTCATCGGTCTCAACAAACACACCGCAAAAAGAAGATTACATCGAATAGATCTCCAAGAGAGAGGGGGAGAACATTGTATTGAGATCCAAAAAGAGAGAAGAAGCCATCTAGCTACTAACTATGGACCCGAAGGTCTGAGGTAAACTACTCACACTTCACCGGAGAGGCTATGGTGATGATGTAGAAGCCCTCCGTGGTGGATTCCCCTTCCGGTGGAGCTCCGGAACAGGCCCAAGATGGGATCTCGTGGGTACAGAAGGTTGCGGCGGTGGAATTAGGTTTTGGCTCCGTGATCGATCGTTTGGGGTGCGTGAGGTATATATAGGAGGAAGGAGTACGTCGGTGGAGCAAAGGGGGGCCCACGAGGCAGGGGGCACGCCCTAGGGGGGGCGCCCTCCACCCTCGTGACCGCCTCCCTCCTTTCTTGACGAAGGGTCCAAGTCTCCTGGATCATATTTGTTGAGAAAATCACGTTCCCGAAGGTTTCATTCCGTTTGAACTCCGTTTGATATTCCGTTACTTCGAAACACTGAAATAGGCAAAAAAACAGCAATTCTGGGCTGGGCCTCCGGTTAATAGGTTAGTCCCAAAAGTAATATAAAAGTGGAAAATAAAGCCCAATTTAGTCCAAAACAGTAGATAATATAGCATGGAGCAATCAAAAATTATAGATACGTTGGAGATGTATCAGCGGCCATTTGATTTACTAGTGTAGCTTGTGCATCGGATATTTTACCTAGTAAATTTTCAGCATGAGTATACTTAGATTGGAGATTAGAAAATTCTCTACTAACATGATCAAGTTGTTTTGTTATAGCATCTAGCACAATAGAGTGTTCCTTTAGCTCTTCGGTGAAAAACTTATTATGCCCAAATTTTATAGTAATATATTCCTTGGTACTTTTCTCAATCTCAAGCAAAATGTTGGAATAAGGAACATCATAATATTTTCTTTGAGATATCGTGACTACACAATCAAGATTGCAAGCAAACAAGAGATCTAACGAGAAAAAGACAAACAAAAAAGAAGGCAAATAAAAAGGTAAACAAATTGGGAAGTGGGGGAGATGAAAACGAGAGGCAAATTGAAAAATAAAGTAGTTGCAAGGAGATGAGATTTGTGATCAGGAACCTGATAAATGTTGATGATGTCTCCCCGCCAACGCGCCAGAAATTCTTCCTGATTGCTTGTATGTGTGTTGGTATTTCCCCGAAGAGGAGAAGATGATGCAGCACAACAACGGTAAGTATTTCCCTCAGTTATGAAACCAAGGTTATCAATATAGTAGGAGAACCAAGCTACACTATGTAAACGGTACCTGCACAAAAAATAGCAAATACTGGCAACCCAACGCGTAAGATGGGTTGTCAATCCCTCCCCGGTATTGAGATAGAATAAGCTGTATGAGATTGGATAAATAGATCTGACAAAAACACAAAATAAAATAAATAAATAAAAAGTGCAGCAAGGTATTTTTGGATTTTTGAAATAATAGATCTGAAAACAATATGATAGTAAATAGACCCGGGCCGTAGATTTCACTAGTGGCTTCTCTCAAAAAAATAGCATACGGTGGATAAACAAATTACTTTTGGGCAATCGATAGAGGAGCAAATAATTATGATGATATCCAAGGCAATGATAATGTATATAAGCATCATGTCTAAGATTAGTGAAGCAAATATGCCCTAGAGGCAATGATAAAATTGTTATTTATATTTCCTTATATGATGATAAATGTTTATTATTCATGCTAAAATTGTATTAACCAGAAACTTAGTACATGTGTGAATACATAGACAAAACAGAGTGTCCCTAGTATGCCTCTACTTGACTAGCTCGTTAATCAAAGATGGTTATGTTTCCTGACCATAGACATGTGTTGGCATTTGATGAACGGGATCACATCATTAGAGAATGATGTGATGGACAAGACCCATCCCTTAGCTTAGCACTATGATCGTTTAGTTTATTGCTATTGCTTTCTTCATGATTTATACATGTTCCTATGACTATGAGATTATGCAACTCCCGAATACCGGAGGAACACTTAGTGTGCTATCAAACATCACAACGTAACTGGGTGATTATAAAGATGCTCTATAGGTGTCTCCGATGGTGTTTGTTGAGTTTGCATAGATTGAGATTAGGATTTGTCACTCCGATTGTCGGAGAGGTATCTCTGGGCCCTCTCGGTAATGCACATCACTATAAGCCTTGCAAGCAATGTGACTAATGAGTTAGTTGCGGAATGATGCATTACGGAACGATTAAAGAGACTTGCCGGTAACGAGATTGAACTATAAGCCATGCAAGCAATGTGACTAATGAGTTAGTTGCGGAATGATGCATTACGGAACGAGTAAAGAGACTTGGCGGTAACGAGATTGAATTAGGTATGATGATACCGACGATCGAATCTCGGGCAAATAACATACCGATGACAAAGGGAACAACGTATGTTGTTATGCGGTTTGACCGATAATTATCTTCGTAGAACATGTAGGAACCAATATGAGCATCCAGGTTCCGCTATTGGTTATTGACCGGAGATGAGTCTCGGTCATGTCTACATAGTTCTCGAACCCGTAGGGTCCGCACGCTTAATGTTCGATGACGATCGGTATTATGAGTTTATGTGTTTTGATGTACCGAAGGTTGTTCGGAGTCCCGGATGTGATTACGGACATGACGACAAGTCTCAAAATGGTCGAGACATAAAGATTGATATATTGGACCATGTTATTCGGACACCGGAAGTGTTCCGGGAGGTTTCAGATAAAACCGGAGTGTCGGAGGGTTACCAGACCCCCCCCCCCGGGGAAGTTATTGGGCCCTTTGTGGGCTTTAGGGGAGAGAGAGGGCAGCAGCCAGGAGGTGCCCCCCCCCCAAGGGAATCCGAATTGGACTAGGGGAGGGGGGCGCGGCCCCTCTTTCCCTCTCCGTCCCCCTTTCCTTCCTTCGCCCTCCTAGTAGGACTAGGAAAGGAGGATTCCTACTCCTACTAGGAGGAGGATTCCTCCCCCTTGGCGCGCCCACGATGGCCGGCCGGCCTGCCCCCCCCTCCTTTATATACGTGGGGAAGGGGGCACCCTATAGCACACAAGTTGATTCTTTTTAGCCGTGTGCGGTGCCCCCCTCCACAGATTTCCACCTCGGTCATATTGTTGCAGTGCTTAGGCGAAGCCCTGCGCCGGTAGCTTCATCATCACCGTCACCATGCCGCTGTGCTGATGAAACTCTCCCTCAACCTCAGCTGGATCTAGAGTTCGCGGGACGTCACCGAGCTGAACGTGTGCATATCGCGGAGGTGATGTACCTTCGGTGCTAGGATCGGTCGGATCGTGAAGACGTACGACTACATCAACCGCGTTGTCATAACGCTTCCGCTTACGGTCTATGAGGGTACGTTGACAACACTCTCCCCTCTCGTTGCTATGCATCACCTAGATGGATCTTGCGTGTGCGTCGGATTTTTTTTTGAAATTACTGCATTCCCCAACAGTGGCATCCGAGCCAGGTCTATGCGTAGATGTTATATGCACGAGTCTTTCCCTAATATTAAAGGGAGGATTGTTTCTCCACTTTTTTTGGTCAAAGTCCTTTTTTACGTCCCTTCGTACGTCGTACGTCAATGTCAGCGATCGAACTTCAGTTTTATTGATCGAACACCAGTTTTAACTAGAGGGCGCACAAACGGGCCGGCCCACACCAGTTTTAACTAGAGCGCACACAAATGGGCCGGCCCAATTAGCAGGCCTGGAACAAAATTTGAAAAATAAAATAGCAATCATAGGAATCGAACTACTGAACTAAGGCTAGATATTAGCGAGGATGTCCACCCAAGCTAGCAACATTGGACAACCAAGAAGAGGCACTGAAATTGAAGTGTAACTATAGCTGGAGATCCGTTTTCAACATTTCATTGAAGAAAATGTGAAGAAAATAACATGTTTAAAAGTTGTGCATAAATTACAAAATTCTAATAATAGCATGAACTATTTTTTAATAGTGAACAAAATTTGAAAAAGGTAAATATTTTTTAAATGTGAACATGTTTTGAAATTCTGGAAAAATAGAATTCTGAAAGATTTGTTTGAATTGTGAACCGTTTTTGAAAATAAATTTAAATATACACTAAACATTTTCGTAGTATACGGTGAACAATATTCAAATACAAATTGGGAAAATTTAAAATATATGATGAAGGTTTTTCATCCATGTTGGACAAAATTTCTATACAAGATGAACATTTATTTTATACACAATGAACATTTTTGTTCAATACGGTGAACTTTTTTTTGAAACGTGAACAATTTTTACAAAGATGATCAACATGTGTAATTTGAATATTTTTTTGAATTTGGAAATTTGAACTTATTTTGAACGTGTACTAAAACTATAAAATATGAACCAATTTTGAAATCATGAACAAACTTTTGATTATCAAATAATTTTTTAATTTTGAATATTTGTTTAAAAGATTGAATTAATGAAGAAAAAAATCTATTTTTTCGTTACTGTTTTCGGGGTCATGTACAGTGTATCCCCCATTGCAACGCACGGGCATGTTTGCTAGTAGAACACAAAGAGTTGTGGGCGATAATAGTCATACTGCTTACCAGCATGTCATATTTTGATTCGGCGGTATTGTTAGATGAAGCGGCTCAGACCGACATTACGCGTATGCTTACGCGAGACTGGTTCTACCGACTTGCTTCACACACAGGTGGCTAGTGGGTGTTTGTTTCTCCAACTTTAGTTGAATCGAGTGTGACTACGGCCGGTCCTTGTTGAAGGTTAAAATAGCAAACTTGACAAAAAATCGTTGTGGTTTTGATGCGTAGGTAAGAATGGTTCTTGCTAAGCCCGTCGCAGCCACGTAAAATTTGCAAAAACAAAGTAGAGGACGTCTAACGTGTTTTTACAGGGCATGTTGTGATGTGATATGGTCAATACGTGATTATATAAATTGTTGTATGAGATGATCATGTTTTGTAACACAATTATCGGCAACTGGCAGGAGCCATATGGTTGTCGCTTTATTGTATGAAATGCAATCGCCATGTAATTGCTTTACTTTATCACTAAGCGGTAGCGATATTCGTAGAAGCAATAGTTGGTGAGACGACAATGATGCTTCGATGGAGATCAAGGTGTCTAGCCGGTGACGATGGTGATCATGACGGTGCTTTGGATATGGAGATCAAATGCACAAGATGATGATGGCCATATCATATCACTTATATTGATTGCATGTGATGTTTATCCTTTATGCATCTTATTTTGCTTAGTTCGAAGGTAGCATTATAAGATGATCTCTCACTAAATTTCAAGGTATAAGTGTTCTCCCTGAGTATGCACCGTTGCTACAGTTCGTCGTGCCGAGACACCACATGATGATCGGGTGTGATAAGCTCTACGTTCACATACAACGGGTGCAAGCTAGTTTTGCACATGCAGAATACTCAGGTTAAACTTGACGAGCCTAGCATATGCAGATATGGCCTCGGAACACTGAGACCGAAAGGTCGAGCGTGAATCATATAGTAGATATGATCAACATAGTGATGTTCATCATTGAAAACTACCCCATCTCACGTGATGATCGAACATGGTTTAGTTGATATGGATCACATGATCACTTAGATGATTAGAGGGATGCCTATATAAGTGGGAGTTCTTAAGTAATATGATTAATTGAACTTAATTTATCATGAACTTAGTCCAGGTAGTATTAGCATATCTATGTTGTAGATCAATAGCTCGCGATGTAGCTCCCCGTTTATTTTTTATATGTTCCTAGAGAAATATAAGTTGAAAGATGTTAGTAGCAATGATGCAGATTGGATCCGTGATCTGAGGATTATTCTCATTGCTGCACAGAAGAATTATGTCCTTGATGCACCGCTAGGCGACAGACCTATTGCAGGAGAAGATGCAGACGTTATGAACGTTTGACAAAGCTCAGTATGATGACTACTTGATAGTTTAGTGCACCATGCTTTACGGCTTAGAACCGGGACTTCAAAAATGTTTTGAAATATCACGGAGCATATGAGATGTTCCAAGAGCTGAAATTGGTATTTCAGACTCATGCCCGAGTCGAGAGGTATGAGACCTTTGACAAGTACTTTGCCTACAAGATGGAGGAGAATAGCTCAACCAGTGAGCATGTGATCAGAATGTCTGAGTACTACAATTGCTTGAATCAAGTGGGAGTTAATCTTCCAGATAACATAGTAATTGACAAAGTTCTCTAGTCACTATCACCAAGTTATTAGAACTTAGTGATGAACTATAATATGCAAGGGATGACGAAAACGATTCCCGAGCTCTTCGTGATGCTGAAATCGACGAAGGTAGAAATCAAGAAAAGCATCAAATGTTGATGGTTGAAAAGACCACTAGTTTCAAGTAAAAGGGCAAGGGAAAGAAAGGGAACTTCAAGAAGAATGGCAAGCAAGTTGCCACTCCCATGAAGAAGCCCAAAGCTAGACCCAAGCCTGAAACTGAGTGCTTCTACTGCGAAGGAAATGGTCACTGGAAGCGGAACTGCCCCAAATACTTGGCGGATAAGAAGGATGGCAAAGTGAACAAAAGTATATTTGATATACATGTTATTGATGTGTACTTTACTAGTGTTTAAAACAACCCCTCAATATTTGATACTGGTTTAGTTGCTAAGAGTAGTAACTAAAAACATGAGTTGCAGAATGAACACAGACTAGTTATGGGCGAAGTGACGATGTGTGTTGGAAATGATTCCAAGGTTGATAAGATCACCATCGCACACTCCCTCTACCTTCGAGATTAGTGTTGGACCAAAATAAATGTTATTTGGTGTTTGCGTTGAGCATGAATATGATTGGATCATGTTTATTGCCATACAGTTATTCATTTAAGTCAAAGAATAATTGTTGTTCTGTTTACATGAATAAAACCTTCTATGGTCATACACTTAATGTAAATGGTTTATTGAATCTCGATCATAATGATACACATATTCATAGTGTTGATGCCAAAATATGTAAAGTTGATAATGATAGTGCAACATATTTGTGGCACTGCCGTTTAGGTCATATTGGTATAAAGCGCATGAAGAAACTCCATGCTGATGGGCTTGGAATCACTTGATTATGAATCACTTGATGCTTGCAAACCATGCCTCATGGGCAAGATGACTAAGACTCCATTCTCCGGAACAATGGAGCAAGCAACAGACTAGTTGGAAATAATACATACTGATGTATGCGGTCCAATGAGTGTTGAGGCTCGCGGCGGGTATCGTTATTTTCTAACCTTCACAGATGATTTGAGCAGATATGGGTATACCTACTTGATGAAACATAAGTCTGAAACATTTGAAAAGTTCAAAGAATTACAGAGTGAAGTGGAAAATCATCATAACAAGAAAATAAAGTTTCTACGATCTGATCATGGAGGCGAATATTTGAGTTACGAGTTTGGTCTTCATTTGAAACAATGTGGAATAGTTTCACAACTCACGCCACCCGGAACACCACAGCGTAATGGTGTGTCCGAACGTCGTAATCGTACTTTATTAGATATGGTGCGACCTATGATGTCTCTTACCGATTTACCACTATTGTTTTGGGGTTATGCATTAGAGACAGCTGCATTCATGTTAAATAGGACACCATCTAAATCCGTTGAGAAGACACCATATGAACTGTGGTTTGGCAAGAAACCCTAATTGTCGCTTCTTAAAGTTTGGGGCTGCGATGCTTATGTGAAAAAGCTTCAACCTGATAAGCTCAAACCCAAATTAGAGAAATGTGTCTTCATAGGATACCCAAAGGAGACTGTTGGGTACACCTTCTATCACAGATCCGAAGGCAAGATATTCATTGCTTAGAATGGATCCTTTCTAGAGAAAGAGTTTCTCTCGAAAGAAGTGAGTGGGAGGAATGTAGAACTTGATAAGGGAATTATACCTTCTCCCGAATTGGAAAGTAGTTCATCACAGAAATCAGTTCCAGTGATTTCTACACCAATTAGTGAGGAAGCTAATGGTGATGATCATGAAGCTTCAGATCAAGTTACTACCGAACCTCCTAGGTCAACCAGAGTATGGTCAGCACCAGAGTGGTACGCCTTTCTGGAAGTCATGTTACTAGACCATGATGAACCTACGAACTATGAGGAAGCGATGATGAGCCCAGATTCCGCGAAATGGCTTGAGGCCATGAAATTTGAGATGGGATCCATGTGCGAGAACAAAGTATAGACTTTGATCGACTTGCCCGATGATCGGTGAGCCCTTGAGAGTAAATGGATCTTTAAGAGGAAGATGGACGTTGATAGTAGTGTTACTATCTACAAAGCTCGAATTGTCGCAAAAAGGTTTTCGACAAGTTCAAAGCGTTGACTACAATGAGACTTTCTCGCTCATAGCGATGCTTAAGTTTGTCCGAATCATGTTAGCAATTGCCACATTTTATGAAATCTGGCAAATGGATGTCAAAACTGCATTCCTTAATGGATTTCTTAAAGAAGAGTTGTATATGATACAACAAGAAGGTTTTGTCAATCCTAAAGGTGCTAACAAAGTGTGCAAGCTCTAGCGATCCATCTATGGGCTGGTACAAGCATCTCGGAGTTGGAATATACGCTTTGATGAGTTGATCAAAGCATATAGTTTTATACAGACTTGCAGTGAAGCCTGTATTTACAAGAAAGTGAGTGGGAGTACTACAACATTTCTGATAAGTATATGTGAATGACATACTGTTGATCAGAAATAATGTAGAATTTTCTGGAAAGCATAAAGGAGTATTTAAAAGAAGTTTTTCAAAGAAAGACCTCAGTGAAGCTGCTTACATATTGAGCATCAAGATCTATAGAGATAGATCAAGACACTTGATAAGTTATTTCAATGAGTACATACCTTGACAAGATTTTGAAGTAGTTCAAAATGGAACAGTCAAAGAAGGAGTTCTTGCCTATGTTGCAAGGTGTGAAGTTGAGTAAACACTCAAAACCCGACCACGGCAGAAAATAGAAAGAGAATGAAAGTCATTCCCTATGCCTCAGCCATAGGTTCTATAAAATATGCTATGCTGTGTACCAAACCTATTGTGAACCTCACCATGAGTTTTGCAAGGGACTACAATAGTGATCTAGGAGTAGATCACTGGACAGCGGTCAAAATTATCCATAGAGGACTAAGGAAATATTTCTCGGTTATGGAGGTGACAAAGAGTTCGTCGTAAAGAGTTACGCTGATGCAAGCTTTTACACCGATCCAGATGACTCTGTGTCTCAATCTGGATACATATTGAAAGTGGGAGCAACTAGCTAGAGTAGCTCCATGCAGAGCATTGTAGACATAAAAAATTTACAAAATACATATGGCTCTGAATGTGACAGACCCATTGACTAAGCTTCTCTCACAAAACATAATCACACCTTAGTACTCTTTGGGTGTTAATCACATAGCAATGTTAACTAGATTATTGACTCTAGTAAAACCCTTTGGGTATTAATCACATGGCGATGTGAACTAATCACATGGTGATGTGAACTAATCACATGGTGATGTGAACTATTGGTGTTGAATCACATGGCGATGTGAACTAGATTATTGACTCTAGTGCAAGTGGGAGACTGAAGGAAATATGCCCTAGAGGCAATAATAAAGTTGTTATTTATATTTCCTTATATCATGATAAATGTTTATTATTCATGCTAGAATTGTATTAACCGGAAACTTAGTACATGCGTGAATACATAGACAAAACAGAGTGTCCCTAGTATGCCTCTACTTGACTAGCTTGTTAATCAAAGATGGTTATGTTTCCTGACCATAGACATGTGTTGTCATTTGATGAACGGGATCACATCATTAGAGAATGATGTGATGGACAAGACCCATCTGTTAGCTTAGCACTATGATCGTTTAGTTTATTGCTATTGCTTTCTTCATGACTTATACATGTTCCTATGACTATGAGATTATGCGACTCCTGAATACCGGAGGAACACTTAGTGTGCTATCAGACGTCACAACGTAACTGGGTGATTATAAATATGCTCTACAGGTGTCTCCGATGGTGTTTGTTGAGTTGGCATAGTCCGAGATTAGGATTTGTCACTCCGATTGTCGGAGAGGTATCTCTGGGCCCTCTCGGTAATGCACATCACTATAAGCCTTGCAAGCAATGTGACTGATGAGTTAGTTGTGGAATGATGCATTACGGAACGAGTAAAGAGACTTGCCGGTAACGAGATTGAACTAGGTATGATGATACCGACGATCGAGTCTCGGGCAAATAACATTCCGATGACAAAGGGAACAACGTATGTTGTTATGCGGTTTGACCGATAAAGATCTTCATAGAACATGTAGGAACCAATATGAGCATCCAAGTTCCTCTATTGGTTATTGACCGGAGATGATTCTCGGTCATGTCTACATAGTTCTCGAACTCGTAGGGTCCACACGCTTAACGTTCGATGACGATCGATATTATGAGTTTATGTGTTTTGATGTACCGAAGGTTTTTCGGAGTCCCGGATGTGATCACAGACATGACGAGAAGTCTCAAAATGGTCGAGACATAAAGATTGATATATTGGACCATGTTATTCGGACACTGGAAGTGCTCCGGGAGGTTTCGGATAAAACCGGAGTGCTGGAGGGTTACCGAACCCCCCTGGAAGTTATTGGGCCCTTAGTGGGCTTTAGGGGAGCGAGAGGGCAGCAGCCAGGAGGTGGCGCCCCTCAAGGGAGTCCGAATTGGACTAGGGGAGGGGCGCAGCCTCTTCCCTCTCCCTCCCCCTCTCCTTCCCCCCCTCCTAGTAGGACTAGGAAAGGAGGAATCCTACTCCTACTAGGAGGAGGATTCCCCCCCCCTTGGCGCGCCCATGATGGCCGGCCAGCCTCCCCCTCCCTCCTTTATATACGTGGGGAAGGGGGCACCCTAGAACACACAAGTTGATTCTTTTTAGCCGTGTGTGGTGCCCCCCTCCACAGATTTCCACCTCGGTCATATCGTTGCAGTGCTTAGGCGAAGCCCTGCACCGTTAGCTTCATCGTCATCGTCACCACGCCGTCGTGCTGACAAAACTCTCCATCGACCTCAGCTGGATCTAGATTTTGCGGGACGTCACCAAGCTGAACGTGTGCAGATTGCGGAGGTGCCGTACCTTCGGTGCTAGGATCGGTCAGATCCTGAAGACATACGACTACATCAACCGCGTTGTCATAACGCTTCCGCTTACGGTCTATGAGGGTACGTAGACAACACTCTCCCCTCTCGTTGCTATGCATCACCTAGATGGATCTTGCGTGTGCGTAGGAATTTTTTTGAAATTACTGTGTTCTCCAACAATTAGTAGACCGACTCCTGCCTGCATTACTACTATTACTCCACACATCGACCGCTATCCAGCATGCATCTAGTGTATTAAGTTCATGGAGAATCAGAGTAATGCAATAAGAACGATGACATGATGTAGACAAGCTCTATTCATGTAGGAATAGACCCCATCTTTTTATCCTTAATAGCAATGATACATGTGTGCCTCGCTACTCCTTCTATCACTGGGTGAGGACACCGCAAGATCGAACCCATCACAAAACACATCTTCCCATTGCAAGAAAAATCAATCTAGTTGGCCAAACCAAACAAAAGTTTCGGAGGAAAAATACGAGGCTGTAATAATCATGCATATAGGAGATCAAAGAAGACTCGGATAATATTCATAGATAGATCTGATCATAAACTCGCAATTCATCGGATCCCAACAAACACACCGCAAAAAGTCATTACATCAAATAGATCGCCAAGAACATCGAGGAGAATATTATATTGAGAATCAAAAAGAGAGAAGAAGCCATATAGCTACTGCCTACGGACCCGTAGGTCTGTGGTAAACTATGAACGCATCATCGGAGGAGCACCAATGAGGATGATGAACCCCTCCGTGATCGTGTTCCCCTCGGGCAAGGTGCCAGAATAGGGCTCTAGATTGGATCTTGTGGTTCTGGAACTTGTGGCGGCTGGAATTGTTTTTCGTCGACTCCCATAGGGTTTTTGGAATATTTGGGTATTTATAGAGCTGAGAGGCGGCGGAAAGGACTGCTGTGGGCCCCACTACCCACCTGGGCGCGCTAGGGGCCTCTGGCGCGTCCTGGTGTCTTGTGGGCCCCACAGGCCTCCCCTCTGGTACTCCCTTGGCTCCCAAGTTCTCTTCTGGGCAGGAAAAAATCTCCAAAAAGTTTCATGGCATTTGGACTTCGTTTGGTACTGATATTCTGCGAAGTAAAAAACAACAACTTGCACTGGGCACTATGTCAATAGGTTAGTCCCAAAAAATGATATAAAGTTACTGTAAAATGAATCTAAAATATCCAAGAATGATAATATAACATCATGGAAAAATAAAAAATTGTAGATATGTTGGAGATGTATCAGGGAGTGGCTCAGAAGATCTGACGCGGCTAGACCATGGCAGGGACTGAAATCAACGGCAGATAAGCAGGTGATGGACTCGTTTGTGAGCCTCGTCCAGTGGCAGATTGGAGATGGGAAAAATACTCTGTTTTGGAGAGGCAGATGTATACGAGGATATAGGATTGAGGAGATCGCCCCACTGGTGGCCGCCAAGGTGAGGACCCAAGTGGCTAACAGGAGGTCCATCTAGGATGGCTTAGCTCTACATGCCTGGACCAATGATGTCGTGGCTGACATGGACACGGAAGGCCTTGTGCAGTTCTTACAGTTATGGGAGGTACTGACGGAGGTTCGCCTAACTTTGTGTGCCAAGGATAAGCCAATCTGGGCATGGACAGAGCAAGGAGATTATTCTGCTGCATCGGCATACAGGATGTTGTGTGAAGGGGGGGGGGGTCACATTCCTGCTGTCTTCTGCCATCTGGAAGAATGGCGCACCACTAGCTTGAAAGATCTTCATGTGGTTGGCCGTGCAATATAGGCTTTGGACTTCAGATAGAAGATTCAGGCATGGTCTGCAAGACCGAACATCTCCTTGCTTCTTGTGTGATCAAGAGGAGGACACGGTGGACCACGTCCTATTACAATGTGGGTTCGCCAAGAAAGTATGGTTCCAGTGCTTCTCTAAGGCATGGATCAATTTGACACTGCTGCCTACGGGCAGGCAAGCCTGCAGGAATGGTGGGCAACGGTGAGAAAGTGAGCTCCAATGACAAGGAGGAAAGGATTTGACACTTTCATAGCCCTCATATGTTGGTGTCTCTGGAAGCAAAGGAATGGTAGGGTGTTTGGTGGAGTCAGGATCCTCAATGAATGGGGCATGACAGATTTAGTCTTCCAAGAGCTAAAGCTTTGGGTTAAGGCAGGAGCTACAGGAGTTCAACAATTTATTGAGTAATCGTGTTAGGATTGGGAGTAGGAGAAGGGTGGGGCACATGCACGGGCTTGTTGTGTCCTCCACCTTGTAATCTCTTGTAAATATTTTCTGCCTTCTATAAAGCTAAGGTACACTATTGGCGTACTCTCGAAAAAGAAATATATATTTGAAGTTCTAGTTTTGTTCCAAGTCACGAACTTCTTTAGGTTTGATCAGGTCTATAGAAAAATATACTAACATCTACAACACCAAATTAGTTTCATTAGATTCATAAAGTATTTTTTTCATATTATATATGTTTATGGAAATTAATAAGTTTTGTTATAACTTAAGTAAGTTTGACTTAGGACAAACCTAGAACTTCCGATATTATGAACGGAGGAATTACATTCATTAGTGATTCCATGTCCCGTAGGTCTAGATGACTTATGAGGCCGGAAATGAGCTTCTTGCCCTTGGTGAGCACAAGCATGAAAATTGAATTAATTACAAAATATTGGACAAATAAAATAATTGTTCTGTTCTGAAAATGAGGAAATCTTTGATTATTTCAACATTGTCAGACTCAGCTACATGTATGGACATGGTTTCAGACAAGACACCAAAAGAACCGTGTTACAAACCAACCTGTAGTTGGATGACTAGGAGGACAGTCGTATTCCGAGCCCACCAGGGTTCAAGTTCTAGACACCGGTGCTCACATTCTCTTGGATTTATTTCAGACCTACCGGCGAGGTGCATTAAGTAGGAGCATACATTCCCATCGACTACGAAGACGTCTAGGGTGACTTTTTCGATCTCAAGATGATGTGTCGGCTCAGTCTCTTGGAGGTGCTTATAAAGACAACGTGTGTATGCGTGCGTTCATAAGGATGATTGTATGTGCGTATGTATGAGTGTATGCGTCTGTGTTGTGTTAAAAAACCAAAAGAACCATATCGCCGAGTCGTCGCTTGAGAAATGCTACACTTGTGGATAAAAATTACTACATATTAAAGCTTATGGGATGACATGGCAACACCTAATTGAAGATTACACAAGGCCACACGGTGAAATTCAAGAGGGAAGATTAATGAGGATTTTTTTGAGAAAATGATGCGGTGCGGCGCGGGGATGCGGGTAGGAGGTGTTTGAAGAAAAGACGCCGTACTTGCGTTCTTCCTCGTCTGATTATGCAGAGTAAATAGCATAAACTACTACTTTACAGGCTAGGATTCCTTAAAACTATCGGTTTTTAATTTTCTCAGATTACTACCAGCTCGAGGGTCAGCTGTTTCAAAAAACCTCAAATGCTCGTTGCTTAAAATTTAAACCTGTTTATGATAGGCCGGGCTCGCACCTAAACGATCCGTCTACTTAACGTGTGTTTGACCGTTAACTGACATGTGAGGCCCATATGTCAGTGTATCTTCCACACTTTTTCCTCCTCTTCTCGAGTACTCCCTCCTCTGTGCCTCCCTTCCTCTCCTCTCGCCGGCGTGCATGCCACCCCACAGCATCGTAGCTCGCCGGCGCGCCTGCCTTGTCCTCTGTCGCCGTTCACTGACCCTCCCCGGCGCAACAGTGGCCACCCACCGCGTCCGCCCCCTCACCTTCGCCCGCACCATCGGGTCCGCCCTCACCTTCTGACGACCGTAGTAGAGGCCGGCCATGGCGGCGTGGGCGGGAGGCGCGCGCTCCAGCAACGACGCAGGTCGTACGTGTCGTCGTCAGCGGCGAGCTCGAGGAGGCCGGCGAAGGCGTCGACGGCGGCCGCAGGCAAGCTGCTCCGCCTGGACCCCAGCTCGTCGCCCGCCTGGACCAACCTCGAGCCGGCGCGAGGAAGAGGAAAGAGAGAGAGAGGCCACGCGTCGGTGAGCTCACGGCGGCTGCGGGCGCGGCTTGCCGGCCAGACATGGCGGCGTCAAGAGGAGCCGTGCCAGTGGCTACTGTGATCTGGAGCAGGGACCCGATTGCTTTTTGAAAAAAGATGCATGGACCTGATTGCTTTTTAAAAATATTTTCAGGGACCTAATTGATTTTCAGAAATACACTGACATATGGGTCCCACGTGCCAGTTAACAGTAAATAATTAGAGCTCTGACGCATAGGGCCCAACTGTCATAATCGCGATTAATTGTAAAACATTCTGTCATCAGGGTTTTTTGAAACAGCCAACCACCCACTTGGTAGTTATATGAGAAAAATTAAAAACCGGTAGTTTTTTAAAACCTTAATCTGTAAAGTAATAGTTTTATGCTATTTACTCGATTATGCGCCATCCAGCGAAGATTGAAAATTGCACTGGATTAATAATAAGATACTCCACAAGACCGATTGCGAATATTCAACATAGGTACGCATAGACGCAAAGAGAGAAAAGCCCGCCACAAGAAAGTAGGCACGCGAGTCACAAACCATAACTATATGTCTACCAGTTTAGCCCTAGGTTAATCTTAAAACATATACATCAATTGTGTAGTTGGGTCATCCATGCTTCCGTAACCTTATTAGCTAGATGGCCTACCAAAAATGCACATAAGCTCTTGGGTGCTCTACCCCTCTATATGAATATAAATTATAAGAAAAAACTAGGAACAATTTTAAAAAATTAAAATTTGGGGATATCAAATATGAGTGTCCAATCTACTGTCATGTGAAGTTCTGTGAAAAAAATACCAAAGATGTATTCGTGGCGTAGAAAATATAGTCCGGCATACGTTTCATCCAAACAGTTTTTCTCTATATGTAGGAATTTCTTGTCTTTTTGACTGAGAAATTTTTCCTGATATTTTTTCACGAAACTTCACACAGGAGTAGATTGGGCATCCAGGTTCGATATCCTAAAATTCCAGGGTTTTTTCTAAATCTAGTTTGTTTTCTGAATTTAATACTCATATAGGAGGTGGAGCATCGAGTGCTCCAAATCCTCTTCCGCTAGCCTATACGCAACATTGCTAGTAAGGTTTTTGGTCCACGTTTCTATGTAAACTTGTCCGGATCCTTGGAAGATACTTATGACATTTTATGCCCCTTCATTCTAAATATAGTTTTGTAAAGTTTAATCAAGTTTAATCAAGTTTATAAAGAAGCATGTATACATCTATAAAACTGAACAAATACCATTAGATACTGTACAAAGTAAACCATATGTTTTAGTTCTTTAGTATTATTAATGTTCATATTGTTCATATATTTTATAATGGATTTGAATTCTTTTTGCAAAAAAAGTTCGTATCTTTTTATTAAATTGGTCAAAATTCAGGTAGTTTGATTTTTGAAAGGGAAAAAAAATCTATGCGTCCCATATTTTGGAATGGAGAGTACTTGGTGCTTATCATATATAGCCACTTCAATTTCGTCATTATGCATATAAATATAAATTTACATCAAACTAAAAACACGTAAATAAACCATGTTTCTACCTTCCGATATCCGAATAATTAATAGGACTATATTAAAAAAGGACACGACTAACCACCAGTCGACTGGTGGTTAGCGACAAATCCGCACGATCGTACACCTGCGTCCCTCCCCGCGCGTGGCCCACTTGGGCAGCGCCACCCACGACCCAGCCTTCTCTCGCGAGGCCCACCGCGCGCAACGCATTGAGGCCCAAGATAGTTAACACAGCCCCTTTGGCCCACCTCCCCCCTCCTGCATGTGACTTACCAACCCAAAACCTAGTTTCTTACCTCCATCGCAAGAAACATCCACCTGCCCCGATCAGTTCTCTCCTCTCTCCCCGACGCGGCTCCATCGCCGGTGACCTCGGCCCAGATCTGATCCACCAAAAAAAGGAAACTACGAAAAACACCACCAAAACACAAGGATTTGAGGGAGGGCCCCGGTTTACCACAAGAACATCACAGGGGTTACATCAGTTCGTCTCAATGTCATCATAATCAGGCAAAAAAGAAAGGAGGTAAGTGATTCAACATCTCGATTGAATATAGATTACCAGAGTGTGTGCATTGAGTAATCAGCATCCTTTAAGACTTATTCAACATAAAAAAAAATCCTTTTCTTCCTTTTTATATTGAACAAACCCATGTCAGAACAAGTTATCATGCTAATTCATTACAAATTACCAGGAAAACTCAGAACCAAAGGTGCTAAAAACACTACAAGAATACCATGTGTTGATTTACATTGTTGCCACTAGACTTTTTTGATAAAAAATGATGTTCATGAAATGAGGTTGATAGAAACTGTCGCTGTCATACTCCCATATGCTAGTTACTGCCAAAAAGATACATGTTATAAAAAAGAAGTAATCAGTGCAGTAAAAGGAAAAAAATATAGTTGTTGTAAAAAAATAATCAAAATTGCTTGTAATTGTGGAAAATTAATGGGTGTAATCATATGTGCTAGCAGGTGCTGCAACACAAGAAAATGGCGCATGACAACGGGGGTAATATGGATATCATGATGAGTGGTGTGGGGACAAACCAACAGTGTGAATATGCACACACGGCAAGCTTTGGTTCTGCCAAAACAGATGAAGGTAAAACATTTACCATGCTACCACATTTTTGTACACAAACTTGTTACCATCGTAATTGAATTGCATCTACCACCCTATGTTATTTACAACTATCACATTCACCATGAAACAGTTCACAAATCACGTAGCTTGATGCACACAGGTAACCATGAATTTATGTACAATTACCACACTTACTGCATACGAATTATCATGCAATCTGTATTGCAATTGGAATTGCATGCTTTCACTTTACAGCTACAGAAAACATCTTAATGCATGCAAACTTTACCAAGCAACTGGAGTACAAGTTACCACTAGTTTTGGCATGCAGAAAATATAACACAAAATAACAACTTTCAAAAACATTACAGGTGCTACATCTAGAAGCAACCCGATGGTTCGAGAGACAAGCAAAGAACCGACTACTAGCAGCATAGGGGGGAGAGAAAGCTTCTTTGATCATTCAGTCAGCGAGCCGGCGAGTCCGGAAACAGGGGGAAAGAATGCTGAACAGGGAGACAAAAATACCGAGGCATACTCCACACCGAAACCTCCTGATGAAACGATGAATTTTGATACTTTTGAGGAAGCTTATGAACACTACAGGCAATATGCACAGAGACATGGGTTTGGAGTGAGACTGGAATACAAAAAAACAATTAAACACAATACTGTAAGCAGAGTCCTCTTGGTTTGTGGGAAATACGGCAAGCCAAAAACAAACAAGGAGGAGATAGAGGATGTGCAGGACCCAAAAGGCATCGTGAAGAAGAGGAAAAGAGGGAAGGTTGTGAGGTCGGGATGTCTGGCCCACCTTTACATCACCCACACGGATGCGTGGTGGAGAGTCAAACGCTTCAACGACGACCACAACCACCCTCTAATAAGAAATCCGTCCTTGAAAAAGTTCTTATCATCACATAGGAACATTCCAAAAGATGAGCAGGACTTCTTGAAGATATTGCACGGATGCAACATAGAGACAGCAAGACAGATGCAACTAATGGAATGGTTCTACAGGAATCCTAAAGATGTACCATACACAACAAAGGACATCGCAAACCAGCGAGCTAAATTCCGGATGGAGTACCGCCATGCTGATGTGGGGAGCACAATCTCGTACTTCCAAGATATGAAGGCACAAGATCCAGATTTCTATTGGAGAATAAAGCTTGATGATGAGGACAGAGTGGAAAATTTATTCGGATAGATGGTGCGTGCAGCAGGCATATGCTAGATACAATGATGTCATCTCATTTGACACAACATACATGACAAACATGTACAAAATGCCTTGTGCACCCTTCATTGGCATTAATAACCATGGGCAGTCAATCCAATTTGGTTGTGGGTTTGTTCGAAACGAACTATCTGGTAACTTTGTGTGGCTGTTTAATGCATTCTTGCATGCAATGGGTGGAATTGCACCAAAGAACATAATAACAGATCAAGATTTTGCAATGAGGAGTGCTATTGATGAGGTGTTCATCGGGATAGTACACAGGAATTGCCGGTGGCATATAATGAAAAAAGCACAAGAGAAGCTTGGAAAGCTGATGGCTGACAATGACCCACTAAACAATGCATTCAAGGATTGTGTTGACAACAGCCTGACTGGTATTTTACTTCCCACCCCTCACTAACTTAAAACACAGAAAAATGGGCACATAGAAAATGGGTTTAGATGCATGATAACAACAGTTACCATCTAACAAGGTGACAAGTTACCAGAGGATTATAAAAAAATTACCTACATTAATTGCTTTCTGTACTACCCCTATCATGTTCATGTTTGATGTACACATTTCAGTTGTTCACCCCACTAGTTACAACAAAACTTTTCAATCACCAGCTAGTGCTGATTGATATGAGTATCTTTGTGTTGCTAGTTAAAAATGTTTCTTATACTACACACACAGAGTGGTATTCGCTTTGGAAAAAAAACTTATCCTGTGTGCAAAGTACTTACCATGATGCTTCAACTAAAGTAACCATATGTGTATGACAGAATTATCAACAGCAGTGGTGTTCCTAGTTACCAAATATGTTTGAACAGATGTTACCATCCTTCAATACCCGATGTTACCATGTTTATATTATGAATGCAGTTGAGGAGTATGAGCACAAGTGGTGGGTGATGATGGAAGCGTATGGCCAGACTGACAACGAGCATTTCCAATGGCTGTGGGAGAACAGGAAGTGTTGGGTCCCGGTATACTATATGCACGATTTTTTCCCGTTCTTGCAGACCACGACAAGAAGCGAGGGTTTTAACTCTGTGCTCAAGAAGTATGTCAACCCAAACAACTCACTGGTCGAATTCGCACAACAGTACACTGCGATACATGATAAGGTGATGGCTAGCGTGTCAAAAGAGCAGTTGGAAACAGTGTACAAAGAAACCGAAATGTACTCGATGAACCCGCTGGAGATGCAGGTTCGGGGGCTGTACACACATAACTTGTTTTGCAAGTTCCAGGTGGAGATGAAGGTGAAATCAGCATACAGATGCGACACATTGGATGATGGTACTTTCAAGGTTAGCTCAGTGCGGGGGATAATACCAAAATATGGAGACTGGGACTACCATGTGCAAGCAAACATGGATGAAGAGACATACTCGTGTAGTTGCTGCAAGTTTGATCATGACGGGCTATTGTGCGCGCACGTACTACGAGTTATGGACCAAATTGGGGTATACGAGATACCTGAAAAGTACATCCTAAAGAGGTGGACCTGGGATCCAGAGGAGGATCTTATTCAACCTGATTTCGAACAGCCGGCAGTTAAGAAGTCGATGCCAGAGGATGGGAAAAGCGTCATGCGATACACGTCAATTCTTAAAGAATTTAAGGCATCGGCCAAAGACGCTTGCCTAACAGATGACGGGACCAGATTGGCAAGAAAACACCTGTATAATTTCAAGGAGGAGCTTGAAACCCTGAAGAACAATCAACTTAAAAAAGCAAGAAAGGAAAAGGAAGAAGCAAAAGGATCGTTTCAAGGACAGCCGGATCCCTGCTCGATACCTGTGGGGCGGATGAATAAAGACAACCCCGTCACACAACACCAAAACGCCCCCAATGCAAGACATCCGGAGAACCCAGCCACACAGCAAACAAGTGCCACTAATGTGCAGCGACAGGAGAACCCCGCCACACAACAAGAAAGTGCTACTAATGTGCAGCGACATGGTAACCCTGCCACACAGCAAGAAAGTGTGCGGGTGACGATACATGCTAGCAAAAACAATCATGCTTTTGTCATCCAGCCCCCACATCCTGATGCAGCTCCGTCCTCAAACACAATGTTGATACTAGACCCTCTCAAGACTACAACGAAGGGGCGGCCAAAGTAAAAAAGAAAGCAGTCAGGTTTTTAGATTGCGAAACCCAAGCCAAAAAGGAAATGTGGTGTGTGAGGGAGTCTGGAACATGAAAAACGCAAATGCAAGTCTCCCCTAGCAAGATAAATGAAGAAGGTGCTATTAAAATGGAAGATGGTGGCTGCATTTTTTTCATGGACCATAATGTGCAAGCTACAAGCCCCATAACATTCCAGTTATCAGCATTGTATCATGGATTTATCATGGCTTTGTAATGCAAAAAGTGTATAGCTATAATTTAAGCAAGCTATAAGTACCCTATTATGCCAGTTACCAGCAAATGTTTGATGGGATTGACATGGATTTGTAAATCCAAAATTTTTATATCTTAACCAAGCTATCAGTACACTATTATGCCAGTTACCAGCAATGTATGATGGAATTGACATGGATTTGTAAATCCAATCTTTTATATCTACATTTTTGAAGGCTACCAGCAGATGCATTGTATTACTTATGAACAAAAATTAGGCCTGCTTGCACTTCTAAAAGTTGCTTATGAACAAATTATAATCACGAAGAGTGAATTTATCATATAGTCAGTGACTTTGGACTGTGTATACTATAGTAAAACAACATGTCAACACTTTGCTCCATGGCATTGTCATGACAGATTCATATAAAAAAGTTATCGTCACAGTTTGGTAGAAGTTATCACACCGTCGTAAAAAAATATCACCTCATCACCCGCTGCCGAACAGATGATAACGCCACTGTTTGCATTTGTTTTGATAATGATCTAACCACCTCAATGTCATAATTTTCCGGAGAGCTGGAATTTGTTCATGAGTTAAGGCTGGACCATTTTTTCCATCCCACACCTCAAGGTACGTGCGGTGAAAAATCCATAATCAATGCTGAAACATTTGTGATGAAAAAAACAACACAAAATCAGTTTAATTGGAGTTTGCGACCGGGTCAATAAACAGGGATGAGAAACATATAGTGGGATGTTAAAAAGAGAGTTAATAATCCACAACTAACCCATTATCCTGTTTAGACACATCAATGTACACAAGTTCATAGTCCTGAATCTGCTTATGCGAGTCCTTGTAATTTATCAACCAAGCCTTCTTTATAGCGTTCATGTATCTTGTCGCATGCTCGAGAAGAGAAGGACTATCTTGTTCACGCAATGAATCTAGAACTTCAAACCGCTTCGCCCTAAGATTTAGTGACAACACATACCCATGCCCGTCATCTGGACCGCGGCCCAACTTTTGCAAAGCAGGGAATAGCAGCTGCAAAAAATTAAAAGGCAGTAAGCATAGAAGGAGTTGGAAAAGAAACAAAATTACCAAGATAACAAATGGTCATGAAATTCACATGGGAGGCAACTAGAAAAAAGAAATTATCAGGGCAGAAAGGTCAAAGTTGCCATTGTGCATGAAACAGGTTATCATGACATGAAGAACAAACAATATCCGCAAATAACAGGAAGTTACATGATATTAACAGGAAGTTACCAAGACACTAACTGTAAAGTTACCAGATCCAGCAAACATAACATACCTGATCCTGGTGACTAAGAATGTAAGACTTGTCCCGTTGAAAATGCTTCAATGAACACTTGGATTTGAAGTCTCCTATCAACAGATACACAGATAGCACCCAAGGGAAGATGAGCCTGTTTGGCGTTCCCTTATACTGGAGAATGCGAACATGTAACTCGGCAATGCTGGTTGATAGTTGCCCAACTCCCTTCACACAATTGGCAAGCTCACCGAGGGTGACCCACCTACCATCAATGTTGATGACCCTAACACTACAAAATACAAAAAAAAAGATTAAAAAAATACATTTCAAAAAATGGCACACAAATAATGATTTATGTTAAAAAAGATGAGAAAAAGGATGGAAACATACTCTTTAATCTTAGAGTTAGAATCAGTAGTATGCTTGATAACTTCATTGTAAACATACTCTTCCTCCTCGCTCGGTGTGAGGGTGGCAAAAGGCGGAGCAGGTATTTGGGCGGTGGGTGACCCTAACTTTCCGAATAAAGGATTTAGGGGTTGAACTGCGTACTAAATGCTCTGTGCGAGGTGGTAACTCTGGTGTAACAAATGTTGGACTTTGAGGGTTGTCTGGTAAAAACAGAAAAACATGACTAAGATGTATAATGTAACAAGCACATGACTAAAACAAAAAGTAAAAAAAAAACAATGAAAAACATGAGTTATCAGCAGATGGGAGAAAGAATTATCAAGTGATGGGTCAAAACTTATCAACTGCCACATGTTTTGATTATCAAGTGGTGGTCCATAGTTGAAAAACAAAGAAATGGGTTTGTGCAAGGGTTGCAATGTTCATGGAGCAGAAAAAAAATCACCTATTTGAACATTAGATTTCCCTTTTAATGCTGGATTGTCATGCTCAAATTCTTCCCACCACATGAGAACCTCATCATCGTCAATCTCAACGTCATACACTTGCACACGACCAGCTTCCGGTGTTACTTAAATAAAAAAAGAGCGATGAGGACATGAACGGTAGTGATAAACAAGATAAATTGTTGCAAAAAAAACAAGTATTAAAAATTGAGACAAGATACAAAAATTTATCAGGAACACAATATAGAAGATACCAGGTAATGTGAATGTGGATTACCAGCACACATGTATGGGCCTTTTAAGGAATAAATTAGATAACACTCATGCATAACGAGGAACAACTGTGATATCAACAAATCATCATAGCATGTAAAAAATAAGACCAAAAAGAATTGTATAGCCTAGAATTGGTAAAGAATGCATATGTGGCTGGAGTTATGGTGTCAATGGTTCATAAATTGTCAGGATTTGAACATTTGAGTTACCAAGATAGTGTCATATAGACTTATCAGGGTAACTAAAAAATGAGGGAATAATAAAAAAGTTCAGATGAATAAGAGTACACACCGCTACTACCAAAGGCAGTATTGTTTTGTAAGCATGACAATAAATTAAGGAAAATAAATAGGCAATGATAGGAGATGTACGTATCACGCGCTTACTAAAAGTCGATAACGGATAACATCGGCTTTCAAAACCCACAAAGTTACTGGGGAAGAGGATGGAGTTATCTTCTATGATAGCATCGTACAAAATATTGTAGCGGACACAACAGAAATATATATTCCGGGTACTGAAAGCACAGATGTTCATTTACATCACACAAAGCATAGAAGTAGTATTACATTCATCCATACACACGGAATGATAGCAAGTGAAACGATCGATATGGTTAACTAGAGGGGGGGGTGAATAGGCAACTAACAATTTTAAGCTTTTCTTTAACAATTTATACCTTGCGACAAAATAGGTTGTCTAGATATGCAACTAAGTGGACAACCTATATGATGCAAACACAACTAGCACAGAAGCAAGCAATAGATACAACACAAGTAAGCTTGCAAAAGTAAAGGCACGAAATAACCAAGAGTGGAGCCGGTGAAGACGAGGATGTGTTACCGAAGTTCCTTCCTTTTAAGGGGAAGTACGTCTCCGTTAGAGCGGTGTGGAGGCACAATGCTCCCCAAGAAGCCACTACGGCCACCGTAATCTCCTCACGCCCTCACACAATGAGATATGCCATGATTCCACTATTGGTGCCCTTGAAGGCGGCGACCGAACCTTTACAAACAAGGTTGGGGCAATCTCCACAACACTTGGAGGCTCCCAACACCACCTGAAGCTTCACCACAATGGAGTATGGCTTCGAGGTGACCTCAACCGTCTAGGGTGCTCAAACACCGAAGAGTAACAAGATCCGCTAGGGATAAGTGGAGGGAATCGAATATCTCTTGGTGGAAGTGTAGATCGGGCCCTTGTCACCCAATCCCGAGCAAATCAACAAGTTTGATTGGCTAGGGAGAGAGATCGGGCGAAAATGGAGCTTGGAGCAACAATGGAGCTTAGAGATGGAAGAGGTAGTCAACTAGAGGTAGGAGACACCCCTTTTATAGTCAAGGAAGAGATCCAACCGTTATCCGCAATTTCAGCCTGCGACATGCGGTACTACCGCTCCAGGAGCGTGGTACTACCGCAAGGCCACGCGGTACTACCGTGGAGGGCCACGGTACTTCCGCGGCAGCAGCAGAGGCCGGGACTAGCCTGACTGAGAGAAGTACTACCGCTTGCGCGGTACTACCGCTCCCCCTTGCGGTACTACCGCAAGGCAGGGAAGTCAAAGCCTACGAAGAGCGCGGATGAAATAAAATACATCCGTGCCTACTTCCGCTGAAAAAGAAACAGTGCAAAAACCCAACGCAGTACTACCGCGCATGAGGCGCGGTACTACCGTTGAGGCGCGGATGTAAAACATACATCCGCTCCTACTGCCGCGATGCAGTGGTACAAGGTATGAGGGCCACGGTACTACGACTCCAAGAGAGCGGTACTACCGTGGCCACCCGCGGTACTACCGCGCACGACGTGCGGTACTACCGTGCGGGCGCGGATGTAAAAAATTACATCCGCCCCTACTACCGTACCGGAGCAGCACTAGGCCTGGGGGCTACGGTACTAAGGCTCTAGAGGAGCGGTACTACCGTGACCCGCTGCGGTACTACCGCAAGTGCTTGCGGTACTACCGCTCCATAGTGCAGTACTACCGCAAGAACAACAGTAGCCGTCAGATCAAGCACAACTAGGAAAACGGTGAGACGCTCCAAAGTGCAATGGAAAGGAAAGACATGTGTACATGATGATTCCACCCAAACCTTTTCGACGCGGACCCCCTCTTAATAGTACGGCTCTCCTACGACTCAAATCCACCAAAGAGAAACGTAGAACAACGCCGTCTTCAATAGTCTTCGAGGGGCATCGAATCGTCTCGTGCCTAGTGATGAAGCGTCTAAGAAACTCAAGGCACACGATTAGTCCGCAAAAGTATTGTCATCAATCACCAAAACACCTAAGGGATAAATATGCCCTTACAATCTCCCCCTTTTTGGTGGATTGATGACAATACGGGATTTGCACATAGATGAGATAATATTAAGCAAGGGCAAACCCCTCCTCTCTAGAATATAGACGGGCTCCCCCTAGATGTGTGCAACCTGGATGGATGCTTTGGACTGCATAGCACACAAGCTAGGATCACCACTTCCCCTATATTTTAGAGACAAAGGCACGATGATTAACATCTAAGAAGATCATAGCACAAAGGTAGCACAATATATCACAAGCTCGCTAAGATAGACAGAGTGCATATGTCTTACACCATATGAAGAAAAAGCAACTGAAACGAGGTTCAAACGAGAACGAGAAACGCAGCAAACACACCGAACACGAACGACGACACATGACTCGCAAATCCCTACACTCTCTCCCCCTTTGGCATCGAGACACCAAAAAGGCAGAGAGGACACCTACACACAAGTGGTGGCTCAAGCAGCAGGGAACTCATCCCAACCCTCTTCGTCGGACTCCTCGGCAGCAGGGATGGTCTCCTCGACGTCCTCCTCAGAATCAGTCCACCTGTAGCCTTGCTTCTCCATCCACTCGGCCTCTGGAGTGATGTGATCCTCAGAACCACCAGACACGTCCTCGTTATACAGCTGCAAGATCTTCTTGTCCCGGCGGCGACTCTCCTTAGAAGCCACGTGAGTCATGTACTGTCCCTTGGCTTGCATGCAGAAAAGAGTCTTCATCTTGTCCTTCAGCTTCTTGGCCCACGAAGGCATAGAGGAACTCTGGGAAGGCCTAGCAGCACGGCCCTCAGCAACATCCTTGGCGCCAGCATCCTCCTCATCAACAGCAGCCCTAGCAGCAGACGCCTCAGCACGAGTAGTAGTGTTGGCCCAGTTGGGCTTGACACGCAGATAGATGGACTCATGGCGAATCCAGTCTGGAGCAAGGAACTCCTCACCAGGGAACATCTTCTCCCAAGTCTTCGAGATCAGCAGAAACAGATAGGGCCCATAGATAGGCACCTTGCGATTGAACACCGCAAACCGGAGCTCACACCACATGATGTGTGAGACATCAAGTGGCCGAGTCTGAGACAAACGAGCCTCCTCGCAAATGAGCATCATATCCACCATATAGGCATGAACCTTGTCCTTGTCACCAATGCGAGGGAACAAGGAGTTGCGGAAGATGCGATACATGATATCCAGAAAAGAGTTGAGCACTAACCCCGTCTTGCCATTGGCGAGCGCCTTCTCAACATAGTATTGTGCAAGCTTGTCCTTGTTGGCAGACACAGAATTTGCATGGGGGCGAACACCCACGGGAGTGTCGAGCCCGTCATCAGGAACCTGGAGCAAATCCATGAACTCCTTCCAGGTAGCAGTCAGCTTACGACCATTGGACATCCAGGTCATCCTCCGCTCCTCATCAGAGTGAAAGTATAATGAGGCAAAGAACTGACAGATAAGCTCAGGGTCATAATCAAGGTGAAAGGATATCACATGCTCAATGCCAAACTGCTCCACCAAGTCCAGAGCCTCTCCAAAGTACGCACGGAACTTGTCCTTCCGCATGTGATGCATATCAATCCATTTCACATCCACGTAGGTATTCTGCTTGTTTTTGATGACATCCAAATAGGTGAGAGTCTGTTGCTTGTTCCAAAACAGCTCACAACCTCTGACAGGAGAATGAGGGGTCACATACGGGTGCAGTTGCCTGAGACGGACGTACTCAGATTGGGGTATCTCGTCCATGCCCTTAGCGGGCTCCTTGTTCTTGCTTGCTGATGTCTTGACATGACGCTTGGGGGCGGAGGAGCCCTCGGAGCTTCACCGGGGGTTGCGCAGACGCTTGGAGCCGTGTCACGACTGGGATTGGAACGGCGATAACCACCACCTGAGACACACACGCAAAACACCAACGAAACGCAAAGAGGATCAATGCAAAGACCACGGCAAAGCACAAGAAAACACATAGAAAGTATACGTGAAAGTTGCCATGAGAGAAATGTGAGCCACGGTAGTACTGCCAGAGCCTGCGGTACTAAAATTTTAGTACCGCTCCAGGTCGCGGTAGTACCGTGCGAGGCGCGGTAGTACCGTGGTTGGAGCGGTAGTAAGGTGTTAGTGCCGCAGTGAGCGCGGTAGTACTGCGCCAGACGGGCGGTAGTACCGGACAAGCGGTAGTTCCGCGCCAGATGGGCGGTAGTACCGCATCGCGTCAGATCCAAACATCAGTTCGAATCTGAAAAGACCCGCGAAACCATGGCGGTGCTACGGTGATCAAATCTAGGACAGGACAAAATACAAGTATAATTCCTACGCAAAGCTACTCTCCTTCATCCTACTCTTGCATAAAAAGAGCCTAAGAATCTCTAGAACACACAAGTCTCCCCCACAAAACCTAGAGGCAAAGAACTCAACAAAACGAGAAGAGGTTGGGGAAAGACCTGGGTCCATAGCAAGAGCACGTGGTGGGGAAAGATCCCACCGGACGGAATCACGGGAGGGCAGCCGGAGGAGGAGATCCGGCGACGAACGCCGTCTCCGATCTTGAGCGTGAGAGAGAGAGACGACGTGGGGAGAGGAACTACGAATGGGTATGGGGGAGTTAGAACTCCCCCTGCCCGTCCTTATCCCCACGCGCCCTTGTGGCGCGGTAGTACTGCATCTCATCGCGGTAGTACCGCTCGGGCGGAAGTACCGCACCGTCGCGGTAGTACCGCTCACCCAGGCGGCAGTAAAAAATTACTGCCGCGTGGGGGCGGTAGTACCGTGCTCCCCACACGCGGTAGTACCGTGACTGGCTGCGGTAGTACCGTAGCTGGCCGCGGTAGTACCGTGAGCTCAAAACACAGCAGGTTTCAACACGAGAAAAAGGTCTTCGCAAAGGAAACTTTTCACACAAAGGATACCACAGGAACACGCACAAACCAAAGGAATAAAGACAGCAAGAAACCACCATGCGACACAACCTCTCAAAAGGAGAGGGCGGTGGCCGGAGCCACCTATGTTTGAGTTAGATGGTATGGCACCGCGAAGAATTATCCTTGGGCCCATGACCAAAACTCGTCTTTGAAGCACAAGTACCATAAAAAATGGCTAATGTGAAAGAGTTGATCTATTTATGCATAATGGGGGGAGGGAGAGTTCATTGAGAGAACAACACTCCCCTATGTCTATGCCTACACCTAAACTAGACAACAAGTTGAGTGTGGTGGGGGGTGCAAGGGTTCAAGTCACATTGCTCGAATCAATGATATTTAACTCATGCCTTAACTCATGAAATCTTGCTTCATCCAAGGGATTCGTGAAGATATCTGCAAGGTTATCGTGAGTGTTGACATACTTGAGCTCGATCTCCCCTCGCCTAATGTGATCCCGGATGAAGTGATACCGAATCTCAATATGCTTTGTCTTGAAGTGTTGCACCGGGTTGAGAGAAATCTTGATGGCACTTTCATTATCACACCAAAGAGGCACTTTGTCACAAGTGACACCGTACTCCTTTAAAGTTTGCCTCATCCATAAGAGTTGTGCACAACTACTACCGACCGCCACATACTCCGCTTCGGTGGACGAGAGAGACACACAACTTTGCTTCTTAGAAGACCAACTCACCAAAGAGCAACCAAGAAATTGGCACCCTCCGGAGGTGGACTTCCTATCCACTTTGTCTCCCGCCCAATCGGAATCCTTATAACCTTCAAGCTTGAAGTTTGCCCCTCTTGGATACCATAAGCCAAAGTTTGGGGTATGAGCCAAATATCGAAAGATTCGCTTGACCGCCACATAGTGACTTTCCTTCGGTGCGGCTTGAAACCGAGCACACATTCCCACACTCAACATGATATCCGGTCTAGATGCACAAAGGTAAAGCAAGGAGCCAATCATGGAGCGATATACCTTTTGATCCACCGCTTTACCATTTGGATCAATGTCAAGTTGGCACTTGGTAGGCATTGGAGTAGAAGCCGGCTTGACATCACTTAGCTTGAATCTTTTGAGCATGTCTTGAGTATATTTGGCTTGGTTGATGAAGGTTCCTTCTCTTCTTTGTTTGATATCAAAACCAAGGAAGAACTTCAACTCTCCCATCGAAGACATCTTGAACTTGGAGGTCATGAGAGCGGCAAATTCCTCATTGAAAGCTTTGTTAGGGGAACCAAAGATAATATCATCAACATATAGTTGGCATACAAACAACTCCCCTTTGACCTTCTTAGTAAAAAGAGTGGGATCGATTTGCCCCACCTCAAATCCATGATCTTGTAACAACTCGGTAAGGTGGTCATACCACGCACGTGGGGCTTGTTTAAGGCCATAGAGTGCCTTATCGAGTTGATACACATGATCCGGGAAGTAGGGGTCCTCGAACCCGGGGGGTTGCTTGACATAGACCAACTCATTAATAGGACCATTAAGAAAAGCACTTTTCACATCCATTTGTTGCAATTTAAAGTTGTGATGGGAAGCATAAGCAATCAAAAAACGAATGGATTCAAGGCGAGCAATGGGAGAAAAGGTTTCACCGTAGTCGATACCCTCGACTTGGGAGTAGCCTTGTGCTACCAATTTTGCCTTGTTGCGAATGATGTTCCCATGAGCATCTTGCTTGTTCTTGAAAATCCACTTGGTTCCAATGACATTGTGGTTCCCCGAAGGCCTTGGCACCAATCTCCACACCTTGTTGTACTCGAAGTTGTTGAGTTCTTCATGCGTGGCATTGAGCCAATCCGAGTCTTCGAGCGCCTCATAGACCTTATGGGGTTCAACACAAGATACAAACGCGTGATGTTCACAATAGTTTGCCAATTGTCTACGAGTGCTTACCCCCTTTATTAGGCTTCCAACCACATTCTCCATGAGATGGCCTTTGGTGGTGAGTTTGGAAGCAATCTTCGCGGCACGACGCTCTAATTCCTCCTCGGATGTGGAAGGAGGAGGGTTAACTTGATAATCTTGAGCGCCATCTTGAGCTTGATATTGATCTTGAGCTTCTTCATGATCTTGAACTTGCTCGAGGGGAGGAACTTGGACTTGGGCATCATTTGGAGGTTCACCACCATCTTGAGATTGATCTTGCCCTTGGTCTTGTTCACGAGGTTGAGGGCCTTCACTTTGTTCTTCGGAAGCGTGTGGGTCTTGAGTAGGTGATGGCTCCACATGAGTGGAGCATTGTCCTTCTCCTTCGGCCACAAGGGGTTCCTCAATGGGTAGAATATGACCAATACCCATTCTTCTTATGGCTTGGGGAGGAATTTCATCACCTATATCACAAGTACCACTTTGCTCCACTTGCGAGCCGTTATTTTCGTCAAACTCCACGTTACACGTCTCCTCAATAAGTCCGGTGGACTTGTTGAGAACATGGTAAGCATGAGAGTTTGTAGCATAACCAACAAATATGCCCTCTTAAGCTCTAGCCTCAAATTTAGACAAAAGAACACCTTTCTTGAGAATGAAACACTTACACCCGAACATCCGGAAGTACTTGAGATTGGGCTTGTTTCCGGTGAGTATCTCATAAGGAGTCTTGTTCAACCCTTTGCGTAGATAGAGCCGATTGGATGCATGACATGCGGTGTTGATGGCTTCGGCCCAAAAGTTGTATGGAGACTTGAACTCCGCCATCATGGTCCTTGCCGCATCCATCAACATCCGGTTCTTCCTCTCCGCAACACCATTTTGTTGAGGGGTATATGGTGCAGAATATTGATGCTTGATCCCCTCATCACTAAGAAACTCATCCAAGGTGTAGTTCTTGAACTCGGTCCGTTGTCACTTCTTATTGTCAAGATCTTTGCATTATGTTGACGTTGAGCTTCATTTGCAAAGTCGATGACGGTTTGTTGAGTCTCACTCTTCCTCTTGAAGAAGCATACCCAAGTGTATCTTGAATAATCATCCACAATCACCAAGCAATACTTTCTACCCCCAAGACTATCAAAGGATGGAGGCCCAAAGAGGTCCATGTGCAGGAGCTCCAAGGGTCTCTTCGAGTAGATGATAGTCGTGGGAGGGTGAGTCGTCTCATGAAGCTTTCCTCCGATACAAGCACTGCAAGCACGATCTTTGGCAAAACTAACATTTGTTAGTCCACGGACATGGTCCCCCTTGAGAAGACTTTGCAAAGATCTCATATTGACATGGGCTAAACGGCGATGCCAAAGCCATCCCACGTCAACTTTAGCCATTAGGCATGTCGCGGTCTTAGTGGGTCGCTCCGAAAAGTTTATCACATAGAGACCGTTCTCGACATGCCCAACAAAGGCTACTTTAAGAGTCTTGCTCGACAAGAGGGCCACAGTATCAATGTCAAAGAAGGTGGCAAAGCCCATGAGTGCAAGTTGACGAACGGAAAGTAAATTGTAGGCAAGGGACTCAACAAGCATGACTTTCTCGATCGTTAGATCATGAGAAATGACAACCTTGCCAAGACCCAATACCTTAGAATGTGAGGCATCGCCCCACTCGACATTGGTGGGCATAGATGGAATCTTATGCACGTCCACCAACAAGTCCTTGCTTCCGGTCATATGATTTGTTGCTCCACTACCGAGCAACCATGATCCCCCATCGGAAGCAAACACCTACAAGAGATCAATGCTTGGTTTTAGGTACCCATTTAGTAATGGGTCCTTTGATGTTAGTAACAAGGGTCTTAGGAACCCAAATAGACCATTCAATGTACTCATAATAAGAAACGACAAATTTAGCATAAACATGCCCATCGCTAGCACGGCACAACACATAAGAGGGGTTAAAGTCGCCGGCTTTATTGGGAGAGATGGCTTTGCCCCTTTTGGCATCACCACTCTTCGCATTGTTCTTCTTCTCCTTAAGAGCACCCTCTCCCTCTTTCACAAAAGTTTGCTTAAGTGGGGGAGGTTGTTTGGTCTTGTTATTCTTCTTCTCTTCCTTCTTCTTGTTCTTGGACTTGGGTGAGAACCCAACTCCCTCCTTGCCCACAACTTCCTTTTGATTGCTCAAAAGGTCATTTAGGTTCTTCTCACCTTGTATGCATGACACAAGACCTTTCTCGAGTTGTCCCTTCAACTTGGCATTCTCCTCCACAAGATGCACATGCTCACAACACGGGTTAGTAGCATTTGCATTATCAATTAAGACCATGTGAGGAAATGTGGCCTTTTCCTTGGTTAGCTTAACTTGGAGTTGAGCATGAGACTCCTTGAGGTTTGCACGATCACCTTTCAAGACCTTATGGGCCTTGTCAAGTACATCAAACTCCTCCTTGAGTCTAGCATGATCAACCCCAAGGTTAGCCTTATCGGAAGTTAGAACACGAGACACAACAAGAGCATGATCAAGATATTTCTTTAATTTGGCATGGTCATCGTTGTGTGACTCCTCAAGAGCCAAACGATGTCCACGCTCTTCCTCAAGAGCATTAGAGAGATCCGATATCTCATCGGCATAGTCACGACTATGACCTTCCATCTTAGAGATGGTTTCTTCGTGAGCCTCGATCATGTCATTGGCTTCACCAAGTTGTTCCAAGAGAGCAACGAAGTGCTTCTTGGATTTTCCCTTGAGCTTACTCATGAAGGACTCAAATTCATTTACCTCCTCATTAGACTCCTTACCATCATCAAAGCCAACCGTTGAAGAAGGATTAGGAATAATGGTGGTTTTGATGTTGGGGGTTACCTTGTTGGTGGCTTTAGCCATGAGACACTTGGCGGTGATGTTCTCGTTGGGTGAATCAAAGAGAGACACCCGGGGAGTTGTGGCAATGGCAACAGATGCCATGGCCATTGCTTCACTATCTTCATCATCATCGTCATCCTCACGGTATTCTTCTAGAACCACCAACCCGCGAGTAGGAGTCTTCTTGGTGAAGTTGTTCTTGTTGGGGAAGGACTTGGCCTTGTCTTTTCGGATGAACTTGCCACCATTGTCTTCCCGCTTCTCGTAAGGGCAATCCACAACGAAATGGCTCACATTGCCACAGTTGAAACAAGTTCTAACTCGTTGCTTGCCCTTGAGGCCACTTGAGCTGTTCTTGTTGAAGTTGGGTCTTGTATTCTTCTTGCTCCAAAATTGTCTTGAGGCAAGAGCCATGTGCTCATGATAATCATATTTCGTGTCTTCGGGGTTGCTCTTCTCATCTCCTTCTTCTTCCTCTTCTTCCACACTAACCTTGGCCTTCAAAGCAAGGTTGGGCTTCTTTTCCCTTTGAGAACGGAGCACCGCATTGTCGGCGGTCTTGTCCAAGATGCTCATTGCAACGAACTCATCCAACACTTCACTTGAGGTCATGGAGTGGAAGTCCGGTCTTTGACGAATGACGGAGGACATGGCCTTGTTGTAGGGCATCATGGCCTTGAGGAACTTGCGCTTGATCCAATTGTCATCCGTGTCCTTGCTCCCATGATCTCGTAGTGAGACCGCGAGTTTGGTCACTCTTCGAAAGAGCTCACGGGGTTCTTCATCTTCTTTCATTGCAAACTCATCGGCTTCATCTTGTACCACTTCATAGTTGGAGCGTTGAATGCTAGCACTTCCTCGATAGAGACACAACGCATTGCCACGCGTCTTTGGCCAAGGCATGAGGTCGAAGGTGAGGAGATCTTGGGAAGGATTGCATCTTGGATGATGAAGAGCATTCTCATTGAATTGATTATCCACGGCTTCTCGAGGGGTGAAGTTGTTTGGGTCATGTGGATAGAACCCTTCTTCAATGATTATCCAAAGGTTAGTATTCACATGTTTTAAATGGCGCTTGAAACGATACACCCAAGAATCAAAATCCTCATTTTTCACAATCTTAGGAGGAGGACCGGCATGATTTAAATTAGAGGGAATCGGTCGTCCATAAATTGGAGGTTCCACATGGGCAAAGATGCCGGTGCCATTTCTACCACTAGTAGAAGGACTCTTCTCACTGTTAGCTTCCCCCTTGTCGGAGGTAGCATCCGGCACCTTGTTAGTGGGATCACCCACTTTCATCGGCGAGGTGGACAGTTTAAGCCCTTCAAGAAATTTAGTAAGCATGCTTTCAACCTTGGTCGTCATGGAGTCTTTCAATGTGTCAAGAGCCACATTGAATTCCTCAAGAGAGACCGAGGTTCCCCCATCGGCCGTAGTCGAGATAGGATTCACACCGGAGTGCTCCTCCGCACCGTCTGTGGTGTCAACCATACTCTTCGGACGGTAAAGTCCTTAATAAAGAGACGAGGCTCTGATACCAATTGAAAGGATCGATATGGTTCACTAGAGGGGGGGGGGGTGAATAGGCAACTAACAATTTTTAAGCTTTTCTTTAACAATTTAAACCTTGCGACAAAATAGGTTGTCTAGATATGCAACTAAGTGGACAACCTATATGATGCAAACACAACTAGCACACAAGCAAGCAATAGATACAACACAAGTAAGCTTGCAAAAGTAAAGGCACGAAATAACCAAGAATGGAGCCGGTGAAGACGAGGATGTGTTACCGAAGTTCCTTCCTTTTAAGGGGAAGTACGTCTCCGTTAGAGCGGTGTGGAGGCACAATGCTCCCCAAGAAGCCACTAGGGCCACCGTAATCTCCTCACGCCCTCACACAATGCGAGATGGCGTGATTCCACTATTGGTGCCCTTGAAGGCGGCGATCAACCTTTACAAACAAGGTTGGGGCAATCTCCACAACACTTGGAGGCTCCCAACACCACCGCGAAGCTTCACCACAATGGAGTATGGCTTCGAGGTGACCTCAACCGTCTAGGGTGCTCAAACACCCAAGAGTAACAAGATCCGCTAGGGATAAGTGGGGGGAATCGAATATCTCTTGGTGGAAGTGTAGATCGGGCCCTTGTCACCCAATCCCGAGCAAATCAACAAGTTTGATTGGCTAGGGAGAGAGATCGGACGAAAATGGAGCTTGGAGCAACAATGGAGCTTAGAGATGGAAGAGGTAGTCAACTAGAGGTAGGAGACGCCCCTTTTATAGTCAAGGAAGAGATCCAACCGTTATCCGCAATTTCAGCCTGCGACATGCGGTACTACCGCTCCAGGAGCGCGGTACTACCGCAAGGCCACGCGGTACTACCGTGGAGGGCCACGGTACTTCCGCTACAGCAGCATAGGCCGGGACTAGCCTGACTGAGAGAAGTACTACCGCTTCCGCGGTACTACCGCAAGGCAGGGAAGTCAAAGCCTACGAAGAGCGCGGATGAAATAAAATACATCCGTGCCTACTTCCGCTGAAAAAGAAACAGTGCAAAAACCCGACGCGGTACTACCGCGCACGAGGCGCGGTACTACCGTTGAGGCGCGGATGTAAAACATACATCCGCTCCTACTGCCGCGACGCAGCGGTACAAGGTATGAGGGCCACGGTACTACGACTCCAAGAGAGCGGTACTACCGTGGCCACCATGTACTACACAAGACGACGTCTTGATACTACCGTGCGGGCGCGGATGTAAAAATTACATCCGCCCTACTACCGTCGAGCAGCACTAGGCACTGGGGCTACGGTACTAAGGCTCGGAGGAGCGGTACTACCGTGACCCCAGCGGTGCTACCGCAAGTGCTTGCGGTACTACCGCTCCATAAAGCGATACTACCGCAAGAACAGCGAGAGCCGTCGGATCAAGCACAACTAGGAAAGCGGTGAGGCGCTCCAAAGTGCAACGGAAAGGAAAGACATGTGTACGTGATGATTCCACCCAAACCTTTCCGACGCGGACCCCCTCTTAATAGTACGGCTCTTCTACGACTCAAATCCACCAAAGAGAAACGTAGAACAACGCCGTCTTCAATAGTCTTCGAGGGGCATCGAATCGTCTCGCGCCTAGTGATGAAGCGTCTGAGAAACTCAAGGCACACGATTAGTCCGCAAAAGCATTGTCATCAATCACCAAAACACCTAAGGGATAAATATGCCCTTAGAGCAAGTACCAAACACATAAATAAAAAGAGCACACCAAGGCACAAACAATACGATGAACACTGACATATCTCAATCCATCACTCTCGCTGCATAAAAGCGAAGACACAAGGTCTTCACTTACCAGAGTTGGGTGGCGGAGCCCAAGCAACCGGTTGCGCCTTGGTAACTTTCACCACTGCCTTGCCCTTCGAGCCAGCATCAACAGGAGATGCGAGCCCTAGAACGGCGATAGGGCCAGTAGCTGGTGCTGCAGGTGGTAGTTGAGCCGATGGCGCCGCTGGAGGTGCTTCTGATGCTGCAGATGGTACTTGAGCCGATGGCGCCGCCGCAGGTGCTTCTGGTGCTGCAGGTGGTACTTGAGCAGATGGCACCGCCGCAGGTGCTTCTGGTGCTGCAGATGATACTTGAACAGATGGCACCGTCGCCGATGCTTGTGGTGCTGCAGGTGGTACTTGAGCCAACGCTGACTTAGAAACTAGAAGCCGGCCATAATCTAACCTAATGGGAACAACAAACCATCGGATTCGAAGGCTCCTTGCAGCCTAAAATCAATGGCGGACCGGCGGCAGAGCAAAACAGGAAGGAAACAGGGGTGGGGAATGCGTTCCTCACCGCAGATTCAGACGCCGTCCGCCGCGAACCGGAACGCGCCACCACCAGGAACCATCGTGGAATAGGGGGAGGGGGAGCGAGAGGAGATTCGAATGGGAACCGCAGCAGCAGAGGAGGAAGAAATAATGCGGGTGAAGAGGGAGAGGGGGTGAGTGGGAATCGTGCGCATTGGGCGAGACGGGCGGTTTCGGAGGGACCCACATGTCAGCGACGGAGAATAGACATAACGGCTCGCGCCACGCGCGCTGCGCGCAACAGGGACAACGCGGGGCGTTGGATGCGGATCGAACGGCTATCGCTTCGTACGCGTGTGTTGCAAACCACCAGCCGACTGGTGGTTAGATTTTTCGATTAAAAAAATACATTTCTGCATAGCCCTGTGTACGTATATCCGCATGCAGCGCTGATCGCCGCCACCCGCGTTGGCTTTGGTTGCAGCAGCTCACGCCGACCCGCGCTCATCGCCTACGGCGCTGATCTTCACCTCGACGATGCGCGGCTTCTTGGTCCCGGGCGGCGGCAGCTTCTCCACGGTAACGGAGAGCACGCCGTCCCTGTACTCGGCGCGGATGCTGTCCAGGTCGGCGCTCTCCGGCAGCGGGTACCGGATCCGCTCGAACTTGCCCGTCGCCTCCGCTGCGGCGGGGTGCTCGCACTCGTCGGTGATGACGAGGACGTTGCCGTCCTCGACCTGGACCCGGACGTCGGCGGGGCTGACACCGGCAGGCACGTCGACGGCCAGGACGAGCGCGCCGGACGGGAGCTCCTTGACTTCCATCTTAGGCACGGGGATGCTGGTGCTGGCCGTGGCCCTGCGTTCGCGCGTCGGCTGATTGAGCTGCGGCGCGTCGTCCTTCAACACCCTTGAACGCCATCACGGACACCGAGTTGGCGAAGTCCCCATAGCCACCAAAGCCACCAAAGTTGCCGAATCCGCCGAACGACATCGCGTTGAGATTGGTTGGCATTTGCTACCGCTGGCGACCTGTATATATGTATCTTGTTCGATCGAGTAGATAAGCACCCATTACAGATCCGTTCGTTTGGATGCGTTCCAAACCGACTTAGTTAGTTCCTTGGGATCAGGATGGATTTCTGCGATTAGGTTGTTACAATCCGACTTGATAATCTAACTAGTCTCGTCGGACTGGAATATAAGTCGAACATGAATTTTTAAATCTTTAAATTGACTATCAAAATGTGTGTTATTATGCTTAAAGAAAATACCTTTGGATTCGTTCTCGAGTGAAGTTTCAAGACATACGTTTTTACTGTGTATTACATATGTCTCGTTGCTTAAATGAAAGACCTAAAAACATCGCAAAGTTCCTTCCTAGCCCGAGGTATCCACTATCACTAACGTTGGTTCACTTCGAGATATGTGCAATGCTCAGCGACAGGGTCAGACAATTAGCAGACTGTAGCTGTCTCACACTCTCAGTATGAACAGTAATCTCTGCTGGACATTGCTTCTCTCCTCGCGTCCTGTCTCATCTTCTCATAAAATATTTCTCTCTCTCATGCACATGCAACATCTGCTGGACATTTCTCTCCCTCTCTCTCCCCTCCCTCCCATAAAATATTTTCTGCATGCGCATGCACAAGAGAAGCTCTATCTCTCTCACGGTGTTTGACAATTTGAAATGCTAGTATGTTTATCAAACTTCATTGTTTATGTTTACTCCCAGAGATGCTAAAAGAGTCTATTTGATGTTTTTATGTTTTTATTTATTTCTGGCACTTCGACTCTTTCTCATTGAAGTTATCCGACAAAAAAATAGTCTGTCATGCATGCACAAGCATACTCTCTCTCTCTCCTCAGCGTCCCTCTCTCACAACTCTCTCTCATGAAAAGGTGTGACTGTCAGGGCGTGGATGTCATACTGTTCGTGACATGAGTTTAAAGAAAAGTAAGAGAAGAGAGAGTAGCAGGAAAGAGAGCATTAAGGAAGAGAGAGAAAAGAGTTGCATGCACGAGAAGAACGAGAGAGTCAGAGGCACATGCGACGTCATGTCATGAACAGTTCCCTCATATGCAGATGATTAAGTATTAAGCGTCTGACGCCAACATGAGCACGATTGAAAGGCTGAGATAAGGGGTACCGTGTAGCCCCAGCTAGGAAAAACCGTTCTCAACATGTGCGTACTCACTTATATTCCCATTCAAAGGGATTACTGAAATGAGGTCGAAGGATCTCCTCCAGGTTTAAAGCAATTCTACCACATCTGCAAAAACGCGTTACCACTAAAATAATCATCGTTTTACGGGATTGGGACGAAAAATCGGCCGAAATTTCAGCTCGCGCCAGCCGTTCTATCGCCGCCCACGCCACAAATCTCCGGTGGTATTTACACCCCTCCCCCCGATCACCCCCGGACGTGTACTGCTTCGGCCGCCCTCGACCGCGTCTTCTCCATCAAGTTTGGAGCTCAGGGGTGCCCAATTTTGCCACGAGCGGGCGACAGCCGTTGGTGCCATGGATCCATCCATGAGCTTCATGGGGGGGGGGGGGCTCGTTGCGGGCAGATCCGACTGCTCAGCCTATGGTTGAGCCACTGATGACCACAAGTATAGGGGATCAATCGTAGTCCTTTGAATAAGTAAGACTGTCAAACCCGACGAGGAGGAGAAGGAAATGACAAGTGGTTTTCAGCAAGGTAATTTCCGCAAGCACTGAAATTGTCGATAACAGGTAGTTTGATAGCAAGATAATTTGTAATAAGTTACAAGTAACAATAGTGACAATAAGTGCAGTAAGGTAGCCCAATCCTTTTTGTAGCAAAGGACATGCCGGAACAGTCTTTGATAATAAGTAAAACGTTCTTGAGGACACAAGGGAATTTCATCTAGTCAGTTTCATCATGTTGGTTTGATTTGCGTTCGCTACTTTGATAATTTGATATGTGGATGGGCCGGTGCTTGGGTGCTGTTCTTACTTGAACAAGTCTCCCACTTATGATTAACCCCCCTCGCAAGCATCCGCAACTACAAAAAAAATAATAAGATAAAAAATATAACTAGCATTAAACATATGGATTCAAATCAGCCCCTTACGGAATAGCGCATAAACTAGGGTTTAATCTTCTGTCACTCTAGCAACTCATCATCTAATAACTACTCCACAATGCATTCCTTTAATCCCAAAGATGGTGAAGCGTCATGTAGTCGACGTTCACGTAACACCACTAAGGGAATCACAACATACATATCATCAAAATATCGAACGAGTATCAAATTCACATAATTACTTGCAACATGACTTCTTCCACGTCCTCAAAAACAGAAGTAGCTACTCACACAACATATTCATGCTCAAGATCAAAGGAGTAGTAATTATCATAATGGATCTGAACATATAATTTTCCACCAAATAAACCGGCTAGCATCAACTACAAGACGTAACCAACACTATTAGTCACCTGTAGGTACCAATCTGAGGTTTGGATACAAATATTGAACACAAGAGATGAACTAGGGTTTGAGATGAGATGATGTTGTTGAAGATGTTGATGAATATTAGCCTCCCAAAGATGAAAGGGTTGTTGGTGATGATGATGGCTTCGATTTTCCCCTCCCGGAGGGAAGTTCCCCAATCGCTCCGTTGGAGGGCAAAAGTGCTCCTGCCCATGTTCCGCCTCGAGACGGCGGCGCTCTGTCCCGAAAGTCCTCTCCTTATTGTTTTTCTAGTTCAAAAGACCATATGTACCAGAAGATGGGCGCCGGAGGTGGGCCAGGGCCCCCACTACCCACCAGTGAGCGCCTGGAGGGGGTGGCGCGCCCTGGTGCCTAGTGGGCACCTGGGTGGCCCCCTTTGGTATTTCTGCTCTCCAATATTTTTTATATATTCCAAAATAATTATCCATAAAATTTTAGCTCATTTGGAGATGTGCAGAATAGGTATCTCTGACGTAGCTTTTTCAGGTCCAGAATCCCAGCTGCTGGTATTCTCCCTCTTTGTGTAAACTTTGCATATTATGAGAGAAAAGGCATTACAATTACTCCACAAAGTGTTATATTGGATAAAAGCACTATAAATAACAGTAGGGAAACATGATGCAAAATGGACGTATCAGCCACGCAATCATTCTCATGTGCCAACGGCGGGGGTAGGGGATCGAAGGGAAGTAGGGGTCGCCGACGACGGATTTGCATTTGGCCGACCGTGGGGAAGTTAGATGCGTCAGCTTTGCTACCGACCAATGGTAGTTTATAGAGCTTTCCTTGCCCAAGCACAAGAGGCATGCCGAAAGGATATTGGGATGGCATTTGGTGTGTTGCAAGCTCGGTTTTGTCAATGCTCGAGCTCCTCTTGCATTGGAAATATGTCCTAGAGGCAATAATATTGTATTATATTTTCATGTTTATAATTAAGAGTTTATATTCTATGCTATAACTGCTATGATCCTAGAATATGCGATTCAGCGGGAAACTCATATGCATGTGTGAATGATAAACAGTAAAATATGATTCCTAGTCTCGCCTCTAAGACTAGCTCAAGTGTTGTTGGTGATCGTGTTTTCCGGATCTTAGGATATCGTTAAGTTTAAGGATAGTCCTAAAACAACATCAAGAATATGACATTAGAAGAATGGTCATATTGAATCGACCCAAACTCATGTGTTATACTTTGAGATTATATCGTCAGAAGTCAATTGTTATAACATTGAGTGTTAACATGTGTTTTAGTTCCTTAGACCATGAGTATCGTTGTCAGTTCTTACCATACGGTGAACTTTGGGGTTGCTCAAACGTCATCTGTAACACGGTGATCATAACGACAACTTACAGGTTCATCGGAAAGTTTGATAAGGGACTAGATATCTCGAGAGTGGGATTTGCTCTCCGACGATGGAGAGATATTCTTAGGGCACACCCGGTGTGACACATACATTATCGTTTAGCCAGCCATGGGTGACCATGCTACAGAATGTTGGAACATGTCAATGAGAAAGAAGAACAAAAATGGTAACGAGGAGACCGGTACAATGAGCATGTGTATGACTTAGGAGTATACTGATACATCTCACCTGGGGTTTTGTAAAGCATCGCGAAGCAAAGAGAATAGCACATGATAACTAAAAGTTCACTTGAATGTCATTTGTGTACTTATAGGGATCGATATGGACATCCACGGTTCCGCTATCGGTCATTGAACAAAAGAGTTTTGTTCATGCCTATGTTTTTTACTGAACCTACAGGGTCACAAGCTTAAGGTAGTCACAGTCGGCTAGGTATTGGTAGGACGGGAGTAATGAGGAAATATTTTTGAAATTATTTCATTAATATTTGAAATAGTTTCGAGAGGAACCGAAAGCACTTCGGGGTCACCCGAAGGGTTTCGGAGTTTATCGGGCAATACCGGGTATTGCTGATGAATAATATATAGGTGTAAAATGTTTTTGGAGATGTTAAATTAATAATAAAAGGCTCTAATAATAGTTAGAAGACTTCTATATTTAATCAAATATCAACGTGTCTTAAAAGACCAAGAGGTGGAAGGAGAATTGGGCCACTTAGGCCTAATAGTGGAAGCACCACCCCTTAGCCTTTTTGGAAGCCAAGGGAGCCCAAATTGGAGTGGGAAAAACCCTCGTTGGCCGGCCAAAGGGGAGAGGTTTTCTTTCCCCCTTGTGGCGCCCCATCTCCTCTCTCCAACCTATATATACCAGAGGTTTTGGCACTTTTGATACACAAGTTTTGGAGCCTCCTCTAGTTCTAGTTATAGTTGGTCCTAGTTGATCAATTAGAGGTAGACCTAGATCCTCTAATCCTCATAATTAGAAGCCTAGTGTGGTTCTAGTCTCCTCCCTCTAGTTCTCTGGAGACGGTTAGCTCTGGATGACGAAGCACTGCCGGATCATGAAGATCGTACGCTTGTAACTCATATAGAGGCAGTGCTTTTGGTCTTCCATCCGAGGGACTGTTTGTGGGAGGTTCATGTGATCGTTCATCTATGGTTAGAGGGACTCCAGGTACGATCTGAACCGACCCGTCTTCTTCCGCTGCAACTTGGAATCAGCAACAATCAAATCCAAGCCGTTGATGCATCTTCATATTGTTCCTGGGTGATCGTAGGGCAATTTATGTTTGGTTTCCGCTACGTCCCAACAGCTTGCTACTAGAATACGAAATACCTTTCAAATATCACGACTGCTTGTGTAATTCTACACAATATGATCATCGAGGATGAGAGGGATTTAAGCTTAGAGTTTTACTATGGCAATATTGGTAGCCATGTCAAACCTGCCATGGACCCAGATGAGATCACTGCATATCTTAAGACCTACCAAAATATTGAGGACAATGCCGCACACACCCAGCTCTACGACGATCTCATTGAGCACCAGTGGCAATTGTATGGGAGATAGACTCCCATTTTATTCATTTGATCTTATTTGTATTCATGTGTGATTTAAACAATTCTTTTAACTTCGGACCATTTGTTATTGTTTTAAATATTTGGGTTTGAACATTTGTTGTCATTGAGACGTTTATTATATTGTATGATGCTAAAACATCAATATTTTGATTTATATTGCTATTCCATTAAGATTATATTGTTCAAAATCATGATTTTCCCTATTACCCTTAAATGGATTTGTGATACCGCGCGGTATTGGGCAGAGCAGATACTGGAAACCCGTACCGCGGTACGGGTTTACGGGATCTGTTCCACCCGATGTCACGCGGTACTCTGGAGATCCGCACACTCAAGGCCCCATCATGTCATGGAATTCTATCCGTCAGATCTTGGCTGAGAATGCTTTGAACCATCTATTTGATTGATGAAGTGGTCTTCCTTTTTACTCTACATTATGTCCATGTTTTGGCTATCGATAGGGCTGGCATTCAAGTCGAGTCGAGTTAGCTAGCTCTACTTGTTAGAGCTGTTTAAGTTAACAAGTTAGCTCAGCTCGACTCATTAACATAACGAGTTCAGATTCAAACTTGGCTTTATTTAGGTAACTTGGGACCTAGCTCATTATAAACATGAATAACATGATAATGATACAACTAATCCAAAAAAATATTTAGTAGACACATACTTTTTTTCACAAATCACATTAGTAAACAATTTACACTAAAGAAACACTTGGTACACTCCACAAGTGACAATGATCAACAACAATACTAATACTCATTTCACGCCCCTTCTTTTTAACGAGCTTAATGAGCTAAATGAGTAACTCATTAACTCGACTCGTTAAACTTGTTTCTATCAACGAGCTCAAATTAAAACTCGGCTTGACTCGTTAGTCACCGAGTTCGAAGTTGAGACGGATCACGAGCTACTCATTTTAGCTCGTGAGTTTCAAGTTGAAATTTCAGCCCTTGGTGGTGAGGGTTCCTTGAACTCTAGCCCACAAAGTTGTGATCTCTTGATTCGCTAAAAATGAAGAGAACTTAAAGTCCATCTCCTTGTAAAAAGGACCATATAGTACCTAGTACGTCTCCCCATAAAAAGGAACATACAATACCTCTTCCTTTCAACTCCTCACTATTGCGGAATATCCTAGCAGTGGCAGGCACGGTCAGGGGCGGACCTAGAGAGAAAATAATCTGGTATCACAACATATACTGACTCACAATTTTCATCTAAGAATGGAATGTCCTCCACTGTAGTTTGCATGAAATTTACAAAGAAAAATTCCTGCACCCAGTGTCCTGTGCACCCGGGTGGCTCAACATGGCTACGCTCCTAGGCGCGGTAAGGGGTCCCCAAAAATTTGAGCGTCCACCACTTGTAGTACATCAGTACTGGCATGGCAAATTATTCCTCGAAATTCAAAATATAAAATACAATAGGCTCGAACTAGAGCAAATCCTCGGTGTCATCGATGGCCCATACTTACGCTTTCCATCGATCCAAAGAAGTTATATACACAATCATATACTTCATCTTCGGGCCAAATCCGCATTATGAAAATAGGAAGAAGGCGCTGCTGGAAGGACAACGATCACTCATCATGGCGGCAGTCCACCATGGTAGAAAATCAAATAGGAAAAGGTAGTTACTCGTCTATCTCAACGTAAATGAACGAAGTCACTTAAGTCTTCCTACTACTACTGCTCCTTCTTACTTATTTTCGTTTTTTCAGGATCTAAAGAAGAAGAGGTTTTCTTAGCGGGCGTGAATCCGGTAGCTTCTACTTCTGTTCTGTTGTCTCACTTATGAGGAGCTGGTACTTCCTGATCAAGAGTGTATAGTGAGCATAAGTATTGTATTGTATTGTTCAGTATTTTTTTTTCAGGTGTGGTGTGTAGAGATATCTCATGTATTGCCTTTATGAATAATACTTATGTATTGCCTCTTCTTCTTGTTGTAGAAGAATACTGATGTATTGCAAAGACCTGTTGTTGTTTTATTTCTTTATCTTTATGACAAAGACTTTCAGATTGTCGATTAATAAGATCTACTGGTAAGGAATGTAACTGTGTCAGTCATTTCCTAGAAGTGGTCGTCCCTTCTAGTTGCCCACTAGTGTTAAGCTCCCAGTGTAACACCCCGGAAGTAACTTTCCATATTTGTAACTCCAACTCTTGCCATTTTCGGCATCGATATATGATATTCCCTCCGTGGTTGGGTTTTCTTCATTTTGCATTTTGTCCATGTCATGCATTTTATATTATGTCATCATGTGCATCGCATTTGCATACGTGTTCGTCTCATGATTCCGAGCATTTTTCCGTTGTCCGTTTTGCAATCCGGCACTCCTATCTCCCCCGGCGGTCCCTTTTACGTTTTTCCGTGTGCGGGTATTAAACTTTCTCGAAATGGACCGAGGTTTGTCTAGTGGCCTTGGTATACCACCCGTAGACCACCGGTCAAGTTTCAGGTCATTTGGAGCTTGTTTGGTACTCCAACGGTTAACCGCACCTTCGCAAAGGCCTCTTTTAAGTTGCAGCCCAACACCCTTTCAAAACAGCCCAAGAACCCATCTAAGTCATCTCCATGCTCTCCGTCGTTCGATCACGAAAGTGTGGGCGAAAACTACACCTCATTTGGACTCTCCTAGCTCCCTCTATGCCTATTTAAACACCTCCCCCGAAAATCCCGGATCATTCCACCCCTAACCCTAGCAGTTTCCTCCTCGCGCGCGCGACGACGTCCGTCCGCATGCCGGACACGTCCGCCGCCACGTCGCCGGACCAATCTCACATGGACACGTCGCCGCCGCCCGCCTCAGCCAACCACCTCGCGCACGTCACGCCGCCCGCTCCCAGCGCCGCCCGAAGCCCGGCGAGCCCATCATGGGCCGCCTGCCCGGCCGCCGCCGCCCCGCCCGGACGCGCCGCGCCCGCCGCCGTCCCGCTCCTCCGGCGAGCTCCCGCCAGCGCCTCCCGCCACAAGCCTGCCGCGCTCGCTCCGCCGCTCCTCGCCGCCCGCTCCTCCGGCGAAGCTCGCCCGCCAAGGCCCGCCTCGGCTGACCTCGCCGCCGCCCGCCCATGCGCCAGGCCCGCCCGCCGCCGCCAGCCCGATCGCCGCCGGCGCCGCCGCCTCCACCCGGCCACCTCCTCCCATGACCTCAGCCGCCCGCCGTCCGATCGGATCGGATCCGACCTCGGGAGCCGCCGTTGACCTTTTCTCCCTCCTCCTTTTTCTCTAAGTCCTTATTCTCATGTTATTTTGTGCAATTTTCATCATGCTATATCTTCTCATCCGTAGATTCATTTTTCGCGTATAATATGTCAAAATGTTCGTCTCGAAGAGTAGATCATTTCATTCCATTGCATCATTTTCATTTGAGCTCATCTTGATGCCCGAAATGCTGTTGAAAGAGTGCTATGTGCTGTTAATTTCTGATTTTTATCAGGACTTGCACTTTTGTTATTTTTGCCATGATTAATATGTGCACCCTATGGATTTGATTCCTACATGAGTTTTGTAAAATGCCATGCCATCTTTCCAGGAGTATATGCCATGTATTTTTGTGATCTATGTGGTGACTAGCACAAGCATGCAAAGTAGGTGTCCTAATGTTGCTGATTTCAGCCCTGTTTTAGCTGATTTTGATGCCATGTTTTCTTGATGATACCGAGAGATCTATGCATATTTTGAGATACTTCAGTAAGGGTGTTTTGTAAAGCATGACTTGCTCTATCCATCCATGCCTTTGTTTGCAATTATGGGATGCCATAGCTTGAGTCAATCGAGCTCTACTTTTGCTACCAAATGTTTCCTGGCAGATTGTATACATGTTATTCAATTTTGCCAAGCTTGTTGTGGTTGATCCATATATGCTATGTTAGTGTTCTTGCCATGTATGTCTTCTATGTCATGTCTTCTTGATGTATGTATGCTTAGTTTATCATTTGAGGCTCTGTAGTGAGTGCATTGAGCTTGTAAACATGCCATCTCGTTATCAGTTTTGACATGTCAAGTTGCTGAATCTGTTAACTAGACTTTCAATATTGACATGGGTGTTACTATATTTTCTAGTCCTTTTGGCTTATGGTTAGTAAGGGACTTTTGTTCTAGGCTTTGAGTAGATTCATGCCATGCCATGTTTTGCTATTTTAAGTTCCTGTAGCATGTAGTTTTGATGCTCTGAACATTGCAACCTGTTGCTGTTTTTGCCATGTCCAGCCTGATTATTATTGCACTTTTGCCATGCTTGTTTGAACATGTTATGATGTGAACTAGCCATAGCTCAGTGCTCATCTTTTGTCGAGCATCATGTGTAGATCACTGCCATGTGCTTTGTTGTTACGTTTGGGTGCAGTAGCTTAATTAATTGTTGCTTGCTAAGTGGCATCATGCTGTTAATGGCAGATTTGCGCCATTCTTGTTTTGCTTGCCATTTGCAAACCGTGCATCCGTTTCCGGTGATCTTTATATCGATTTCAACCAAATCATCTCATCTTTCCAGTGGCGTGCTTGGTTTGCCAAGTTGATGCCTGGTTCATCATTTACCTTCAGGAGCGCACATACGCATTGCATATCGCATCCCGCATATCATGTCATGTTTTGCATCATGTGGATTGTGCATTGCACCGTGATTTATTGTGGTTCCTTTGTTTGTGTTGTTGCTTTGGGTAGAGTCGGGAGACGAGTACGTGAACGAGGAGCCTGTTGAGAACGTTTTCGAGGATCAAGCTTTCGACAACTCTGAGAACATTGCAGGCAAGATGACCATACCCTCGAAATCACTTCTATCTTTGCTATGCTAGTTGCTCGCTCTTTTGCTATGCCTATGCTGCGATGCCTACCACTTGCTATATCATGCCACCCATATTGCCATGTCAGCCCTAACCATCCTTTCCTAGCAAACCGTTGATTGGCTATGTTACCGCTTTGCTCAGCCCTCTTATAGCGTTGCTAGTTGCGGTGAAGCTGAAGTTTGTTCCTTGTTGAACATGGAGATGTTGTTCCTCTTTGGAACATGTTTACTTGTTGGGGATATCACAATATATATATACATCTGCTATATTTAATACATCTATATACTTGGTAAAGGGTGGAAGGCTCGGCCTTATGCCCGTGTTTTGTTCCACTCTTGCCACCCTAGTTTCCGTCATACCGTGTTATGTTCCTTGATTTTGCGTTCCTTACACGGTTGGGTGATTTATGGGACCCCTTGACAGTTCGCTTTGAATAAGACTAGTCCAGAAGGCCCAACATTGGTTTTACCATTTGCCACCTAAGCCTTTTCCCCGGTTTTCGCGAGCCCGAGGGTCATCTTTATTTTAACCCCGGACCAGTGCTCCTTCGAAAGCTGGGTTCGAACCGAGCCACTCATGGGCCACCACGGGAAACTCGAGGCTTGGTTTTACTCGTAGCCTGTCTCATCCGGATGTGCCCCGAGAACGAGATATGTGCAGCTCCTATCGGGATTTGTCGGCAACCGGGTGGCTTTGCTGGTCTTGTTTTATTGCTGTCGAAATGTCTTGTAGTCCGGGATTCCGAGATTGATCGGTCTTCCCAGAGAAGGAATATCCTTCGCTGACCGTGAGAGCTTATAATGGGCTGTTGGGACACCCTGCAGGTAATATCTTTCAAAGCCGTGCCGCGGTTATGAGGCAGATGGGAATTTGTTAATGTCCGGTTGTAGAAAACCCAAAGTTGACCTCAACTAAAATACACATCAACGCGTGTGTTACCGTGATGGTCTCTTCTCGGGAGCCCGGAAGTGAACACGGTGTTGGAGTTATGCCCGACGTAAGTAGTTCAGATCACTTCTTGATCACTACTAGCTTCACGACCGCGCTTTGCTCCTCTTCTCGCTCTCTTTTACGAAGTAGCCACCATATATGCTAGTCGCTTGCTGCAGCTTCACTTTACTACTCAGTCCTTCCTATAAGCTTAAATAGTCTTGATCTCGCGGGTGTGAGATTGCTGAGTCCCCGTGACTCACGGATACTTCCAAAACAGTTGCAGGTTCCGACGATGCCAGTGCAGGTGATTCAACCGAGCTCAAGTGGGAGTTCGACGAGGAACGTGGTCGTTACTATGTGTCTTTTCCAGATGATCGGTAGTGGTGCCCAGTTGGGACGATTCGGGATCTGTAGCATTTGGGGTATCTTCTTTTATTTTGGTTCCGTAGTCGGACCTTGAGTGTACTCAATGATGGATGTTTATTTATGTACTTGTGTGAAGTGGCGACTGTAAGCCAACTATGTATCTCTTTCCCTTAATTATTACATGGGTTGTGTGAAGATTACCTCACTTGCGACATTGCTTTCAATGCGGTTATGCCTCTAAGTCGTGCCTCGACACGTGGGAGATATAGCCGCATCGGGGGCGTTACAAGTTGGTAATCAGAGCCTTCCCCGACTTAGGAGCCCCCTACTTGATTGTTTGCTGCCGTTGTTGAGTCTAGAATGGAAAATGTTTTGAGTCTTAGGATTATATATATCGGAGAGTAGGATTCTTTTTACTTCCCAGTCCCTTCGTCGCTCTGTGAGGTATCCTGACGTAGAGTTTTGACTCTCCTCTTCTCAAATTTCACTAAATTTTTTTTAGGATCACGTGGGTATCTTGGAATCGTTCCGATGGTTTTGTGACGAGAACATTGTTCTTGGTGCCTCCTGACATTTAGGGGTTGTGGCAGTGTCCCGGGGAGTTGAGCTCCGAGGTGTTGTCGTCACAATTTTATCGTTGCAGCTCGAATACTGAGTTTTGCCGACATCGAAATCTCTTTTGTGCAGTTGTTGGTGAGATAACCTCGATAGCCCAATCTTGTGGCGAAAAGGGAGTATTCCATGACTTGCATAACGGATGTTTTTCAAGGTCGAGGTACACGATTTCCGAGGATTTCTTGGTTATGTGTTGACGGATGGATACAAATGGATCTAGGTATTGTTAGTTTGGGTGATATATTTTGTGTCCCCTATATCCCCAACACCAGATTGCATAACCGAAAGTTTCGGAGTTTATAGGTGGGAATTCTAGTAGCTTACGTGATATTCTTTCCGACGGATGTATGATTTGAGATTGGGGTTCAACGTCTAGTGGTCCGCCCATTCACGGTCGATTCTGATGGTCGCGAGACGCCTTAAAGAATCCTTGGCTATGCTGATTCGGGACGCCTTGTTAGTCATTCGTGACGTCCGCTATACGTCGTGTCCGTGTGGGCCCCACCACTAACACTTTGGGCGTAAATCTCTATCATGTGTTTGTTCCGCTCATTCTAGAAGCCAATCTTTTGTTTTCAGTTGTGATATTCGATTTGTTTCTAAAATGATGTTGTTTCCATATCTTTATCTAAGTGGCTTCTCACCCTAATGGACGGTGATGATTAACTTTGAATTCATTCGCTCATTCTTGTTCAATGTTTATTGTGAAGACTATATGTTGCAATTTTCTATCCGTTGATTCTACTTATCTATTTGTCTATCAAAGGACTAACGGATGTCACCCTCTTGAGATGGCTCCGCCAACGCGTCTCAATCCGGATCGCAATGATGGGGATCACCGAATCCTCCACCTCCACCTCCACCTCCGCCTCCGGAGGCCTCGGCAAGCTATCATGGCAGCCACCAATGCCAATGCTCGATGATTTTGCAGCTCTTGCAAGAACGTATCAGGGGCAAGGCAATCAAGGTCAAGGCAACAATCAGCCACACTTTGCTACTCTCGACCGGTTCCTCGCTAATCAGCGAAGTCTTTCGGTTTTCGTGTTGAGGCAATGACGATGACGATTGGTTAGTGGACATCTGCAAGCACTTTGATCAGTAGCAATGTCGGACACGAGGACTTTGTCAAGTTTGCATCGTTTCAACTCAAGGATCAAGCTGCTGAGTGGTTCCAAGAATACAAAGATTCCAGAGGAGGTCGTGTCATTACAGGATGAGTTCCGCCGTGATTTCGAGCTCACCACATTCAAAAGTGTTGTTGAGAGCAAGCGTGAGGAGTTCCGCAATCTCAAGCAGGCAACATGTCTGTCTATCAATACAATATCCAGTTCCTGTAGCTCGCTTGCTTTGCTAAGCAAGACGTGCACTGATGAAAGGAGTATGATCTATCGCTTCGGAGGTGGTCCGAGAGAAGATCTGCAATTACCTCTTGTGCTGTTTGAGCGGATAAGTATGATGATTTCTACAACATGGCTCTCAAGCAAGAAGCGGCTCAGCTCAAATGCGAGGCTTCTAAGAAGAGAATCAGGGATGCAGTTCAGTCCTCTTCGTCCTCTCAAGTGGCAGCCAAGCAGCAGAAGTTTTACCTGCCCCCTCCGCCGTTCCGTCAGCCTTACCAGCAGAAGAACTCAGGTGGCCGTGGATCTTCCCACCCACCCAACTCAAGCTATCAGAACAAGTCTAATTCTCAAGCTCCAAGGTCAAGTGCTCCTTACCACCGTCCGCTCTCGAGGTCACTTGCAACAAGTGTCGGCGAAGGGTCACTATGCGAACAAGTGCTTCAACCAGGCGCGCTTCCGCCTCCTCCTCCTGTGAAATCTTCCAGCAATGCAGTGGTCAAGCATAATCCCAAGTTTGCAAAGGTCAATATGATGAATGCAGCTCAAGCAGAGGAGTCTTCTGATGTGTTAATGGGTAATCTCTCAGTTAATGATATTCCTGCAAAAGTCTTATTTGATACTGGTGCATCGCATTCTTTCATGTCATATCCTTTTGCATCGAAGCACAATTTTGATACAGAGGCATTACCTCAAGCTATGCAAGTTATTTCTCCGGCGAAGCGTTTGAGATCTACCATGTTGGTTCCGAATGTCGGTATCAAGATGGGGATTATAGATTTCTGCTAAACCAATTGTTCTTGGTGACTCGGATATTGATCTTATTCTCGAATGGATGGCTTTATCAAGACAAAGCTCAGATTGATTGTGCTGCTGTGGAAATTCAATTGACTCATTCTTCTAATGATGTGATCATCTATGCCGCGTGATGAAACCATTCGGTTGTTTTCTCTCAATGAGAAGGGCGAACTGAATGCCATCTCTCGATTCCATCGCTTATAGTACCAAGATGTCTTTCCGTAAGAGCTTCCGGTATGCCCCTCATCGCCGCTTGAGTTCGTTATCGATCTTGAGCCCGCATCGAACCCGCTTGCAAGCGCCCATACAAGCTTGGACCTGATGAGCTGAAGGAATTGAAGAAGCAGCTCGATGAACAAGAGCGTCTGGGTTTGATCGGACCGAGTTCATCTCCTTGGGGTTGTGGTGTTCTTTTGTCCGTAAAAAGGATGGCACGGACCGACTTTGCGCCGATTACCGTCCATTGAATAAGAAGACAATCAAGAACAAGTATCCACTTCCCAACATCAATGAGCTTTTCGAGCAACTCAAAGGTGCTACAGTTGTTCTCCAAGCTTGACCTTCGATGGGGTATCATCAGATTCGCATTCGTGAACAAGATATTCCCAAGACAGATTCGAACAAGCTTTGGTTCTTATGAATATACTGTCATGTCTTTCGCCTCGTCAATGCTCCTCCAACTTTCTCTCGGATGATGAACTTCATATTCAACCCCTACACCAATGAATTCGCCTTGGTCTATCTTGATGATATTTTGGTCTTCTCCAAGAATAAGAAGGATCATGCCAAACATTTGCGATTGGTGCTATATAAGCTCGAGAGTACCAATTCTATGCTAAGTTCTCCAAATGTGAATTTTGGCTTGATGAAGTGCTTTATCTTGGTCATATCATCTCCGCTAAGGGCATCGCTTGTTGATCCCAGAAGGTGTCCGCAATTGTGAATTGGGAACCTCCTCGTATGTCAAGCAGCTCTCAGATTTTCTTGGTCTTGCAAGCTATTGCGAAGATTCGTTGAGAACTTCTCCAAGATTGCAAAGCCTCTTTCCAACCTTCTCCGAAGCATGTGAAGTATGTCGGTCTCCCGAGTGTGACGTTGCTTTCAATACCCTCAAAGAGAAACTCGTCACAGCTCTGCTCGACTCCTCTGATGAATCCAAGCCATTTGAAGTTTTCTGTGATGCTTCTCTTCAAGGTCTCGGTCTTGTGTTAATGCAAGAGAAGAGAGTTGTGGCTTATACCTCTCGCCAGATTGAAGCCCAACGAGAAGAACTACCCCACTCACGATCTTGAGTTGGCGGCAGTTGTTCTTGCATTAATTACATGGAGACATCTCTTGTTGGGAAGGAAAGTGGACATTTTCACTGATCACAAGAGTCTCAAGTACATCTTCACTCAGCCCAACCTCAACCTCGAGGCAGACTCGATGGGTCGAAATGATTCAAGAGTACAACCCAAGTATTGAGTATACTCCGGCAAGGCCAATGTCATTGCAGATGCTTTGAGCAGAAAGCCATCGCAATAGCCTAATCCTCAAGCCCTTTCAGCCGGATCTCTGTGAATCTTTCCGCAAGCTGAATCTTCAAGTTGTTCCTCAAGGCTTTCTTGCCAACCTCATAGTCTCTCCTACTTTGGAAGATCAGATTCGTGAGGCTCAACTTCTGGATGCCATGGTGAAAAGGTGAAACGTGGTATCGACAAGGGCATTTCCAAGTACAAGTGCTTCCACGTTGATGACAAAGACACTCTTTTCTTCGAGGACCGGATTGTGGTTCCTAAGGGTGATCTGAGAAAAGTCATTATGAACGAGGCTCACAATTCGCTTCTATCCATTCATCCTGGAAGTACGAAGATGTACCATGACCTCAAGCAGTCATATTGGTGGACTCGAATGAAGCGAGAAAAAAATTGCTCAATTCGTGAATGAGTTTGATGTCTGCAGAAGAGTGAAAGCAGAACACCAAAGACCAGCTGGTCTCCTCCAACCTCTTGCTATTCCCGAATGGAAGTTTGATCACATTGAAATGGACTTCGTGGTGGCTTTCCAAAGTCCAAGCGTGGAAATGATGCTATCTTTGTTGTCATTGACAAGCTTACTAAAGTGGCTCATTTTCTTCCTATCAAAGAATCCATCACAGCAGCTCGGTTGGCGAGCTATACACCTCCGAATTGTCTCCTTGCACGGTATTCCACAAGTGATCTCTTCTGCACCGTGGCAGCATCTTTACCTCCAAGTTCGGGATTCTTTTCGAAGGCCATGGGCACCAACATTCGCTTTCAAAGACAGCTTTCCATCCTCAAACAAGTGGCCAAGTTGAGCGAGTAAATCAAATCCTTGAAGATATGCTCGGGCTTGTGTCATTTCTTTCGGTATGAAGTGGGAAGATTGTCTTCCTTATGCCGAGTTCTCTTACAACAACAGCTTCCAGCGAGTTCGGCAAGGCCCCATTCGAAATTCTCTATGGCGTAAAGTGCCGACTCCTCTCAATTGGTCAGAGATGTGAACGCCAACTTCTTGGCAATGACTTGATCACGAAGCGTAAGAAATGTGCAAGATCATTCGTGAGAATCTCAAAGCCGCATAATCGCGCCGGAAGAGCTATTATGATGATAAGCACCGTGATGTGGCTTTTGAAATCGGAGACCATGTCTACCTCGCGTCTCTCCAATGAAAGGTACTCGCCGCCCGGTATCAAAGGGAAGCTTGCCCCTAGATACGTGGGTCCTTTCAAGATCATTGGGAAAAGAGGCGATCTCGCCTATCAACTTGAGCTTCCATCCAACTTTGCAAACGTGCACGATGTGTTTCACGTGTCACAGCTTCGCAAGTGCTTCAAGACTCCTGAACGCACTATCAACTTCGAAGAGATTGACCTTCAAGAAGATCTCTCTTATCATGAGCACCCCGTTGCTATTCTTGAAGAAACCGAGCGCAAGACTCGCAACAAGTCAATCAAATTCCTGAAAGTGAAGTGGTCACACCATTCCGACCGAGAAGCTACCTGGGAGCGCGAGGATCACCTCCGTTCTGAATATCCGGAGTTCTTTCAGTCCTAGATCTCGGGACGAGATCCTCTTGTAGTGGTGGAGTGTTGTAACACCCCGGAAGTAACTTTCCATATTTGTAACTCCAACTCTTGCCATTTTCGGCATCGATATATGATATTCCCTCCGTGGTTGGGTTTTCTTCATTTTGCATTTTGTCCATGTCATGCATTTTATATTATGTCATCATGTGCATCGCATTTGCATACGTGTTCGTCTCATGATTCCGAGCATTTTTCCCGTTGTCCGCTTTTGCAATCCGCACTCCTATCTCCCCGGTCCCTTTTACGCTTTTTCCGTAAAGGGTATTAAACTTTCTCGAAATGGACCGAGGTTTGTCTAGTGGCCTTGGTATACCACCGTAGACCACCGGTCAAGTTTCAGTCATTTGAGCTCGTTTGGTACTCCAACGGTTAACCGCACCTTCAAAAGGCCTCTTTTAAGTTGCAGCCCAACACCCTTTCAAAACAGCCCAAGAACCCATCTAAGTCATCTCCATGCTCTCCGTCGCTCGATCACGAACGTGTGGTAAAAACTACACCTCATTTGGACTCTCCTAGCTCCCTCTATGCCTATTTAAACACCTCCCCCGAAAATCCCGGATCATTCCACCCCTAACCCTAGCAGTTTTCCTCCTCGCGTCGCCGGACGCGTCCGTCCGCGCCGGACACGTCCGCCGGCCACGTCGCCCGGACCAATCTCATGGACACGCCATCGCCGCCGCGCCGCCTCAGCCAACCACCTCGCGCCACGTCACGCCGCCCGCTCACAGCAGCCGCGGCGAGCCCGTCGCGGCCCGCCTGCCGCCCGCCACGATCGCCGCCGCCTGGCGCGCCCGCCCGCCGCCGTCGTCCGCTCCCTCCGGCGAGCTCCCCGCCGGCGCCTCCCCCCGCCTGGCCCGGCTCCGCCGCCTCGCCGCCGCCGCTCCTCCTCCGGCCTTCGCCCGGCCAGCCATTGCCGACCTCGCCCTGCCCGCCAGCGCCTGCCGCAAGCCAGGCTGCCGCGGCCGACGCCGCCCTCCACCCGCCACCTCCTCCCGCGACCTCAGCCGCCAGACGTCTGATCCGATCGGATCCGACCTCGGGCCGCCAGCGCGTTGACCTTTTCTCCTCCTCCTTTTTCTCTAAGTCCTTATTCTCATGTTATTTTGTGCAATTTTCATCATGCTATATCTTTGCATCCGTAGATCCATTTTTCGCGTATAATATGTCAAAATGTTCGCCTCGAAGAGTAGATCATTTCATTCCATTGCATCATTTTCATTTGAGCTCATCTTGATGCCCGAAATTCTGTTGAAAGAGTGCTATGTGCTGTTAGTTTCTGATTTTTATCAGGACTTGCACTTTTGTTATTTTTGCCATGATTAATATGTGCACCCTATGGATTTGATTCCTACATAAGTTTTGTAAAATGCCATGCCATCTTTCTAGGAGTATATGCCATGTATTTTTGTGATCTATGTGGTGACTAGCACAAGCATGCAAAGTAGGTGTCCTAATGTTGCTGATTTCAGCCCTGTTTTAGCTGATTTTGATGCCATGTTTTCTTGATGATACCGAGAGATCTATGCATATTTTGAGATACTTCAGTAAGGGTGTTTTGTAAAGCATGACTTGCTCTATCCATCCATGCCTTTTTTTGCAATTATGGGATGCCATAGCTTGAGTCAATCGAGCTCTACTTTTGCTACCAAATGTTTCCTGGCAGATTGTATACGTGTTATTCAATTTTGCCAAGCTTGTTGTGGTTGATCCATATATGCTATGTTAGTGTTCTTGCCATGTATGTCTTCTATGTCATGTCTTCTTGATGTATGTATGCTTAGTTTATCATTTGAGGCTCTGTAGTGAGTGCATTGAGCTTGTAAACATGCCATCTCGTTATCAGTTTTGACATGTCAAGTTGCTGAATCTGTTAACTAGACTTTCAATATTGACATGGGTGTTACTATATTTTCTAGTCCTTTTGGCTTATGGTCAGTAAGGGACTTTTGTTCTAGGCTTTGAGTAGATTCATGCCATGCCATGTTTTGCTATTTTAAGTTCCTGTAGCATGTAGTTTTGATGCTCTGAACATTGCAACCTGTTGCTGTTTTTGCCATGTCCAGCCTGATTATTATTGCACTTTTGCCATGCTTGTTTGAACATGTTATGATGTGAACTAGCCATAGCTCAGTGCTCATCTTTTGTCGAGCATCATGTGTAGATCACTGCCATGTGCTTTGTTGTTACGTTTGGGTGCAGTAGCTTAATTAATTGTTGCTTGCTAAGTGGCATCATGCTGTTAATGGCAGATTTGCGCCATTCTTGTTTTGCTTGCCATTTGCAAACCGTGCATCCGTTTCCGGTGATCTTTATATCGATTTCAACCGAAATCATCTCATCTTTCCAGTGGCGTGCTTGGTTTGCCAATTTGATGCCTGGTTCATCATTTACCTTCAGGAGCGCACATACGCATTGCATATCGCATCCCGCATATCATGTCATGTTTTGCATCATGTGGATTGTGCATTGCACCGTGATTTATTGTGGTTCCTTTGTTTGTGTTGTTGCTTTGGGTAGAGTCGGGAGACGAGTACGTGAACGAGGAGCCTGTTGAGAACGTTTTGAGGATCAAGCTTTCGACAACTCGAGAACATTGCGAGCAAGATGACCATACCCTCAAAATCACTTCTATCTTTGCTATGCTAGTTGCTCGCTCTTTTGCTATGCCTATGCTGCGATGCCTACCACTTGCTATATCATGCCACCCATATTGCCATGTCAGCCCCTAACTATCCTTTCCTAGCAAACCGTTGATTGGCTATGTTACCGCTTTGCTCAGCCCTCTTATAGCGTTGCTAGTTGCAGGTGAAGCTGAAGTTTGTTCCTTGTTGGAACATGGAGATGTTGTTCCTCTTTGGAACATGTTTACTTGTTGGGGATATCACAATATATATATACATCTGCTATATTTTAATACATCTATATACTTGGTAAAGGGTGGAAGGCTCGGCCTTATGCCTGGTGTTTTGTTCCACTCTTGCCACCCTAGTTTCCGTCATACCGGTGTTATGTTCCTTGATTTTTATGCTCCTTACGGTTGGGTGATTTATGGGACCCCTTGACAGTTCTCTTTGAATAAGACTCGTCCAGCAAGGCCCAACATTGGTTTTACCATTTGCCACCTAAGCCTTTTCCCCGGGTTTTCGCGAGCCCGAGGGTCATCTTTATTTTAACCCCCTCCGGACCAGTGCTCCTTCGAAAGCTGGCCCAACCGAGCCAAGGGGCCACCACGGGAAACTCGAGGCTTGGTTTTACTCGTAGCTTTGTCTCATCCGGATGTGCCCCGAGAACGAGATATGTGCAGCTCCTATCGGGATTTGTCGGCACAACCGGGTGGCTTTGCTGGTCTTGTTTTATTGCTGTCGAAATGTCTTGTAGTCCGGATTCCGAGATTGATCGGGTCTTCCGGTAGAAGGAATATCCTTCGCTGACCGTGAGAGCTTATAATGGGCTGTTGGGACACCCTGCAGGTAATATCTTTCAAAGCCGTGCCCATGTTATGAGGCAGATGGGAATTTGTTAATGTCCGGTTGTAGAAAACCCAAAGTTGACCTCAACTAAAATACACATCAACCGCGTGTGTTACCGTGATGGTCTCTTCTCGGCGGAGCCCGGGAAGTGAACACGGTGTTGGAGTTATGCCTGACGTAAGTAGTTCAGGATCACTTCTTGATCACTACTAGCTTCACGACCGCGCTTTGCTCCTCTTCTCGCTCTCTTTTACGAAGTAGCCACCATATATGCTAGTCGCTTGCTGCAGCTTCACTTTACTACTCAGTCTTGATCTCGCGGGTGTGAGATTGCTGAGTCCCCGTGACTCACGGATACTTCCAAAACAGTTGCAGGTTCCGACGATGCCAGTGCAGGTGATTCAACCGAGCTCAAGTGGGAGTTCGACGAGGAACGTGGTCGTTACTATGTGTCTTTTCCAGATGATCAGTAGTGGTGCCCAGTTGGGACGATTCGGGGATCTGTGTAGCATTTGGGGTATCTTCTTTTATTTTGGTTCCGTAGTCGGACCTTGAGTGTACTCAATGATGGATGTTTATTTATGTACTGTGAAGTGGCATTGTAAGCCAACTATGTATCTCTTTCCCTTAATTATTACATGGGTTGTGTGAAGATTACCTCACTTGCGACATTGCTTTCAATGCGGTTATGCCTCTAAGTCGTGCCTCGACACGTGGGAGATATAGCCGCATCGGGGGCGTTACACCCAGACACTAAAAAAAGTATCCACGATGGCAGCTTTTTTTGCTGCCACAACAGCCTCACATTTTAATGTATTGGTAGTTGCATATGCATTGCAAAATATGTATGCATCAAATTAAAATTCACATAGCAACATCACAACTACATACACATAGCCTTCTCACTGAAGCCTCCGTTGGAAAAAATTGATGGAAAAAAATGGTATGAACTTTGCTAAAAATTGAACATATTGAGTGAGAAATTTAGAAAAACAAAAATTATTCAATGTTTCGCTAAAATGTTGACCCTCATTATGAATCCTTGCAATATTTATATGTCCTATCTGATTGTAGTTAGAAGAAATTGCTGCACGAAAAAATGTTGTTCATGCAACTAGAAGAAAATACTCTACACTAAAAAAGGTATTTTGGCATCAAGGAGAAAATGTGCACATTTCATTTGATAATAACTAGAAGAAAAATCTAATAAGAATTTGGTAATTTCTATGTGATGCACTTCATCTTCCTACTGCTTTTCTATGTGATAACAAAATGTTCCTAGAAGAAAATATGCTACAGTACATGTTGGGGAACGTAGTAAGTTCAAAAAATTTCCTACGCACACGCAAGATCATGGTGATGCATAGCAACGAGAGGGGAGAGTAATGTCCACGTACCCTCGTAGACCGTAAGAGGAAGCGTTAGAACAACGCGGTTGATGTAGTCGTACGTCTTCACGGCCCGACCGATCAAGCACCGAAACTACGGCACCTCCAAGTTCTAGCACACGTTCAGCTCGATGACGTCCCTCAAACTCCGATCCAGCCGAGTGTCGAGGGAGAGTTCCGTCAGCACGACGGCGTGGTGAAGATCTTGATGTTCTACCGTCACAGGGCTTCGCCTAAGCACCGCTACAATATTATCGAGGAGGACTATGGTGGAGGGGGGCACCGCACACGGCTAATAGATCTCAAGGATCAATTGTTGTTGTGTCTCTGGGGTGCCCCCCTGCCCCCATATATATAGGAGCAAGGGGGAGGCGGCCGGCCTATGGAGGAGGCGCGCCAAGGGGGGAGTCCTACTCCCACCGGGAGTAGGACTCCTCCTTTCCTTGTTGCAGAAGGAAAGAGGAGGAGTAGGACTCCTCCTTGCCTTGTTGGAGAAGGAAAGAGGAGGAGAGGGAGAAGGAAAAGTGGGCTGCCCCCCTTGTCCAATTCGGACCAGAGGGGGGGTTGCTGGCCTCCTTCCTTTTGGCCTCTCTCCTCTACTCCCGTATGGCCCAATAAGGCCCATATACTCCCCGGCGAATTCCCGTAACTCTCCGGTACTCCCAAAAATATCTGAATCACTCGGAACCTTTCCGAACTCCGAATATAGTCGTCCAATATATCGATCTTTACATCTCGACCATTTCGAGACTCCTCGTCATGTCTCCGATCTCATCCGGGACTCCGACCTCCTTCGGTACATCAAAACTCATAAACTCATAATATAACTGTCATCGAAACCTTAAGCGTGCGGACCCTACGGGTTCGAGAACAATGTAGACATGACCTAGAACTATTCTCCGTCAATAACCAATAGCGGAACCTGGATGCTCATATTGGCTCCTACATATTCTGCGAAGATCTTTATCGGTCAAACCGCATAACAACATACGTTGTTCCCTTTGTCATCGGTATGTTACTTGCCCGAGATTCGATCGTCGGTATCTCAATACCTAGTTCAATCTCGTTACCGGCAAGTCTCTTTACTCGTTCTGTAATACATCATCCCGCAACTAACTCATTAGTTGCAATGCTTGCAAGGCTTATAGTGATGTGCATTACCGAGTGGGCCTAGAGATACCTCTCCGACAATCGGAGTGACAAAACCTAATCTCGAAATACGCCAACCCAACATGTACCTTCGGAGACACCTGTAGAGCTCCTTTATAATGACCCAGTTACGTTGTGACGTTTGGTAGCACACAAAGTGTTCCTCCGGTAAACGGGAGTTGCATAATATCATAGTCATAGGAACATGTATAAGTTATGAAGAAAGCAATAGCAACATACTATACGATCAAGTGCTAAGCTAACGGAATGGGTCAAGTCAATCACATCATTCTCCTAATGATGTGATCCCGTTAATCAAATGACAACTCTTTGTCCATGGCTAGGAAACATAACCATCTTTGATTAATGAGCTAGTCAAGTAGAGGCATACTAGTGACACTCAGTTTGTCTATGTATTCACACATGTATCATGTTTCCGGTTAATACAATTCTAGCATGAATAATAAACATTTATCATGAAATAAGAAAATATATAATAACTTTATTATTGCCTCTAGGGCATATTTCCTTCATCTCCCACTTGCACTAGAGTCAATAATCTAGTTCACATCGCCATGTGATTTAACACCAATATTCATACACATATGATTAACACCCATAGTTCGTGATCGTCATGTGACCAACACCCAAAGGGTTTACTAGAGTCAATAATCTAGTTCACATCGCTATGTGATTAACACCCAAAGAGTACTAAGGTGTGATCATGTTTTGCTCGTGAGAGAAGCTTAGTCAACGGGTCATCATATTCAGAGCCGTATGTATTTTGCAAATATTCTATGTCTACAATGCTCGCATGCGGACTACTCTAGCTAATTGCTCCCACTTTCAATATGCATCCAGATTGAGACTTAGAGTCATCTGGATCAGTGTAAAAAGCTTGCATCGATGTAACTCTTTACGACGGGCTCTTTTATCACCTCCATAATCGAGAAATATTTCTTTAGTCCTCACTAAGGATATTCTTGACCGCTGTCCAGTGATCTACTATTAGATCAAAATTGTATTCCTTTGCCAAACTCAGAGAAAGGTATACAATAGGTCTGGTTCACAGCCTAGCATACTTTATAGGACCTATGACTGAGGTATAGGGAATGAATTTTCATTCTCTTTCTATTTTCTGCCGTGGTCGGGCTTTGAGTCTTACTCAATTTCACACCTTGTAACACAGGCAAGAAACTCTTTCTTTGACTGTTCTATTTTGAACTACTTCAAAATCTTGTCAAGGTATGTACTCATTGAAAAACTTATCAAGCGTCTTGATCTATCTCTATAGATCTTGATGCTCAATATGTAAGCAGCTTCACCGAGGTCCTTCTTTGAAAAACTCCTTCAAATACTCCTTTATGCTTTGCAGAATAATTCTACATTATTTCCGATCAACAATATGTCATTCACATATACTTATCGAAATGCAGTAGTGCTCCCACTCACTTTCTTGTAAATACAAAGCTTCTCCAAAAGTCTGTATAAGCTTTGATCAACTCATCAAGCATATATTCCAACTCCGAGATGCTTGCACCAGTCCATAGATGGATCGCTGGAGCTTGCACATTTTGTTAGCACCTTTAGGATTGACAAAACCTTCTGGTTGCATCATATACAACTCTTCTTTAATAAATCCATTAAGGAATGCAGTTTTGACATCCATTTGCCAAATTTCATAAATGTGGCAATTGCTAACATGATTCGGACAGACTTTTAAGCATCGATACGAGTGAGAAAATCTCATTGTATTCAACACTTTGAACTTTGTCAAAAACCTTTTTCAACAAGTCTAGCTTTGTAGATAGTAACACTACTATCAGCGTCCGTCTTCCTCTTGAAGATCCATTTATTTTCCATGGCTTGCCGATCATTTGGCAAGTCAATCAAAGTTCACACTTTGTTCTCATACATGGATTCCATCTCAGATTTCATGGCCTTAAGCCATTTCGCGGAATATGGGCTCATCATCGCTTCCTCATAGTTCGTAGGTTCATCATGGTCTAGTAACATGACTTCCAGAACAGGATTACCGTACCACTCTGGTGCGGACTGTACTTTGGAAGAACTATGAGGTTTTGTAGTAACTTGATCTGAAGTTTCATGATCATCATCATTAGCTTCCTCACTAATTGGTGTAGGAATCACCGAACTGATTTACGTGATGAACTACTTTCCAATTCGGGAGAAGGTACAAATTACCTTATCAAGCTCTTGCTTTCCTCCCACTCACTTCTTTCGAGAGAAACTCCTTCTCTAGAAAGGATCCATTCTTAGCAACGAATGTTTTGCCTTTGAATCTGTGATAGAAGGTGTACCCAATAGTTTCCTTTGGGTATTCTATGAAGACGCACTTCTCCGATTTGGGTTCGAGCTTATCAGGTTGAAAACCTTTTTCATATAAGCATCGCAACTCCAAACTTTAAGAAACGACAGCTTAGGTTTACTGCAAAACCATAGTTCATACGGTGTCGTCTCAACGGATTTAGATGGTGCCCTATTAAACGTGAATGCAGCTGTCATGCATAACCCCAAAACGATAGTGGTAAACCGATAAGAGACATCATAGATCACACTATATCTAGTAAAGTACGATTACGACGTTCGGACACACCATTACATTGTGGTGTTCCAGGTGGCGTGAGTTGCGAAACTATTTCACATTGTTTCATATGAAGACCAAACTCGTAACTCAAATATTCGTCTCCATGATCAGATCGTAGAAACTTTATTTTTCTTGTTACGATGATTTTCCACTTCACTCTGAAATTCTTTGAACTTTTCAAATGTTTCAGACTTATGTTTCATCAAGTAGATATACCCATATCTGCTCAAATCATCTGTGAAGGTCATAAAATAACGATACATGCCACGAGCCTTAACACTCATCGGATCGCATACATCGGTATGTATTATTTCCAATAAGTCAGTAGCTCGCTCCATTGTTCCAGAGAACGGAGTTTTAGTCATCTTGCCCAAAAGGCACGTTTCGCAAGCATCAAATGATTCATAACCAAGTGATTCCAAAAAACCATCTTTATGGAGTTTCTTTATGCGCTTTACACCGATATGACCCAAACGGCAGTGCAACAAATAAGTTGCACTATCATTATCAACATTGCATCTTTTGGCATCAATATTATGATCATATCAATCTTGGAACTACTTCCAACACTCATCGTGACTTCACCCTCAACTAGTCTCTGTTTATTCTGTAACTCCTGTTTCGAGTCACTAATTTTTAGCAACCGAACAAGTATCAAATACTCAGGGGCTACTATAAACACTAGTAAGGTACACATCAATAATCTGTATATCAAATATACCCTTGTTCACTCGCCATCCTTCTTATCCACCAAATATTCAGGGCATTTCCGCTTCAAAGACCATTTCCTTTGCGATTAAGCACTCGGTTTCAGGCTTTGATCCAGCTTTGGTCTTCTTCACGGAGTGACAACTTGTTTGCCATTCTACTTGAAGTTTCCTTTCTTTCCCTTTGCCCTATTCTTGAAACTAGTGGTCCTGTCAATCATCAACACTTGATGCTCTTTTCTTGATTTCTACCTTCATCGATTTCAGCATCACGAAGAGCTCGGGAATCGTTTTCGTCATCCCTTGCTTTATAGTTCATCACGAAGTTCCAGTAACTTGGTGATGGTGACTAGAGAACTCTGCCAATCACTATCTTATCTGGAAGATTAACTCCCACTTAATTCAAGTGATTGTAGTACTCAGACAATCTAAGTACTTGCTCACTAGTTGAGCAATTCTCGTCCATCTTTCAGCCATAGAACTTGTTGGAGACTTCATATCTCTCAACTCGGGTATTTGCTTGAAATATTAACTTCAACTCCTGGAACATCTCATATGGTCCATGACGTTCAAAACGTCTTTGAAGTCCCGATTCTAAGCCGTTAAGCATGGTGCACTAAACTATCAAGTAGTCATCATATTGAGCTAGCCAAACATTCATAACGCCTCAGATCTGCTCCTGCAATAGGTCCATCACCTAGCGGTGCATTAAGGACATAATTTTTTGTGCAGCAATGAGGATAAACCTCAGATCACGGATCAAATCCACATCATTGCTACTAACATCTTTCAACACAATTTTCTCTAGGAACATATTAAAATAAACATATGATGCAACAACGCAAGCTATTGATCTACAACATAATTTGCAAAATACTACCAGGACTAAGTTCATGATAAATTATAGTTCAATTAATCATATTACTTAAGAACTCCCACTTAGAAAGACATCCCTCTAATCCTCTAAGTGATTACGTGATCCATATCAACTACACCATGTCCGATCATCACGTGAGATGGAGTAGTTTCAATGGTGAACATCAATATGTTGATCATATCTACTATATGATTCACGCCGACCTTCGGGTCTCCGTGTTCCGAGTCCATATCTGTTATATGCTAGGCTCGTCAAGTTTAACCTGAGTATTCCGCGTGTGCAACTGTTTTGCACCCGTTGTATTTGAACGTAGAGCCTATCACACCCGATCATCACGTGGTGTCTCAGCACGAAGAACTTTCGCAACGGTGCATACTCAGGGAGAACACTTCTTGATAATTAGTGAGAGATCATCTTAAAATGCTACCGCCGAACTAAGCAAAATAAGATGTATAACAGATAAACATCATATGCAATCAAAATATGTGACATGATATGGCCATGATCATCTTGTGCCTTTGATCTCCATCTCCAAAGTACTGTCATGATCTCTATCGTCACCGGCACGACACCATGATCTTCATCATCTTGATCTATATCAATGTGTCGTCACATGGTCGTCTCGCCAACTATTGCTCTTGCAACTATTGCTATCGCATAGCAATAAAGTAAAGCAATTATTTGGCACTTGCATCTTATGCAACAAAGAGACAACCATAGGGCTTCTGCCAGTTGCCGATAACTTCAACAAAACATGATCATCTCATACAACAATTTATATCTCATCACGTCTTGACCATATCACATCACAACATGCCCTGCAAAAACAAGTTAGACGTCCTATACTTTGTTGTTGCAAGTTTTACGTGGTTGCTATGGGCTGAGCAAGAACCATTCTTACCTACGCATCAAAACCACAACAATAGTTCGTCAAGTTAGTGCTGTTTTAACCTTCTCAAGGACCGGGCGTAGCCACACTCGGTTCAACTAAAGTTGGAGAAACAGACACCCGCTAGTCACCTGTGTGTGAAGCACGGCGGTAAAACCAGTCTCGCGTAAGCGTACGCGTAATGTCGGTCCGGGCCACTTCATCCAACAATACCGCCGAACCAAAGTGTAACATGCTGGTAAGCAGTATGACTTATATCGCCCACAACTCACTTGTGTTCTACTCGTGCATATGACATCTACGCATAAAACCTAGGCTCGGATGCCACGGTTGGGGAACGTAGTAATTTCAAAAAAATTCATACGCACACGCAAGATCATGGTGATGCATAGCAATGAGAGGGGAGAGTAATGTCCACGTACCCTCGTAGACCGTAAGCGGAAGCGTTAGAACAACGCGGTTGATGTAGTCGTGCGTCTTCACGGCCCGACCGATCAAGCACGAAACCACGGCACCTCCGAGTTCTAGCACACGCTCAGCTCGATGACGCCCCTCAAACTCCGATCCAGCCGAGTGTCGAGGAGAGTTCCGTCGACCGACGGCGTGGTGGCGATCTTGATGTTCTACCGTCGCAGGACTTCGCCTAAGCACCGCTACAATATTATCGAGGAGGACTATGGTGGAGGGGGCACCGACACGGCTAATAGATCTCAAGGATCAATTGTTGTTGTGTCTCTGGGGTGCCCCCCTGCCCCCATATATATAGGAGCAAGGGGGGAGGGAGTCCTACTCCCACCGGGAGTAGGACTCCTCCTTTCCTTGTTGGAGAAGGAAAGAGGAGGAGTAGGACTCCTCCTTTCCTTGTTGGAGAAGGAAAGAGGAGGAGAGGGAGAAGGAAAAGTGGGCTGCCCCCCTTGTCCAATTCGGACCAGAGGGGGCGGGGGGTGCAGGCCTCCTTCCTTTTGGCCTCTCTCCTCTACTCCCATATGGCCCAATAAGGCCCATATACTCCCCGGCGAATTCCCGTAACTCTCGGTACTCCAAAAATACCGAATCACTGGAACCTTTCCGAACTCCGAATATAGTCGTCCAATATATCGATCTTTACGTCTCGACCATTTCGAGACTCCTCGTCATGTCCCCGATCTCATCCGGGACTCCGAACTCCTTCGGTACATCAAAACTCATAAACTCATAATATAACTATCATCGAAACCTTAAGCGTGCGGACCCTACGGGTTCGAGAACAATGTAGACATGACCTAGAACTATTCTCGGTCAATAACCAATAGCGGAACCTGGATGCTGATGTTGGCTCCTACATATTCTGCGAAGATCTTTATCGGTCAAACCGCGTAACAACATACGTTGTTCCCTTTGTAATCGGTATGTTACTTGCCCGAGATTCGATCGTCGGTATCTCAATACCTACTTCAATCTCGTTACCGGCAAGTCTCTTTACTCGTTCTGTAATACATCATCCCGCAACTAACTCATTAGTTGCAATGCTTGCAAGGCTTATAGTGATGTGCATTACCGAGTGGGCCCAGAGATACCTCTCCGACAATCGGAGTGACAAAACCTAATCTCGAAATACGCCAACCCAACATGTACCTTCGGAGACACCTGTAGAGCTCCTTTATAATCACCCAGTTATGTTGTGATGTTTGGTAGCACACAAAGTGTTCCTCCGGTAAACGGGAGTTGCATAATCTCATAGTCATAGGAACATGTATAAGTCATGAAGAAAGCAATAGCAACAAACTATACGATCAAGTGCTAAGCTAACGGAATGGGTCAAGTCAATCACGTCATTCTCCTAATGATGTGATCCCGTTAATCAAATGACAACTCTTTGTCCATGGCTAGGAAACATAACCATCTTTGATTAATGAGCTAGTCAAGTAGAGGCATACTAGTGACACTCAGTTTGTCTATGTATTCACACATGTATCATGTTTCCGGTTAATACAATTCTAGCATGAATAATAAACATTTATCATGAAATAAGAAAATATATAATAACTTTATTATTGCCTCTAGGGCAGATTTCCTTCAGTACAAGCCATGCATGAACGAATGGCGGCGGCGACACCGCTCATACATCTATGGAGAAAAACGAGGAACAAGGAGAGAGAGCGTCTTACAGTGGCGGTTGCGGGTGATGCGGCTTGAAGCTACATTGGTATTTCCCTAAAGAGGAAGGGATGATGCAGCACAACAGCGGTAGGTATTTCCCTTAGATGTGAAACCAAGGTTATCGAACCAGTAGGAGAACCAAGCAACACAACGTAAACAACACCTGCACACAAATAACAACTTCTCGTAACCCGACGTGTAAAATGGGTTGTCAATCCCTTTCGGGTAGCGGCGCGGATGGGCAAACGGACGTGAGATAAAATTGTAGTAGATTGATAGATCGAACGCCAAATAAAATAAATATGAATAAATTGAAGCAATGTATTTTTGTATTTTTGGTTTAATAGATCTGAAAATAAAAGCAAAGGAAAATATATCGCAAAGGCAAATAATATGAGAAAGAGACCCGGGGGCCATAGGTTTCACTAGTCGCTTCTCTCGAGAAAAATAGCAAACCGTGGGTAAACAAATTTCTGTTGGGCAATTGATAGAACTTCAAATAATCACGACGATATCTAGCCAATGATCATTACCTAGGCATCACATCCAAGATTAGTAGACCGACTCCTGCCTGCATCTACTACTATTACTCCACACATCGACCGCTATCCAGCATGCATCTAGTGTATTAAGTTCATGGAGAAACGGAGTAATGCAATAAGAACGATGACACGATGTAGACAAGATCTATCTATGTAGAGATAGACCCCATCGTTTTATCCTTAGTAGCAATGATACATACGTGACGGTTCCCTTTCTATCACTGGGATCAAGCACCATAAGATCGAACCCACTACGAAGCACCTCTTCCCATTGCAAGATAAATAGATCAAGTTTGCAAATAAAACCCAAATATCGAAGAAGAAATATGAGGCTATAAGTAATCATGCATAAAAGAGATCAAAGAAACTCAAATACTTTCATGGACATAAAAAGATAGATCTGATCATAAACTCAAAGTTCATCGATCCCAACAAACACACCGCAAAAAGAGTTACATCATATGGATCTCCAAGAGACCATCGTATTGAGAATTCAGCGAGAGAGAGGAAGCCATCTAGATACTAACTACGGACCTGAAGGTCTACAAAGAACTACTCACGCATCATCGGAGAGGCACCAATGGAGGTGGTGAACCCCATCTGAGATGGTATCTAGATTGGATCTGGTGGTTCTGGACTCTGCGGCGGCTGGAATTGATTTTCGTCGACTCCCCTAAGGTTTCTGGAATATTGGGGTATTTATAGAGCAAAGAGGCAGTCCGGGGCACCCGAGGTGGGCACAACCCACCAGGGCGCGCCTAGGCCTCCTGGCACGCCCTGGTGGGTTGTGCTCTCCTCGGAGCACCCCCCCCAGGCGCAGCCAGTGCCCTATTAGGTGTCTTCTGATAAAAAAATCTCTGTAAAGTTTCGTTGCGTTTGGACTCCGTTTGGTATTGATTTCCTGCGATGTAAAAAACATGTAGAAAACAACAACTGGCACATGGCACTATGTCAATAGGTTAGTACCAAAAAAATGATATAAAATGACTATAAAATGATTATAAAATATACAATATTGATAACATAACAGCATGGAACAATCAAAAATTGTAGAAACATTGGAGACGTATCGGTAGTGCGGGCTTAACGGTGAGGACGGCGACGCGGTGCCATGGCAAGGTGCGAGGGCGATTAATCGTGGCACGACGGGACGTCGACGAAATTAGGGAGAGCAAGGATTGGTTTGTGTGTGGATTGCCCACCTCCCTTGTGTGGGTAGCTTGTGGGCAGGCCCAACCACAGTGCAAGGCGCCCAAAGGGCTCACCACAGTGATCATTAGCGTGGTAGCTTCGGCCAAACACTCACTGATGAGGTCGCCTACTACATGTAGGTTCAAGGACCTATCGTCTAGGGCCCATCTAGGAACCCACACCATCATTGGTAGGTCCTCGGATCAGAGAGCGCACCTAATGCGCCTAACAGAAGTTCACTCAGGCAGCACCTAAGCGGTGGACAGATTCCCTCCAGTCGACCCGGTCATCACCACTCGAACAAGGAAGGTGAGAGGATGACGAGGAAGCTGTAATGGTCGAGCAGTCTTAAACAAGGCTTTAAGCATAGTCAAGGCTGCCGTTACCTGTAACAACCGCAGTTGTAGCTATTTTCTCCTGTAACTACCGTGGTTATGTGCATTAATCGCCCTGGTGACCTCAAAGTAAAGGGAGCAACAATGCACTCTTTATAAGCCGCCCTCCTCCTCCTCAGCAAGGGTTTAGCACTCTCTGTAATCACACATCCAAAAGAAAACAAGCCTCAAGGCATGAGATGTAGGGTTGTTACCTCCTCCGAGAGGGGCCTGAACTCATAAATGCCGAGTATTACACCTCTGCCGTAGCTAGGACCTGCCCCTCTTCCGTACCCCTAGTACTCATTGCCAGGATTGTAACCCCCACAGTTGGCGCCCGCTGTGGGGCTACGCGTCAAGTGATTTTACGGTGCATGTGGAATTTCATCGTCATCGCCATGTTAGTCGGCGGCGAGATCTGTTTCGGAGCACTCAACTTCATCACCGACGACTCAGCGTGGCTCCGGGAGGCCCCGTTGGATGTGGAGACACTGCCCATCCGTGGCGCGGCACACTTCCACGCGTCTTCATTCGGAGTCCTACTCCGACAGCAGTCGGTCCCGTACCGAGTGGACCCCCTCCTTCCCGTTGGACGCGATCGCAAGCGCTCTTGGTGCTCATGGCTGCAGCGCTGGATCCAGCATGCCATGGCCCTTCAGGCCGCAGCGGGGCATGTGGCGGCTCTCGAGAGTGATGAGGCCGCCCTTGACCTTTCCGATGGACTCCACGAGGACTTCACTGACGAGTCCGAGTGCGAGAGCGTCGAGTAAACGACCGAGGAACTCATGACCGACAATAAGGAGCATCACGCACCCCCGGGGTATACAGGTCCTCGGGATGGCCGCACGGGAACTTTGCACGGGGCACACCCACAACGGCGAGGGGAACGACCATTCACCCTGTCATGATACATACGTCCCTCAGGCTCTCACTCAGGAGCTGCACGAGGAGCTCAGTCGGAAGAATGAGCAGGCCCTGCACACTCCCATCACTAGGACGACTCCCAAGGCTCTCGCCATGGAGTTAGAACGCTTGTCCATTTTGGCCGAATGAGACCGCCGAGGCGGCTCTGAATGAGCTGGAGGACCGTGCCCGACGTCAGCCTAGTTCTAGTCGGCCCAAGCACCGGTTGTTCCCGAGTGACCAACCTCAGAAGTACCAGGTACTAAGCACGCCACTTCTAAACCTGGCGGTGGCTACTCGGATTGCCGATTCCATCAAGCAATCCGGCTCTACGGCCGAAGAACAGATTCATCAGATTCAAGCGCCCCTGAAGACGTCGCTATCGTAGGACGCGGCGGTGTCACAGTCCAGAGATCGCATCCATAGCGCGTCAGTGCATGCTGAGACCATTTAGTTGGCCCGTAGTCCACTTGGCTCTGGGAGGCACCGGGTGTCGTCCCCCTCGAGGGATCAGTACAGAGACCGAAGGCGTGACCGAGTCGCCTCATCCCGAAGGCACGATGAGTACGATCGCACCCTGATACCCCCACCGCGAGACGTCTCACATGGGCACCAGCCCTATGACGACATGCATATGTGTGGTGGCAATCAGAGGCCGAGTTCGCCGCGCCATACGTGAGGCCTCTGAGACCTGGGTTCAATGCGAGATATGTTCTTGCTCAGAATCTAGTCGACAGGGGTCAAGCTCTATAGGATCGAAAGTATGTCTAGAGGGGGTGATTAGACTACTTGATCAAATAAAAATCTAACATTTTCCCAATTTTAGTTGTGGGCAGATTTTAGCATTTAGCACAAGTCAAGCAATCAACCTACACACGCAATTCTAAGAGTGTAGCAGTAGAAAGTAAAACATTCATACGAAGGTAAAGGGAAAGGTTTGGAGAAAGCAAATGCAATGGATATACGAAGATTTTTGGCGTGGTTCCGATAGGTGGTGCTATCGTACATCTACATTGATGGAGACTTCAACCCACGAAGGGTAACGGCTGCGCAAGTCCATGGAGGGCTCCACCCACGAAGGGTCCACAAAGAAGCAAGCTTATCTATCCCACCATGGCCATCGCCCACGAAGGACTTGGCTCACTTGGGTAGATCTTCACGAAGTAGCCGATCTCCTTGCCCTTACAAACTTCTTGGTTCAACTCAACATCTTGACGGAGGCTCCCAAGAAGTCTAGGAGACACCACTCTCCAAAAGGTAATAAATGGTGTGTTGATGATGAACTCCTTGCTCTTGTGCTTCAAATGATAGTCTCCCCAACACTCAACTCTCTCTCACAGATTTGGATATGGTGGAAAGATGATTTGAGTGGAAGTCAACTTGGGAAGGCTAGAAATCAAGATTCTTGTGGTAGGATTGGAATATCTTGATCTCAGCACATGAGTAGGTGGTTGTCTCTTAGAAAATGTATGGTGGAAGGTGTAGGAATGTTCTGATGGCTCTCTCACTTGTGGAGAGGGGTGGAGGGGTATATATAGCCTCCACACAAAATCCAACCGTTGCACACATTTGACCAATCTCGGTGAGACCGAATGGGTAAATTCGGTGGGACCAATTAGTTCAATATGTGAACGTTAGGAATCTCGGTGGGACCGACTGGAGCAACTCGGTGAGACCGATGTGCTAGGGCTTAGGGCAAACATCAACTCGGTGGCACCGATTGCATCAACTCGGTGAGACCAAAGTGAAGCAAGGCAGCAGAGAGAATGTCAAGCCAACTCGTTGAGACCGAAATAAATGCAACAAGTCACACAACGTTGGCAAGGCCATCTCGGTGAGACCGAGACCCATATCGGTGAAACCGAATTGCCAGGGTTTCTGGCAGTGGCTATGTCATATGAACTCGGTGGCGCCGAATAGGAAGAATCGGTGGGGCCGAGTTGGAGTTTAGGGTTTTGGCATATTGGGATGGAGAAAGTGGTTGAGATTTTTGTAGCAATATCACTACGTATTTGAGCAAGTAAGCCATATGAAAATCTTGGTGACACCGAAGCACTTAACAGAGTCTAAGCATACAACATCGCTCAGACCGAGTTGCAGTTCGGTGACTCTGAGATGCTAGGGTTTCACTGAGAATTTTCTTTCGGTCTCACCGATCAGTACACTTCGGTCATACCGAGTTGTACTCAGTGCAATGGCCAGGGCCAATCGGTGGGACCGAAAACTTCATTTCGGTCGGTCCGAGATGAGCTCGGCGGAAACCTAACCCTAAGATTTTTCATCGATCTAATCTAAAGGAACTTTTGCTGGATAGAATGTTTTCATCTATGGAAAGAAAGCAGGCAAAAAAATTGTGCAATGAATCAGAAAGGGCAATAGGCACAAAGTGGTCGAACTGTACCCTAACTTGGTGATGATTTTCTACGACGGGAATGGTGGTGAAGAAATCCGTTGACGGCGGCGGAGTCCTGCAGTGGAGGCGCACAAGTGGAGACAATGACAATCCGGAGACCAAAGGGCGGCAGCAATGGGGCGCGGGCTCGAGATGTTTGAAGAAATTTTCAACCGAATGGGCCGCGGAGTATATATACCCATACGCTGTTAGTGGCACCGAATGGAATGTCTCGGTGGCACCGAGATGCAAAACTGGGTGCAGTTACTGCAACTCGGTGAGACCGAGTCGTTCTAATTGGTAGCACCGAGATGAAAACCTAGATCAATCTAGTGATTTCGGTGGGACCGAGTGTGAGTGTGTTGGTCTGACCGAAATTCACAAGAAGGTTTTGGAAGGCAGCCCTTGACGGGTATGTGGCTCCGAGTGCTCCTCACCCGAAGGATCCGAAAAGACATGTTCAATTTTTGTGATGTAGCATGAATAGAGTTTGAGAAGAGAAAAAGCATAGATACCTAGAGAAGGTTCTTAGGCATTCTTGTCCATCCATTCGCCAATAAAAACCAAACAATCAAGACAACAAATGGATGTCCTCGAATGGAGAAATTATGCAACCAACATGCTCACACAATAAGAGAGCAAATGAAATATGTGACAAAGCATGCACAAACAATTCTAGCATCTATCAAGCAATTGGCGATGACTAGGTCATCTATATGTGAGTATATATTGACTTAGGAATCAAATGAGAACATTTGATTATAGGACTTCGGCATCCGGATAGTCGATGATTTGGTTCTTTTTAATTAAGAACCTAGTCCAGAGTTTGCGGGCTGACTCTTCGGATTGCTGGACTATATGACTGAGGTCATCGGCATCCGGAGGCCGGACGTAGGTGCCCTAGAAGTTGTCTCGAAAGGCATCCTCCAAATCATCCCAGCTACCAACGGAGTTCTCTGGGTGGATGTTTAACCAGTACCGTGTTGGTCCTTTCAGTTTTAAGGGGAAGTATTTGATGGTGTGGAGATCGTCACCGCGAGCCATATGAATATGGAGAAGGAAATCCTCAATCCATACCGCGAGGTCTGTCGTTTCGTCGTATGATTCGATGTTTACGGGTTTAAACCCTTCTGGAAACTGGTGCTACATTACCTCATCGGTAAAGCATAAGGGGTGTGTGGCGCCTCTGTATCGGGCAACGTCACGACGGAGTTCGGATGACATCAGTGTTCGGTTTTCAGCCCGGGTGAGGTTCTGCCTATCGCGCCAAGCTTGATGGCCGTCTTCTCGCGTTGGGGCATGCCCCCTTGATCCATAGATTGATCTGGCTTGGCCTGCTCTATTGTCCAGGTTCTGTCGTAGGTCGTAGGTGTATCCTGGAGCCGCTGTCTCTTTGCCTCTACGTCGAGGTGGTGCGGGTTAGAGTTTGGCGTAGGTAGCCGCTTTATCTCGCCCACGTGGTGTCCGGTCTGGTTCATCAGCGCGGTCATGTCTTGATGGTATTGGCTCAAGGGTCTCATCGTCAAATTATGGTAGTAGCCGACGCTTTTGATAACTCTTTGTTGGGCGCTCGAGGCTGTATTCCTCAGCAGCTAGGACCTGGGTCCACCGGTCGTTGAGTGTATCCTGTTCGGCTTGGAGCTGTTGCTGCTTCTTTTTTATTCTCCTCGCAGTGGCGATTAGCTGGTGCTTAAAGTGCTCCTGCTCGAGGGATTCCTCTGGCACGATGAAATCTTCGTTGCCGAGGCTGACATCATCCTCGGAGATCGGTAGATAGTTGCTATCTTCCGAATCCTCATTCCCGACCTGCTCGTCGGAGTAAACTTGCCCCTCCTCCCATTCGTCCTGTTTGGATGTAGGCTCAACGGGGTCTTCGGCATTGTCCGGAGTGTTATCGTCTCCGGTGCCGGTATTATTTTCCTTTCCGCGACGTGATTTTGAGCGGCGTCGCTGACGTTGATGTTTCGGTGGTGCATCCGCGGGTTTATCCTCAATCGAATCTTTCCTGCCTTCGTCATCGTCCTCTTGGGGTGTATCCACCATATACACATCATATGTGGAGGTAGCCGTCCAGTGCCCAGTGAGTGGCGGGTCTTGGCTTTGTTTGTCTCCGGCATTGTCCTTCTCCTTCGGCCACAAGGGGTTCCTCAATGGGTAGAATATGACCAATACCCATTCTTCTTATGGCTTGGGGAGGAATTTCATCACCTATATCACAAGTACCACTTTGCTCCACTTGGGAGCCATTATTTTCGCCAAACTCCACGTTACATCGCCTCAATGAGTCCGTGGACTTGTTGAGAACACGTAAGCATGAGAGTTTGTAGCATAACCAACAAATATGCCCTCATAAGCTCTAGCCTCAAATTTAGACAAACGAACACCTTTCTTGAGAATGAAACACTTACACCCAACACCGGAAGTACTTGAGATTGGGCTTGTTTCGGTGAGTATCTCATAAGGAGTCTTGTTAAACCCTTTGCGGAGATAGAGCCGATTGGATGCATGACATGCGGTGTTGATGGCTTCGGCCCAAAAGTTGTATGGAGACTTGAACTCCGCCATCATGGTCCTTGCCGCATCCATCAACGTCCGGTTCTTCCTCTCCGCAACACCATTTTGTTGAGGGGTATATGGTGCAGAATATTGATGCTTGATCCCCTCATCACTAAGAAACTCATCCAAGGTGTAGTTCTTGAACTCGGTCCGTTGTCACTTCTTATTGTCAAGATCTTTGCATTATGTTGACGTTGAGCTTCATTTGCAAAGTCGATGACGGTTTGTTGAGTCTCACTCTTCCTCTTGAAGAAGTATACCCAAGTGTATCTTGAATAATCATCCACAATCACCAAGCAATACCTTCTACCCCCAAGACTATCAAAGGATGGAGGCCCAAAGAGGTCCATGTGCAGGAGTTCCAAGGGTCTCTTCGAGTAGATGATAGTCGTGGGAGGGTGAGCCGTCTCATGAAGCTTTCCTTCGATACAAGCACTGCAAGCACGATCTTTGGCTAAACTAACATTTGTTAGTCCACGGACATGGTCCCCTTGAGAATACTTTGCAAAGATCTCATATTGACGTATTAAACGGCGATGCCAAAGCCATCCCACGTCAACTTTAGCCATTAGGCATGTCGCGGTCTTAGTGGGTCGCTCCGAAAAGTTTATCACATAGAGACCATTCTCGACATGCCCAACAGAGGCTACTTTAAGAGTCTTGCTCAACAAGAGGGCCACGGTATCAATGTCAAAGAAGGTGGCGAAGCCCATGAGTGCAAGTTGACGAACGGAAAGTAAATTGTATGCAAGGGACTCAACAAACATGACTTTCTCGATCGTTAGATCATGAGAAATGACAACCTTGCCAAGACCCAATACCTTAGAATGTGAGGCATCAACCCACTCGACATTGGTGGGCATAGATGGAATCTTATGCACGTCCACCAACAAGTCCTTGCTTCCGGTCATATGATTTGTTGCTCCACTATCGAGCAACCATGATCCCCCACCGGAAGCAAACACCTACAAGAGATCAATGCTTGGTTTTAGGTACCCATTTAGTAATGGGTCCTTTGATGTTATTAACAAGGATCTTAGGAACCCAAATAGACCATTCAATGTACTCATAATAAGAACCGACAAATTTAGCATAAACATGCCCATCGCTAGCACGACACAACACATAAGAGGGGTTAAAGTCGTCGGCTTTATTGGGAGAGATGGCTTTGCCCCTTTTGGCATCACCACTCTTTGCATTGTTCTTCTTCTCCTTAAGAGCACCCTCTCCCTCTTTCACAAAAGTTTGCTTAAGCGGGGGAGGTTGTTTGGTCTTGTTATTCTTCTTCTCTTCCTTCTTCTTGTTCTTGGACTTGGGTGAGAACCCAACTCCCTCCTTGCCCACAACTTCCTTTTGATTGCTCAAAAGGTCATTTAGGTTCTTCTCACCTTGTATGCATGGCACACGACCTTTCTCTAGTTGTCCCTTCAACTTGGCATTCTCCTCCACAAGATGCACATGCTCACATCACGGGTTAGTAGCATTTGCATTATCGATTAAGACCATGTGAGGAAATGTGGCCTTTTCCTTGGTTAGCTTAACTTGGAGTTGAGCATGAGACTCCTTGAGGTTTGCATGAGCACCTTTCAAGACCTTATGGGCCTTGTCAAGTACATCAAACTCCTCCTTGAGTCTAGCATGATCAACCCCAAGGTTAGCCTTCTCGGAAGTTAGAACACGAGACACAACAAGAGCATGATCAAGATCTTTCTTTAATTTGGCATGGTCATCGTTGTGTGACTCCTCAAGAGCCAAACGATGTCCACGCTCTTCCTCAAGATCATTAGAGAGATCCGATATCTCATCGGCATAGTCACGACTATGACCTTCCATCTTAGAGATGGTTTCTTCGTGAGCCTCGATCATGTCATTGGCTTCACCGAGTTGTTCCAAGAGAGCAACGAAGTGCTTCTTGGATTTGCCCTTGAGCTTACTCATGAAGGACTCAAATTCATTTACCTCCTCATTAGTCTCCTTACCATCATCAAAGCCAACCGTTGAAGAAGGATTAGGAATAATGGTGGTTTTGATGTTGGGGGTTACCTTGTTGGTGGCTTTAGCCATGAGACACTTGGCGGTGATGTTCTCGTTGGGTGAATCGAAGAGAGACACCCGGGGAGTTGTGGCAATGGCAACGGATGCCATGGCCATTGCTTCACTATCTTCATCATCATCGTCATCCTCACGGTATTCTTCTAGAACCACCAACCCGCGAGTAGGAGTCTTCTTGGTGAAGATGTTCTTGTTGGGGAAGGACTTGGCCTTGTCTTTTCGGATGAACTTGCCACCATTGTCTTCCCGCTTCTCGTAAGGGCAATCCGCAACGAAATGGCTCACATTGCCATAGTTGAAACAAGTTCTAACTCGTTGCTTGCCCTTGAGGCCACTTGAGCTGTTCTTGTTGAAGTTGGGTCTTGTATTCTTCTTGCTCCAAAATTGTCTTGAGGCAAGAGCCATGTGCTCATGATAATCATATTTCGTGTCTTCGAGGTTGCTCTCCTCATCTCCTTCTTCTTCCTCTTCTTCCACACTAACCTTGGCCTTCAAAGCAAGGTAGGGCTTCTTTGCCCTTTGAGAACGGAGCACCGCATTGTCGGCGGTCTTGTCCAAGATGCTCATTGCAATGAACTCATCCAACACTTCACTTGAGGTCATGGAGTGGAAGTTCGGTCTTTGACGAATGATGGAGGACATGGCCTTGTTGTAGGGAATCATGGCCTTGAGGAACTTTTGCTTGATCCAATTGTCATCCGTGTCCTTGCTCCCATGATCTCATAGTGAGACCGCGAGTTTGGTCACTCTTTGAAAGAGCTCACGGGGTTCTTCATCTTCTTTCATTGCAAACTCATCGGCTTCATCTTGTACCACTTCATAGTTGGAGCGTTGAATGCTAGCACTTCCTCGATAGAGAGACACAACACATTGCCACGCGTCTTTGGCCAAGGCATGAGGTTGAAGGTGAGGGAGATCTTCGGGAAGGATTGCATCTTGGATGATGAAGAGAGCATTCTCATTGAATTGATTATCCACGGCTTCTCGAGGGGTGAAGTTGTTTGGGTCATGTGGATAGAACCCTTCTTCAATGATTCTCCAAAGGTTAGTATTCACATGTTTTAAATGGCGCTTGAAACGATACACCCAAGAATCAAAATCCTCATTTTTCACAATCTTAGGAGGAGGACTGACATGATTTAAATGAGTAGAGGGAATCGGTCGTCCATAAATTGGAGGTTCCACATGGGCAAAGATGCCGGTGCCATTTCTACCACTAGTAGAAGGACTCTTCTCACTGTTAGCTTCCCCCTTGTCGGAGGTAGCATCCGTCACCTTGTTAGTGGGATCACCCACTTTCATCGGCGAGGTGGACAGTTTAAGCCCTTCAAGAAATTTAGTAAGCATGCTTTCAACCTTGGTCATCATGGAGTCTTTCAATGTGTCAAGAGCCACATTGAATTCCTCACGAGAGACCGAGGTTCCCCCATCGGCCGTAGACGAGATAGGATTCACACCGGAGTGCTCCTCCGCTCCGTCTGTGGTGTCAACCATACTCTTCAGACGGTAAAGTCCTTAATAAAGAGATGAGGCTCTGATACCAATTGAAAGGATCGATATGGTTGACTAGAGGGGGGTGAATAGGCAACTAACAATTTTTAAGCTTTTCTTTAGCAATTTAAACCTTGCGACAAAATAGGTTGTCTAGATATGCAACTAAGTGGACAACCTATATGATGCAAACACAACTAGCACACAAGCAAGCAATAGATACAACACAAGTAAGCTTGCAAAAGTAAAGGCACGAAATAACCAAGAGTGGAGCCGGTGAAGACGAGGATGTGTTACCGAAGTTCCTTCCTTTTAAGGGGAAGTACGTCTCCGTTAGAGCGGTGTGGAGGCACAATGCTCCCCAAGAAGCCACTAGGGACACCGTAATCTCCTCACGCCCTCACACAATGCGAGATGCCGTGATTCCACTATTGGTGCCCTTGAAGGCGGCGACCGAACCTTTACAAACAAGGTTGGGGCAATCTCCACAACACTTGGAGGCTCCCAACACCACCGCGAAGCTTCACCACAATGGAGTATGGCTTCGAGGTGACCTCAACCGTCTAGGATGCTCAAACACCCAAGAGTAACAAGATCCGCTAGGGATAAGTGGGGGGAATCGAATATCTCTTGGTGGAAGTGTAGATCGGGCCCTTGTCACCCAATCCCGAGCAAATCAACAAGTTTGATTGGCTAGGGAGAGAGATCGGGCAAAAATGGAGCTTGGAGCAACAATGGAGCTTAGAGATGGAAGAGGTAGTCAACTAGAGGTAGGAGACGCCCCTTTTATAGTCAAGGAAGAGATCCAACCGTTATCCGCAATTTCAGCCTGCGACATGCGGTACTACCGCTCCAGGAGCGCGGTACTACCGCAAGGCCATGCGGTACTACCGTGGAGGGCCACGGTACTTCCGCGGCAGCAGTAGAGGCCGGGACTAGCCTGACTGAGAGAAGTACTACCGCTTGCGCGGTACTACCGCTCCCCTTTGCGGTACTACCGCAAGGCAGGGAAGTCAAAGCCTACGAAGAGCGCGGATGAAATAAAATACATCCGTGCCTACTTCCGCTGAAAGAGAAACAGTGCAAAAACCCGACGCGGTACTACCGCGCACGAGGCGCGGTATTACCGTTGAGGCGCGGATGTAAAACATACATCCGCTCCAACTGCCGCGACGCAGCGGTACGGTATGAGGGCCACGGTACTACGACTCCAAGAGAGCGGTACTACCGTGGCCACCCGCGGTACTACCGCGCACGACGTGCGGTACTACCGTGCGGGCGCGGATGTAAAAAATTACATCCGCCCCTACTACCGTATAGGAGCAGCACTAGGCCTGGGGGCTACGGTACTAAGGCTCCAGAGGAGCGATACTACCGTGACCCCCAGCGGTACTATCGCAAGTGCTTGCGGTACTACCGCTCCATAGAGCAGTACTACCGCAAGAACAGCAGTAGCCGTCAGATCAAGCACAACTAGGAAAATGGTGAGATGCTCCAAAGTGCAACGGAAAGGAAAGACATGTGTACGTGATGATTCCACCCAAACCTTTCTGACGCGGACCCCCTCTTAATAGTACGGCTCTCCTACGACTCAAATCCACCAAAGAGAAACGTAGAACAACGCCGTCTTCAATAGTCTTCGAGGGGCATCGAATCGTCTCGTGCCTAGTGATGAAGCGTCTTAGAAACTCAAGGCACACGATTAGTCCGCAAAAGCATTGTCATCAATCACCAAAACACCTAAGGGATAAATATGCTCTTACAGCAAGTTCCAAACACAAATAAAAAGAGCACACCAAGGCACAAACAATACGATGAACACTGACATATCTCAATCCATCACTCTCGCTGCATAAAAGCGAAGACACAAGGTCTTCACTTACCAGAGTTGGGTGGCGGAGCCCAAGCAACCGGTTGCGCCTTGGTAACTTTCACCACTGCCTTACCCTTCGAGCCAGCATCAACAGGAGATGCGAGCCCTAGAACGGTGACAGGGCCAGTAGGTAGTGCTGCAGGTGGTACTTGAGCCGATGGCGCCGCCGGAGGTGCTTCTGATGCTGCAGATGGTACTTGAGCCGATGGCGCCACCGCAGGTGCTTCTGGTGCTGCAGGTGGTACTTGAGCAGATGGCGCCGCCGCAGGTGCTTCTGGTGCTGCAGATGATACTTGAACAGATGGCACCGCCGCCGATGCTTGTGGTGCTGCAGGTGGTACTTGAGCCAATGCTGGTGCAGCTTGAGCCATTGGAGTTGCTTCAGTAGATGGTAGCACTTGTGGACTCGCACCAAAGATGGCATCAAGCCCAAGAGAGCAGCTGGGTGGCGTAAAATTACCATCGTATTCTCCAGCTCCAGGGGTGCTCGACTCCAACGTAGGGTCAGCTACTACTTCAAACATCACAAGTAACACACAAATAAGGAAAAAATGCATCAGGAAAACATGTAGAGGACATTGTATTTGTTAGTGCCAGAACATTAAATTGAGTTATCATGGATTAAACAGACAAGTTATCAATATAAGAAAGTTAAGTTACCAACCTGTGCCAACAGGATTATGGGCATCATTCTCTTGACCTCCAGCTGTAGTCGTATCAATAGGCATATTGACTCGGGTACCTCCCACAACTTTCTCAGTGACACGAACAACTACAGCGGAAAAAGATTCAACACATTGTCAACATAAAACATCATAACATACAAGAAACAAAAACAAAGGTGATGGCGAACAGAAATACCTTCACTTCCATCATGCACTCTATTTGGGACGACTTCATTTTCACATTCAATAGCCACAGCCACGCTGGCGATATCTTCAACAACAGGATAACAGTTGCCGCTGCAGCAAGCTGGAAAATAGTGTCATCAGAAACACCAGACGATGTCGCCGCAACAGCATCAGATGCGCTCTTGCTAGATGCTGCTGCTTTTTCAGACGGAGATGTCGCCGTGGGAGATTCATCAAGATGGATAACTTCTGTTGTCTCCGATGACGTTGTCTGCGACAATGTTGCCCTTAGTCGTAGAGAGGATCTGGTCTTGGCAAATTTCACCTTTTTCACAGCAGGTTTATCTTTTGAACGACTGAAAAAATCGGTGCACAAGGGTAGTAGTGAGATTACACATGTTGTTAAACCTAAGTTACCACATGTTTCAATCAAAAAAAGATGTCACATACTTCAGGTATAAGTAGCATCCAGGAGAAAAATTACATAGTTATCAAGGACTAGAAATATAAAGTTATCAAATGATATGAACAAAAAAACCAGCAATTAGTTTTGAATAACTGCAAACTAGAAAGGTATGTGAACACCTTTTTCCTGATACACTTGGTGAACCCTTAGCAGCAGCAACTTGTTTCATAGGTGCAATGAATGAAAAAAATAACCAAATGTTACAAGCACATACAACTATCAAGATTGGTAACTCTAAATTATCAGGGGGGCAAAGTTGAGTTATCAATGTTCATCAAAATAAGTTATCAGACAACAAGAACAAAATAACTACTGAACATAAACGAAAGTAAGAATGTGAATACCGTTTCACTGGTGCAATCCCTGAATCCTTAGCAGCAACAGATTGTTTGCCGGGTGCCCTGCAAAGGAAAAATGAGCAAGTTGATTACCAGCATGAAATTACCCAAACTACCTTACTCAAACAACTGTATTTACCATGTTGTTTCAGGCACATAATTGATAAAAAGGACCATGGAAATAATCATTCACCTGCGTGGGGCCTCCTTCCGCACGGTGTATAGTGGGATGGAGACACCGGTTCCCTTTTCAGCCACACGTATACCAAGCTCCTGGACCACAACTTTCTTCACAGCTAAATGAACCTCAAATGCTGACAGTGCAATTGGTGAAGACGGCATTTGCGATGGGCTGGTAGGCACAACTGGTGAAGTTGGACGGGGGGGTGATGGCACCGTTGGTGAAGCTGAACGGGAGGGTGATGGTAGCCTCAGTTTCTTGCGCCTCTGGTAAGCCAAAATTTTCAGAAGCTGAGTACCGCACCGCTTGATAGAAGATTCAGTGGCCGCCTCAGCTTGCGTGTCTGTCAGACCTTGCTGGCTAAGCCCTCCATCACCTGATTCGACGGATGCTGCATGAGATGTTCTAGTGAGTAAGATCTGAGACTCACTGAGGTTATCATCGACAGGGCGGAAAGGAGTGTCATCAACATCTGGTCCTGTGCCATCATGAGCTTTGACAGTTGCACCATCAAGATGTGTGGTGTCATCATCAGCTGGACCGCCGCCCATATCTACATCCACGGTACCACTGCCTGAAGCAACAAAAGGATCTTTACGGCGACGACGAACAACTCGATAGTCCATATCATTAAAATCGTCATCATCATTGGAGTCAGCGTCAGAATCAGAATCATTGCCTCCGTGATACTCGTCATCACTGTCAGAATCTTCAGCAACATTCTTTCCAGGGCTTTCTGGGCGCCTGCCTTGCGATGAGCGCGTAGTCCTTGACGTCGTACGGGCGGCAGAGGAGAGAACGTTCAATCCAACGTCTAGCTGACGGGATGCATCTGAATGGCCCTCATCATCTAAAGCGGTGAATGATTGCACAAGATTGCCTAGGATGCCAGCTATGGCGGACGTGAACCGAGCAACTATCTGAGTTGATTTAGCAAATTTCTGTTCAACATAAAAATGCAAAAAAATAGAAATAACTAGTAAGTTATCACCAAAATGCAACAAAAGTTATCATGAGTTAACAAAAAAGCACACACAAAGAACAATACCAAAAACAAATGTGTGGTGTCGCTATGTAAACAAATGAATGTATTCATGATTTAGCAAACATTCAGTCACCATGAAAATGAAGATCAATATACGAGAAAGCTAAAACAACACAGTTAGATATCAGCAAAAAAACTTAAGTTATCTAAGAATCATCACAATAAATGCAACCAAAGTTATCATGATATCAAGTTATCACAGGAATGCTACAAAGTTATCAAGGCATTCCACTAAGAATTATCACATGGTTGCATCATAATTATTATCTTTTATAGAGGATATGACACATTGAAAACAAACAAATTAGTAAAGAGTGTCAAGTTGGCATCAAAGAGAGGGTCACCACATTGAGTGCAACAAATAAGTTATCAGCCAATGAAAGAACATAAAATAGCAAAAAAAATCAAGAAACTAGGTTACATGCTCACCTCCTGACTGCAGCTTGGGGCAGTATGAACATGCATAAACTTGTCAAGACCTTCCAGACCACCAAACAGACAGAAATTCATGCCAAACTCAGGCTTCAACTGGAAAAAAATGTAGCAACATGACAGATAAGTAACAACAAAAAACAATGAAAAGAAAATGCAGTTGCAAAGCAGTCTCTGAACTGAAAAACATAGATATAGATTACCGGTAGTTTCCCAAAAGAAATTTTGTCAGCCTGAACATCCTTGTTGAGGACAAGAGTTATCAGCTTCTTTGTCCAGACATTGATGAGAAAAGGACCATCAGGCAATACGATGCCAAGTCCAGAAAGATCAATCGCATGAATGTACAGTAGCTGATAATAAAAATACAAGCGTCATGGTAAACACAAACAAAAACAGACACAAAATGACAAAGAAATGACAAATGACAAAAGAGAAGGTAAGAGGAAAGCATCGTCACTTACATTGTAGAAGAGAAGGCAACCCCTGGTAGGCTTGCGTTTCAGCAGCGCCTTGTGTAGTTCATCAGCAATAAATTTGGACCAATTGAGATTTTTAATACCATCGATGTCACGCTGCAAGTTAAAAAACAAAAAGAAACTGAAGTTCACCGAATGCACCACAAAAAAATATGAAATTTACCACACTGACATATACTCCCTCCGTTCGGAATTACTTGTCTCGGAAATGGATGTATCTAGAACTAAAATATATCTAGATACATTTATTTCTATGACAAGTAATTCCGAACGGAGGGAGTAGTAAAGTTATCAGGCACACAAGAAAGAAAATGACATAATTACAAGAAAACTTACCAGCACAGCATACCATCGGGGGCTAACTTTGGTGGAGGTGGTCGGGGCAATGATTGTATTCCCCGCAAGCAGAAGCCACATACGCTTGAAAGTATCATCAGAATTTTCAGAACCCTTTATGAGATCAACGAGATCAGTCATTTTAGGGGCATATCCAAGCTCGCCAAACAACTCAAGACCTAACTCAATATCAGCTTCATTAGGGAGGTTGTAAGGGACATCCTTCCCTCCATGCGGCACACCCATAACACGATGCACGTATTCTTTATTGACCGGAAGCATGCCTCGGCCTGGTACGACCACCTCATGCGAATTGGGTTCGTAGAGATCAGCAAGCCACACACTAAGATTGTTGAATAGTTGGTCACACTGGATATTCCGAAGGCTAGTTAAATCCATATCATCAATGGCAGCCTTCCTATCATCATTCATGTCCTTGCATGCTAGAAGAAGCGAACTGGGTGAGGCTCTGTTCTGCGGAGGAGGGCGTTTCGCCTTTTTCGAAGGAACCTCATCGATTCCACCACCATCTCCTTTGCGCTTCCTCGGCATTGTCTCCCTGACATGTAGGAAAAAAAGGAAAGTGAATGAAACCATTAGATGACTTTGAAAAACTGATATCACAATTAACTGCAACATTTATAAAACTGGTGTTTGCACAAAGCAATAATACAGCTGATAAAAGGAAACAAGCAAACTGCACTTGGTTCATCACACCTGCTAAAAAAAGTAAAACAACAGATGGCACATGTATATAAAAGCATGTGTGACTGATAATTGAGGCACAATGCAATTGGTAAGTTACAACCAAATTACCAGTGATAAAAAATAGCATTCACACATGTTCATTAATAAACCAACCAGACAAATGAATGAGAAATGAGCATTGTGCTGCATGTAGTTAGACTAGAAAAACTACTGGTAACTACAGTAACATGACAGTGGTAAGTGTAATACCATCATCATGATAATTTAACCATAATAAGACAACACCGATAAATAGCAGTGTTTCAGCATCTGGTAATTTGAGTGCAATGTCATTGGCAAGTTCAATATAAACATCATGATATTTGAACAGAACAAGACATCACAAGAAAATCAAGCATTATAAACATGCTAATTGGAGCACCACAAAGCCTAATCAATAGGCACACCACATCAAACAAAACCAACATAAAACAACATTATGTAAAAAAACTTAGGGTTACTTTTCAAATCCTCGGCCACTGATGCACAACTTGAAATCCATAAACACCAAACACTATTGGATGTCCTAAACATCCACATCCACAACACTAACACCAGACCAAAATCCTTATTAGAACCGACCACGCTTACCACCACTAAGACCTATCCACACCCAGGCTTACCACAAATTAAACCAGATGTCCGAACCATACTCAACTGGAATTAGAAGGCGACCTAATTTAATCTAATAGCAACAACAACGGCCAGAATCGAAGGGTCCGAACACCAAAAATCAACGGCGAAGCATGAAGGCAGAGCAACAGGAAATATAGAGCGGGGCGGGTGTGTGGGTGCGGGAAGGGGGGATGCGCTGCTCAACGCCGACTTAGAAACTAGAAGCCGCCATAATCTAACCTAATGGGAACAACAAACCATCGGATTCGAAGGCTCCTTGCAGCCTAAAATCAATGGCGGACCGCGGCAGAGCAAAACAGGAAGGAAATAGGGGTGGGGAATGCGTTCCTCACCGCAGATTCAGAAGCCGTCCGCCGCGAACCGGAACGCGCCACCACCAGGAACCGTCGTGGACGAGGGGGAGGGGGAGCGAGAGGAGATTCGAATGGGAACCGCAGCAGCAGAGGAGGAAGTAATAATGCGGGCGAAGAGGGAGAGGGGGCGAATGGGGATCGTGCGCATTAGGTGAGACGGGCGGTTTCAGAGGGACCCACATGTCAGCGACGGAGAATAGACGTAACGGCTCGCGCCACGCGCGCTGCACGCAACAGGGACGACGCGGGGCGTTGGATGCGGATCGAACGGCTATCGCTTCGTACGCGCGTGTTGCAAACCACCAGCCGACTGGTGGTTAGATTTCTCGATTAAAAAAATACATTTCTGCATAGCCCTGTCTACGTATATCCGCATGCAACGCTGATCGCCGCCACCCGCGTTGGCTTTGGTTGCAGCAGCTCACGCCGACCCGCGCTCATCGCCTACGGCGCTGATCTTCACCTCGATGATGCGCGGCTTCTTGGTCCCGGGCGGCAGCAGCTTCTCCACGGTAACGGACAGCACGCCGTTCCTGTTCTCGGCGCGGATGCTGTCCAGCTCGGCGCTCTCCGGCAGCGGGTACCGGATCCGCTCGAACTTGCCCGTCGCCTCCGCTGCGGCGGGGTGCTCGCACTCGCCGGTGATGACGAGGACGTTGCCGTCCTCGACCTGGACCCGGACGTCGACAGGGCTGACACCGGCAGGCACGTCGACGGCCAGGACGAGCTCGCCGGACGGGAGCTCCTTGACTTCCATCTTAGGCACGGGGACGCTGGTGCTGGCCGTGGCCCTGCATTCGCGCGTCGGCTGATTGAGCTACGGCGCGTCGACCTTCAACACCCTTGAACGCCATCGCGGACACCGAGTTGGCGAAGTCCCCATAGCCACCAAAGCCACCAAAGTTGCCGAATCCGCCGAACGACATCGCGTTGAGATTGGTTGGCATTTGCTACCGCTGGCGACCTGTATATATATATCTTGTTCGATCGAGTAGATAAGCACCCATTACAGATCCGATCGTTTGGATGCGTTCCAAACCGACTTAGTTAGTTCCTTGGGATCAGGATGGATTTCTGCGATTAGGTTGTTACAATCCGACTTGATAATCTAACTAGTCTCGTCGGACTGGAATATAAGTCGAACATGAATTTTTAAATCTTTAAATTGACTATCAAAATGTGTGTTATTATGCTTAAAGAAAATACCTTTTGATTCGTTCTCGAGTGAAGTTTAAAGACATACGTTTTTACTGTGTATTACACATGTCTTGTTGCTTAAATGAAAGACCTAAAAACATCACAAAGTTCCTTCCTAGCCCCATGTATCCACTATCACTAACGTTGGTTCACTTCGAGATATGTGCAATGCTCAGCGGTAGGGTCAGACAATTAGCAGACTGTAGTTGTCTCACACTCTCAGCATGAACAGTAATCTCTGCTGGACATTGCTTCTCTCCTCACGTCCTGTCTCATCTTCTCATAAAATATTTCTCTCTCTCTCTCTCTCATGCACATGCAGCATCTGCTGGACATTTCTCTCCCTCTCTCTCCCCTCCCTCTCATAAAATATTTTCTGCATGCGCATGCACAAGAGAAGCTCTATCTCTCTCACGGTGTTTGACAATTTGAAATGCTAGTATGTTTATCAAACTTCATTGTTTATGTTTACTCCCAGAGATGCTAAAAGAGTCTATTTGATGTTTTTACGTTTTTTAT